>VBSM01002153.1:40133771-40166713 GCA_008086735.1 Cheirogaleus medius | reverse complement strand
TTTTTTTTTTTTTTTTGGTGGCTAATTACATTTATAATCTCTAGGTGACATTTAGACATGATTCTTCAACAGTGGAAGTTCAGGATGACCATATAAAAGGCCCACTAAAGGTAACTCATTTGTTCATTATTAATTCTAATATTTATTTGGGAAACAATGATAATACTTCATCATTTCCTTTTAATTAAATTGGCTATTTAGTTATTGAGTTGATAAAGTAAACATGTAGTTTTCTCTAAAACACTAATAGCGAAAATAGATTTATATTAAATAATGCCTGATAATTGTAGTAAAACATAACAATGTATTCAGAAATGAAATGAGCATCAAGGAAGCATTGACTGATTTTACTTAACTATTTTAGTTCTATCATGAGTTCATTATTGAAATGTTGAATTTTTACAGAATTAGTGGGTGATGAACTTGGAATTAATGGTGCAAGTTCCATGGTGATCTAAAAAGTGAGAAAGTTAGAAAATCAAAACTCAGAGCTCTTACTTTTTTGGAGCAACTATTGGCAAATGAAATCTTTTAAAGGGCATCAGACAGTTGTAAGTTATGAGCATGTTCATACTGATAGCTAGAGAGATTTATTTCTGTGCATTAATTTTTCCTCATTGGCCACTGAAATAAATGCTGCATTACTCTCTCTTAGTAAGCAAGCTAAAGGGAATATGTGGGTTGCCACTGTGTGCATTTTGGTCCTTTTAAATGTCTGAAAATGGACATTGGTCTGGCTAAGAGAATTTTAAGAAATGTTAAGAGAATTGAAAGAACATTTGTAGATGTAAGAAAAATTCTTTACTGATGAAGCTATACTTTTTGAAGAGTTAGATATATTTGGTATTTGCCAGTTTTTGTTTGTTACTGAATTTAAAACTTTTAATTGGATTCCTAGGGCATTAGTACCTTGCCTATATAGTGGATACTACAGAGAACTATAACTCTTAAGGTTTTTATTTAAATCTTGCCTTGTAAAAATTATTTTCTACTATTTCTGTTTTGTACATCTTTACGGTTATATATACATGTTTATCCCTTGCAGGGACAAAGGGCCAAAAACATGTATAGTTACAATATGATGTTAGTCACATTTTATTTAGCACTTGCACTGTGCTAAGACTTTTGCACATATTATTTAATCCTCATATCAGCTCTTTATAAAAGAGGAAACTGAAGGAAAGTGAAGTAATTTAGCCAAGGTTTCACAGCCAATAATAGCAGAACCAAAATTCTGACAGGCTCAGCACATGTAATTGAAACATTGTGCTCTCTGTATACCCAGTACACATACATACCCATACCTTATTTGTGTTTTTGCCTCCTAAGTGCAGCAACGTGTCTTTTCACTACCTACTTGCCCTATTCACCCAGCACAGGCCCATAGGTATCAACTGCAGAAAATGTTCATTCGGTATTTCAGAGATAGAAAAGGCAACAACTGACTTAATGTAGCCTTAAGCTATCTTTTTCTCCTTGTACTGCTCCAGCTTCTTTGATTGTGGCCTCATTAGTACAGTTTGGTTTTTTTGGTATTTCTTATTTTATTAAGATTTTCTTTGTATGTAATTAGGTTTGTGGACCATTTTGATTTTAAAATAGGCAAGTCTGTCAAATTTTGGTTTCAAGATTGTTGAAATATCTTTCTTAGTAGATTTTTTTTTTCCTCTCTAGATTTTGAATTGTTCCTTAATTTACTTTGTAGCTTTTCATTAGCTGATTAGCTGATAGAAGGTCTCAGCATTTGGATAAATGTTTCTCTTAGAGGCAGTAAATCTACCAGAAGTGATTGTCATTTGGTCTCAATACTTTTTCAATAATGAGTTTACATGAAAATAATACTTATACCATTTGACATTAAATGAAAAAATTATAGCATGTATTTATTGACTCATGTAATTTAAGGAAAGTTTTGTTAATTCCTCTGAATTCCCTGTCCTCTTTTGGGTATTCTGTGGAGCTAATAGTATCTTCTGAACAAGTTTGTTTTTTATCACTGTAAAGACCATATAAATGTAATTGTTAGCATTTTCTTGATCAAATGGAAAATATTTGAAATGACCTTCATTAGTGGTACATTCTAACCCTTAAGGGCAACCTCAGAGCAACTTTTTAATTGCCTCTATCTTTCCCTAGCCTCCTTGAAAGAGGAGTGAGAATATGGGGCAAGGACAGTCAATTTCACAGACATTGGTTCTCCCAAGTATGATCTGATGACCCCTGGGAGGTCCCAAGGCTCTTTTAGGGTGGTTCAAAGGACAAAACTTTTCATAATATTGTTAGATATTATTAATATTTGCCTTTTTCATTATGTTAACATTTTCACTGATGGTACAAAAACATTGGTAGGTAAAACTGCTGGCACTTTAAGTCAAGTCAGTAGTCATTTTATTCGTCACCCCCATGTACTCAGTTAAAAAAAAAACCAACCCAGGTTTGGTTTGCTCGTTTATTTTTTTTAAACTTTTTCTAACATTTAAAAAATATTTTAGGTAGGAGCTATTGTGGAAGTGAAGAATCTTGATGGTGCCTATCAGGAAGCTGTTATCAATAAATTAACAGATGCGAGTTGGTACACTGTAGGTAAGAGAATAAATTTTCTTTTAAAAATGTATTTTCAATTACACAAATAAAGCTTATCTTAAATAAAAACAAAGGAAGTGAAATTTCCTTGACTCACTTTCTCACATAGATGTGATTAATTAATGGTTTTTATCTTTCCAGATCTTTAAAAACTTATTTCAAAAATGTATATATGCACATATAATTTAAAATGATTTAATGTATTGTGCAGTTGGATTTCTATTTTTACTTCTAAGTATATCTTAAATTTCTTTTTTATCTTAACTATTTTTAAGTGTACATTTAAGTTATTGTTAAAGATATTCACATTGTTGTTTAACAAGTTCCTTTTAATCATAGTATGTTTCATAATACTTGATATACCATAGTTTATTTTCTTACTGATGATGTTTCCAGTTTTCTTGTTATTACAGTAAATGCTGGATTGAATGTCTTTTATATGTGCACATTATCCTAATATTTCTCTTGTGTATACACTGAGACATAGACATAGGTTGAAGGGAAATGTACTTTTAAAACTTTAGTGCTTGATGAAAACTGCCTTCCTAAAAGACTGTTAATTTACACTCCCATGAATAGCGTATGAGTGTATTTGTTTTCTTAATCCTTGTCAGATTTGATGTTATTAGTTTTTAAAAACTTTTGCCAATTTAGACTCAAAGTAATATCTCAGTTTTGTTGTAATATGCCCCTCAGTGGCTCATGTTTGTATTTCTAGCACTTTTGGAGGCTGAGGTGGGAGGATCATTTGAGGCCAGGAGTTCAAAACTCACCTGAGCAACATAGTGAGACACTCCCTGTCTCTACAAGAAGTAGGAAAATTAGCTGGGTGTAGTGGCACGTGCCTGTAATCCCAGCTACTTGGGAGAGGCCGAGACAGGAGGATCAGTTGAGTCCAGGAGTTAAAGGTTGCAGTGAGCTGTGATGATGCCTTTGCACTCTAGCCTGGGATGATAGAGTGAGACCTGGTCTCAAAAAAAAAAAAAATGCCCCTCCCAGGATTACATAGTGGAATTGAACATCTTTTCATATATGTTTATTGAAAGGAACATCATTTCATTTGTATGTTTTCTGTTGTGAATTGCTGGTTCTTCCCATTCTCTTCCTTTTCCTCTTAGAATGATAAATCTTTTTCTTATTATTTTGAGGATAAAAGTTCTTTATACATTCTGAATGTTACCTTTTGCTACTTTAATTATAAATATTTTTCTCCTTTTCCTTTATTTTTATCTCTTTTTAATTTTTATATGGTCAATTTTTGTGTGGTGACCTTTTCCTTTGTAGTTTTAGTTTTGAATCTTGTTTAAGAAGCTCTTCTTCCATCGTTGTTATAAGTCCATTTTCTAATGTCTTCTTAATTCCTATATACTTTTATCTTTGTTTTAAAAATAGGTTTTTATTTTACCTACAGTACATTTTTTCAAACACTCTGAAAGAATGATTGAATATTATTTTTTCTAAATCGATAGTCATCCCAGTATTATTTATTAAATGGTAATAATTCTTACTACTTAATGACCTCAGAGATGATTGTAAACACCTAGTAAAATGTCTTCGGTGATATCAGAATTTGATAAAGTTTTGAAATAGTATAGGTGAGTGTTTATATTTTGGGGCGCTGAGAAAACCTGGCGAAAGAAGGGAAAATTATTTGATTTTGAGACATAAGGAAATATTTGATTTTATATAAGTTGCAAGAATGACAGCAATTCCATGTAGTAAGTATAGATGGTAATTAGGTGTAGTTGTTTCACAAGTGTGGCACTTTTATTGTTGTGTATTTTAGTTACAAATTTAAAAAATGTAGTAAAAGTTAGTTATCCAGTTTGACAGAATATAAAGTATTATGTAATATATAAGAACCTAATTTTGATAGGCAAAAACTGTGTAATTTTAACAATTGAGGCCTGATAACTTTATTTAAAATAGATGTACTTTTTTTCCATGATTTCTAAGGAATGTAATATGTCCTAAAATTATGCATATCATACAAATATGCAGATATTCTGTGTGTGTAAGTTTATAGTCATTTTGTTGGGACATATTAGTTTTTTATTTTTATTTTTTTGAGACAGAGTCTCGCTCTGTTGCCCGGCCTAGAGTGCTGTGGCGTCAGCCTAGCTCACAGCAACCTCAAACTCCTGGGCTTAAGCAATCTGTCTGCCTCAGCCTCCCTAGTAGCTGGGACTACAGGCATGCGCCACCATGCCCGGCTAATTTCTTCCATATGTTTTTAGTTGTCCGACTAATTTCTTTCTATTTTTAGTAGAGATGGGATCTCGCTCTTGCTCAGGATGGTCTCAAACTCCTGACTTCGAGCGATCCTCCCGCCTTGGTCTCCCAGAGTGTTAGGATTACAGGCGTGAGCCACTGTGCCAGTTTTTTTATTTTTAATTGCTTAAAAATCTTTTCCAGCTTTATTGAGACATAATTCACTAATAAAATTGTATGAATTTAAAGTACAACATGATGATTTGACATACATGTACATTGTGAAATGATTACCACAATCAAGTTAGTTAACATTTCCATCACCTTTTAGTAGACATTTTAGTACTTTAAATCAGTAATTATCTTTTTTTGTTTTTTGAGAAAGTGTCTTGCTCTGTCATCTGGGCTAGAGTGCAGTGGTGTCATCATAGCTCACAGCAGCCTCAGACTCCTGGGCTCAAGCAATCCTCCTGCTCAACCTCCTGCCTCAGCCTCCCCGAGTAGCTGGGACTACAGGCATGAGCCACCATGCTCAGCCTAAATCAGTAATTTTCAACCTGGGGTAAATTTGCCCTCCCCTCCCAATTTGGCAATGTCTGCAGACATACTAGGTTGTCACAGCTGGGAAAGGAGGCGCTACTGACATCTAGTGGGTAGAGTCCAAGGATACTGCTAAATATCCTGCAATGCACAGGACAAACCTGCCACACCAGAAATTTTTATCTGGTTCAGTATATCAGTAGTGCCAAGGTTGAGAAACCCTGCTTTAAATAATGAAAATACAATCCTTTTTTTAAAGGGACAGTCTTACTATAAATTTGTAATCTTTCTGGTTTTTGAATAAGTCTGTCAGTATCTGTCAACAGGAAAACTTTCCTTTCCTTTACCATCTTGAGAAGGGTTAATTAGCATTTAAATGGTTTTCTCCTGAAATGCCAACTTCTTATTTTATTTGGTGTTTTCTGTTTCAGGGAAGATGTTTTCATTTCAGGTATATTATTTCTTTTTCACTAGAAATTGGAAAAGATACTCTTATAACTCTATATTTGAAGTTATTCATTAGAAAATAAAATGTGAATAATTCGAAATGTAATCTTAAACAGTAGGTCTATTTGCACTCAGAAAATTAAATGAAAATTTATATCGTCTTGTTAATCTTTGAAAGATCCTTCAGTAACTTCCATTTTTACCTTTTCTCATAGTTTTTGATGATGGAGATGAGAAGACACTAAGACGATCTTCACTGTGCCTGAAAGGAGAGAGGCATTTTGCTGAAAGTGAAGTATGTAATCATTTAACAAATGAACATGTATTAATGTTTTATACTGGGGGGAGTAAATTTTTGCTTTCTCAACTCAGTCAAGTTACTTGTTATTCAGGAAAATTCATTAATACACAATACCATTAATCTATGAAGCCTATTTAAGGCCTTGTGTTTGAGCACCAAGTTCTGTCTTCTTTTTTGCCTAAAATATTTTAGT
This sequence comes from Cheirogaleus medius, assembly GCA_008086735.1. Classification (NCBI taxonomy): domain Eukaryota; kingdom Metazoa; phylum Chordata; class Mammalia; order Primates; family Cheirogaleidae; genus Cheirogaleus; species Cheirogaleus medius. Next base: position 40,160,438 of record VBSM01002153.1, on the reverse strand, counting down.
ATTTGTCCACAAAGAATATATAATAGGCTTGCTTAATTATTATCTTTAGGCAACCTTTATATAAAGTTTTTGAATTTGTAAATAATTGTAAAAAAGAGCTATTTGTAAAGCTGCATAAACCTTGTCATAGTTAAAGGATGTGTAGATGCAATAAGCAGTCTCTTACCACTGCTACTGCTACTGCTGCTAGCTGAGATTATTACAGCCTCTCCTTAAAGAAGCCTTCCTTGCCTGACTGCCCTTTCTAAAATAGTCCCTTCTATTCCTCTTCATCCTTTTAGGTTGATTTAGTTTTCTTCATAACACTTATTCCCTGACATCAGAATATGTGTATATACTTAATTATTTACTTATTGTCTGCTTTCCTCACTAGAGTGTGTCACAAGGGTAAGGACTTGGTATGTCGTCTTTATCACTTTCTTCCTAGTTCTTGTAACAGTGCCTGGCACAGAGTAGAAACTGAGTAAATGTTAATTGGATGCATCAATGAAGTGCTTATAATTGCCAGAGGCTTTACTAAGTGTTTTACATACATTATTGTATTTGCAACATTATGAGGTACTTAACTATTATTATCCCCAATTTATAGACGAAGAAACTGATGGTCAGATCTGATTTTCACACCAGCGCTTTTCTAGCACCAAAGCCATGTTCTTAAATTGAAAGGTGTTACTAAGTTACTAAGAATGGAGGGTTCACAAAGTTTTATAACTCAGTAGCTTGCAATTCAGAATTTAAATGATAGACATATTATTATAAATGGTGTTATGTTCTGTAGTCCAGTCTGTAAATACTAAATGATGCATAGTGTAGCCGAACTAAGATTTTTTTTTTCTAGTTACTTATTTAGAACCATGTTTCTTTGGAGATATTTTCATATTACTTATTAAACTATAAGATTTTATTTTATGGTTTTGTGTTTTGAAAATATTTTTGTATTACTTAATGATTGAATTCCTGTTAAAATTCAGAATTTGAAACAGGTTCTCTGTATTATGATTCCAGCCTATCCCTTCAGTCTCATGTTCTACCACTTCCCTCTACTTTTGCATTATTAGACTACTGGGTATTTCCAGACTATGGTCCATATTTTCCTTTCTTGGCTCCTGTTGAGCCCCACTTCTCTCCTCTTACTGGAATCTCAGTTATGTTGTAAGGCCACTAGAAATGCTCCCTCCTCCGAGTGACGTCTGTTATGAGTTCTCTAACCCACATTTGATGGCTTTGTCCTTTGATCTTTTTGTACTTCTCTTTTTTATTCCTGTTTTATGATGATCTTTTTGTTACTTTTCCTATTTTCCCTATAAGAATTTAAGCTGTTTTGGGGTAATATCCCTGTTTTTCTCAATTGATAGGCCATCCTTTTCCCAGCAGTTTCTACACAAAAGCTTTCAATAAATATGTGTTGAATTAATTGTGAAGGTTTAAATATAGGATATGCAGACAGCTTTTGGGCAAGTATGGTGATGAAGTACAGAATTCTCTCAGAGTTTATGTAATTATTATAAATAATTTCATTACCCTTGAGTAGAATACATGTTCAATGATAGACAGTGAATGGGGGCTTGAAGACTTGATATTTCACCTGTTAAGTGAAGACATGCATCTTGTTTGGTCCAGAGAAATATCTAAAACAATAATTTTAGCTAGGCACAGCGACTCACACTGTAATCCCAGCATTTTGGGAGGCTGAGGTGGGAGGATCGCTTGAGACCAGGAGTTCGACATCAGCCTGGGCAACATAGTGAGGCCTCTCTCTACAAAAAATTAAAAAATTAGCCAGATGTGGTGGCATGTGCCTGTAGTCCTAGCTACACAGGAGGCTTAAGCAGGAGGATCAGCAGAGCCCAGGAGTTCAAGGTGGCAGTGATTTATGATTGCACCACTGCACTGCAGCCTGGCCAACAGAGCAAGACCTTGTCTAAAAAAAAAAAAAAAAAAAAGTTAAGTTTGTTTCTACCAGGAGAATTTTAAGTCAGAATGGTTCATAAGACAGTTGTAGTATAAAGGCTGAAGTAATATGAACAAGTAGTTGTATATCTTTTGTACTTTTAAGGAGGATCAGTTTTACCTTGTTTCTTTGCAGGTACACACTTGTATTTATGTTTTGCTAGAGGGATATTAGAATACTGGTATACGATTCCTTAACTCCCTTCCCATATACCAGGAGTTGTGCTAGGTACTGGGACACAAGAATAAGCCATGTAGACATAGAATTTTCCCTTGGGTACTTACCATCTGTTGGAAGAGAAAAAGCATTTGTCAAACAATCCCCAAAAATATTTTAGAATTGACATGTGTTAAGCTCTGTGAAGACATGGTCAAGAGTGTACACAATAGGGGAATTTAATCTACTGTCTGTATATTCTTTTTATTTGATATATTTTTACAAAGTTTTAATTTTTTGAAAGACTACTCAGTATTGTTATTATTAGTATAACTTTGGCCTTTGAGAGGAAAGCTGCTTCATACTGGCAGTACTTTGGGTTACTAATCCCATTAATAAGCTACATGCTTAGAGACCGAAATTCAAAATTTTCATAGCAAGAGTTCAGAATAGCACTTAAGTCAGTTCAAATTCCAACACTGAAATCACTGGTTTTAGCCATAACTAGTTTAGTGAATATGTTACCCACTGCCTAACATCTGTAGGACAGTTTGGGTTTTTCTACAGAGCGTTCATAATTTGAGTGTTCTCCAAAAGTAGATTAATCATCTGGTATTCTCTCTGTGCATTACTACATGCAGTTAAAAACTGTGAAGAAAGGTTAAATGAGATCCCAGTTCCATGTTTCCAGCAGCAGTAAGGCAGTAAGACTATAGATATTTTCCCCCTAGGCCTATAGAATTTTCTTTGTTTCTTTAATATAAGTTCCAGGAGTCTCTAGTTTTTGCTCTTGAGGTATAAGACAAGACAACTTTTACCCTCCCACTAGTCTTTTCCGTCCCTTGAAATAAAAGATGCTCATGCTTTTCTGGACATGGACTGAGGCCAGGGACCAAGATACTGCTTTATTGTTCTAACTCTTCATTACATACTGAGGGTAGTCTGAGGTCTCTTATTTGAAAATTACTATATATGATTCTTAAACAAGTCTTTAGAAATTTTCTTTCCTATAACAAGTGAAATGAATAACAGACTTAATACATTATAGAAATATCTGCTTTCAAGAGAACAACTTTAATTTTTTGTGAGGGGAGGGCCATTTAATCCATTTGTTAGGTTGGCAGAAAGTGAATCCAGATTATTTTTTCCCCCTTTTTACCAAATGTATAATAGTAATTTAGTAATACTAGATAGTATCACCAAAATAATATTTCAGATTATTTTGAAATTTTCACCCTTTGGAAGCATAATTAGGCATTGATGACAAGTAATTTCTAAAGAGTTTAGGTTTGGCATATATTGTATTTAGGACAGCTTTTGACTACAAATAATATTTTTTAAATACCCGATTTAAGGTTCATTTGCATGGGGGTTAGGTTCTATACAAACTAAATTTGAAAGATTAGATTTTTTTGCCCTGTGAAAGTTGGGATTTTTGTCTATCTTTTGAAGGAATCAATCTTTAGTTATTCCTTTATGGCTAGTGCCTTTTTTCTATGCCATATTCTTTGTTGTTTTATATATATATATATATCTTAAATACATTTATATACGTACTAATGAATTATACAAAAAAGATTAATATGCTTCCCCTTTTCACAGTTTAGTTTATCATTGTTTTCATAGGTATATCAATTTAAAAAATAAGTTAGTTTGGACATAGTCGCTTGCACCTGTAATCTCAGCACTTCTGGAGGCTGAAGTGGGAGGATTGCTTGGAACCATCCTGGGCAACATAGCAAGACACTGTCTCTACAAAAAAATTTTAAAAAATTAGCCAGGCATGGTGGTATGTGCCTGTAGTCCCAGCTCCTTGGGAGGCCAAGGTAGGAGATCACCTGGGCAACATAGCAAGACATTGTCTCTACAAAAAAATTTTAAAAATTAGCCAGGCATGGTGGTATGTGCCTGTAGTCCCAGCTCCTTGGGAGGCCAAGGTAGGAGATCACCTGAGCTCAGGAGTTTGAAGTTACAGTGAGCCATGATTGTGCTTCTACACTCTAGCCTGGGTGACAGAGGGAGACTCTTGTCTCAATCAGTGAATCAATAAATATTGAACATTAAAAAAAACCAGCATTAATTTGTTTAGATGTCTGATCTTTAAATCGATAGAAAGCCTTTCTTATACCACCTTTGTTTGTAACTTTAAGAAGTCTCTTTATCCTAAATAGTTTCTCACCTTCACTTCCGTTGTGACAATTTTCCTGGGAATCTCTAGTTCCCCTGGTATTTGAAATTATAGCAATAAAAGTTCTGGGGGTGATGAAAGGAATAGCAGCTGTGTAAAATCTTAAAAATGAATAGAAAGTAGAGGGCTGGGGAACCTGCGGCCCTTAAGGCCACATGTGGCCTTCCAGGTCCTTAAGTAAGGCATTTTGACAGAATCCAAATTATACAGAACAAATCTTTTTATTAAAAGGGGTACAGCAGAGAAAGATGAAGCTTTTCTTGCTTGCCTCCCTGGGTATTTAAAAAAGAACTATCTTGAAATCAGAGGGCTGCAGGTTCCCCACATCATTCCAAAATACCTTTTTATTCTTTCTGCCTTCAACCATCAACCAATTTTTGTCTGGAAAACATTGTTGGAGAGAGGTGAGGGACAAAAGGATTAAGAGGAAGAAAAGAAATGAAGAAATGTCCATTTATTGATTATTAGTCTCATACCAAGCATGATGTTGGGTGCTGCGGATTAAAAAGGAAAGAAAGAAAAAATTAAATATAGAAAAACTAAGTTTTTATATTTTCTTCAGAAAAGTTTTATTGCAGATAATGTTTGCAGAGTAATAATATAACTTAAGCCTTTTTCACACCATTGATGCTTATCTTGATAATTAATTTTGTTTCTGTTACTTATTAAGAATTTTGTTTCATAGATTATGATTCCCTATGTACAAAGTAAAACAGGAGCTGCAATTGGCCCCATCCTAGTAGATAGGTCCTTACGACAAACATATTTTTTAACTCTCACATCTGTGTTTCCACTGAGCTCTGTTTGTTTTGTTTTGTAATTTTTATCCTTCGTAGATGCCTGTCAGCCTTCAAATAGGTAATGAATCATCTAGAGAGACCAGCCAAATTTCTTTTCATTTTTTTTCTAGTGATGGGCTCATTCTTCTTTATTCTAGTATCTTTAAAACTAGAGTTCTCTATCTTTAGGAAAGTTGTGTTTTAGCATTCCTTGGGGGAGAGTTTTAATCTGAAAAATCTGAGCATATTCTTAAACTGATTTGATTTAAAAAAGGAAAACACTTGCAAAGTAATAATTTTTGATGGGTTTATGTTCTTACCCACAGACATTAGACCAGCTCCCACTCACCAACCCTGAGCATTTTGGCACTCCAGTCATAGGAAAGAAAACAAATAGAGGAAGAAGATCTAATCATATGTAAGTCCATTTTCATAACTGTTAGTTGAACCTGAATTCATTTCGCCTTCTAGTATTGTTTTAGTAGTTATTTTTAAATTGTAATTTGCAAAATGCTAACCAGATCTAATAGTAATTTCAGACTTCTCAGCATGGGTGATTGAGGTTCTCCATGCCCAACCAACCTTAATCACTGTGTCTACCTCCACTTTCACTTTACGTGTATCTTGATGCTATAGTCAAAATGAAACTAGTCAATAATCCCTGCATACATCGCTTATTTTCTGATACCATGTTTTTATTCATGCTGTTTTTTGTCTCCACTGCCTCCCTTCCCTGTTACTGTCTTGCTCCTTCTTTAAATCTCAACAGAAGTGCTTCCAACTTTATGTGAATCATTTTGTGTCTCCCCATTCTTTCCTTGAAACCAGATGTGTTTTTCTCTTCTCTGAACCCACTAAATTCTTTGCATCTATCTAATATCATAGATAAGATTTCACCTCTTATTATCATTGTAATGTTTGTTTTCTCCTCTAAATAATTTTAATCTCTCTGATGGCAGGAACTGTCTTAATCATTTTTTTTTTTTTTTTTTGGATTTTTACAGTTCTGACACTTACTTTACATATTTAACCAATTACTTTCAATGAAATGTGCCTTGGCTTCAAAAGGCTACCAATGACTAGGGATCACAGGACCAAGGGGTCAGACGCCGTTCCACAAAGAAAAATAATTTATTGCAAACAATTGAGAAAATGACATCAGACTTCTCAATAATAACATTAAATGCTAGTAGGCAGTAGAATGCACAGTGGAGGAATGGAAGTCCTTATTAAAAAGGAGGACTTGATTACCTAATATAATGGAACATTGGGGAAAGCTAAAGATAGGATAATAACAAATAGAGGAAGGAAAATAGCAAAGGTGTTTAGTAACTCCTCCCCAAGAATTATATAAGAAAGGAAAGCAGAATTAGTAGAATAGAGGGTGGGGAAGTGGTTTAAATATAAAAGTTATCATAACAGTGGGAAGTCAGTGGATTTAGAATAATGTCTAAAATGTGTAAATTGGCCAGCACGATGGTGGTGGCTCATGACCTCTAATCCCAGCACTTTGGGAGGCCTAGGCAGGAAAATTACTTGAGTGAAAGAGTTTGAGACCAGCCTGGGCAACATAGCAAAGCCCTGTCTCTAGTTTAAAAAAATCAGCCAGGCATGGTGGCACAAGCCTATAGTCCTGGCTACTCAGGAGGCTGAGGCAATAGGATTGCTTGAGCCCAGGTGTTAGAGGTTACAGTGAGCTGTGATTGTGCCACGGCCCTCTATCCTGGGCGACACAGCGAGACCCTGTCGCCAAAAAATATATATAAATCAAGAAATACGAGAATAAGGATATTATTTAAAGATAAGGTAGTAACTGCCAGGAAAAAACAGCTGAAAGAATTTAAAACATTAGCCTCTATGGAGCAGGAGAATGAAATTGGAAGGGATGGGAATATAGTTTTTAATTTATTCTATTAGAGGATATTTAAAAATTGTTTCTGAATATTTTGTTTAGATTAATACTTTTTTATATGCATAAGCACACATATTGTTAAAGTAGCTGTTTAAAAATAAATACTGAGCTGAATTATTAAAAACTTCAGTACAAGTGAATACTTTCATTCAAGATATAGAATCAGGTGTTAAATCTCATTTTGACTGAGCTTTGAAGATAGATGTTGGGTAAGCGCTGTCTCTTATATTACTTAATTTTGCAGCCTCACAGCAAGTACGTGAAGGTAGGTATTATTTTTATCACTATTAAAACTGGAAAAATCAGCCTCTAAGACTGTAAGTAATGAATCCAAGGAAATCAGGAAGGAAGGGACCCGGGACTTCACCTTACCTTTGCTCTGTAGGCCTTTTTTCATTCACTTGAATGACTCTTTTTTGTTTAGAGTACTTCAGTTACTTTCCAAATTAGTTTTAACAATAAATAGTTACTCATTTGGGAGTAGAAATTATAATATTAATCATGGCATTGGAAATATACTTAATGTTACTTATTTTCCTAATTACCAGGTAAATAATTTCTCTGACTTGTGACTTTGCTTGCTGGTGACTTGATTATTTTTATGGTAGTCAGGATGTAACTATTACTCATTCTTCATGTATGATATTTAAAAATCGAGTGCTTTGGCCAGAAAGGAAAACAAATGAAAAATGTATGATGGCATTATTAGTAAGAAAGCATTCTGTTGTCAAGGTTAGCTGTTACAGTGATTTAATGTTTTCACTTTTTCCTGAGGGCTGTTACAGTGGCATAAAATATATTCACTCAGTCACTTAAAAGTTTGTGATATCTTTTGATATCTCTTTGAAAATTAATGACTTTACTTAAAAATTAAAATTTTATCTATCAGTGATCATTAGAACCTTTCTATAGTTCTCTACGCAACTTTTAATTAACTATGGTAGATGATATCAGCAATGATTTTGGGTATATATAACATAAAATTATTTCATGAGTTAATTATCTAGAGAATTCCTAATTCTCTAGCATGGTATAAACTATGGAACCAGATGGCCTTGGTTTGAATCCTGCCTTTGCCACTTCCTTGCTCTCTGACCTTGGGCAGGTTATTTCATCTTTTCATCCCTCAATTCTCATTTGTAAAATTGGGATAAGAGTATTACCTATTTCTTAGAGTTGTTTTGAAAATTAAGGGAATTCATATCCTTAAAGTGTTCATATAGTAAATACTATGTAAGTACTAGGTACCATCATCATATATTGACATAAAAAATTTCATGATGAAATACCAGTATGTAACATGATTTCATTTATATATGAAAATGTATTTACATGTGTGTATATAAAAATTCCGCCTAGTGGTCTTTATGTCTGACAGGTAGGAGACTGGTTTTTACTGCAATATTTGGTCTTTTTAAAACAACTCCCATATTATTTTGTATATATATTACATGAAAAATAGTTTTCATATCAAGAATTTATTTTAATTTTGAAAAAATTACATGTAATATTTTGACATTTTTACCTTTTACAGATGTCATTCAGAAGTAGAAAAATAAATTTAAAATAAATTCACTCTAGAATATCACATAATCTACAAAATGATCAAAAGTTATGATTTATTAAAACATCTGTTATATTTCTTAGCTGAGATGTTCCTCTCTTGTATATGAGAATAAAGAATGCAACTGTTGCTGAACAAGTGGATCTTTGCTTTCTAAAGACTCTAGCAAACATTCTGAGTTAGTGATTTTCTTGTTAAGAAACTCTGTGTGTAATGAGAGATTTGCTGTTGGGATTGTGTTGTAAATGTGCAAAGTATGAAGCCACACAAAAGGTTGAGAATTACTAGTCTAGGAAATGAAACTCAGCATGTCTGTAATCTTGTTTTGCTTGCTCTTCCTTCCCCCTCACTACTGTGATCGGTCATTCTCACTGCCAAGGGACCTGACAATGTTATTCTTGCTTGGTGTTTTAAGCCTTGGTGTATAATCATCACAGGCAAGTACCGCCATTTGAAATGACCATCTCCTTAATAACATTTCCTCAAAGTTCTTTGTCCCTTTTCCTCAGGGTTATTTCCTACAACAAAGTCTTGGACCCAGATCTTAAGAGCTTCATCTAATCTTCATTTCCTCTTCTATTACTCCACTGAAAAAATTCTTCACTATAGTTCTAAGATTACCATTTAAAATGTATTTTTTGGCCGGGCTCGGTGGCTCACGCCTGTAATCCTAGCACTCTGGGAGGCCGAGGCAGGCGGATCGTTTGAGCTCAGGAGTTCGAGACCAGCCTGAGCAAGAGCGAGACCCCGTCTCTACTAAAAATAGAAAGAAATTAATTGGCCAACTAAAAATATATATAGAAAAATTAGCCGGGCATGGTGGCACATGCCTGTAGTCCCAGCTACTCGGGAGGCAGAGGCAGAAGGATTGCTTGAGCCCAGGAGTTTGAGGTTGCTGTGAGCTAGGCTAATGCCATGGCACTCTAGCCCAGGCAACAGAGTGAGACTCTGTCTCAAAAAAAAAATATATATATATATATATATATTTTTTACAAAGATAAATAAGTTTATCTCTTCCCAGAATTCCCAGGACTGCAGTGTTACAGCAGGAAATTTGTTTTCTTTTAGCAACTTTTAATCCATATGCCAGTTAATCTACCCCCAGTTATTCCAAAAGTGATTTTTTTTACATCTTCCATTGAGTTTCACTTATAGTCTACCTTTAATTAATCCTAAGAAGTTCAAGTATTTTCTTTTTTAAATGATTATCATCCTCCAGCTTGTTGATTTTTAAAAGCAAGTTATTGATTTTTTTAATAAATGTATTACTTGATTGAGTTTTGCCCTTATAATTTACCCATTTTGTGCAGAGATTGTATTTCATTCTGCCTGAAGAATAGACTATCTGAACGGAAATATTTTTGTCCCCTCCCATCCAAAGTTTTTTCTGGTAACCCAGCAGAAGTTTATGTGCAATTAAACAGCATGTAGGAAACAGTGTACTTGCTAGTATTTTTTTCCCTTTCAGAAAAAGGATAAAGTAGGCTAATGATGATTCTTATTAATAAGAAATTATAGGGTGTAAATTTTTTCAGTGACAGTGTTAAGATTTACCTGATACCTGATTTATACTTGGTATTTAAAGATCTACAGATCTTAACATGTTTTAAAAATTGATTTAATTCACATATCATAAAATTCACTCTTTTGAAGTGTATAGTTTAGTGGGTTTTAGTGAATTCAAAACCCATCACCACTATCTAATTCCAGAAAGTCTTTTATTTTTTGCTGCTTCATTTTGTTATGAGAATTTGATTACAGTTTCCTTCTTGATAAAAATTAGAAAATAAAATAAAAAATGCAGAAAATATTAAAACCCTTTTATTGTTGTATATATATCCATATGTTTTGTATGTTTTGATCTCTTAAGAAGCTATACATTGTCAATCTTCCTGATACTAATACAGATTCTAGCACTACTCACAGTGAAGCTTTAATGATTAACTATGTCTTACGAAAATGTGTCCCATCATTAAAATTTCTTATAGCCATTTTCAGGGACCTTAAATGACTTCAGTGTCCTTAAGGCTCCTAACATGGCTTTCCTATTGCCAGCTTTTAAAAAATTTCTGCACAAACACATTCAGGTAAGCAGATTCATTGGCTGGCTCAGATTCTAAATTTACTGTAACAAAGTTTGAAATTGAGTTAATTGACTTACCCGAAATAATTATTGAAGTCAGAATTGCATTTCAAAGATTGAAGCTCTCAAATTCCTAACTCAGTTTTCTATTTGTATCTCATTATATGCTATTCTTTGGCTCACATCTTATCTAAAGTTCTTCTTTCTTGATTTATAATTAATTTATAATTAATAGTGATGCGTGATCAGCTTTAAGTAATCAGCTGTTAGTGTATTATGGTAAATATTTTCATGTAATTAGCTTTGTTTTCAGTGACAACATCCGATTTTATGTCATAAAGTGCATTATTTTGTAGTGGTTTTATATATAATTACCATGCCACCAAAGAAACAACAATGTCAGAGGTGAATAAAAGCAAGCAGTTCTGAAGTCATGGGACTTGCTAACAAAAAAGAAAGAAAAGAAAATTTAAAAAATCAGGCAGACTCTGCTTACTATGTCTTTGCTCTCTTAAAATATTTTTGTTGCTCGTTTATTTTAGTTTACCAGTTTATTGAGCAACGGACCTGTGTTTTCTGGCTAACCTCCTCTAGGAGGAAAAGTTAAAAAGGTATAATGGTATAGTTTATGCTGATTGCATACATTTTGTGATTTTTAGAATAAAATAAAATCAGGATTACCATAGTAGAAAGAAATAAATCTTTTTCCACTTCATTTATTTTATTGAGCATCTGTGCTGTGCCAAGTACTGTTCAGCTACTTGAGATATATCAGTGAACAAAACAATTTAAAAAATCTCAACTAGGCGTGGTGGCTCACACCCGTAATCCTAGTACTTTGGAAAGCTGAGGCAGGAAGATTGCTTGAGGCCAGAAGTTTGAGACCAGCCAGGAAAACATAGCGAGATCCGGTCTCCTGGTGTCGGCAAAAATTAAAAAAAAAAAAAAAATAATAATAATAATTAGCTTGGCGTGGTGGTGCACACGTGTAGTCTTAGCTACTTGGGAGATTGAGGCGGGAAGATCGTTTTGAGCCCAGGAATTTGAGGTTGCAGTGAAGTATGATTGGGCCCACTGCACTTTAGTCTGGGCAACAGAGTGAGACCGTGTCTCTTAAAAATCAAACAAACAAAACTCTCCACCTTTAGAACTTATATTTTCTTATGGGAGGAGATGGCTGTTTAAGAATAAGCACAAGAAATAAGTAAATTATATAGTAAGATAGAAGTTGTAAGTACTGTGGAAATAATAAGAGTGGGGCAAAGAGAGGTAGAGGGGCAAGTAGATTGTAAATGTAAAGTGGAATGAAGTCTTCAGTAGGTGAGGGAGGAGGGGCATCTAGTCCAAAAGTAGGGATGACTTTAGAGTAGAATATGGTGATTTAATGTGTAAGGTAGATAGATGTTTCATCTACTCAAACAAAGATTTTTTGTTTTTCTTTTTAATACAACTTTTTGGAGTCTGAAGTCTTATTAAGTCTTAAGAAAGAAGTTAGGATTTTCATAATGACACAGATAACTTTATTAGTCACACAAAGCCCAGTTTTCTCTTTCTGTGTTTTCGGATTTTTATATATGTTACCTCTAACATTGTGGATTTCTAGCTTGCTAATAATAATGTGGTAAAGAGTGTTCAGGCTGGGCCAGGTGGCTCATGCTTGTAATCCTAGCACTTTGGGAGGCCAAGGAGGAAGATTGCTTGAGGCCAGGAGTTCCTGGGGAGTAGCAAGATCCCCTTCTCTACAAAAAATAAAAAATTATCTGGATATGGTGGCTCATACCTGTAGTCCCAGCTACTCAGGAGGCTGAAGCAAGAGGATCTCTTAAGCCCGGGAGTTTGAGATTGCAGTGAGCTATGATGGTGCCACTGCACTCTAGCCCTGGCAACAGAGTGATATCCTGTCTCAAAAAAAAATGTTCATAAATTCCTAGTTGAGCTGTATGGGATGGCTCATGTCTATAATCCTAGCATTTAGGGAGGCAGAGGCAGGAAGATTGCTGGAGGCCAGGAGTTAGAGGGTAGGCGTGGGCCTATTGTAATCCCAGCTACTTGGGAGACTGGGCAGGGAGGATTACTTGAGCCTAACAGATCTAGGAGACAATGAGCTGTGATTGGGCCACTGTACTCTAGCTTTGGCAACAGAGTGAGATCTTGTCTTTTAAAAAACAAAACAACCCTAGCTGAATGAGTCTTCTGTGAGTGATTTGAAAAAACAATTATTATGATTTTAAGTTTGGTTGTGTTCTGTAGTTATTTGACAGTGAAGAGATAAAAGTCATTGCCCTTGAGAAGCTCTTCTCAATCAACTAGAAATCAAACTTGTCAAGTCTGTTACTACTGTGCTAAGCTATGTGCCTATGTGTAGAATCTTTTGCTCAGCTAATATAAAGGTGTGTTGCTTTTTTCAGCTACCTGTTACCTACTTTCTAAGTAGAGATTAAACTTCTTTAAGTGCCATTCGATGTATAGTACTTCTACTCAGTAGCAAACTTTAAAGATTTGTTTTTGCCAGGGAACAATTTTTAAGTTAGCTGTCTGATCATTGAAATCAGATAGTGAAATTCCCCTTATCACTTTAAAATGTTTAATATTATTATAATAGTTTTTCCTTCTTTTATATTTATGTTGATATACATAAATATAAAGGGGTATCATTTATATTGTTCCAGTCAACCAAATAGGTAAATTATGTTTAAAATTTTAAAATAGTTGATCTTTCAGTTCATATTTTTTGATTGGTGAACTTGGTCATTGCCAACTGTGTCAAAAATATTTTCATCCCTGTAGGTAATCAATATTAGCCATTATTATGTTTTATTTTGTAAAAAGAACATACATTGTATTCTATCTATTCAACATTTCCTAGTGTCTTTACTTATTCTAGACATTTTGAGCAGCCAATTGTCAGAAATCTTTATTTTTATTACTAGCTGTAGACTTTTTTAGAACCAGATTCAAAATAGAATAGCTTTTTGTTTTGTTTTCCTTTTTTTTGAGACAGAGTCTCACTTTGTTGCCCAGGCTAGAGTTCCGTGGCGTCAGCCTAGCTCACAGCAACCTCCAACTCCTGGGTTCAAGCGATCCTTCTGCCTCAGCCTCCCGAGTACCTGGGACTACAGGCATGCCCCACTGTGCCCAGCTAATTTTTTCTATATATTTTTAGTTGGTCAATTAATTTCTTTCTATTTTTAGTAGAGACGGGGTCTCACTCTTGCTCAGGCTGGTTTTGAACTCCTGACCTTGAGCGATCCTCCCGCCTCGGCTTCCCAGAGTGCTAGGATTATAGGCATGAGCTACCATGCCTGGCCTTGTTTTCCTTTATAGGTTTATTTTTTATTGCACTTCTTCTAATATCAAACTGATGATTTCAGATACTTCATTTTTCTTCCAACAGTTAATTTAATATCTTTATAATTTACTAGTACAATATTCAGTGTTACTGAAAGGAGTTTTCAAATTAATACAAAAGAACCATATTGTGTATTTTATGAATACCTAGTTCCTGTATATTTGATATTAACAATAGCAGTGGTGATCTCTTATTAGATTATCTCCTCTTCCCATCCTAACTCTCAATCAGCAAAGATCTGCCTTCCCCCTTTTAAAGTTAGCTTTGTGCTGGGAATGTAAAATTATTATCTCCAGACATCCTTTAATCTGAGATTGGGATTGAGTATATTTTCATGTAGTACTGGGTTGTTAAATATGGGGCCTTCAGCTCTTTGAGGATTTGGGGACCAGTGATTCTGTCCTGATCTTCCCCTTTAATCTTTTGAAATAGCACTAAATAAATCTGAAAGATTTTTAGGAAAATAATGTGCTTTCCTCTAATGATAAACTCTTGCTATCATTTTTTTAGAAATTTAGAAAATGCTTTAAAATTTAAATTAGCCATTTTCTAGGTTTTAGGAAATGTGATAAGAGTTCTAGAATGCTTATGTTCATCATTGGTATGCTTATTATTTGTGAAGATAAATGGAACTATCTATTTTTTTCTCTCCCTAGACCAGAGGAAGAATCTTCATCATCCTCCAGTGATGAAGATGAGGATGATAGGAAACAGATTGATGAGCTACTAGGCAAAGTTGTATGTGTAGATTACATTAGTTTGGATAAAAAGAAAGCACTGTGGTTTCCTGCATTGGTGAGTAGCTTCAGTGTAAAAGAGTTTAATTTCAACTATGTAAGTTAATGAAGTAAACAATGGATTTTCTTACTAGTGTTTTTCATAGGTTGAAAATGGGGAAATGTTTTTAGCATCGTTCACTTCGCACAATGATTACTTTCAAAATTTTCTTTGACTACAAAGAACTCTTGAAGTCATCCAAGAATGGCAAAATCTTGATAATCATCGAGACTAGTTATATGGGAGTTGCTTATACTTTCTTCTCTATTTTGAGTAGAAAATTCATAATGCAGACTACTGAAACTCTGAAACTCCTAAGTCCACCATGAGGTCTAGACTGCAAAAGAACACAATCTTTTTTGGTTAATGAAGATAGCTTCATTTTCTTCATTCTTTTTGAGCCAGGGTGTTTGCTTCCTTGATCTTAATCTTGCCTTTAATATATTCTCTGCATAACCATGACTGCAATTATACATTCCCTCAGTCTCTGACTTTCCCTACAATAGATTCTTTTATCTAACTACTTTTTAATGTTTTCACTCCACAAGTTTTGTAACTCCTTAGATCCCAGGTTGAATATTTTAAATTTTCTATTTGTTTTCTCACATTGCCTTTCTGTGATTCTGAGGAAGCACTCAGTGCTTTATTGTCAGGAGTATCCTCATTGTCCCAAGTTCTGTGCAACTCAAACTGTGATAACAGATGAGAGAAAGTCTTTTGAACTTTCATCTCTTTGTTTTTGATAACCACTATCCCCTATAGCAAGTTGGAAGGGCCGTGTATAGGAGACTATTTTCTTTGACTTTTACAAAGGGAATATATGCCAATATCTCTTAGAAACTTACTTAGGCCACCTGTTTTCACTAATATTTTGGTAGACAACAAAACAATTTGTAGCTCTTAAAGCAAACACAAGTTCAATCTATAATTAGTTGTATATCATACTATAATGAAGATTTAACTCTTTGTGACAATAAGAATGCATTTCTTTTTGGACAGGATATAATTAGATAAGTCATTTAAAGTTTTGAATTTCAAACAGGAGACTGAAATTAGTAATCAATATCTCTTCACAATTATCTTGACTTATCTTTTAAAATTTGATGTGTTTAAATTGTCATGGCCTCTGATGATTTTATCTGAAGGCCATTGGGTCATTCGTATCAAATACTGGGGTCCATGTCTTTTACAGATATGTCCTCCCCACCACCGCATACTTATAAACTAAAGATTCATTGTTTAAAGACATTTTGAAGGTACCATTCTTCTCACTTCTAACAACTACTTTGTTCTGAGCTATCAAGAGACAGGATGGGTCAAAAATTAATCCCTGGTCTCTGTTTCATATATTCTCACTCCATTACTACTATTAGCCAAATCCCCTTCAAATCTTGTTTTCTTCTGCTAATGGCATTTAATAAAATTTTTGTGTGTTCTCAAGCACATTTAACTTGTATTCGTTAAATATGGCATTTATCATATACCAAACACTTCAAATGTGTTACTAGGATTGACTCATTTAATGTTGCAGAGGTTCTCTGTTCTTATGTTTGATAAATTTTTAAAATTTTTAGTTGAGAATCTCCTCACCTTTATTTTCATTCTCTTATTTTCCTATTCACTGATTAACAATTGCAGAAACCTTGGAAATAGGATTAAAATACACTGTTCTTTGTTTACGTGCATTTGTATGAAAATTTATGTCCATAATATATATAAACTCTTATATATTTGTGGTTTTTATGAGCTAAACTAAGTAACTATGGTCTCATAATTATTCATTTTTTCAAATGAAAAATCAATGTTATGGAATAGAAGCATCTTTCTTTTATACTGTTGTCTAAAAGTAATATCTGTTTATTCTTTTCCGTGAACATGTTGTATACTTTATCCCCACTGCTTAATTTAGTGTTTGGCACAAATTCAGTGCCCAATAAATGTCAGCTCTTAAATTATAATGAAAAAATGTAGACAATTATTTGCTTTAATAAATACAAATACTTTATGATACCTTTGTACTGTGTTTCCCTGAAAATAAGACAGGGTCTTATATTTATTTTTCCTCAAGAAGACACCCTAGGACTTATTTTCAGGGGATGTGTTATTTTTTTTTAAGTATGGTACAACAGTCTACATTTATTCAAATATAGTTAAGTTGTCGTCTTCTGGAACATCATCATAACTCTCCAAACCCCGAATTCCACACCAGAATTTCTTGCGACTCTATTTCCTGTAGAACCATTGGCCCCAATCTCTCATGTCGAGCAATAGAGCTCTCATGGGGCAGATAAGAAGGGCTGTTCATCACCTTTACGGCTCTTCGACGAAATGCATGGGTTGTGCAGATACGCTGTGTAGCCACGCCCATCACTAGGTCTTATTTTTGGGGTAGGGCTTATATTGCACAAATGCTTAGAAATCCCGCTAGGGCTTATTTTATGGCTAGGTCTTATTTTTGGGGAAACACGGTACCTCCCCATGTGTCCATCCATCCAACATATATTGAATGCCTATTACATACAAGGATTGTGCTAACACCTGTATAAGTATTATGAGGTAGATATGATTATATATCTGCATTTAAAGATAAGGAAACTGAGTATTAGAAGAATTAAGTAACTTGCAGCATTTTGGGGTTAATGATCTAAAAATTTAAGTATCAGTGTGAGATTATTTCTTTATTGCTAAAGCAATAAGATTATTTTGAAAATATGTTTTTTGGAGACAGGGTCTAACTCTGTTGCCTGGTTTAGAGTGCAGTGGCATCATAGCTTACTGCAACCTCAAACTCCTGGGCTCAAGCAGTCTTCCCACCTCAGCCTCTCAAACTGTTGGGGTTACATGTGTGAGCTACCGTACCTGGCATGATAATATGTTTTTAAAAACTGTTTTGTGTGTCTTTTTCTGAAGCAACAACAACATTAAATTTTCACTATTAGTGTTTTGAGCATTAAGTTTCTCTCACCATAGTTAGTAAATAGTTTCCTTGATGAAAGGAAAAACATTTAAGGATTTATGATATTGAAAAGGTTAGTAATGTCAGCCATTCCATTATTATTTTGAAAATCTTAGATTATTGATACATATTATCCCCTCCCAAAACTGAGATCTATTGGACAGTGATGGAGTTATTTTTGTCAACTAGAGTATGAAATTGTGCTCTAAGTCAAACAGTCTTGATAAAATCACATAAATAATATTTGTGTTTTAATTTTAAAGTTATTTATAAATTGAGAAAATTTTTGTAAGTGTTTTGGTAACAACATCATATTGGAAAACAATTGCCTATTTTTAGGAACTATAAATAGCTACCATGCACCTTACTAGGCACTGTGCTAAGTTTGTAAAATGTAAGTAGTTTTGTTTAATCTTAATTGAGACTGGAAAATAAGTGGTATTTACTCCCATTTTAGGAGGAGGAAATCTTAGCTTCCATGGTTTGCATTGTCCTCCTTTTTATTTTCCTTCACCAACTTCTCTTCTAACCAGCCTTTCAAGTTGTAATTTAGGGTTCAGAATATATCATTATATTCTCTTTAGGGGAGTCTTCTCCCCTCTCACAGCTTCAGTTGCAGAGATAACAAAATGAGGTGCCTTAGGGATCAAGAAAATAACATACATGAGTGAACAGGATAAAATGCAGATTGTGGCCAAGCACAGTAGCTCACGCCTGTAATCCCAGGACTTTGGGAGGCTGAGGCAGGAGGATTGCTTGAGGCCAGGAGTTTGAGATCAACCTCAGCAACACAGTGTGATACCGTCTCTACAAAAAAACAAAAACAAAATAAAATAAAAATAAATAAAATGCAGATATTGGTTCCTGTGGTAGAACTGGAGAGTGAGCCTACTTATTCACTCTCCAGTGTCAGCACTGGCCAAAGCTATCATATGTGCAGTTTTCGAAACCCTTAATTCATCAGAGAAAAATAATGGGTGGATTTGGCTCACAGGCCCCAAGTTTTAGACCCCTGATATTTAAGTTGTTGACTCTCAAATTTATATGAGCTCCAGACCTGGGTATTTGTCTTCACTATCTCCATTTGGATGTCCTTTAGCCACCTCAAAACTTAGGAAGTCCCATGCTTTTATTATCTCCTCCCTCATGCCCAGATGTGGCCCTTCTCTATTGTTTTCCTTTCATAGTGAATGGGACTGTCATCTTTCCATTTGCACAAGGCAGAAAACTAAGTGTCCTCTTCTCATCTCTACTTCCCTAGTTATTTATCTCTGATACTTCTCATCCCTTTAATTTGCTACCACTTTATATCCGAGCCACCACCTCTCACCCGGATGATCATAGTAGCTTAGTCTCTTTCAGCTCTTTCCCTGGTCCATTTTCTTCATAGCATCCAAAGTAATTTTTTAAAACACATACTATTATGACATTTTGCTTCTCCAGACCCTTCCTGTAAATACTTTATATTTTATCCTAAGAATTAATATGGCCTACAAGGCTCTAGAAATTCTGTTCCTTTGCTCTTATCCAAACCACGATGTAGCTCCTCAGTCTCCAGCTCTACCACTTTTCTATTTTTGACTAGAACTTGGTCCGCAGCTTCAGCCTCATCATAGCCATTCTTCTGGTTTCAACACCATGCATGTGCTAAAAAACAGTCTGGATTATCCAGAGAGCTGGAAGGATGTAGGATACCAATTTAAAATTACTTATGTGTGCTCCCCCGTGTGTGTGTACCGATTTATTCTCAAACTAAAATTAGTTTTTAAACTTTAAGCTTAATTTTTTTAAAGCATTTAATTTGTAGGTACTTATATAACTATCTGTAAATGTGCTTTTAGTTATAATAGTTTCACACTTTTTTTAAAGGTGGTTTGTCCTGATTGTAGTGATGAGATTGCTGTAAAAAAGGACAATATTCTTGTTCGATCTTTCAAAGATGGCAAATTGTAAGTATAATTCACTTGGTTTAAAAAACCTCTTTATAAAAATGTTATTTTTTCAAATTAAGATGTTAAATGATGAATTAGTTATTCCCAGTGACCTTAGGCTTTTATTTCTCAAATATAATGTCTTTCAAATAGAATGTTTCAAAAAAGTGATTGTTTTTCATACTATCTTTAAGTGTAGTAGTCTTACAGCGTGTCTTTTTGTACTCATCTTGGTCTTCCTTTCCAAAGTAGACTCTCAGTGTTATCTCACTGGTCAAGATTTGCCCATATAACAGATGGTGATTTGAAACAAATTTGCTATACCTAACATATCTAATACTTTACTGATATATTTATTGACCTTTTTTTAGGGTTTGTTCTTGATTGTTTGTTTAGGAATTTCTAATATTTCTAGTTATATCTAATGGTTGTTGTAGTGATAACTGTTGGATAATATTCAGCTTTTGCCGTAGTCAGGATTAAAATGGGTTACTGTAGATTTATGTTAAGTGTTTAAGTGATTTTTCTTGTAGAACATTTTTAGAGCTGAATTCTGAATTTCTATGTTTTCTTTTAAGAGTTACATGACTAGAGAAGTCAGATATTTTATACTGAGCTATGTTGCATGTCAGTACCTTACCTAAAAAGTTCATCACATTTTAAGATTTGATGTTTGGGTTTTCAGAAGTTATTTTTAAAAGCAATCTATGGAACCACCTTTAACAAAATTGAGATAATAAGAGAAATTTGAACACTGAAATTGATTACTCTCTTTATATTAAATTGTTGGGGATGGAAGAAATGGGGAAATGTTAGTCAAAGGGTACAGACTTTTCATTATAAGATGAATAAATTCTCAGAATCTGATGTATAGCATGGTACCTGTACTTATTTGTACTGTATTGTATACTTGAAATTTGCTAAGAGAATAGATCTTAAGCATTTTTACTCCCTACCTCCCCCCAAAAGTAACTATGTGACGTGGTGGATGTGTTAATTAACCTGATTGTGATAATCATATCACAATGTATATATATATCAGATCATCACACTGGACACTTTAATTATATGCAGTTTTATTTGTCAGTTATGCCTTAGTAAAGCTGAAAAAATGATCACATACCTAATGTTTAGATGTGCTATTATGATATGGTTATATTTTTTAAAAATTTTCTTTCAAAGATTCATAATGAAATATCCTAAATAAATTATGTAATGTCTGGGATTTGCTTCAAAGTAATCCAGTTGGGGTGGGATGAAGTAGACAGGGGTATAAACGAAACATTGATTATTAGTTTATGATCATTGTAAGGTGGGTGATGGCTGCATGGGGGTTTATCGCACAATTTTATCTACTTTTGTATTTGAAACTTTAAAATTAAAAGATTAAAAATGACAGACCAGAAATGTATTTGGAATAGTTTTTAGGCTTTTGTGATCGACTGACCCAAACCAGATGCACAGAAACTAAATGATGATTTGTTATTAATAAACATAGGATATACATGTTATATAATGTGATAAGCCCTGTTTCGGTAGTTTGCATCTGACCCTCTTTATATCATGGAGTTCCATGAAAGGCCTCAGATTGTATCTTAGAAGTTTGCTTGTGAGCCTAGAATCCAGTTCTAAAAAAATGTTTAAAAAGAATATTTACATTATAAACTGGTACATTTTCTTCCAGTCTTAAACGGATTTCTCATGAATATCCCAAGATAATGGCAAATGCTTACTGTTTTCCTTCTTTTTTATTGGGTTCGTGCATTCTGCCATCCAAACATTTTTATTCATCATTATATTATTATAAACAGTTTCCAGTGTTACATTTAGGGAGGAGACTGTTTGATATTTGAGAACATCTTGGTATTATAAAATATGTTTTAAGGTAGGATCCTTCTGTAGATGATAATTACATATTTTAATATCCTCCCTAGCATGTTATTTGGGCCTTGCAACCTTGTGTGCAGTCACTTTTATTGTAGTTACCAGTACTCCCATATTTTCAGTATCTTTCTATGTATAAAAGCAACTGGATACTTAATCTGTTATTTTTTTGTTTTTTACCTTTATAATTAAAACATATATGTAGTACTTCGGTACCAAGAAAAGATGTTCATGAAATTACTAGTGATACTGCACCAAAGCCTGATGCTGTATTAAAACAAGGTAAGGATTATATTGGAATAAATTATAGGTAATTTTAAAACTGCCAATATTTTTGAAGATTAAATTTTATTTTACTCTTTAAAATTTGTTTTTAAAAAAATCATGTCCTTGAAGTTATATTTAGATTCTTGTGGCTTATACTTTTATAAATCCATGTGTCTTTTGTTATATAGATTTTTTTCTTTTTCTTTTTCTTTTTAATCTCATAATCAGGGATGAAAATCTAGAAAAGTGGGAAAGAACTGTATCTTCAGCAAGTACTATAGTCTGGCTTTTGCCTGGTAAATAAAATAATACTTTCATGGGATCATAGAAAAAAGAATCAAAGTAATTTTGATTTGATCTTTCTCACCTAATGAATGTGCATCTTAAATCACAAGGCTCCGATAGTTTTATTTGATTGAGGAATATGCTGTAATTGCATTTGTTACTTGGTTTTTGGTATTGTAAATAGTTATTTTCTCTTTGCCCTTATTCATTGAATCTGATAACATGCTATGTATATTGGCTCAAAATCATCTAAATTTTATGGTTTGTAATTTATTATAAAATGAGAACAATTGTGTCTACCTAATTTTAGTTTAAGCTAATTGTTAACATAGTTTTAATTTGGGTTTAACTAATGTTAAAAACATTTGTAGTCAATTTTTAGGTGTTGTATGTTTATTACAATGGCTCTTTGCCTGATGTATAATTGCTTTTTGGCTAAATTGTTACATGATTTACCTGTGTTACAGTTATTTTTATTGGACAAGATTAATTTGCATTTAAAAGAAAAAATCCTGCTTTTTTCCTCCTGTATGTATTTGAACCTAAGAACCTTTCAATGGTAGCAGTATTACCATCCGTAAAATGAGTACCTACTGCATGGGACTGATAGGATTAAATGGACTTTTGCATTAAAAAGCACTTAGCACAGTGCCTGGTACATAGCAAATAGTTAATCAATATTTGGTTGACTGAGGATGAGAGGGAAAAAAAGTGAGTGGTATTAGCACAGTACTTTTGTTTTGTTTTAAGAGATGTGGTCTCCCTGTGTCACCAGGCTGGAGTGCAGTGGTGTGATCATAGCTTACTGCATCCTCAAACTCATGGGCTTAAGTGACCTTCCCACCTCAGTCTCCTGAGTAGTTGGGACAATAGGTGTGTGCCACCATGCCCAGCTAATTGTTTTTTCATTTTTTTAGAGATCGGGTCTTGCTATGTTGCCCAGGCTGGTCTTGAACTCCTGGCCTCAAGTGATCCTCCCACCTCAACCTCCTGAGTTGCTGGGATTACAGGCATGAGCCGCCGTGTCATGCTCTAGCACAGTAGTTTTATTTCTTAATATTTTTGGACAAATCAGTTGTCTTAATTTCTCCAGTTCATGTAGGTTTGTGGTCTCTTTCCAGCCTTTGATCAGGCACTTGAATTTCACAAAAGTAGAACTATTCCTGCTAATTGGAAGACAGAATTGAAAGAGGATAGCTCTAGCAGCGAAGCCGAGGAAGAAGAAGAGGAGGAAGATGATGAAAAAGAAAAGGAGGATAATAGCAGTGAAGAAGAGGTAAGTAAAAACAGTTGGTGCCTATTAAAATGATAAAAGTTGGGTTTCCTTTGTGGGTTAAGATTTGGCATAAAGTCATTAATCACACAATTATTTATAGTGTGAGAAATATCTCATAATAAAATTATTTTTGATATTTATCATGATCTAGTCGTTTGCTTACTTTAAAATAGAAATATGATCTTGCGAAATTAAAAAATATTAAGTATAGTTATCCTAGTAACCTCAAAAAAGTTTCTTGCTTTGCTTTTGGTTTATCATATGATAAAGGAAGTACCCATCTAATACTTTAAAATGTTTTTCATCACCGTGTAGACAGCTGTCATCTCATAATGTTTATACCTGAATATTTTATTGAAATATCTGGAAAAGTACAAAGTATCTTTCATTTAGTATGAAAAGAAAAATCAGCAGAAAAATAAAGATTAGTATCTCTTTGATTTAGAGAACCTTAAATCATTTTACCTAATACAAATGGGTAGATAGTTCTAATTATATCATACATAAGACATCTGTGAATTTACATGGATCAAAGAGCTAAAGTTTTGGATTTATTTGTAATTGGTGCTTTAGGTTTGGTAGTGATAAAGCACTCCTCAGTGGTTTGCTGAACAACTTCCTAAAAGTTATTGATTGAGTGGTACATATAGTGAAGGCTACTATATTTGACCATAAAGTGAATTTTATTGAATATGTTTAGGAAATTAAGGTAATTTATTGTCAATATGTAATATTTTTGGTAAGTTATTAATTTCTGCCATTTAATTGTAGTAAAGTCTTAATGAAATAGGATTATTTTGGAGGTTTTGTTTTAGTGTATAGTGATTTATAATGACAATGTACAGTGTAAAAATTTCCTTGCTTCAGTCTTCTCCCTGACTGATATCTATTTAAAATGCTAAAATGAGCAATCTATCCTTTGCTGAAAACCTGAATGGCTTTTTGTCTCTGTAAAAGTCAAGCTTCAATATAGAACCACCTTTCTGGTCCAACTCATGCCTCTTTTTTCTCATCACTTCTTTTAGCACCTCCCCCCCTTTATGCTGTAGCAGTGTTAAATTACATTCCTTCCTGCTACTTACCTTTGCATATACCAGTACCTCTGCCTTTCCTGCCTTTCCTTTTCCTCCTTCAGTCAGCCTGGCATACTACTGTTCAGAATTCAAAACCTGCTTATGTGCCATCTCTGTAAAGGGAATCCTATGAACCATTACCTCCCTCACCTCAGGAAAATTCATTACTTCATTTGCTGGTCTAAACTACTGTTCCTTGTACATATTTTTGTCATTGTGTATATGTATGTACATATACATATATATTTATAATTATTGTCTGTTTTTCCCACATTAATTTATAAGCTCTTCATAGATAGGAACCCTGTCTTGCTCTTATTCACACTCACTGTGTCTGTCATAGTATATAAAATATAATAGATGATCAGTAAATATTAGTTACCAAACCTTTTGGTGCTTAGATTTGTGTTTTACAATTGTTTTTGTAAAAGCAAATCTGATATCCAGTTTGTTTATTTATTTTTTGAGACAGGGTCTTGCTCTGTCACCCAGGCTAGAGTGCAGTGGTGTCATCATAGCTCACTGCAACCTCAGACTCCTGGGCTCAAGCAATCCTCCTGCCTCAGCCTCCCAAGTAGCTGGGACTATAGGTATTTGCCACCATCACGCCTGGCTAATTTTTCTGTTGTGTGTGTGTGTGTGTGTGTGTGTAGAGACAGAGTCTTGCCTCTTGCTTAGGCTGGTCTTGAATTCCTGACCTCAAGCAATCCTCCTGCCTTGGCCTCCCAAAGTGCTAGGATTACAGGTGCAAGCCACCGCACCTAGCCCTGATCTCCAGTTTAAACATTTTCTTAAGTTAAATACAACCTTTCCTTAAATGGTTGAGGAATAGGAATAAATTTTTTATTTTTTTGAGAAAGGGTCTTGCTCTGTCTCCCGGGCTAGAATGCAGTGGGATCATCATCATAGCTTATTTCAACCTCAACTTCCTGGGCTCAAGTGATCCTCCTGCCTCAGCCTCCTGAGTAGCTGAGACTACAGGCATGTACCACCACACCTGGCTAATTTTTCTATTTTTTGTAGAGATGGGGTCTCGCTCTTGCTTAGGCTGGTCTTGAACTCCTGAGCTAAAGTGATCCTCTTGCTTCAGCCTCCCAGAGTCCTAGGATTACAGGCATGAGCCACCACACCCAGCCTGGAATAGGAATAAATTTGGCAGTTTATTAAAGTCAAATATTGTACTATGAGGACACCTAATATCAAGAAAATAGATTTCCTTAGATTTGTATTTGACTACCTTACCAAACCTGACATATGTAGAGTATGTTTAAATCGAGAAATATAGGTTTATTATAAGCAAATTAATGGTTGTCATTTATTCTTCTCTCCCAACTAGAAAACCTAACAGTTTGTGAACATGGATTTTTTTTTTTAACTTGGCTTTCTTTATTGTATTCAGTTTTAAAATAAGAGGGCAAATCTCAGTAGAACAATAGCATTAGATACATGAAATTCCAAATTAAAAAATGATAGGTTTTGATTTATTTAGAATATCGGTTGAATATCCTAACCCTTACTATTAGAAATATGTATGTTTCAGCCAGAGTAACTGTAAAGCCTTGCTGTATATTTTGAATCATTTTCTCTATAGTTACTCCTAATCATGTTCTGTTATGGCAGGCTCCATAGCTTATGGTTCTTTTATTTGATTGAGCACCTAGCATAGTGCTTAGACTTACAGGTGCTCATTAAATGTTTGCTGAATTGATGAAAGGCATAAATTGGTGAGTTCCTCCATCTTAACCTACTACTCTTCTCCTTGCAAGTTGCTTCAGGACCAGCTCCCTACTGCCACAGCTTCAAGAAGCTAGTCTCCCTTCCTTGTAATTGATAAATCAGGGAACAATTTTATTACTTGAAGGTTTCCCTAAGTCTGAATCTTCAGGTATTGTAGATCAAGTTTGTTCTCTAGTTTACTGATTATATAAGCCCGAAGTACTATACAGTAGGGCTGTGTTTAGTGAAGGATACTTGTAGTTATAGCTAATAGGACCCAAGCTTGCGTAGTTCCTTGAGGAGCAATAATAGAGTCAGCTTTGACATTAAACCCTGACCCAATTTCATGTAAGTGAGAGTAAGTCTTCTTGAGCTTGTGACTCTGATTTAAAGAATAGATCTCTGATATGATAAAAAGTTCATGAACAATCTTTTTTATTTATTTATTTATTTATTTATTTTTTCACTTTTATTTCATCATATAATGGGGGTACACATATTGTTAGGGTTACATACATTG
>VBSM01002153.1:40103788-40131683 GCA_008086735.1 Cheirogaleus medius | reverse complement strand
TCGGCTTCCCAGAGTGCTAGGATTACAGGCGTGAGCCACCACGCCTGGCCATGAGATTGTCTTAGCCGAAGATGGAATTAATCAGAACTTTTAAAAGTTCTGAACTGCTCAAAAGCAGGACATTGGTACTTTGAGACAGGAATCTACTAGCTGCCTTATTTGCCAGCAAATTAATAAACTTCTCTTTCCTTCTAAAAAAAAAATAATAATCATAATAATAATAAAAAGGTATCATGGCTTTAGTTGTAGATACCATGTTTTGTTTAACAAGGGATTTTTTTCTCATATTTAATATATATGTATTATACTGTGTATATTCAGTGGTATTATTTGTATCCTTTGAAATTTTAAATAAAAAATGTAGTGTGTCTCTAATATATAATATATTTTGTATCTCCTCTAACAGGTACACCTATTAACAAACGACCTGTACTTGGATATCGAAATTTGAACCTCTTTAAGTTATTCAGACTTGTACACAAACTTGGAGGATTTGATAATGTAAGTATTAAAGTCATTAAATAAGACGCCTTTTTCGTACCTGTGTTCTTAGGTATCTGCCATCTCTAAAATTGTTTATTAATAAAAACCTAAGAATAGAACAGAAAGAAAATGTACAGCTTAGAAATGTAGAGGTATCCTCCTTAGGCAAAATATAAATTTTTTTTTCTTTTTTTTTTTTTCTAAAGAGATGAGATCTTGCTTTGTTTCCCAGTCTAATCTTGAACTCCTGGCCTGAAGTGATCCTCTTGTCTCAGCTTCCTTAGTAGCCTGGATTTCAGGCAGGAGCCACTGGGTCCATCTAAAATTTAAGTTTTAATTACAGATTTTTAAAAATGAACTTTCTTATTTACTGTTAAGTTGGTCAAACTTTCATAAACCTCCTGTGTATATCTGAGTTACAGCACAACCATATTGGTGAAAAGTCTTTCCACATCTTTTTTCACTAGACTTCATGCTCCTTGAGAGGAGGGGTCTGTCTTAATATTCTTTATATTGTTAATCCCTTTCACAATGCCTTATACAGAGAGAAAAGGGTTGTTGAACTAATCTGAAGAAATTATTTGAAGGTTGCCATGATGTATGATACTCATTTAATTGAGAATATTCTGTAGAATAAAATGCTTTGATAATTTTGATAGAACTGCTTTGATTTATTAGCTTATTAATTTTGTGGGAAATAATAAATCCTTTAAAAATTTTTGCCTGTCTACTTTCTACAAATTTTAATTTAGGAACGTGGATGTTTTTATATTTACTATAACTGGGTTCATTTAAACGTCAAATGATCTAATATTTCAACATTCATAATTCTGTGAGATTTGTTAGAGTACTAAAACCTTTTATTTATAAACCAAATTTAGAACATACTGAGTTTGATAATTTTTATTCCTTTTGAATAAATATAAACATATTTTTATATACTATATATATCAAAATGTTATTATATTCCCACCTTTTAATGTTGGAGTTTTCATTTCACTTTGTCCATTAGATTGAAAGTGGAGCTGTTTGGAAACAAGTCTACCAAGATCTTGGAATCCCTGTCTTAAATTCAGCTGCAGGATACAACGTTAAATGTGCTTATAAAAAGTAAGTTAGTGTACTAATAAGGCTCTCTTCAATATTTTACCTTAGAAAGCAGGATGGAATTTACTATATAGCTGAGTCTATTTCTTCAAAGAAGGAATCAGAAAGTTTTACTAGAGTAATCACTCTGATAAGCATTTTCTAAAGTGTATTCTGTAAATACTAGGTATATGAGAAATTCTGTGAAGAAAGTTTTTGTAGCCAGGTATATTTGTAAAGTACTGCATAGAGTTTAAAAAGCCAATGTTCTGAAGTCAGATAAATCTAAGTTTGAATCTTAATTCTGCCAATTATTAGTTGTTTGTGCCTGTGGACCATTTATTTTTTCTACTAAGCCCTAGTTTCTTCATTTGTATAATGGGTTAATGCTGCTTGCCTCAGAGGATTACTCTGATGATTAAATGAGATTTACTAAGTGACCCAAAGCTTTACATATAATAAATGTGCAATGAATAGATGCTATTACTAATATTCTAATAGCTATTATTGTTAATATTATTATATTTAAGATTATGATTGCATTTTCACCCAGAGCATAGTTTTTTTTTAGTGATTTTTTTTGGCAAAATTTTCTATTTGGGTTAAAAAGATTGAAAAGAGCTAGAATAAATTAGAATGTTAATATGGCTCACTATTTGGGAGTTTAAACAAAAGTGAATACACATTAAATAAAAACTCTATAGTTATATTTTGAAAAAAACGTTTTCACCAAATGTAATGTCTTTTCATGTTTCCAGATATTTATATGGTTTTGAGGAGTATTGTAGGTCAGCCAATATTGAATTTCAAATGGCATTGCCAGAGAAGATTGTTAACAAGCCATGCAAGGAGTGTGAAAATTTAAAAGAAATAAAAGTTAAGGAAGAAAATGAAACAGAGATCAAAGAAATAAAGATTGAAGAGGACAGGAATATAATACCAAAAGATGAAAAGCCTACTGAGGATGAAATTGAAAGAAAGGAGAATATTAAACCCTCTCTGGTAAATCAGATATTGTCAATTGTCCTTTGCCTTCTTTGGTATATTTTCTACATCCTCTGTAAAGTTCCCCAAATTAATTCATTGTATAATATTATACTTTATTATATATACATTTTCTTCATTAAGTGCTACTCTTGTATAATTTTGATGTAATAACTATTCAAAATAGCCATTAACTATTTTTGTGTAGTGTTTTAAGAATGACAGGAGTTTTTTTTACAAGTAACTAGTAACTTTATTAATATTAGTGTTGGTTGGTACCTCCTGTTGGTAATAGTAAGATCATTGATTTGGGTTGAAAATTTTTACTTTCGTTGCTTTAGTTCCTCTGATCTTTTTCTAGGGAAGTAAAAAGAATTTATTAGAATTTATACCTACACATTCTGATCAGGAAAAAGAAGTTATTAAAAAACCAGAAGAAAATGAAAATCTGGAAGATAAAGATGATAATACAACTAGGGTAGATGAATCCCTCAGCATAAAGGTAGAAGCTGAAGAAGAAAAAGCAAAATCTGGGTAAGAAATTTGTTCTTGGTTACAATGCATTTTGGCTAGTTGAATTCTTATAATTTGCTTTTTGTATGTGTGTATTTATGAATCTAAATTTGGTAATAAAATACCAAATAATAGAGGATTGGCACTTATTAAGTAAATAGCATTTGCCTCCTTCAGAGACCCTACTAATGTACATTTGTAGAAAAAGATCATATTTTTGATCCATTCTTCTTGCTCTCATCATGGAAATTTATAAAATTTTTAGGTAGAGAAAAGTACTTTTTATTGCATTATGATCTGCTCAATGACATGATACAAACTCGGGAAGATGTTCTCCTAGTGTTTTGTAGATGGTATGTTGGCTATAGATTGTTCTCTGAGAGTTGTAATTTTTCTTAAGCAAAATAAGAATGGAAAAATACTATTAATTTTTTCAAAAGCCAAAACTATTCTGTTTTATGTGGTAGTAGCATTTACTTGTTTTAGTCACTTTAGAATCATGGATTATTTGACAATGTCATTTATGCACTGCCAGTGGACCCCTGGATTTTATAGGTAATCTTTGGCGTTTGATCTTATTTCTCAGGTTTAAAAAACATAAACCTCTCCATGTTAGTGTGGTTCATTTAAATAAGCACAGCTGATGTTTCTTGATCATTTTAGTGTTTTTCTGAAATTTGACCATAGCATACAGAGAAATAGGGAAGAAGAAAACCCTGGACTTAGATGAATATAGTAACAGGTGTTTGTTTATTATACTTTGTTGTATTTCTTTGTATACAAATATATATTTGAAGTATATCTTACTGCTTACTTGGAGGCAGTTTTAACTATTAAGAAACTCAGTATAGATTCAACTGTTTTGCCATTTAGAGTTCTTCTGAAATTTTGTTGGCATTATAGAGACAAACATGGAAGAAAAAAACACCTGGGTTTAGATGAATATAGTAAAAGTGTTTGTTGGTTATACTTTGTTATATTTCTGTGTGTACAACTGTATATTTGAGGTACTCTTTACTGCTAGTGCAGATTATTTCAGAAAGAAACTTAGTAAAGATTAGTATTTTGCCTAAAAATTTGATTTTTAAATATGCAGATGTTTCTGAAACATCTACTGTTTGTAAAACTCTGTGGTAAATGTGTATTTTTTCTCTGTTAATAATTATCTTAATTTTCCAAGTTGGTACTTTTGCTTATTTTATAGAATAAATTGCATTCCTTTAGCTCTTTTAAATATATGGATTTTTATGCATGATAGATATTTATTTAATATACACATACTGCAAACTAAAATTTTCTTGCTGTGACTGCCTTTATTTGGTAGATATTGTTTAGAAACATTATGCGTTGGGACTATCTATGCAATAGCCCCCCCCTTTTCCACAGTTTTGCTTTCCACAGTTTTCCAAAAATAGGTGAGTATAGTATAATAATATTTTGTGTGAGAGACCATATTCTTATAACTTTTATTATAGTGTATTGTTATATTTTATTATTATTTTAGTTACTCTTTTACTGTGCCTAATTTCTAAATTAAACATTGACATAGTTATATGTTAGAATGTGTAGGAGAAAACATAGTATATATAGGGTTTGGTACTGTCCGTGGTTTCAGGCATTTACTGAGAGGTCTTGGAATGCACTCCCCATAGTTAAAGGGGAACTACTATAATTGTTTGAATTTTATTAGATAAGTATAATAGAAACTTTGATAATCATAAAGAATTAATATATAGGTATTTTTCTAGTATATAAACTTTCTCTGAGTAATTGGCTACTACCAAGAATTTTCAGTGTCCTTCCTCCATAGTCTAGGTATAGTAGGTTGAAGAAGTTAATATGTATAAAATGCCTAGTTCAGTTCCTAGCCTGTAGTAGGTACTTAATGTAGTACCTACTACCTTAATGTAGTACTTTTTAAAAAAAATTTGTTTCATTGTAGGAAGTGTAACATCAAACTGGGAAAATTTGGTATTTCTTTGTGAATTCAGATGAAAAATCCTTGCTGATATATTTGGTTTCCCAAAATATTGTTCTCTAAAAGACAACTTAAATACATATATGTGTGTATATGATGTAATATATGCATCAACTTAATTTTTTAAAATGTATATGTTGCTTGTATTTTATACTTTTCAGGAGTTCTCTTTCTTGGCATTCTGTGTTCCATCTGGTTTAGTACATTACCCTCTGAATTCTTAGAATAGAATAGATTTTTTGGCTGATTGCCAGTAATTATGTTGTTTGCTTCTTTATACTTCAGTGTATTATTTCAGTGAATTTTGTTTGGTTTGTATCTGAGGTGGATGTTAAATGCAAAACTTTTATTTTAAATTTTTGATTGCTTTGTTTTATTGGGTTTTTATTCTAGATTAAATAAAAATTTGCCCTGGCTACCACTTAAAGTATGGATGTGCTTGCTGTTTTTGGCATTTACCAGTTGTACTCAGTGTATTGTATTATGTAAGATAAAGTTTAGAGTTTATTTTCATTTTGAAAAATTTAGAGTTTTTATTCTACATCTCTCTTTTATATGATGATTCTGAAGTGCATGATGAATCTCTTATTGCGGCCACCAAAATACACTTCTTTTCCCCCTCAAATGCAAAGATAAAGTCTTATGACTTAAACAAGTAGTATTCTTCCCCCAAAATTTCTTAGTTGTTTTAATTTACCATATAAAATAACATTAAAAATTGTTTATAATATTTTATTATTCATAATACCATTTCTGTTAATTTCTTAGATAGTTTAGCCTTATTAAAATCATTTCTTCATTATAGAAATGTTACTGTATTTCCAAAAGCAGATTTTTTTTTTTTTGAGACAGAATCTCGCTCTGTCACCTGGGCTAGAGTGCCATGGTGTCAGCCTAGCTCACAGCAACCTTAAACTCCTGGGCTCCAGTGATCCTCCTGCCTCAGCCTCCTGAGTAGCTGGGACTATAGGCATGAGCCATCACACCACAGCTAATTTTTCTATTTTTAGTAGAAATGGGATCTCACTCTTACTGAGGCTGGTCTCCGAACTCCTCATCTCAAGTGATCCTCTTGCCTCGGCCTCCCAGAGTGATAGGATTATAGGTGTGAGCCACCACGCCTGGCCCAAAAACAGAGTTAATATTTCTTAAATCTCAGATCACATCCAGTTTCCTTTAGGTTTTAGTTTTTAAATACCTATTCATTTGACTGCAAATGTGTCTTTAGGAATAATTCTTGAGAATCTTTATATACTTTGTGATATATTTCAGACAAACTTGATACATTTGATGTTTCCATGAACTCAGGTTTAATTCCATAAGTCTGTTAGGTTTATCCCCAACCCACCTGCCCTACTATACAGAAAGAAGATGGTGAATAAAAAAACATTATAGTGCTGCTTATATCACTATAGATTATTTTTGTTGTCTATATAATTACATAATTAGGAATGATAAAGTATGTTATCACAAAAAGGTTACATATAAAAATGTAAAACTGAAATTATCAGTAGAGGAAGTCTTTTTATGTAAATATTATAACCATTAACCTTTAAAGCTTAATTACCAAGTTGTCTTGTGGTTGTGTTTTATGATGTTTATTCATTTGTCAGCTATAAATTGATGTCTTTTTGGACAACTGCTGTATTAAGTACAGACATACTGCAAAGCAGATAAAAGTAATTATGCTCTTAGATTTTATATTGAAGTTTTTTTTTTTATAAGTCTAGTGCTTGGAAATCTTAGAAAGATTTATAATTGAAGATTTTCTCTAACTTGTTTAATATAGATTCATGGTCAGTATAAAAATAATATAAACATTCAGTTTTAGAAGGTATATGATATTAAAATCAAAATGGTTGTAATGCTTTCTAAAATAGTTTGGCTTTTAGTTTCATATATTTGTAATTGGCCTCTAATATACATATTTCTTTGGAACTTTAAAGTTGAGAGGATTTGTTGAAGAAAGCTTTGAGTAATTGTGTGGTAGAGAACAGAAATTGTGGCAAAGTGTGAAAGGATGGAAAGAACAATGTAATGTGGATGTGACATTGGTACAATGTTTCTGTAAAAGTTAAAGTAGTATTTCAGTTAGTATAACATTAGAAAATTTGGTTGGAGCATGGTTTAAAGTTATTAATACTAGCCATGTGCTAGTAAAAATTTGTTTTAAACATCTTGAGGCTGGAAATATTTGAATGAAAAATAACTTTTAGTGAGAAAATGGCAGTGAAGTATAATAATTTTTTTTTTTTTGTCAACTGAGATGTAAAACACTTTTATAATAAAATTGTTACAGTTGACCTAACTAGTTTCTTGCTGTTCAGTACAACTTCTGTTCTGACTGTTGGAAATTTCCTTTTAATATACTTATTTTTGAACCTTCATTTTCTCTAAATGTATCTTTCTATAACCATGGTCATCTTATACAGTTTTAGTTTTTAAATATTAAATTGAAACTCAGAGAATTTCATACACACGGAATCTGCTGTTCCTGGAACAATCACAGCCACGATTTTTATCAGTTTATGTGGTTTGGAACTGAAAAGCTTATGAAGTATCTTTTATTAACTCTGCAATTTTTTAAACCTTTCAAGAGATGAAACGAATAAAGACGAAGATGAAGATGATGAAGAAGTAGAAGAAGAGGAGGAGGAGGAGGAGGAGGAGGAGGAAGAAGAAGATGAAGATGATGATGACAACAATGAGGAAGAGGAGTTTGAATGCTATCCACCAGGCATGAAAGTCCAAGTGCGGTATGGACGAGGGAAAAATCAAAAAATGTATGAAGCTAGTATTAAAGATTCTGATGTCGAAGGTGGAGAGGTCCTTTACTTGGTGCATTACTGCGGATGGAATGTGAGGTAACTTGAGTTTTAGCTAGTGATTATTACCTAAAAACACTTCTAAAATACTTTTCTATTTAAAAACTTAAGTAACGAATTATGGACTTGTTAGTATTCTAATTGAGGTCATAGTACCACATAGAAAATATGTAGTTTTTAGCACGTAAATCCCTTACTTAGTGACTTCCTACTTAATGTTTTTAGTGCTTAGAAGATATCCCTAGTGTTTAAAAACTGAAGTCTACACAGTTGATTTTTATATGTAATACATGTAGGTTAGTAGAGAAGACATTATTGATGAAATGATAGAAAAATCTATTAAAAAGGTAAAAGGGATTGGAGCTTCTTGACATCCACAAGCCAATTCAGGCTGCCTGTTCTTCTGTATTTTAATCTACATTACCACAGTAACCTTTTTGTATTAAGTCATCATTTTTTTCCTTTGGTAGGCAGACATTTAAAAGTTTGACTTTCCTAAGAAATATTAGCTATTTTAAGAAGGCCTTATCTCCTCATCAACAGCAATTACATTCCAACCTGGTTCAGAAGTCTCAGAAATTTACTGCTATCTTCAAAACAATATGGTTGAAAATGTAAGCAAGTCTGCTTGACTGAAATAGAATGCACTTTTTGGTGACTACTGATCTAGGGAACTGAAAGGCAAAACTGAGATTCAATGTTAGGTTGTATTCAGTGACTTAAGTTTTTTTCTTACACAAGTTTTCTTTGGCTTATCAAAAGAAATTTGTATTTAATTTTATCCAAAATTGGCAAGCCAGTCTGGGGATCTGATCATTTAGTTATCTTTTAAAAATAACTTAATTCCTTTTGGAATATTTGATATTATTTTTGATATCTGCTCTATGATAGAGTTAGATCCCTTGAAAAATTAACTGTGGAAGTTTTAAATTGTGGTTTCATAGTGAAGCTAGTGTCTTTAAAAAGGAATACAGTTCTCATGATATACATTTAAATTGTGTTTTGTGGTTTGGGATGTTAGTAAGGACATCATCTCACATTCTTTGTTTCTTAAAGGTAAAGTTTTATTATCTATTGTAGGAATAGTAAGCATGGTCTAATCTAATTACTTTTCTTATTTTGAGAAAAGTACAATTCTGATCCATTATAATGCTTGGAAGAAAATAGCAACTTAAATCATGAGGAAATGTTCAGAAGTAATTTTTGGGACTCATTCTTTATTGTTTCTAATCAAAACTAACAAAGTTCTGGAGTTAAAGATATCTGTTATCAAGTGCTTAGATGTGATAGTTGTCCCGAAACAAGCTTTTCCAGTTATCACTTTAACACTGTGTGCAATTTATCCTTTCAGCTGTTGGTTCTCACTGCTACCTATATAATACATGATTTTCCTCACCTGAAGTCCAGGAATATACTTGAGATCTTAGATATAACCACTGTAGGAATATTTTGCTCAGTTTTTGATTTTTAGTCATTTTGATCTTACTAAACGATCTTATTAAAAATTTAGAGATAATTCCACTTCTGCTTAGGATATTAATGAAAAATATGTTGTTTTAAAATTAGGAAGAAAAAAATTGAATCAGCAAAAATGAATAATTACTAAGTAATGCCCACAAGATAGATAAGAATCACACCATCTTTTACCTCTCTTTTCAGTTCTTCTTTCCTAGTTATTTTGCTAGTTTACATACAGAGACAGTTTTTCCTCTTGGCCTTTATAAAATATTTGAAATTCTGTGATGAATAGATTGAATTTAGGTGTTCTCCAATTTTCACTATAATTAGGGCTTGATTATTTTCTATTAGCTCATTAATATTAGGTGTAAGCATTGAGAGATTCATGAAATTATTTCACAGTTAAGGTATAACTTTCTGTTTTGTTAAGAAAAGGTTTGACAGGGTCTTGCTCTGCCACCCTGGCTTCAGTGCAGTGTGTAGCTCACTGCGGCCTTGAACTCGTGAGCTCAAGCAATCTTCCTGCCTCAGCTTTCTGAGGAACTGGGACTTTAGGCATGCCCCATGCCCAGCTAATTTTTTAAATGTTTGTAGAGACAGGGTCTTGCCATGTTGCTCAGGCTGGTTTTGAACTTCTGGCCTGAAGTGATCCTCCTGCCTCAGCCTCCCAAAGTGCTGGTATCATAGTTGTGAACCACTGCGCCCGGCCTTGTTAAGAAAAGATTGACTAAACAAAACAGAAATTCTAGGAGGACTTGGGTTTTAGAGAATAGAAAGAATGTCTAATAAAATTGATAGTGGGAGGGAAAGATAGGGAAGAGTGAGTTTAATTGAGGAATTTAAGTCTTTAACAGTATGGGAAGGAAAATGAGAGCTAGTTTAACAAGACATGCTTGTGTTACTAAGAAGGATGCCATGTATTTCTGACAATTGAATGCTTATGTGCTATGAACTTTGAAAAGAAGAAAACGTGCCATCTTTGTGAAGATCTGCAGGGTGGACCTCTTCACGCTCCAGGATCATAGAGAAAATAGCTGTACTTCCGTCGATTAAGCTGTTTATTTTCTTATAGTTAATATAATAGTATTCTTATTTCTCTATGTGGTAGGAACCAAAAAGTCTGTCTTATTGATAAGTAATTAATAATTATGATTTTTGCTGCTCCTTCAAGTCTGAATAAGGACTGCAACAAATCCTTATCAGCTCTATCATGATTTTCCTATTATTTGGGGGATCTTCGCTTGATCTCTAAATTTACACTTAACAGCTATGAATTAGGAATTAAGACTTATGCATAAAGGTTCATGAAAATAGTTTTATCTTCAGTGGCAGTCATTCATGATGAGAACAATTTAGGAAATTTTGTATACAGCTGTTTACATGCATTTTTGTTTTGTCTGAAACATATTTTTTCTAGCTAACAGATTTTTCTTAAAAAATATAAGAATATCTATCTTATTTTTTAAAATACTATTTTTCTTACTAATTTCTACATTTTTTCTTTTTTCTAAAATGGTATATAAATCTTTAATATAATTTTCATTTGTCCCTATTTCACAGCTGATGAATGTTGATTTTTGTTACACGAAAAGTTAGCATTTTGGCCTGTTTGTTTTTTACAACTGCAGTGGGAAAAAAAGGCATATTTTATATGCTTATTCCAAATTTACTGGAAATAGCCAGAACTCTTGACCCCAAACCACAAATGGTATAATATTGCTACAGAATTTTCCTGACATGGTGACCACATATAAAACTATTTTCTAACACTAGAGAATTTACTAGATCACCAAGCACTAAAATGCTTTGGCATATTCTAAGTTGGTGTTTTTACAAATTATTTTTTAAATTCTTCTAGAAATAGCAGTCAGTTAGAAAACTGAGAACATACATAAAAACAGAAACATAAAATCATAGTTAATATTGTAGTGTGTTCTCTTTTAATCGTTTAAAAACTATATCTCCTTACATTTATTAAACTTTAGTCACACTTAAATAATCTTTAATAGTAGGCTTTCTGTTAAATTTGTTTTAACTTTTCTTAGTGATGTTAATATTTTATAGAGGTTTTTAGTATCATTATCTAATTGATCCTTTTCACTTTCAAGTTTTGAAGTCATGTCATAAATATAGGATTGATTTTTGAAAGTAAGGTTACATACACATTGATAATTTATCTGCCATAGACTCTATTGAGTGTGTTTGACTTATCCTTGTTCAGTTGTTCGGTAACAGCTGAATGTATTGAAACTGTCTAGACTGCTTGGTACAGGATTTAAAATACATCAGTAATTTATTATGGTGTATTGATGCTGATTAAATTTTCTCCATTTATTTCCAATTTGGCTTTACATAGTCAAAGAGTCAAATTTGATGAGAGCATAACTTTTTCTATATTGAGGATCACCAGCTGTATTAAAGGACACCCAGATGTAAAAGAGGAGTAGAAAAGAGACACTTCAAAATTTCAACTATGAAACTCTTAAATATGTCACATAACAGTTCTAGTCTAGATTAGTAATTATAGAAAACAAAATAAATTATGCTTAAATATATTAATATTATTTGAAATAGAAATGTATTACATTTAAAAATATCTTATTTTCTCTAAGTGAATTAAATCCTCCATGGAAGGAGGAGCTCAGGAAGTGAGAAAACCTAGTAGAAGGCTTTCACAAACAAATGTGTTCAATCCCAGTTTTTGCCACCATTCAGTTGCTTTTAATCAAATTTTATTCCCTTATTTGTCAAACATAAGATGAACGTCTACTATGTGCTAATACTGTGCTTGGCACTGAAGATACCAAGAAATGATCCCTATTAAGGAATTTATAGTCTAGGCAAAGGAATTGCCTCAGCAGAATTTACAATCCATTGATCCTACCACCCCTTATCCACTGTAATACCCTCAGTCCTCTCCTTATGTTGCTTACATTCCTTGGTCAGCTGTTATAATCGCTTCTTTTGACTCCCCGCTCTTCTTTTGCTCCTGTTGCTTTGTAGTACTTGTCTGACAAAACCATAAGAACCCTGGTTAAATCTAACACTCGTACTTTTTGCCTGTACCTGTGTAGCTGATCCTGGTTGGAGTAAAGCAATCAACCACACTGATTCTTATTTTAAATTCATGACATGTGAACCTCAGTGGGTCCTTAATTCTTTATGTCTTTCTTTCATTTACTTTCCTACTTTCTTAGAAGACAGTTTCATACTGCTTGTCTCCTCACATTCCTAACATCTATTCCACATTCTCACTTTCCTTTTACCTTTACCTTTACTTTTACCTTCCTTTACCTTTACTCACTTGCCTTTTACCTCATTGAGAAATTGAATCAGGAAGGAAATTTCTACAGACTTTGATTCTATCGACTTTTCTACTTGGATCTGCTGCCACATTCTCTGTGTTCTCATCTTTAGCCCTAGATGAACAATCATGCTACTATCTAAAGCCAGTCTCTAATTGCCATCCCTTCTTGCCTAATCAAAGATATGGCCCGTTTTCTTGCTCTATTCTAAATCATTCCCATGGACATATAAACCTGTGGTTATTTCTCCCATCTCAAAGAAAGCCTTTTCTTAAGCCTACCTTCTCCTTTTGTGCCATTTCCATCCAACAGATCTATTTGAAAGTTATCTGCACTTGTTATCTAGTTTCTCTCCTGCTGTTCCTGTGTAAACCCACTCTGATCAGGCTTTTGCCCCCTCCAGACCTCCACAACTGTTTATTGGGATCACTAGTGACCTTGTGTAGCTGAATTCCACCATTTTCTCTTGCCCTCTTGTCTTACGTGCCTTATTGGTAGTATTATACCCAGTTGATCACTTGTTCCATGATACACTTTGCTTGAGTTCCAGCTGCTGCAGCTGCAGCTGTCTTTCTTGTTTATTTTCCTTTTCTACTTTTCTCAAAATTAAGGAACCATTCCTCAATTACCTTATCTTTTGTTTCTTCTTGTTTGTCTTTGTGTTTTCTCCCTTCTAAATTGTTCCCTTATATTTTCCTTCTTATATCCATTTAGCTTTTCTTAACTTTCTGTTCTCATTTTTTCAATCCTAATTTATGTCACATTTCTGATACTGAATTTTTCTAAATTATTTTTCTGAGCCAAAGGAATTTAGTCTCTTGGAATATAACTTCCATCTAGCATTCTGGGCAAATTCTTTTACTTCTACTCTCCCCTCTCCCTTTTTTCATAGTTCAGGCTTTCTACATCAAGACACATTACTTTATATTACAAAAGTGTATTTAATTTCAAAACATGAAAAAAATCCCTATTCCATATCCCTTCCCCTAATATCCTTTATTGCATCTAGAAAAGTATATACCTGGCATATGGGAAATACTAAATGACTGTTAAACTAAATTGGCCCTCCTGACAACAAAATGGAAGTAGAGCAAAAGTTAAAATCCAAATTAAAAGTGATATTTAGAGAATATAGAGACTAATGGAGGATTGGGACAGATGTGGCTTGGCCCTCTCATTAGAGCATCTTCTCAGCTCATTTGTATATATAAAACTCTGTATTTCATTTTCTGAGGAACTCTCACATTTTTCCACAGAGGCTGGGTCATTTTGTATTCTCACCAGCAGTGTATGAGGGTTCCAATTTCTGTACATCCTCACCAACACTTCTTCATTTAAAAATTTATTATTGGCCTTCTAGTGGGTGTGAAGTGGTATCTCAATTTGGTTTTGATTTACATTTCCCTAATGACTAGAGTTGTTGAGCATTTTTTCATGTGCTTATTGTAGCCATTTATATATCTTTTTTGAAGGAATGTCTGTTCAATTCTTTGCTCATTTTCACATTTGTTGTTTTTGTTGTTAAGTTGTAGGAGTTCTTCATATATTCTGTATATTAATTCATTATCAGATATATGATTTGTAAATAGTTTATCCCATTCTGTGGGTTGTCTTTTTGCTCCCTTGATGGTATCTTTTGATGTACAAAAGTTCTTAATTTTAGTAAAATCCAATTGATCTGTTTCTTTGTTACCTTTGCTTTTGGTGTTATGTGTTGTGAAAAATTTCCCCTATGTTTTCATCTAAGAACTTTATAATTTTAGCTGTAATATTTAGGTATTTGATCCAATTTGAGTTCATCTTTATATAAGATATATGATGGTTCTTTTTGTGATCGCTTCAGTTCATATAATCAGCCCAGCTCTTAGCAACTGAAATGGAGTTGAAGCTGAGAGACTAGAATGAATTTGATTGGAAATGGTTATATCCTATGACTTTCTGTCTACACTTCATCTCAGTTTTTAATGTCACTTTTCATCTTAATTTCTCTTTTCCTTCCTTCTCTAGAATGTGCTGTGCCCTTCAGTGTTTTTTCTTTTGCTGCCATGTAACCTGATCCCTGCTATACTTTGTATATGCCATTGGATTTAGAAATATTGATAAAAGAGTAACAAGTTCTACTTAAATGTTTTGAAATAATTATTCTGATAATGATAGAAAGAAAGCAAGGTTCCCC
This sequence comes from Cheirogaleus medius, assembly GCA_008086735.1. NCBI lineage: Eukaryota > Metazoa > Chordata > Mammalia > Primates > Cheirogaleidae > Cheirogaleus > Cheirogaleus medius. Next base: position 40,116,875 of record VBSM01002153.1, on the reverse strand, counting down.
GGAACTAGTCTGCTTTATTTCTATAATGTAAAAGTTAAAGGCCTATAAAATGAAGACCAGTTGACAGTGGTTTCCAAGTAAATATCTCTAAGCGTGTCTTAGAGGAGAGTGACTTTTGAGTTAACTGTAATTTAGGGGTACAAGTGAAAATAAACTTTTCCTTCATGAAAAAAGATTAACAATTTAATTATTTGTTGCACTCAAATAGGCTTTTTCTTTCTTTGTGTATTCAACATAGAGCATTTGCTAAACTTAGACCTGTTCCCTTCAGTAGTATTTGTAAAAGCGGCAGGTACATTTAATGTATTAATAAAATATACATGTGTTTCATTCAGTAGTTTTGTAGATTGGTAGGGACATCAGTTTTTTTGTCTAAATGTATACAAATACTAATTCCCTAAATTTATCAAATATTAGCAAAATAAACGTTTGGGGTATTTTAAAAACTGAGTATCTGTGTCACAATATACAACTAGTGCCACAGTTGTTAACCATTTTGCAGTGGCCCTTATAAGCTATGGTAAGATGATATATGATGTGTTCTTAGTGTTACATGTTACCTCTACCTTAAGACCTATACTTTTGTTTCATTTTATAGAGTTATATTGTTTAGGAAGACCTATTGATATAATTACTGTTCCATTCTGTTGAGCTGTTTATGTCAAATCTTAAATATGGCTATGCTATAATATTCATGTTTCTATTATTCTGCTGCTATATTCTTAACTATGATGAATACCATTCCTGTCTCTTTGTGGATTTAACAGTGCTATATGAAATGGAAATATGAAATGTTGATAGCATGCTTAGGATTTTATTTTTTGAGTAATATAATACTTTAATTTTTGTTTTATTTTATAATATTTTAGGTACATGACTAAAAGCATTAAATTGTGATAAGTGGTTCTTTTCATAAATCTTGCTTTAGATATTAGGTAAAATATATGTAAATTGAGATTATTATATAAAATTAATAAAGTAATAGAAATATTGATAAAATTGCTTAAAGTTTATAATTGATAATAACTAGTGCTGCTTTTCATCATGACTTGGTGTTTTCCTATTATTTTGTAATGCTTTTTTTTCATATTTTCTTATTCAATTAAGGAGGAGAAAATTCCTTTCCTTATTTAAAACAGTCTAAATTTACACTTTAGATGTGAGGTTCTTAAACCAAGTAAGGTAGTTATATGACATATGTTAATGTTTTTGTGTATAGAGTGGCAAGCTATAAAATGCATATTGTTCAGCAATTATTAAATGAGTCTATCCATTACAGAAAGCAAAATATAGATGATTTTAATATTTTACTTAAGTTAATGGTTGGTCATTAGGCTTTATATTTTTTTTATATTCTGTATGCATATTTTAAATAGTATGTTTTTAACTATTATGTCAGTTTGGTCTTGCTTATGAAATTATTTTTAAAATATCTTTATTCTGCATGTTATGTATTATTTGTTTTTAAATCTCTAAGATGATGCCTTTACATGCTTATAATATTTCTTCAAAGGTTGGGTTTAAAAAGAACCAAAATCTGAATTGATAACGGGCATAGTAACTATTTCGGTAGTATATCTGGTTGACTAACATGGTTTTCTGTTTTCATTAATGCTAAATGATTTCCTAGATAATTTGTCAGTATATCCAAACAAAAAGTCATAAAGCTTTCTTTTTAGAACCCTTATTTTTCTCTGGTGAGAGCAAGTATGTTATGGTCTCTGAATGGTTTCTTCTAGCTTTGTATGAATATTTAAATTTATATTTTATATAATTTAAATATCTATGTGGCTTCTTCTTTCAGAAAGTTTCAGAAGGTTTGTATTATTATATTTGTAATTACTGTTTTAGTGCTGTATTCTCCATAAATTGTAAGCTCCTTGCAGGCAAGAGCTGTTTGTTGCATTCATTGTTGAATACCCAGAGCCTGGTGCAGAATCTATCATATACTAGTTACCTAAGAGGTATTTGTCAAATGAATAAGTCAGCATGCATACTTATAGTCTTGGAGTCCTATATAATTTTTCATTTTAGGAATCATCTGGTCCAGTTACTTCATTTTATGTAGGTCAGGGTGCATCTGAGACCTTTAGAAGTTAAATGAATTGATCTTGCATATGTTCTTTCATGTTTGTTCTGTTAGTTGAAACGTTAGATGATCTCAATAGAAAATTCTCAGATAAGTCATGTATATACCTTAAAATATTTTCGTTAGTACTTTAGATGAATATCAGATTAAGATACTTGTCTAGATTCCATCTATAGCTTTAATGATAATGAATGTATTTAATAACAGAATTGAAAAAGTATGGGCTCATCACTAATCTGTAAGTCTGAATTTTTTAACTCAGTATTTGTTTTCAATATTTGTTTCGATACTTTATAAAAACAATATTCTTTTGTTGTTGTTTTGTTGTTATTTTTATTTTTGTTTTTGAGACAAGGCCTCACTCTGTTGCCTGGCTTAGAGTGTAGTGGCGTCATAATAGCTCACTGCAACCTCAAACTCCTGGGCTCAAGTGATCCTCCTGCCTCAGCCTTCTGGATAGTTGGGACTACAGGAGCACAACACCATGCAATTTTTTCTATTTTTTGTAGAGATGGGGTCTTGCTCTTGCTCAGGCTGATCTTGAACTCCTGACCTCAAGCAGTCCTCCCGCTTCAGCCTCCTAGAGTGCTAGGATTACAAGCATGACAATATTGTTTTTATTTATTTTATTTTATTTTTTTTGAGACAGAGTCTCACTCTGTTTCCCAGGCTAGAGTGCCATCGGGACAGCCTAGCTCACAGCAACCTCCAACTCCTGAGCTCAAGCGATCCTTCTGCCTCAGTCTCCCGAGTAGCTGGGATTATAGGCATGCGCCACCATGCCCGGCTAATTTTTAATTTTTTCTATATATTTTTAGTTGTCCAGCTAATTTTTTTCTATTTTTTTTTTTTTTTTTTTTTTTTTTAGTAGAGATGGGGTCTTGCTCTTGCTCAGGCTGGTCTCGAACTCCTGAGCTCAAATGATCCACCTGCCTCGGCCTCCCAAAGTGCTAGGATTACAGTCTTGAGCCACTGCGCCTGGCCTGACAATATTGTTTTTAAATGGAATAATTTAGTGATCCTCTTTTCCTTATGCCCTGGCAAAGTCTCTCTTCTGATAATAATTTCTAAAGGCAAAGTCTAATTAAAGGCAGGATGGTTTATATCAACAATTCAAATCTACCTGGTTTTTCACAAACATTCCTGTGAAACTCTGTTGCTTGAATCTAAAGTTGCAAGAAAATTTAATTTGATTGTAGGCCAACAGCTTACTTTAAATTTCTCTCCTAGTTCTCCAGCTGTATTATCGCTAAATGTAATACCTGACAGTAATGGGCATGCTATACTTGGAGAGAAAGCTAGCTATTTAGCAGTAATGTGGTTTCTCTGAAGACCTGTTGCCCATAAGTGCTGTTATAATGTTAGTGTTCTTCCTACATAGTAGAGAGACCCCCGTCAGAATATGCCCTTTAACTTCTTGATTGCCCGTGTGATACTTAAAGCAGAGTCAAGAATATTGGAGAGCCCCTGTAGAGGAGGACAGGGTGGTATCTGTGTATTTGTGGATGTCTAAAAAAAAGGACTTAAAAGCATTTTAAAACCAAAAAGTTTGTGTTTGACTTAGTTATTAAGATTCTTGTATTCCTGAAGAATGAAAAGATACCTTACTTGATATGGCCCTCCAAGGAGAAATTGATAAATAATTTATGGTCTTCTATTATAATTCTTAGCTGTAATTTTTTGTTCTTTGCCACTTCCTTTTTAGTAATTTTAAATATTATAATGTTCAAGATATTTGAACTTGAGTTAAATTTTCCCATTTTGTATCTGCATTGACAACTTTCTTATCTATTTTGACTAAAGCAAATGTTTTGTAGTATGTATTTAAAAATATATATGAAATATACTGTATAAAAAGTCTGAATTTATATAGAATAAACAGGATCAACTGAAGTCTTTTGTTATAGTTTTGAACTAAATTCCCTTCATTCAAGTCTTTATTCTTGGTATTTGATAGGGAATCAGAAATCTTGACCCACTAATATTTCTTCCTTTTATTAAATTACTTGGCACCAGTATTTGTACTAGTCTGGCCATTTCTTATATAATTTTAGAGTCTGTAGAAAATGTTGGGTTTTGGGGGCATTATTCTTGTTTTTTTCCTCCACATGAATTTGTTTCTCCTTTCTGTTCTTTGAAAGTATTCTGTAAAGAAAATAGAACACTTGGATAATACTCTAATGAATAATTGCATAAAGGGAAGGAACGTTTCCTATCTTTAAAATATATGATGATTACTTATAGTTATTTTATTTTCTGATCATTTTTATGTTCCTTATAACGTTGATCAGACGACTAAAATGCTGTTTAAAATGTCATTAAGTTTTGAAATATTTGTCTTCCAATATGTTTATATCCATGGTTTCAGCCTCTATTTGGTAAAGGCATTTGTAATTTGATAAAAAGCTTCCTCACCCAAAATTCTCACATGTTCTTTTCACCCGTTCTTTCTCTTCATGGGTGCAGTTACCGTGAGGCTTCTTCAGGCATTGGTCTCCTACTGTTGCCTATGTGTAGTCTGAATAGGGCCTGGAATGCCCTTTGCCATCATTCTGGTGTTACGCTCTTTTAACAGGAAGTCCATTTCCTATTCTTCTCTAATTCTCCACATAGTGCTTTTCGGCAAACCTATACTGCTCGCAAGGTCAATTTGCTTCCGTTGTTGGAATTTCTTAGTCTGTGAAATAAATTCATTGATAGATTTTTTTAAGGTATGCTCTAGTTCTAAAAGCTCTTAGTTATAACAGTAACAATATTGTGTTACTACATTTTATAAAAAGAGGGGATAAATTGGCTAAGAAAAATCTAAGAGAATAGTATCAGAATAAGGGAATACTTGAACAAACAAATAAAAAACAAAAGCACCGAGAAAGTAGAATAGAAAGAAGCCAAATAATAAATAAGTCATAACATTAGTCAATATTTACAGACTCACAAATTTACCATGTAATTACTCCAACAGGAAATAATAGAACCAAGGAATTTTGCAAGGAATCTCATAAAACCATACAGAATATTCAGTGCAAATTTTAAAACAAATTTTTATCCAGAATAAAGACCATAGTGTTTAATTACTACTATTCAAATATTTATGTAGTTTATTTCATTTAATTCCAATATTTGCCTTTTTTGTGCCCTACCTGATCCAACACTCTTTCTACATCCTAACTCACTACATTTTTCTGACAACTAGTCCTTTTGTACCATCTTATTTTATAATTGGGTAGAAGAGAAAATGATTACCACGTAGCATCTGTACACTGTGGGGCTTAGGCAGTGGGCCCCAGCCAGTATCATACTGAGCTCCATTATTTTATTATTTGTGTATATGTTTTTTCTACCTTGTTCCTAAGAGAATATAAGCAACATTATCTCTAAATAATAAAGAAATCTTCCTCTATCACAATGAACATTTTACCCATGAGGCAGTAACTTTTTCCTTATTTGATGTGTTTGGTGCTCCATATAAAATATACAAATGTAAAATATCATGATGTTATTCTTAAATTGAAGACTACTATTTTGCCCTAATTTGAAATATAATTCCTGTCAAAACCCCAGGTTGAATTGAATGGGTTTTTTAATTGGTAGTAAAAGATGTCTGGTATAAAACTAGCTAGATAACAGATAGACTTTGTTTAAGAAAGATAAAAAACTGTTATATCTTGGTTTAACTTACATTAATGTTCAGTGTAGTCAGCATGAACTATCTTCAGTTTATCACGTAAAAAATGAGAAAGCTTGTTTTGTTTTCTTTTAGACAAAGTTGACAGCATTGATTTTATTCCATAACTATATTCCCATAGAGCAACTCCTAGGAGTTAACATTGAACCTTGTAAAGGGTGGAGCTATTTTCTGTTCATTTTCCACCATCCTCCCAATTTTGGAAGGAACTAAAATTATTAAGGATAATGCTTAAGAAATGCTTAAGCATAATTCTTAAATAAACTACACCTGATGTTGAGAATGGCTTGGTCAGGGCCATATAACTAATAAGGAGGGATTATGTTAAGACTTTCCCAACACTCATTCCTTTCCTTTCTCCATTTTATTTATTTATTTATTTATGAATGACAGAGTCTCACTCTGTTGCCTGGGCTAGAGTGTTGTGGTGTCAGCCTAGCTCACAGCAACCTCAAACTCCTGGGCTCAAGCAATCCTTCTGCCTCAGCCTCCCGAGTAGCTGGGACTACAGGCATGTGCCACCATGCCTGGCTTATTTTTTCTATATATTTTTAGTTGGCCAATTAATTTCTTTCTATTTTTAGTAGAGACGGGGTCTTGCTCTTGCTCAGGCTGGTTTCAAACTCCTGACCTTGAGCAATCCTCGAGCCTCGGCCTTCCAGAGTGCTAGGATTACAGGCGTGAGCCACTGCGCCTGGCCTCCCCATTCTCTTTAATTCTCATTGTGGTCCTTGTCAACTTTCAGCATAGCTATGTAACATAACACCTCGTGTGGAGTTGAATCCTCAGCTTTACTGCTGGTAGTTTGTACCAGCAGCATAACTCTGCCTGGGAGTTGTAGATACTTTCCAGGCCTGTGCCAGGGCAAGAATATAATTTACTAGTCAAGTAATGACCCAAGTTAATTACTTCTTGATTTGGGGCATTTTGTTACTTCATTTTACTACCCCTAACAATGAGGACATTTTAATTTAAAAGCTCATTTTCAGACGTTCATGTTCTAGAGTTAAAAGTGTCAATGAGTTGTCCATTTTCCACAATAAACGTATATAATTTTTGAACACAAAGAGGAAATGAGGAATGACTGTTAATTAGTTTTTAATGTTTTTTCCTAGCTTTATAAATTAGTCATTCTTTTTGTTTTAAATAAATAGCTTTATTGAAGTTTATAGAGGCTTGTACCTTATAAAATCATAAAGACTATCAGCATTGAATTGAGAGGCCATCGCAGCTCTGTTGACTTTCAGCTGGTCTATACATGTAGGAAGCATCTCACAATACTGAAAAGCTTTGTAGAATAATGTATTTTATGAGTAAGTGTTTTTTTCTAGGTGATTTTAAGGGGATGGTTTTCTATCACACAATGCCATTGCAAACTACTGTCGCATATTATCTTAGCGTACTGAGTATCTAGGAAAAAAATTGCCTACCTGCTGCTTAAGAACAGAAACAAATTTTTTTAAAGTGTAGAAAACATTCTGATTTCTCTTAATATGTATTGTACAGATTTAGTTTCTGTGCTCATCAAGAAGTCAAGAAATCTTTCTTTCTAGTCTTGGCCCAGCCAGTAGCTAACATATCCTTGGGCAAGTATCTCATCTCTCTTTTCAGGCTTTGGTAGCTTATTCTTCAAACCAGGAAGTTGAACTAAATGATCTCCAAGGTCCTTTACCTTTTAAAATGTTATGATTCTATATAAGAGTTTATCTTTAATATGGCATAGTTATTTCTGTGGTATATGTTATACATATTTATATTAATTTCCTTTATTTTAGGTATGATGAGTGGATTAAAGCAGATAAAATAGTAAGACCTGCTGATAAAAATGTGCCAAAGATAAAACACCGGAAGAAAATAAAGGTAAATGCTTATTTTACTATACATCATGAGCTCTTAAAGAACTTTTTTTCCAAAGTGATATAATTGAATGCCTTAGTGTTACTTTTAGTGTTGCACTCTCTTGAAATAGCACATTTTTCAAATGTTGAATTTTATCATTAATTTTGTCAGGTTAAAGAAAGCATTTTAGAAACAGTACTAAGTGATCTTTGAGGGTTTTTCAGTCTCAACATTGTATAATTCCATTCAACCAGATTTCACTTATCCATTTCAACCCTTTCCTGCCCCTCTGGTCCCAACCAGGAGCCATAAAGCAGTGTGGCTTGGAGACATGGGTTATTGTAATAGCTGTAAACCCTTCCATGCAGGAAAAGAAGGTAGACGTCTAAAGGCATAAGAGAACCTATCTGACAACTCTTCTTTTTCTCTTTATTGTATCTGACTATAGGTTGTGGCTTAGAATATATGCACACAAGACTCTATTAATCTCACACCCTATTAGCGACATAGATACTATGGGGATTTACTCATGAGCTCATGGGGAAAATTGATGTTACTTTTATGTATAATTGAGTTACTTTTATTCATGCTAAGACTTAATCTTTCTAAATGTTTGATTAGAAAGTAGATCATTAGTCGGAGGTGGTGGCTCACGCCTGTAATCCTAGCACTCTGGGAGGCAGAGAGGGGAGGATTGCTCAAGGTCAGAAGTTTGAGACCAGCCTGAGCAAGAACGAGACCCCGTCTCTACTAAAAATAGAAAGAAATTAATTGGCCAGCTAAAAACATATATAGAAAAAATTAGCCGGGCATGGTGGCGCATGCCTGTAGTCCCAGCTACTCAGGAGACTGAGGCAGGAGGATCGCCTGAGCCCAAGAGTTTGAGGTTGCTGTGAGCTAGGCTGATGCCATGGCACTCTAGCCCGGGCAACAGAGTGAGACTCTGTCTCAAAAAAAAAAGAAAAGAAAGTAGCTCATTAACGAGGTTTTAGAATATTTTTTATCTTTTTTAATGGCTTTTATATACTTTGAATGGTACATGTAGTTGAGGTGCTTAATAGTTCTTCTGAAATTCAATCTTCATATTCAAAGTGAGGAGCTATTTACATTAATTATACCCTAGAGGCCCCAAATAATGAGAGCTATCCCCTAATGTGATTATTCTTTTCTCTGTATAAAATTGGGTCCATGTTTTTAAATTTTTAGTATAGCAACCCAGTAGCTACAACTCAGGACTTCTCAAACGTGTTTTCATCTTCACTCTTGGACTTTACTAGAAAGTATGGGAATCATGGTATATTTAGTATTGTTTTTAGTTACTAGAAGAGTTTTTATGTGTTGCACTCAAAATGCCAATGTTTTTACACAAAGCAAGTTTTAGAGTAGTATTTCTAAGGTAGAGGATAGGGTACAGGTGGAATAAGCAATATATTTGTTTCTATTCAGTTCTTCGCCCCTCCTTAGGCATATAAAAATTCCTGGCCATATGGGAGGAAGCATGTGAATTTTGAAAAGTCTTTCTAGATAGTATTCTGATTTTGTATATCCTCCCTTACTCCGTCTCATCTTATGCTGAGAGCCACTGTTGTAGAGATTGCTCTCTGACAGCCATTAAAACCTTAACCCATTAACTGCCATGTGAGTTGTATTTAACTCACACTGGTTTTGAGCCTGGGGCCTTGTGAAGCATATGTAACTCACACATCTCTTCACCTTGGGAGCCAAGAGAACTATTTTTCAAATTGCATATAACTCACACACAGAAAACAATAAAAAATAAGTTTTTCATTAAATTAGAAAGGATCATTTTGGGCCGGGCGTGGTGGCTCATGCCTGTAATCCTAGCACTCTGGGAGGCCAAGGCGGGAGGATCGCTCAAGGTCAGGAGTTCAAAACCAGCCTGAGCAAGAACAAGACCCCGTCTCTACTAAAAATACAAAGAAATTAATTGGCCAAAGAAAAATATATAGAAAAAATCAGCCAGGCATGGTGGCACATGCCTGTAGTCCCAGCTACTCAGGAGGCTGAGGCAGAAGGATTGCTTGAGCCCAGGAGTTTGAGGTTGCTGTGAGCTAGGCTGACGTCATGGCACTCTAGCTTGGGCAACAGAGTGAGAAAGGATCATTTTGTTTTTGAAGTTTTTATTCTATTTTCATAATAAAACACTGTGGCCCCAAGGAAAAAGTTTTTTTCCTAGTGTGGCAGTCAATGTGTTAAACTTGGACTGGTGTGCACTATTTCTGCCTTCAGCATGCATAGTAGATTATGACCTCCGGGTTAAAGTAATGAAGTGGTGAAAAGGCTGGCAATAGCAGAAAAATTGGAACAACACTCATTATTGATTGGCTGTGAAAGTGTACCTACACATAAGACTTCTCAGTGCATTCTGAGAATTAAGTTGAAATGCCCTAAGGCAGCAGATCTATACTTGAGCATATATCACAGTCACCTGGAGGACTTGTTAAAACTCAGATTGCTTCGCCCTGTCCCCAGTATTTCTGATTCAGTAGATTGGAGGTTGATTCCAAGAGTTTGCATTTCTAGCAAGTTCCCAGAAGGTGCTACTGTTGCTGGGCCAGGGACCACACCTGGATAACCACTACCCTAAAGCATCTATTATATGTAAGGAATTAACGTTTCTCCTAATGCATCTGGAATGATACTAGCTGTGTACCATCCTTAGGAGAATTGTGAATATAGTCAATTAAATTTTGTGGTCTGAATATATATCTATATATATAAAACATATATAAATTATTTTCCTGTAAATTATTTTTAAACAAACTTTAAGAGTAGCTTCCAGGAGATATATTTGTTAGCCTCTGCTCATCTATTTGTAAGCAGAGAATTTGAAAAAAATTTCTCAATTTTCTCTGAAACATTAATCTGTCAATGATGTATTTTAAGGGGCTTTTTATATTCTTTTTATGTTCAGTAAGTAGTTAACAATATATTCTATAACTTTGAGTTAAAAAATGTTTATTAACATTGTTAGTAATAAATGCCTCATGATAAATTGTGGCTAACATGTATACTTTTTTTTCCTTAACCTAGAATAAATTAGACAAAGAAAAAGACAAAGATGAAAAATATTCTCCCAAAAACTGTAAACTTCGGCGCTTGTCAAAACCGCCATTTCAGACAAATCCATCTCCTGAAATGGTGTCTAAACTGGATCTCACTGATGCCAAAAATTCTGATACAGCTCATATTAAATCCATAGAAATTACTTCTATCCTTAATGGACTTCAAGGTAAACCTAACTGTCATCCTGTTGCATGCAAGTGTTTGATTTTAATTTTTATAAGTCAGATTGTATAAAGGTAATTCAGTGATGTTTCAAATTCTCTTTTACAATCAGAATTTTGTTTGCTCTATTATTACAGATAGAGTATCCCTTATTGAAAATGCTTGAGAAAAGAGTGTGTTGGATTTGAGATTTTTTTTGGATTTTAGAATATTTACATTATACTTACTGGTTCATCCCAAATCTGAAAATCCACAATGTTCCAGTGAGCATTTCCTTTGAGTGTCGTGTTGGTGCTCAAGAAGTTTCAGATTTTGGAACATTTTGAAATTTTGGATTTGGGATACTCAACCTGTACTTGAAATAAAATCAACCATTGATTGAAGCTTAAAAATCTTTCTGTTAATAGTACATCCAAGAGCATTATTAAATTTTACTTAAAATATAATATTCACTCTACAGCACTGTTACTGTATTTTTTTATTCATTCTTTCTGTAGTGTCCTTTCTTTTGACATATAAAGCATAGTTTGTGTTATATTATGTCAAACTATAAACCTCTACGGACAGTTTTTTTTGTAAAAAATACCAAATTTTGCTTACCTTGATTATATCTATTATGGTCTCTTTTATGATGGTGTTATTGCTTAGTATTTAAGGCAGAATGAAGTGTAAGTATCAGATAATAAAAGCAATGAGGACTGTAGGGGGTGTTTATTAAATCTAACTGGCAGGGAAGGGGACATATCCAACCTATGAAATGAATTAAAAGAATGTATAGCTGGGCACGGTGGCTCACACCTATAATCCTACCACTTTGGGAGGCCAAGGTGGGAAGACTGCTTGAGCTCAGGAATTCAGGACTAACCTTAGCAACATGGCAAGACCCCATCTCTACAAAAAGTAGAAAAATTAGCTGAATAGTAGTAGTGCCTGCTTGGTATATTTTCATTTTGGTGGAGCAGTTTTTTAGTATCTTTTTAAGAACAGTTGCATGAAAGGAAAGGTAAATTTTTAGAGACTGCAAATATCTTTATTCATAGTTTGGCTGGTTTGGAAGTTTGTTTGTTTTTTTTTGAGACAGAGTCTCACTCTGTTGTCCGGGCTAGAATGCCAATGCCGGGGTGTCAGCCTAGCTCACAGCAACCTCAAACTCCTGGGCTCAAATGATCCTCCTGCCTCAGCCTCCCAGGTAGCTGGGACTACAGGCACTTGTGACCATGCCTGGCTAATTTTTTTTCTATTTTTAGTTGTTTGGCTAATTTCTTTCTATTCATAGTAGAGACGGGGTCTCGCTCTTGCTCAGGCTGGTCTCGAACTCCTGAGCTCAAGCAGTCCTTCCGCCTCAGACTCCCAGAGTGCTAGGATTACAGATGTGAGCCACCGCACCCGGCCCCTGGTTTGGAAGTTTTTCCTTCAGTATTTTATTGGCATCGGTCAGTTGTGTTTTCTTTGGATGATTTTGTTGATTATTTCCTCCCCTGCATTTTACTATTTTTTGACTGGTTATTACTTTGATATTATACCTTCTGTAAAGTACTCTGATAAGTTTATCTTTTTTTGCTTTTATGCATTCTTTCATCTTTTTCCTCTAATTTTTAAAAAATTTCCTTTATCTTCCAATCCTGTTATTGACTGTTGTGATTGACTGCTATAATGTTTAATTTTTTAATTAATGGTTTTAATCTCTTAAACTGGTTTAATTTTTTTTTTAAGAGATAGGTTCTGATTCTATCACTCAGGCTGCTGGAGTGTAATGGCGCAATTATAGCTCACTGTAGCCTCCAACTCCTGGCTCAAGCGATCCTCTGCCTCAGTCCCCCAGTAGCTAGAACTGTAGGCACCTGCTACCGTGTCTGGCTAATTTATTTTATTTTATTTTTATAGAGATGGGGTCTTGCTGTGTTGCCCAGGCTGGTCTCAAACTCCTGGCTTCAAGCAATCCTCCCACCTTGGTCCCCCAAAGTGTTGGGATTACATGCATGAGCCACTGTACCTGCCCTAAAGTGGTTTAATTTTTTAACAGCTCTATTTTCTACATGTTTTTGAACCATTCTGTTCTTGTAAATGGGTGTGATATCTTACCTTTCGGACTTTGATCTTATCTTTCAAAGGATGTTTTATTTATTATTATTTATTTATTTTTGCATGGTCAGTTACTTCTTGTTTGCTTATTTTCTGTTTTATTGTTTTAATTCCTTTCCTAATAAGGATTTTTTTTTTTTTTT
>VBSM01002153.1:40064494-40087608 GCA_008086735.1 Cheirogaleus medius | reverse complement strand
AAAAAAAAAAAAAAAAAATATTCTTTTTGGGACACTGTAACAATTAAAGAATTTTCCTGAGAAAAATAATGTGTCTTTTGCTTTATAAACCTAGTGGAGGAGAATGAGGTAGTTAAGCTATGGACTCTTTTGTTCCAACTTTAGAAGCAATTAGCTTCCCATTCTCATCACAATTTAAATGTATAAGAAAACTCCACATACAGAAAGATAGAGGAATCAGGAGACGCGAAAAGATTTTTGGATGGATTACAGATTTTTCCTATTTGAGTCAAAGCTCTTTATGGCATTTGTTTCACTGTTACAGGAAGTATATTCTGTGTTTTAGTTCCATGTCTTATAGACCGGCCACACAATTTTTTCCCCTCTTTAATCCATGTAGGAGCCTTTCCTGGTGTGTCATTTTTCTTTTTTTTTTTTTGAGACAGAGTCTCACTCTGTTGCCTGGGCTAGAGTGTTATGGTGTCAACCTAGCTCACAGCAACCTCAAACTCCTGGGCTCAAGCAATTCTCCTGTCTTCAACCTCCCAAGTAGCTGGGACTACAGGCGTGCGCCACCATGCACGGCTAGTTTTTTCTATTTTTAGTTGCCGGGCTAATTTTTTTTTTCCTATTTTTAGTAGGGACGGGGTCTCACTCTTGTTCAGGCTGGTCTTGAACTCCTGAGCTCAAGCAGTCCTCCTGCTTCAGCCTCCCAGAGTGCTAGGATTACAGGTGTAAGCCATCGCGCCCAGCCTGTCATTTTTTATTACTTCTGTAGTTGGGCACATCATGGTACTATGAATATTGCCTGCTCTTGAGGTAAGCTAAATGATTTTGAGGAATACAATAGAATTTCAATTCAGAAGACTAGTGTTTTCTTTCTTTCTATTGGTAAATACACTTTTTATTAAGCTCCTGGTTTGGTCTCCATTTTCCTTAGGTGCTGCTACATCCTCATCCTCCTCATCACCTTCATCCAGTTCCATAACAGCTGCTGTTATGTTAACTTTAGCTGAACCATCAATGTCCAGCGCATCACAAAATGGAATGTCAGTTGAGTGCAGGTGACAGCAGGACTTGCTATAGCACTTTGCACTTAATGGCTGTTGAGGGCCACGTCTTTTTTATACTGCACAGTGGCACAAAAAAATCAGACAAGCACTATTTTATATTTAAAAATTGTTTCTTGACAAGCTGACTTGGCACTTAAGTGCACTTTTTTATGAAGAAAAAGTACAATGAACTGCTTTTCCTCAAGCAATAATTGTTTCCAACTTGTCTGGGAATTGTGTGTCTGGTAACTTGAAGGCCTTCCACTGTGGCAAATGGAGGCTTTTCACTGCCTGTAGAGACAATACAGTAAGCATAGTTACGAGGTGGGCCAGAACATGTTAAGATATCTTACTGTATATGTATTCCCTTGTATTTTGTTAAAGCTGGAACATTTGATATTTTTCCATTTATTTATGAAAAAATATGAACCTATTTTCATTTGTACAAGCTAATTGTTTTTTAAAGCAAGTCACCTTAGGGTGGCTTTAATTGTATAAGTCAAGCACATGTAATAAATTCAAAACCTGCAGTTAACAGGATATTAGACATCAATCCTGGTAACCAAATATTAAAGATTCTCTTTAAAAAAGACTGAAAATGTTTACAGGTTTGAATTAGGCTAAAAGGTCTTGCAGTGGCTTTTCATGCCCCTTCAAATTGGAATGGAACTACTGTACTTTGCCATTTTTCTATAAATCAGTATTTTTTTTTAATTTTGATATAATACATTGTGTGAAAAAAGAAAATGGCTAATAAACTGTATTAAATCTTAACAATGTATAAAGATTGTACTTAGCCAGTTCAAAGTGTATATTTATTCATAATGAATTATAACAGTTATATTTTTGTGTTTTCTTGTAAATGTTTCTTTTCCCTTAAATACAGATAATTCATTTGTATTGCTTATTTTATTATGAGCTACAACAAAAGGACTTCAGGAACAAGTAATGTATTAGTATGGTTCAAGGTTGTTGATATGAACTCTCTCAAAAGGATGGTTATTTTAAATATAAATAGCTAATTGGGGTGGTAGGCCTATAAAATTAAATGCCTTGTATAAAATCCAAAATGAACGCAAAATTGTTTTCACTTGTATTGACTTTATGTTGTATGATTCCAATATCTGTTCTGTTTGGCACTTGTATTTAATTCTTCACCTTTGTAAGACATTTGTATATTGCGGATGTGTTCATTCAAGCTATTTAATACCTGGCACTGTTAATACACAGTACTTTACTGTACAGACTGTTTTGCTGTTTTAATTGTAGTTCTGTGTACTTTTTTTGGATGGGGCTGGCATGTTTTGTTTTCTGGCAGTACGACATGTGAGAATTTCGAAGCGTTTTGTTGTAGATGCTGACGTGTCAGAATCCTTTACATTCAACTTTTCTAAGAAAAGCATTTTCAGTCTTGTAGTGTGTGCTTACAGTAACTAATTTTGTTGAAAATGGTTTCAAGTTATTCAAATTTGTACAGGACTGTAAAGATTTGTTGACAGCAAAATGTTGAAGAAAAAGCTTATAGAATAAAAGCTATAAAGTATATATTAGGATCTGCAAACAATGAAGAATTATGTAATATATTGTACAAATGTAAGCAAAGGCTCTGAAATAAAATGCCATAGTTTGTGAATCCTTGATTTTGTTTCTAAAAGAATCAAGTAATTTTAGTTCATTTCTGTAGGTGATGACTGACTGGAACATATATATCCAGTATGTATTATCACAAGGGATTGATTAACATATAAAAAAGGGATTCTAACTATAAAAATTAAAAGTCCATTAACCAGATAAGGGATTTATTAGGCAATCTTTTATCTTTGCATACCCTATTTTGCTTGAGTCTGAATGTAAATATTTTTATTAAGACTTGGAGGTTTGTCCAAAGAAGAAAATCAAATAAAATGTTTATTTTTTCTTTAACACTTGAAACCACTACCATCAGCTTTTTTTTCTTTTAATTTATTTGGACCCTTGCTGGTCTCTTATACTCTAGTGCACTCTACTCTTGCACATTGGAATCAGGTGGGCACTGTTAAAACAATAGTCAATACGCAGACCCCATCCCCAAAGAGTCCTATTTAAGTGGTCTGGGGTGAAACCTGGATGTTGATTTGTAAAGGTCTCCAGTAATCTTAATATGAATCGGAGTTGAGAAACCCTACTTTTCCCCAAAGTTTTTAAAATCAATAATGTAGTTGTTTTGCCCCTTTCGTGGACTTTCTAACAAAAGAAAATACCTTCTTTAAAACAAGCCTAAAAAGCTCAAATATGTTTTTAAAGCATCATTGGGATGTCTGTTTTCATAGAAGTTAAGTTAGCTTAACTTTTAAGGGATGAGTTTTAAAATCTGTAGAACAGTACTTCCCAAAATAAGTTCCTAGAATTCTGGTCCCTGGAAATTCTCTGGTAATTTATTATCAAATATATTTTGGTAATGCTTATATATGGCACATTCCTTTCTTAGAGATTCACAGTGTTAGCATATTAAAAAAGGCCTGTGAGGAGGAGACACCTGGCTAAATAAGGTGGGACGTATAGGGGCTAGAGGGGAGGGGAAGGGTCCTGAAGGCCAGCTAGGATGAGGTTGCAGTGCTCCAGCTAGGAAGTGATTCATGGAATAATGTTAGGAATTCAGAAGGAACAGGATTGATTGGGAGACCTGAGGAAAAAGAAATAGTATTTCTCACTGAACTGTATAAGACAGAGG
Source organism: Cheirogaleus medius (assembly GCA_008086735.1). Classification (NCBI taxonomy): domain Eukaryota; kingdom Metazoa; phylum Chordata; class Mammalia; order Primates; family Cheirogaleidae; genus Cheirogaleus; species Cheirogaleus medius. The sequence goes on along the minus strand of VBSM01002153.1, from coordinate 40,083,867 downwards.
CATGAGTTGCATCTCATGTTTGTGTGGATATAGGTTTATGTCATTTTTGTGATGACAGATGATCAAAATTATGGGAAACCAAAGTAAAGGGCTTGGTAATCAAAACCCAGGGCCAAGCAGTTAAATGTTGTGGGGTTTTTTTCATAACCTTATTTGATGGGGGCAATAAAAGGTCCCAGTGAACTTGTTTAGTTAAGAGCTTTCAAAAAGCAAGGCTGTTCTCAAAAGATTCAAAGTCAAATCCTATTTTACCACCCAAACTATTCAATAATTTATCTAGTAATCTTTTATTACCTAGAAGTCAATTTAACAAGTATTCTCTAGGTACAGCATGCAGGACAAATAAGACATGGATACTCTTAATGTCTTGCCTTTACATCTAAACAGAGTGTGTAAATAAATAACACTAATGCAAAAAACGATTATAGTAGGTACGATGGGGGCTTGGGAAAAGATTATATCCCTGCAGTAAATAGAGAAATTTTCATAAGTGAGATAGTATCTGAGCCAGGTCTTGAAGGATGGGTACTATTTTGCATAAGGGGAAAGAAGAGGGCAATTATTGGGGCAGGAATAACAAGAGTAGAGGCTGCAAAGAAAAGCTGGCTAGAATGGAAGGGTTTGGAGGGAGATGAGTCTTGGAAGGCAGGCTGAGAGACCAGCATAGAGTTTTGAGTGCCAACCTTACACTTTTCCTGGTAGAGCAGCATTACAGTCTTTCGAACTGTATATCCATTTGATCAGTTAGAGCCGTGCTCTTAACTTTATTTTGAAGTACTGTCAAACTTCAGAAGATGTAAGAACAGTTCGAAGGATTCTTGTATACTCTTCACACTGACTCAAATTGTAAATACTTCGTTCCATATATCCCCATAACCTCATTGCTTGTCACACCTCCCTCCTTCCTCTTAAGCAATTCAAGTTTTCTACGTGTTTTTTCCTCTGCTTGGATTTACACCCCACTCCCAGCCCGGTTGATTCTTATTCATACTTCAGGCCTCTGCTACTCTCGGAAGACTTTCTTCACTCCCAAGACTAGGGTTCTCTGAAAAAGGGCGAGGAAACCCAGCCGGTGGAGACTACTCGCTCTCCACTCCCTTGGCCCGGTCCCAGGCTCCAGCCCGAGCGTCTCAACATCCCACGCGGCCGCAGACGGCGCGGAGCGGAAGGGGCGTGGCCCGAAGGCGGAAGTCGCCGGAACCCGGAAGTGCGGCTGGCGTGTTGCGGCTGTCTCAGAGGCCTTGAAATAAAAATGGCTGTGGAAGGGAAGAACAAACGGAGGAAAAAGAAAAGTGCCGAGCAGGGGTGAGTGGCGCGCGGCACGTGTAGCTGGGCAAGGATGTTGTGCGTTCGCTTCGGCAGACGAACCGGTGGGGTGTGGCGTGGCTAAGTTTCTGGCGTCCCGTTTCTAGAAAGAACCCAGATGACGGTGTTCGCGGGAATCTGACCGGAGACTATCTGGTTGGACAAGTCGCCAATAGTTTATTCCACGACAAGCTCTCCAGAGGCAGCACAGATCGGCTGGCGTCCCTCTTCAGCTCTTTTGAGCCTCAGGTTCAACCCGTGTACGTGCCCGTGCCTAAAGTAAGTCACTGGGTTCTATTTAGAATGACCCGTTAGAACAGCTTTAGAACCAGCGTCTTACTATTCAAAGCATGTTCTAAAGGCGGGTAGATAGGATTAATATTAAGCAACCTTTCATTATTCGATGTAGCAGTGAGAGAGAAGAGATGCTAATTTAGAAAGAACACTAATTATTGGTTAGGGTATAAATTTTAAAAGATGAGGTTTCAAACATAACTTCAAACTTTTAAAAGGAAACCGCCAGGAAAAGGAAACGGGATGCGGAGGAAGAAAGTACATCCCAGATTCAAAGACCACTTTTGCAAGAACCTGCAAAAAAAATGAAAGTGAAGAAGAAACACTCTGATGCAGACAAAAAGTTTGCAAACAGGTTGGTAAAATTCTCTTATTTGATGTTAAATAAATTAGATGGTAAAGAAATTGAAATTTTGTCTTAATTTTTTTCTCATTTTAAAAATATTTCTAATTTGTTTCTTTCAAAAATTTTATTATGGAAAATCTCATACATATAAAAAAGTTGAAAAGGTAAGGAACCCCATGTACCCAGCATCAACGATTATTAATATTTAGCCAGTCTTGTTTTATCTTTACTCAATAACTTTTCATTATTTGGAAGCAAACTTAAGACTTTCATTTCATCTATAAATGCGTATTTCAACATGTGTATAAAAGATGAGTTTGGTTTTCTTAAACTTATTCAGTCACAGACCAAATTTCTCCCATTAACTTAAATTTTTTGAATCAGGATCCAAATAGTGGTACCATCACATGGTCCTAGTTAACTTTCCTCATTTCTCTCTTCTTTGCCACTTTCTTCAAACTCCCTATTTCCTTTTCCCTTTTCTCTCTCCTCTTTGAGCTGAGGACCTTTTCACCTATTCTGAGAACTATTAATCACAATTGTGCACTGCTTCTGCTTTTGGGCGTATTTACTTAATGTATTTATGCACAGCCTTAATTTCTTCCCCTTCTTTCAGAGAAAGGTGTTTTCCTTCTTGTCCGAGATTAACTTGACCACCTGTATGCTGTGTATACCTGTTCTGCTCCCTTTGGGATTGTGCCATCAGATCCATCCATTTTCTCATTCCTGTATCTTTGATCTTTCCACTATATAAACATGCACAAGATTCTCATCTTAAAGAAATTTTTAAAAACCCCTACCTACAGATGTATGTCTCCGTTTGCTACCATTCCCTCAATTCTGTCTTTCATAGTCAAGCTTTTAGAAAAAGTAGTCTATTCTATTCTTATACTTTTTTTATTCACTTGCAGTCTGGTGGTGGTTGATTTTTTGTTTTTCTTTTTGCCCTGCCCATAGCAGTGCTCAGGGAGGCCATCCTAACCTGTTGCCATCTTTGCCAGATTTAATGGGTAATGTACCCTTTGTCTTATGAGTCTTCTCTGTTACATTTCACATGACTGCTTTTCTTGTTGAAGCTACTGGATTCTCTGAGAGCAATCTTTCTTTTTGAGACAAGGTCACGCTATGTTGCCCAGGCTAGCCTTGAACTCCTGGGCTCAAGCGATCCTCCTGATTTAGCCCCCCAGTCACTGGGACTAAAGACATGTGCCACTGTACCCAACTGTGTTCTGTTTTTGGATTGATGCTCAGACCTTACTTATCCATGTGTACCAATACTTTATATTGTATTTGCCATTTCAGAATTTACTTTTGGTAAGCAGTCCTTTAAATATTACAGAACTATTATGAGTAGGGAATTTGGTTTGTCCTATTGGTCAGATTGCTTTTACAAAGTATTTTGCAGGCATATTAACCTTTCTAGACTCCTGGGGAGTGTTAGAGTGCACCTAAAGTTTTAGAGCAGAGAATGAAATTAAGTATTGGTAGAGTGTAAACTAAATCTCTGAGAGTTTTAAATTAACCAGCTTTCATTTAGATAAACAACTTTTGCTGCTGCTATTGGCAGTTTTGGCATATGTTTAAAAATTGAGCTTAACTTCTTTTAACTCTTGAGATAGATTTGTTTTCTTTTTTTTTTCCAACAAGAAGCCATAACTTTATTAATGATAGAAATAGTACAAATTTCAGACCAAGCTGCAGTTACTCTTTTGAAACACCAAAAAAAGTCCTTGTTTTCAGATGGTTACATTGTTAATTCCATAATAGCATTTACAATATCATTACTGTTGTTCTTCAGGGCTCGTACTGCCTTTGCTCTTGACACATTTGCTTGTGACATGACCAGTTCTATGTCTTTAACTTCCACACCTGTTTCATCAACCTCTTCCTCTTCACTCTCCTCTTGTTGGAGTCTGTGTGTTTTCTTGAATGTTTGAAACAGCTTCACCTTGAACTTTGAATTTCTCAGCAGCTGCTAGCTGTGCCTGCTGAGACAAATCCTGGATCTTGGCTTCCCCAAAAACTATGTAGGTATCTGAAGCTGGGCTCTTGTAGACATCTGGTTTTGTGATGACAGAGAAGATATTCCTAGATTTCCGGATAGTGACTCTAGTAACCCCTGTAACCTGTCGAAGACCCAGTTTGGACATAGCTTTCCGTGCTTTCTTTTCACTCTGACTCTGTTTTGCTTTACTGACTGGTTCTTCATCGATTTCAGCTGCTGCTGCCAGCTGTGCTTGTTGTGTGGTTGCTTGTGTGGAATCTTGTTCTTCGAGCTCTGGTACTGATTCATCACTGTCAGATTCTGTTCCAGACCCTGTCTCAGCCTGAGGCTGTGGCAACTCCTGCTCTGTAGCAGGGACGGTTTCTGTGGCTTCACCGGGCATTTTGTTCAAGAAACGTGGAACCAAGATGGCGGCAGAAAGAGAGCGAGCGAGAGTGTGTATAGATTTGTTTTCTATAGATAACTAGTTAACTTTCTAGATAATGCTGCTTTAAAAATTTACATATAAGGCCAGGCGCAGTGGCTCACACCTGTAATCCTAGCACTCTGGGAGGCCGAGGTGGGAGGATTGCTCAAGGTCAGGAGTTTGAAACCAGCCTAAGCAAGAGCGAGACCCCGTCTCTACTAAAAATAGAAAGAAATTAATTGGCCAACTAAAAATATATAGAAAAAATTAGCCAGGCATGGTGGCATATGCCTGTTGTCCCAGCTACTGGGGGCGCTGAGGCAGGAGGATCGCTTGTCCCAGGAGTTTGAGGTTGCCGTGAGCTAGGCTGACCCCACGGCACTCTAGCCTCGGCAACAGGGCGAGACTCTGTCTCAAAAAAAAAAAAAAATTCGATATATTTGTGAGTGGTAAGTTTATGTTTAGGAACAGCCAGAAGTCACTGGGAAATGTTTCTAATCATGAGTTTAGGACTCTGCTTTGTCAAATACTAGGCCTGCCTTCCATGAGTTTTACATCTTATTTTCTTTTGTTTTTGCCTTAAAAAGGGAAAGTGCTCTAGCGAGTGCTGATTTAGAAGAAGAAATTCACCAGAAACAAGGGCAGAAAGGGAAAAATTCTCAATCTGGCGTTAAAGTCGCACATAGAAAAGTACCTGACGATGTAGATGACACAGGTGTAAATCAAAGAAAGAAAATTCAGATCAACCAAGAAGAAGAGAGATCAAAGAATGAGAGAACTGTGTTTGTTGGCAATTTGCCTGTGACATGTAATAAGAAGGTGAGTTTTTAGTTTGTATATTGTAAAAATTTAAAGAAATGAATAACTTTGTTTACCCTTTATTGATAAGCATTTTTATAACTTCATTGTAAATGATTTCCTATTATAAATAATTCTATAGATGGATTCCAATATCCGTCCCTTCCTTTTCATTCCTGTAAGCACTGCCCTAATTCAGGCTTTTGCAGATCATATTTGAACTATTGCGTTGATTTGTCCAGTTTTTTCTTTCAGCCTTATCTCCTACTATATGCCACTAAAATATAAGCTCCATATATTTAGAGATATTTATCTCTTTTCTTCACTGCTCTATCATTAACACCTGAAATAGTGCCTTGCACATAGTAGGGGCTCAATCAATATTTGTTGTGTTAAAGAATGAATACATCCTCAGTTTCTTCCATTATGTGGGGTTCACTGAACCAAAAACGTGCCCTTTACTTTCTGTGTTCATGTGGTAGTCACTCTGTTGACAATCCTTGTATCAAAATCCTGCTTATCTTTTGAAAAACAATTTAAATTCTATTAATACTTCCTTAAAAACAAAACAGTACCAAAAACTTGCTGATTTTTTCCATTTTCACTTACCCATTTGCCTCCCAGCATTTGATTTATGATTATTTTGAAGGACAGAAAGAACATATTTTACTTTGTAGCATAATTTTAGTTATTGATTCTATTAGATTATAAGGAGCTCAAAGGAAGGGAGTGTTTGTATAGTGCTTCGCACAAATACTGACCATTCAGTAAATTATTTTTTAGTTAGAATTGGTTGTAGAAATTATCGTCCTATTGAGAGGATCACTTGAGGCCAGAAGTTCCTGGCTATAGCGCTCTATGATTGCACCTGCAAACAGCCACTTCACTCCAGCCTGGGCAACATAGTGAGACCCTGTTGCTTAAAAAAAAAAAAAAAAATTATTGCCCTACCTATAAAACATATGCATCCTTCACATCCTGAGCCAGTCATAAGAATAATGTATAAAACTTACCCATAAGGATTTTCTTCAATCTGGTGGTCTTAATTAGAGATAGCTGGAGAATTTCTCATAGTGAAATCAGCATCCTTAAATGTCATTTCTGATTTAAGCCAATGTGATAAAATGAGAGAAGTCTAATCTTAATTTACATGTGGTAAAGATTCTAAAAGATTGAAGGAAAAATATGCACCTGATGAATACTAATAAGAATTTAAATTATATTTTCTTTGTATGTAAGTTTCAGTGAAATTTTTTATTCATCCAACTGAATAGTCACCTACTTTCCCTGGAATGTTCTTAAAATAAAACTGATAGTAAAGGATTATCAGACAATTTTACTTAATTTCTTTTTGTAGTACTTACTTGATGTTCTGATAGTGAGCTAATGTATATATGTATTTTTTAATTTTAGAAGCTGAAGTCATTTTTTAAAGAGTATGGACAAATAGAATCTGTACGATTTCGTTCTCTGGTATGTTTTCTCTCCCCTTACAAATGCATAATATTAAAATGTATTGCATTTACAACAAAGTGACTATAATCAAAAATAAGTTAGGGTGTACTTTAACTAAAAGAATAGAATTGAGATGTTCCTAACACAAAGACATGCTAAATGCCTGAGGCAATGGATACCCCAGTTACCCTGATTTGATTAATTCACATTGTATGCCTGTATCAAAACATCACATGTACCCTCTAAAGATATAGAACTGTTATGTACCCATAATAATTAAAAATAAAAAATCAAAAAAAAATGTATTGCATTTAAATCAGACCTACTAACTTTTTGGTATTAGTGAGATGGAGGAGCACTTGACTGTAACCTTTTCAATCTAACCCAAGAAAAGAATTGCTTTTAGTGTCTATTGCTGGACTTTGTTAAATATTTTAGTGAGTTCATCTAATAAAATGATATCCTTGTTCCTAAAGCCAGCAGTGTATTTTGGAATATAGATGGGTGATTTTTATTTACTGTGTGAATAGAGTTGACTGAAAAGTTAATACTTAACTGAATAGCATTTCTGGAATCATAGGCATTCTCATCACATGTTGAATTGTATGCATTTGGTGTGAGAGGTTGGTGTGATTGCTGCAAACAGTACTTATGCTCTGCGCACAAACAGATGAAGTATTTTTTTAAGCCAATTTAATGTTAAAATTGTACGGAAGTGAGTGGTATCTGATTTACCAGCTGAGCACTCTGGACCAATTACAGCCACATTGCTTGGAGCAGGAAATGAGCATCATTTGTATTTGGTTTTCCCACATGTGATTTTTTTTTAACTGGGTACTTGACATACCATAGTGTATATCCTTTGACACTATTTTTTTACATAATTAATGTGTATTAGAATATAGGAAATGTTTATTCCATGTTTCTAGTTGCTGTTTCTCATGTGATTCTCTAGAATGAGCTTTCTCAATCTCAATACTTACTGACATTTTGGGCTGGATAATTCTTAAATGTTGCTGGAGGCACAACTCCCCACTGCTCTAAAAGTAGACATTTGACAGGTCTCCATAATTTCTGTCAGTCCGTTTGTTTCCCACTTCTGTCCCATATGTTTTGCCTGCCCTTCAAAATCCCCTTTCCGGATATCAGACTGTTAGCTGACACATTAACTTGGGTGTCTTGCCAGTGCCCCAATTTCAGCATGTCTGTGCTTTCCTCTATCTGTCCCCATTGCCAGCCTATGCTGCCTACTGATTTTCTGTAGTATTTAGTGGCACCTGGGCTTTGTAGTTGCCTTTGACTCTTTTCACTGGCCCACTCAGCCTAGTGTTTGCCATCCCTACCTGTTTTTCAACTGTAATTTCTTCCTCACATGAGTCATTCCTTTCTTTTTCCGTCGTCCCACCTAAGTTCTCATTACCTCTTGTCAGAATAGTTGCAGAGGCCTATTGCGGTTCCTAGCTTCAGTCTTCCCCTAATTTGTGCAACATATCACTTCAGCATCCTAAAGCACTATCAACTTCAGCATCCTAAAGCACTTGTTCCTGGAACTCCTGCCCACTCTGCACCACTCCCATTAACATCACACACCTGCCCCCCTTGGCCTGGTATTATCTTCTCAACTTTGGGCAGCCTGCCGATCCTGCCTATCTGGGCTACTGTCATGTTTGGTGACCCTGCTGTGTGCTCTGCAGGCCCTGTCCTTCATTATGGCACTTACTGCATTCTACTGAAATTGTTTGTTATGTTGTTTGCTGCCCCACCAAACTGTAAGCTGTGATTACAAATACCTTGTTTGTCTTGCTTGTCCTTGGGTTACCAGTACCTGCACCCTGTGCTCTTTAAATGTGTATTGAAGCACCTGAAGACTTTCAGCTAGTCTCACTGTCAGTGACAGTTCCCCACAGGGTGGCACTCCTCACTGAAACACCTCCACTCAAGGACTGTTTCTCCTTGTGCTTTTGCTCAGTTCATTTCTTTTGCCTGGAATCTTCCTTAAAGTCCCATTTTTGCCTATGAAAACACTGTCTTTCAGTATGCAGTTAAAATGTCACTTTTTCAAGCCTTTTTTGATACTTCATACCATTAAATGGTATTTTTCTCTCTCAATTCTTCTTGTACTTTATTGCCTTTTGTTACTCTTATTAATATCTTCAGTGACAGGATGTAGATCCTGTAGATCTCGCAGAGGGCACAAAATAAATGTGTTTTTTTAATTTAAATTTTTTATTTTTATTTTTTATAAAAATTTAATTTTACTTTTGGTCTTCCCTCCGCCGCTCAGGAGCACGGAAGGATCTGCCGGACACGCCTCACTTCCTGCGTGAGCTTAGAGCGCAGGGGAAGATAAATGTGTTTTCGGTGACTGTCATTCCTGTGTTGATTATTTATTTGGAAGTTTCTCATGTCTGACACTGTTTTCTCTGTATTTTTTGAGAGTTTGACTATATATTAGTGATTTGAGCAGAACAAACTGAAAAGAGAAGAAATAGTTCGAATTTCTTAGTTTTACTGTATATCAGGTGACTAAGAAAGAAAATAAGCTTTCCAGAGGAGGTTTATAATAACTGCCCTAAATAAGATTTCCATTCATAAATACTTCTAGATTGTGAACTTTTACAGGGTCAGCATCTTCTTTTCACCTTGATCTTCTGAGTACCTGGTTGTATCGGGCACATTATTGACAGTCATAGTTTTTGAATTTCTACTTCTTCCATAACGTTTTCCCTACTTTTTTTCCCATTCACTTTTTTTATGTGATAAGTTTATTTACAAACATATCTAGTAGGCTATATGAGTTGAAGAGTTTGTTCCATTTTTCAAAGAGGTTACGCCTCTTAAAACGTTCTTCATATCTGTTAAATGAACTGAAACATCCTTATTTCTTAAGCAATTGGTGTGTTACTTCAAAGAAAGATGCATCACATCCAGATCCAAAGTACAAAGTCATCATAATTAGTAACCGCTGCGTGTTTTCCACTGATAATGGCAAATTCTTTCTTGGGCCCTCCTCAGAGTGACTCTTACAGACCATAGACATTGTGGCTCTCCAGGTGCTCTGTCCTAAACTGGTGCTGTTGGAAGCTCAGAGACCAAAAGCCAAAGCAGTGGCACCACACCGAGTCCTCATGTTTTCATGACCTTATTCCCCCCATCCCCATTTGCTCTTAAGGGCTGTATATGACTGAAAATAAAGTTAGCCTGAATATGAAGGGAATTCCCATATTTGCACAATTAAAGACACCACTAATTTTCTTTTTGCCAGTTGGATTAAATAAGTTCTTAGAAATATGGATGAAGTAATGTCTGCTTATATTATTTATCAGTTTAGTTGGATATTTAATATTATAGAATATACAATAAAATATTTATAAGCATTGCTTTTTTTCACACTCGTTTTATAAAACAATTTTCCATGTGTCACCAACATCAGTGTCTCTTCCTGACGTCCTCCCCCTCATTGTTAGTTTGAAAGCTCAGTATCTTTACTTCCATCTGGGTTTTTTGAGAGTAACTACCTGTTAAATATGATTATTATACTGTCATTGGAAACTTTTATCCTAAGTAAGCCACAAGGTCCCTTTTACATAACATTAGGGTAATTGTTTCTGATTTATTTCCCCAGTGTGTTTTTAATCACAACATACCAGAGTTAGATATTTAGGCTTCAATTCAAATATAATTAATATGAAGTAATATTTGAAATATTGAACTTTCTTTAATACTTTTCTTTTTCCTCTTAAAAGATTCCAGCAGAGGGAACTCTATCCAAAAAGTTGGCAGCAATAAAGTAAGTTTATAATTAGAGGAAGGGAATTGTCTTAAACTTTCTTCCTTTTTGGTTAAAAATTGAAATAGTTTCTTAACAATTTCATAGACTTTTATATTTTTATAATATAGCATGTTTGTTTCCTTGTGTCTGTAACACCCTTTAAATTTATCACATTTGTCTTTAGCCTTAGTGTAAATTGTAGAGTCACAGAAGGTATTGTAAAATAATTTACTGGAAAATGTGCTGTGAGAAATTTTAAGAATGTTTAAAGTGTTTAGAAGAGAATAAGGAAGTTTTGTGCCCAAATTTCTAGTGCAAATCATAAATACTGTATTTCATAAGTTCTTTTTTTTTGAGACAGAGTCTTACTCTATTGCATGGGCTATGGTGCAGTGGCATCGTCATAGCTCACAGCAACTTCAAGCTCCTGGGCTCAAGAAGTCCTCCTGCCTCAGCCTCCTGAGTAGCTGGGACTGCAGGCTTGTGCCACTGTGCGTGGTCCATATTTCATAAGTTCTAAGGGGTGCCTTATAGTTGCTGTTGGATCAAAGTGCTCCTAAAAATAAGGGATGCCTCATACTTGCTCAGATTTCTCCAAAGAATTCATGTTTGTTTCTGCCAGTCACCTAGGGATACTGCCAGCTTGTGACTACTTTTAAGTTCTCTGTTTAAGGGTTTTGGGACTGGTGGTGTGGCTTGTGGTTCAAATTCTTGGGATTTTTTTTTTCCATCCAATGTTAAGAATGAGACTAACATATCTCCTTGTTCCCCCTTCCCATGGGGAAGGTTTGTCATTTACCTTCAGCTTTATGCAGAGTTTCTTACTAGTTTCACTATCTTGGGTGTTTCTTTCTTAGTGGTACACGAAATGATGGATTTTACAAGCAGAGGTGTCTTTATATTAGATAAAATATAATGTACTTTAGAAACATTTCTGGGAATCTTGTTCTGTCAAAGGTTTACATTACAGCTCTTCCTTTGGACATCTTTTGGCTTCATATTGACATTCCTAATTTGGAGTTATTTGAGCAGAGTTGCATTCTTGCCCTTTTTATTCTTTGTGCCAAGGAGATCTTTTCCCAGAGAGAGTACAGTGCAATTACTAAGATTTTTACCAGTCACTTTCCAGTCATGTGTTCCTGGGGAGGCACCATGATGTGTTGGATTTGCATGTTGTCTGCAGCTGCATGTTGTGTGGAAAGAGTAGGGCTCAGGAGTCAGCTAGACGTGGCTTCAGTCCTAGGCCGGTTACTGTGATCGTGGTTATGTATCTTTCTGAGTTTCAGCTTCCTTATTTGTAAAATCAGAAAATAACACCCATGTCAGAGATGTGAGATTAAATGTGATACATAAAATGTCTAGCTCAGTGCTTGGTATATATCAGCCATTCAGTAAATTACAGCTGGCCCTGTCTAAAACTATTAAATAGTATAGTACATTATTATAGAATGCCATGAGCCATGCTGGGCACTACTTTCCAATACCTGTTATTTGTGTAGTAGCATCTTTGTAAATTTGGTAAAATACTCATTTGTGTAGTAGCATTTTTGTTACTTCAAAATGATAGATTGATGTGTTCAGGGAATGATTATGGTCATTACTAGATCCTTTTTGCTGACTTATCACATCTAAATTATATCACCATTTTGCAAACCTAGTAAATTAATGGGTTTAGGCATTAAGTAGCACCAGCTGCAGCCATTTTGAAAAATAGTGAAAACCAGTCGTAAAATGCCTTCCCTTGAAAGAACATAACACCTTCCTACGGTCCTGGCAAAGGTGGGTTCTGGTCAGATCTAAGGCTGATCAAACCTTGGGATCCAGCTGTCACTTATAAGAAGGATAGAGGACAGAGGTACATATTGAACTGCATTATGAGCTTGCAGTCAGCAAAATCCAGGCTGTCGGAAATTCTTCAGGTCAAACAGTAAGATAAAGATATAAGGGGAGAATCCTATAAATTAAACAAGACTCAAAAGGCATATCAAGTCAAAGAATGGACAAAACCAAAATATGATGTCCAGGAATAGACACTTGGGTGGTAAAACCACATAGATATGCAGGGGAGTGGTTCCTTTCAAAGTGGGGACAGTGGTTACCTTTGGATGTAGGGGAGAGAGGGGCTGTACCTGGGAAGGGCCATGGAGAGACACTTCTGGGTGGGCGATGGCAGCAGTGGTATCGAGCTGTTGTTAATTCACGGAGCTGTATACAATTGTGTGCTTTTCTATACAGGTGTTTAATTTTACAGTAAAAAGGAAAACTCAGATTGTCTTTCACATCTATTTGTGTGTGTTAAATATGGAGCTGCAGCTGAGACAGTAGTTTCTCGTCCTCATATTGTTCTCAGGGATTCATGCACTTTAGTGTCTTGTGGGCAGTCCCCTGTTTTCTTACGGTGATGACACACACCTAAGAAGGTGTGGGTTACATGTCTCTGCCATTTGTAAGTTATATGTTATTTTTTGGGTTATTGCTAAATATTTGTTCAAAGAGATGAGACTTCTACCCAGCAGTTCTTGTCACATGTGTTGATTGAGAGTAGAAACCAAGCTGGATTTATTTTAGTGGCTTAGAGGCTAAGATGTTAACAAATCTTACATTGTGGTTTTTTTTTTTTTTTATGTAGGCGTAAAATTCATCCCAATCAGAAAAATATTAATGCCTACGTTGTGTTTAAGGACAAGAGTGCTGCTACAAAAGCATTGAAAAGGTAATTTTATCTCTGAGGTTTGAACAGAACTATTGTCATATAAATGTGGGGGGGAACTTTTTTTATTCTTTGGTTTCACTTTAGAGCATATAAGTAATTTATGGCTCATTTTTAACAACCATTTCCCTTCATATTTATAATGTAGAAATGGGACTCAAATTGCAGATGGATTTCGTATTAGGGTTGATCTTGCATCTGAGACTTCATCGGTAAGTAGTACTTGATTCATTTAAAGAAACTAACTAGAGCCTTGTAGAGAGAAATATTTCCTTTTGAACTTTTGCTGGGAGGGCAGTGGAATCAGTAGTGTGAGCATGAGGGAAGCACAGAAGGAAACAGCCTTTGTCCTCTGTGGTCACAGAGATGGTACGAAGAGTGGCACAAGGACTTAGGTTCGACTTAGTCATCCGTTTCAAGTATGTCCCCCACCCCACCATTAGATTAAATAATCACGGGGAATTAGATTGGATGGTACATTAGAGATTATTTGGTCTAGCACCTTAGTTCATAGACTGAGGCCTAGAAAGTTCCATTTTTCATTGGACAGTTTTTCTAGTATGTGCTTCATCAGGGGTACAGTCCTAACACATAGTCTCAACTCTCCAGGAGTTGACAGTACATGGCGGGGACAAGCAGAGGGACAGCATGGCACTGTTACATGATAAATACTGTCATAAATGCACAGGATGCTTTGTCAGCTCAGGAATGGGGCACTTGACTTGGGGACCTGTCAGTGAGAAGGGACAAGGAAGGTTGCCAGCAGAATAGCATTCATATTAGTCTTGAAAGATAAGGAGGTATATCTAGCCAAAAATTTTTTAAAGGACAATGGTGATATCTGGGCAGAAAAAAAAAAGAAACAGTATAAATGATGAGTACAGAAACTTAATTTGCTCAAGGAATGGCAAGAGCTTGCTACAGTTATTAGGGATGTATAGGGTATGAGAGGCAGTAGTAAGGAGTTGGTATTGGACAAATAGGTAGAGGCCAAATCATGAAGACCCTGGTCTGCCATGCTTCATGCAGAGAATTCGGGATTTTATCTAGGAGATGTTTTCAAAGTTTAAACATGAGAGTTATATAACTAGATTTGCATTTGACAAAGGTGTCTGGAAATGAATGAAGGATTCTTTGTAAAGGTTCACCCTCAGAAACACACAGTGCATTTCTGTCAGTGTCAAAGCAACTTAGTTGAGAAATGACAACAGGCTGAATGAAGGCCCTGGCTTTACCTGGCTTTGTTGGAGACCTAGGACAGCATCAGCAAACTATGGCTGAGGACCAAATCCACCTAGTACCTTTTTTTGTTAGTAAAGTTTTATTGGCACGCTACCACACCCATTCATTTCTGTATCATCTATGAGCTGCTCTCCAGCTGTAAGGGCAGAGTTGAATAGTTACAACAGATACCACATGGCCTGCAAAGCCTGAAGTATTTGCTACTTGGCCTTTTATAGAACACGTCTGCGGACTCCCAGCATAGCAAGTCGTTTCTGAACACTACCATGTGTCAGTGCCAGCTGTGAATGAAAAGTCACTCCTGCCTCTGGTGCTCACTCACAGTGTAGTGGGGAAGACAGAAGAAACAATTAAACAAGGGATAGCTTTGTGGTTAAATCAGATGAGCAGTGACTCGTCAGATATGGGGGACATGAGGGCTGGGGGCTTAGGATAACTTCCATCTTCTGGTTCAGTGAGTGATTTTCATTAACCCTCTTTGTGTTTCAGAGGGACAAGAGATCAGTATTTGTGGGGAATCTCCCTTACAGTAAGTGTGTTTAAACAAATAAAGTACAGATAACCCTTTTAAGCTAATAACAGGGAAATAAAAACTAAGTAGTAACTTAATGTTTTGCTTTAAGACTAACTTTAGGCTGGATGCAGTGGCTCATACCTGTAATCCCAGCACTTTGGGAGGCTGAGGGGAGGGGGCAGGTGGAGGTGATTGCTTGAAGCCAGGAGTTCAAGACCAGCCTGGGCAACATAGCAAGATGCCATCTTTAAAAAAAAAAAAAAAAAACTATAAAAAGCATGCAGTGTCATGACTTATTTTCATGGGGCTATGCTTGACTAGCTGTAGTATTAAACGTCTCCACTTTTCTAAGGAGAGACCAAGTCTTTACTTCCATTTTGGTTGAATTTGGTTTTAGAAGTTGAAGAATCTGTCGTTGAGAAACACTTTCTGGACTGTGGGAGTGTCCTGGCAGTGAGGATTGTGAGAGACCAAGCTACAGGAGTTGGCAAAGGATTTTGCTATGTACTCTTTGAGGTATGGGAGACTAATACATTTGTCCTTTGAAATGCGCTGGGTGGGGTTGACACTGCTACGTCATCTTTCAGACATAACTCTTATCATTTCTGTCCTCAAATTCCATCTGAAGAAAATAAATTCATAACCTACCATAGTAGAGTACTGTTGCTAAAATGGCACTTAACCAAAGATGTCCTAGTTCACTCTTCCTTCATACTAATGTTATTAAACAATGTTTTAGATTTTGGATATTAGAAGGAACAAGTCTCTGAATCTCCACCTTTAAAATGGAGAAAATAATTGAACATTTACTCAGGTAGAAGAAAACTTTAGTCTTTGTACAAAATTGGTTATATTTTATTAACCAGTGTTTCATGCCTATAATTGTTAAGTAATAAAAGAATATACATACAGTCGTTCCTTGGTATCCTTGGAAGATTGGTTCCAGGACCGCCCTCCGATACCAAAATTTGGAGATGCTAAGTCCGTGATATAAACTGGTTTATAGTATTTGCATATAACCTATGCATATTCTCCTGTATACTTTAAATCATCTCTAGATTACTTATAAAACTTAAATAGTTGTTATACTGTATGTTTTATTTGTATTATTTTTTACTGTTGTTGTTTTTGTTGTTTTTTCCCCCAAGTATTTTCCATCATAGTTGGTTGAATCCTTGGATGCTAAACCCAAGGATGTGAGGGCCAACTATAGCTGTTATTTGATAGCATTTAAATTTTTCTTCCCTCAGCAGCAACCTGTTAATATGCTGCTTTTAGTTTTTTCCTCTGCTGCCTTTTTTATAGTTGAACTTATATCTGTGAACATAAAGTTTTGCAGCCTGCTTTTGTTTTCTGTTGTGTGTGTTCCATTGAGTGATGTAATGTATTTTGTACTGTTGTTTCCCTAATATTGGACATTGGCAGTGTTCTCTATTTTTCCTTGTAATAATTAAATAGCAGTGGTTATGTTTTTTCCTCAAAAGTTTGCCTGAATTTTGTATTGGATTACTTCTTTAAGATAAATCCCCATTGGGATATTCCTAGATCAAGGTATGTGACCATTTTTAAGACTTGATCAGTATTGCCAAGTTGCTTTTTTAGAAAGGTTGTCACAGTGTATGTGGCCATTATTACTATTTCTCTGCTCTTTTTTTACTTGATAACATTGTAAAATCCTGTAACAAATATCTTATGAATGTTCAGGGTTGTTAGCATTGATGGTTCTATATTAGAATAAAAGAACAATAGCTAGGAGGAGATTGAATGTTCTAACACAAAGAAATGATATTTATGAAATGATGGATAAACTACTCTCATCTGATTACCATACGTAAGTATTGAAATATCACTGTGTACCCCGTTGAATATGTAGTTATTATGTATCAATTATAAAAATAAGCTAGGTGTGGTGGCACACACCTGTAATCCCAGCACTTTGGGAGGCTGAGACAAGAGGATTGCTTGAGGCCAGGAGTTCAAGACCAGCCTGAGTAACATAGTGAGACCCCATCTCTACAAAAAATAAAAAAATTAGCTGGGTATGCTGGCACACGCCTGTAGTCCCAGCTACTTGGGAGGCTGAGCCGGGAAGATTGCTTGAGGAAGGGAGTTGGAGGTTACTGTAAGTTATAATGGCACCACTGCACTCCAGCCTGAACAACAGAGCCAGACCCTGTCTCAAAAAATAAGATAAAAATAATAACAATAAAAATAAAATAACAAATAATTTACCAAAAGAAAGAATAATAGAATTTTGGATCTAAATGGAACCCTAGGGGTTATGTAATGCAGCATCTCAGGGACTGTAATGGAGAGTTCCCCTGCCCTCAAGTCAACTAATTCAGCAGAGCTTTGACACAAAGGTGGATTGTGAGAAGGGGGTTCATTGGTTTAAAAGACTACGTATGACTAGTGTAGTCAAAACCTCATTTTACAGTGAGCAAAATGAAGCCTATGGGATTGTGACTCATCTGAGTATCTGACAAGGCAGTTCAAGTGCTTTCTGGGGAAAAAGTCCTGAGGAGCGAGACAATGAGATTTCATACATGGCTGCTGAAACATTGGGGATTGGGTCTCCCCCCATGGAAACAGGAGGGGCTACTATGCAAGCAAAAATCATTCTAATTCATTAAAGTCATGGTTTTACCTAGTTTCTTTGCAGATGAGTTTCTGGTAGAAATTAATGAATTGATCTTTTTTTTTTAATTGCAGAATACAGATGCTGTTCATCTTGCTCTGAAATTAAATAATTCTGAACTAATGGGAAGAAAACTCAGAGTCATGCGTTCTGTTAATAAAGATAAATTAAAACAACAAAATTCAAATCCAGGTTTGAAGAATGTCAGTAAACCTAAGCAGGGACTTCATTTTGCTTCCAAAAATGCAGAAGGACGTTCTAAGAGTTTATATATTGGCGAAAAAGCTGTTCTCATTAAAAAGAAGAAGAAAGGACAGAAGAAAAGCGGACGAACTAAGAAAGAGAGAAAACTGAAATAGTGATTGCTGCTTTTTACTCCCCTCCAACTAAGTAGTTAGTAAAAGTGCTATTATCTGCTAATAGCATTATCTGCTACTATTCATGTAATGAGTTTTACAATTTTTTATGATTGGTATATACAAAATGTGGAGATTTCCACATTCTTAGTTTATTCACATTATGATACTACCTCTGAAACATTTGTTTTAAGATTAGTTACCATGGATTATGTGTTACTTCTGATTGTATCAGAGATGATTTTAAACTTAGGTCGAACATTCAGAATTTTAATGGCTGTTATTTTAGTGGATGTTAGAAGTAGATAACTAACACTTCTGTTATTTCAAGAATATTACTTGGGATGAGACAGTTAAAAAGTAAGTAAACTGAAAGAAAAACAAATAATAAACTTCAATACTGATTGTATTTAGACCAAATATCCTAATAATTAAAGTGGGAACACTGATCCAAGGTCTAGTCATAATTGCAGAAAAAGGTTTTCAGAGCTGTTTTATAATATCCACTCCTTTCTTTCTCTTGCACTTATGATAAGTGGAATTCTGAATTTTTATATTATTTTATCAACCTAATAATAACTAACCAAAAAGAATACTAAAAAACATGTTGCTTTGATTTTTCTTTTTTTTTTAATTTCTAACCAGGGATTAGACTGGTTATTGAAGTCTTTGGCAACTTGGCTGTAAAGCAGATTTCTGCTTTTCTATTTTTATTTGAAAAATATCCTCCCAGGAAAACTTGTGATTCATAATGTTAACCAGTAGAATGAAAAATTCTTTCCAAAAAAATTGTATTTAAAGGAAACATTTCTAATAAAACATGGTAATTAAGTCACAAAGTATAAATAAAGTTCAACAAGGAGGGAGAGGATACCATTGCATTCCCTTGGGGCTTAACCTTATGAGAGGCTGGCGCCCCTCAGGGTTCTTACAGACTGGGTCTGTGTCCAGCATAGAGCTGCCACATGAGGGTAAAGCAGGGTGCCTGATTTTAGGCGGGCAAAATCTGCAATAAACATACATCCTGTCACTTAGATGGGTGAGGGAGTGGGGAAGGTGATTATTACTGATTGTTTTAAAAATCCTGTCTTTTGGGACTAGCACAAGGAAAACGTAGTGGGTATTTAAAATGCAGCTCATAGAGAGCAGAGAGAGCTCTATTTTCCTGCATGTAGGGACTGGATAGTTTATGCTTAGTATCCCTTATAGGGCTTAGAACCTTGTTTTTCATAAGTTGGCTTCAAGTAAATATTTATTATCTGATTATTCTTGAATATTTTTGCATATATTTCCAGTTATATAAAGATGCAACATCTGTAGACTATATAGGTGATATGTTCATGTGTAGTCTGTGCATAAACTTAATTGTGACTGTCCTATGAAAGGGCTGCTTATTAAAGCAGGGCAGATAAGATTATTAAACACATTAAAATGTTACTTCAAGTTTGTTACTGTGTAATCAATTTCTACTTTTTCTAAGCATAACGTGCGTTACTATAATACTTTTTTTTTTTTTTATTTTTTATTTTTTT
>VBSM01002153.1:40045886-40061500 GCA_008086735.1 Cheirogaleus medius | reverse complement strand
TTTTATTCACCTTTTTAAACCTTTATTCTTAACTTCAAAAGTCGTGCGTTTTGTATTTGACGAATTTAGCCTGAGACTAAATCTGCATACCCAATGCGGTATCTGTTGCATTCTTAAACCCTCTTGGTTGCTTCGCTCTAAACGCTTCCAAGATACGAGTGAATGCTATAGAAATTGCAGGGGAGTCCAAAGGGCTGCGCTTCTTCTGTGGCTCAGTCTTATTTCATACCTGCGACATCTTTTAAAAGAGGTTTGCCAGAGGAAAGTCGTGTCACCAAAACCATTGTGATCCGCTGTGAATCTGTATTTGCAGCAGAAGAGGAAATTTGTTGCAATAAGAAATATTTTTGTAACTTATCTGTAAGGTTGCTCAGCCAAAACAGGTCCTAAAGTTAAAATTGATAAGTAAGTTATTAAAGCCCGGGAAGTACAAAGAAGTGATTATTTACTGAAATAATACTGATTACTGTTTAAGCTATATTAAGTCATTTCGAGTGTTCATTAGCCACATACGGTTATAGTGCTGACCTTAGCGTTTACGATATGACGGCTAGTTATAGCTCTCTTATGTTCTAGAAGGGAAGGGTTATAGACATAATTTGCTTTATTTTTGGTCAGGCAGACGAACAGAAAGAATGCTGTTTTGGATTAAGACACTGGGTTTCCAGGCCCAGGTTGGTCACTGTTTAGGTTAGCAGAATAACCTTGGGCTTTCCGAATCCTAAATTCCTTAGTTTTAAAATCAGGTGATGCCACCTGCTTATTGTTGGGTTTGTAAAGATTAAGTAAGATGTTTGAAGTGCTCACCACGATTCCTGACATAAGGAATGCCCTTCCATAAATGTTGGCAGTGAGTGTAACTATTGGAATTTAGGTCATTTTCCTGTAGTTTCAAATATGGGTGGCAAGTGGGGGTGTTGGTGCAGATGCAAAGCTCTGTAAAGAATGGATTAACCACATTTTCCATTGGGAAACCTTGAAGTACTGTTGAACACATTGAGAAAGCTAATTTTTTTGGTTGACAGAATCGTAACAGCTATTATTTTAGGCAAACTGAAGAATGTTATTTTGAATTTTTTTACATCATTTTCAATCCAAAAATTTTTTTTCTGGGTTTAGCAATAACTTAATGATTTAAGTGAATTACTAGCTGCAGCAGTAACCCTTGATAAACCCCTTCAAGCTTTAGTGTTCCTTTTTTGTAAAATGGTATAGTAAGTATAGAGTTTAGTTCTGTTCCTGACACGTGGTAATTGATAAATAATAGAGATTTTTTTATGAATAGAATTAGTTTGATATTTTCCTTAGCAAGGATGACTTTTATTCAGAGTCATTTTGCAATCTCTTTAAAGGTAATTGCATAATGGGCAGATTTAACAATTTCAGGGTATTTTGCATTTGTGGAATGAAATTGATTTCAGTTCAGTTAATTTTGAGTTTTTCTAGTCTAATTTCCTGTAGAACATTTACATCTGCAATAAAAGGGCAGTTTCTCCATTCAGTTATTTAGCTTGTTTTCTTGATTTTTTTTTCCTAAGGAAAAGAGACTTATGGTGTTGAAGATTTGAGGTTAAATCTGGGATGCTAATGTATTCAGACTTTTTTTTTGTCTCCTGTCAGCAAGACTAGAGATTATCAGGACTCTTAGAGCATAATTCTTACCAACCTAAATAATCATTAATAAATGAAATTTAGCCTCCAAGTATAGTGCCAACTACAGGAGTGCTTCACTTATAATAGTACCAGTTAAAATGGTACATCACTTAAAAATACATTAAGTAAGCATCCTATTTAAATAAATGCTTTAAAAATGATTTTGGTTTCGGACTTTTGTAAGCTCATGTTTTATGTGTAATTTTTAAAGTAGACATGCCCAGTAGCATTTGGAACTGATTATCTATTAATAGCAAATATTGAGTCAGGGCCTGATTTGGCTGAGTGAATATATAATTTATTCTTGGCTTTTTATTTTTTACTTTATTTATTTATTTTAGAAACAGCATCCTACCCTTTCTCCCTGGCTAGAGTGGAGTGCAGTGACTCTCATCATAGCTCACTGCAGCCTCAAACTCCTGGGCTCAAGTGATCCTCCTGCCTCAGCCTCCCAAATAGCAGGGACTACAGGCGTGCACCACTGCATCCTGCTTATTTTTTTCTGTTTTTTTGTAGAGACAAGTCTCCTTATGTTACTCAAGCTTTCCTCCTTCCTTGGCTTCCCAAAATGCTAGTATTAAAGGCATGAAGTGCCTAGTTTTTTGAGATGTCTCAACTCTGTTGTCCAGGTTGGAGTACAGTGGCACGATCATAATTAACTGCAGCCTCTAACTTCTAGGCTCCCGTCTCCACCTCCCAGAGTGCTGCCATCACACAGGGCCTTGATTTTTTTAGTCAATTACTATCTATCCCTTTACCACAGAGATACTGTATTATACTATGTCTGAAAATAAATTAATATACCAAGTTAATTGTCCTGTGAAACTAAAGCCAGAATTTTAATGTTATTGCTAAAAATGTAAAACAACTAGGTCATCTTAAAATTTAGTAACTGTGTCAGTCAGTTGTATTCAGTGACAATCACATACTTCTCCCTGCCATCTTGAATAAAATCTTTTAAGATTGGATAGTAATGGACACTTAAGTTTCACTCTACTGGGTTTGTCATTTTTGTCATTTTCCCTAAATTCTGGTTTACAAATTGTATTTCTTAGTGTTGATTTACAAATTTGGCTTGTTCATTTCTTAGGTGCCTTTTATTTTGACCTCTTACTAGTTGTGACCTTGGTAAATCTTCTCATCTGTAAAATGGTGATAACAGTATGTGTTATTGTGAAGATTAAATAAGCCAATTAAAAACATTTAGAATAGTGTCTGGCATGTAGCATCTGAAACTTGAAAGCTTACCCCTAACATCCAGGTGTTCTTTGTCTTCATGTCCAGTTCCTCTGTGAAGTCTTCATTTCTCTTTTCTAGACTGACTTACTCTCCTTCTGGTACAGGTTCCAGTCTGTACCATGATAGTTGGCAGTTAGATAATGTCATCTTGTATCAGTCATTATTTTTTGTCTAAAGAAGTGAAAACTCTTTAGCAGATTGAGGGTAGAATTATATTCTGTGTTGTTTCTACACAGCTGTGCAGTGATGAACATGTAGGCAAGACAGTAAAATTGACAGTCTTCAAATTAATATGTAATATCAGCTTTAGCCTATATTTTTCTGTTGAAACTGCTAGAATTGTATTTAAGCCTTAGAGTGTTAGCACTTTGTGTATTATGGAGGACTAGAGTTGACGTCAGATACTAATGTGGTTAAATCTGGTTTGTAAGAGTAGAATAAGAAAAGAGGGTATCCTGGCCATAGTAAGTTAACCATCTATCTAGAGTTAGGCAATCAGGTCACTTTAGTCATGCACTGAGACTTGAATTTGTAAGTTTTTCAGAAAACATTTGCTGTTTTTATGGCTTTTGTTTCTCATAGTAGGTCCTGTATGTTTAGGTAGGCTTTATCTTTGGAAAGTTGAGAGATTTACTTGCCTAAGTTCACCTGGCTATTAGTAGTAAAGCCTTACCTTTTCTCTAGATTACTTATAATACCTAATACAATATAAATGCTGTGTAAATAGTTGTATTATTTTTATTTGTAATTTTTGTTATTTTTTTTTTTTCCTAAATATTTTCAGTTGATGTTCGTTGAATCCCAGGGTCTACCGGAAAGCTGACTGTATTTAGTATAGCACAGCTCCTTAACTGAAGGAACTGTCTCAATAATTCCCAATGCTTATGTGGCACATAGTATGAACCAGGCACTGTCAAAATACTTTACATATATTAACTCATTTAATCCTCAGAATAGCTCTGGGAAGCAGGTACTATTCTTAGACCAATTTTAGGAAGAAAGTGAGGGCCAGGTTACCATAACTTGCCCAGGACATACTGCCAAAAAGTGGAAGAGCCAGGATGAAAACAATGCAGTTGAGCACAAAGCTTTGTGGTTACTGTGTGCCAACACCCTTTCACATGGGGTGTACCATTAAAGAGCAGAGAGTTGACTGATAATTAGGGTTGGAAACAACATCTCTCACTCCTGCGATTTTTAGTATTGCTTGGTTTCATATTAAAAACAAGACAAAAGACAACTTACAGAGACTTCTAGGCAGAGGGTTTTTTTTAATCCTTAACTAATCAGCAATAGTTGAATTCAGACTTTAGCAGTGCATTCTGAGCACTGCCTACCACTTTTGCTAAATGCATAAATATAATATTTGTTTTATTTTTAGAAAACTTTATCCCTTTTTTTATTTTTTTATTTATGAATGGCAGTTTTCAGTATTCAGTAAAGATAGAGTCTGGTGTGTTTCATTAATGAAACTCTCTAATGCCAGTGGCCTGGTCCTCACTCCTGTTACATGTCCCGTATAGGTTGGAAAGGGAGTTCTGCTTATTACAACTACTCATAGGTCCAGAGTCAGGAGGAACATTTTGCAAATGGAATTAATGACTTGCCATAGCAAGTAGACGTCTTTTGATTCCCATTTTGATAATGGCAAAATGAAAATATTACATTACATTTCTTGTAGGAAGAAAGAAACAGAAGCTTGCCAAGGAGAGAGCTGGACTTTCCAAGGTAATAGTCTGTCTTTTGTTTAGATTATGTGGTATACTTTATAGAAATGTTTAAAAATCTGCTTCAAATACATATTTGGAGAAAGCTAGTTGATATGGACATTGATTTTCTATTTTAAAATATAATTAAGATGTTTTTAGGAATAGGTGAATAACTTAGTTTAACTGCAGATTGTGCAGTCCTGCATTATTTTCCCTTTCTTGGCCATAAAAACAAACAGCTTTTTGTACAAGCAATTATTTAAGGGGCAGAAAGATGATCGTTTCCAAAAGACATTTATACCAAAAGGTGAAAACATTCTGAGTTGCTTCAAAAGGATAAAATAAAACATGTATGTAATTTTCCTTGCTCCAACTTCCTTTAAAAGAACCGCATGCTATTCATTTGAAAAGTTATTCAAGATTATTCATACTCACTGATCCAGAATCCCACTATCTTGAGAAATTTTTACCTTGTAGTATGCAAATGTAGGTATAAATCTTATTATTTATTTTTTCTTTTCATAGATCCTGGGTTCATGATTATTTTTAATGACTACATAGGTTTATCCACTAAAAAATGTTCTGTGGCATGAGTAAGTAATTTAAGTAAGTAAATGTTAATCATTGTGCATACAGCTTTTCCTTTTTATTGAAGTTAGTTTTGTTTGGATCCCTAGGACTTGAATTACTGGATCATTAGTGGTTCTTTTTAAAGCAAGCTGAGGCAAGGAAAAATGAATCAATAAATATTACATTTTGTTATTGTGAAAAAGTTGAGTAATCAGGACAGCTAATTGACTGGACATGGTAATGGTGAAGTGAAACTGGGAGGGAACCATTTTGTTCTGATATGTTCAAACTACCTTTCTGAAATGTGTAATACATTAATTATATTTTTGGTAGCTTTTTCTTTCTGTGGGTATAGGAAAATAGAGACATGTATCTATGTATTTTTACATCACGAATATAATTAAATTCTTCCTATATGTTGGGATAGTCAATGAAAGATGCTTCCACTTTCAGAAATTTTTTTTACCTATGTTAAATAAGCATATACAATGTAATTCAAGAACCAAAAACTTTAAAGAAGTTTAGATATTCAAATAAAAATGGACTTTTTAACATTTTTAGGTAGGTTTACATTTTTAAAAAGACAAGCCATATAGCTGGTGGCAGAACTATTCAGCTACCAATTTGATCAATAAATACCTTTTCTTTCATTCATTTGAATATACATCCTAAACTCTGATTCTTACAAGTGTTGTTTAAGAGTAAATTTCTTTTATTAGTTGTTTTGAGTGACCTATTTAATTTTTTTGTTTTTATTGATTTTCTGAGTATTGTTTATATCTTCTGTCGTAATTTTGGTATCAGTTACTAATTATTCTATTCCCAGTTACCAGATCTTAAAGATGCTGAGGCTGTTCAGAAATTCTTCCTTGAAGAAATACAGCTTGGTGAAGAGTTACTAGCTCAAGGTAATAATAGTCATTAAATAAGACTGAGGAACTAGATAGACTTCTTCACAATTATATATAAATTTATGATGATAAGGGGTTTTCTTATGTAGTTGGCTATTTTTAGGAAAGGTATTCTAAATATTTCAAGAAAGATATTTAGGCACTTAATAATTTGAGATTAAATGAGTTTTAGGTTTACTTGCTTTTATCTTATGCTATAGAAGATATTATAAGAAATTTTAACAAATGAGATTACCCTTAACTCTTAAGTTTTTAGAGTATATAGTCATAGTGCAGTATGTAAATAGTAACGGAAGCCATGTGAGCTAGGAATATACTACTCAGCTCCCTCATCTAATCTTCAGATCATTTCAGGTTACATGTAATTTTGTGGAAATCTTACAGGTGAATATGAGAAGGGTGTGGACCATCTTACGAATGCAATTGCTGTGTGTGGACAGCCACAGCAGTTGCTACAGGTGTTACAGCAAACTCTTCCACCACCAGTGTTCCAGATGCTTCTGACTAAGCTCCCTACAATTAGTCAGGTAAGGCATTGAAATGTTATGGAATAAAAGTGAGTAGGATCTGGGAATTGAATGGTTTAGGGACATTTAAAAATGATCCTAGTGAACACGATGAAATCATGAAACTCATCTGTTTAATGAAAGTAATACTGGAGATATCAGTTCTTGAAATTATCTTCCCTCATGGCAAAACATCCAAATGACTGGGCATAAGATCTAGTGATTGTACCCTGGAGATGGATCAAAGAAGTGTTTGTCTTAGTGTTAAGTCTCAGGCCATAGTATTCAAATCCCTAAATTCGGGCCACTGTCAGCTACTTTGTACAACTAGCTGTTGTCTACTTTCCTGAGAGACTGCCTTCAGTTAGGTGGCCTGACAGGAGCCAAGATGGCATAGCCTGGTCATTAAGTCATCAAGGAATGAGGACTCTGAGCTGACCTGTCTAAAGGCTCTGTGTCTCTGCTGCTGCTGAGGTGGTGGGCTTAGAGTGTGGAGCTTTATGACTATATCCCTACTAAGAAGTATAAAGTACCATCAAAATACTGTAAAAGATTAATTTATGCATAACTTAAGAGTGAATTAAAATGCATTGTATTCATTTTTAATTATTTCCACAGAGCCCAAATGAATCTACTTTTTGGAATAACATGTCTATTACATGTGTTCATTTCCCAAGTTGTTGTGTAAGCATCAATGAATTGATAGAAAAGAAAGTTTTTACAGAACTTTAATAACTGACTGAAATAAAGGTCCCAAAGATTTGAAAGGAAGAGTTAGAAAACCAAGGACTTGGTCTAAATCTTTTTTATTTAGAGTAATGTGGTTCCTGCCTATTCATACCAGAATCCTCTGTTTAATATTATGTGTTATTTGAAAGGCAGTATAACATAGTGCTTTTGGAAAATTGACCTGAGGATGATGTCTTGAAATATGTGTGAGTTAAGGGTGAAGCCTAATTCCTTTCTATAAAAGTGGCCTCCTTTACTTAGTTATCTTGTCCCGTGATATCTGGAAATGTTTTCAGAATGCTAATTTCAGAATAGTATGTTCCTTCTTCACATAATGGCTACTGCCATTTCCAGGCCAACCAGGGAAATGTTTGGAGCATAGAATGATGGGCAGAGCACTAATCAGTATTCTCAATTTGTGTGGTAGTGAAAAGAGGTCTTGAATTCTTGATTTTTATCTAGCTTGTAGCATAATGTAATGCCTCCTTTATTAACTTTTTAAATGGGACTGACACTAGTGTGATCTTGTTTCATTAGATGCCAAGAGTGTATAAAGTGTTATATTTTGAAATAAATGTTAGAATGGGTGAACTTTAGCAAGATTTGATTCTTTAAATATAAAGAACACTTTATGTTAAAGTTAGAATATTGATTAAACGCTTATGACACTTTTGAAAATTATTTCCTTTTTTTTTCTCTTTCAGAGAATTGTAAGCGCTCAGAGCTTGGCTGAAGATGATGTGGAATGAAAAACAAATGTCAACGTAATAAAATCTCAGTTAAAAATACTTTAAAAATTCTTAACTTGGAAGTTGAGCAGCTCTGGGGGAATAAGGGCAAATATGCTTGTTACGGACTATCCTACACTGAAATCTACCAAAGTTCATGTTTACTTTGTGTAGATCCATTTGTCAGTTTTATTTATTTTTCCCAGTGAAAAGTGTATTTTGATAGAGAGCTTTTCATTTTATAAATACACTACGAGTTACTGAAATACCATGGATTTTGTTTATTTCTTAAACATGCAATTAAAATGTATATATAACAGAACATTACTTATGTTCAAAATACCCAGTGCTCAGTTTTGAAAGAGGCAAAAAAAGGTGTAAGAGAAAGCTGAAGAATGCACATTTTTAAAGCTTGTACATTTTGCTATAAATCACAAAGTTATACAGAGACTTGTTTTATGAAAACTGAGCATTAAAATTTTTGAGTGATCTTTTCTTTCCATTTAATCTCTTAAACATAAATTTGTAAGGTGTGTTGCTGTGCTGTATTAACAACTTCACCCCATTCCCCTCTCCCCCATATATCAGTCTTGCAATGCTTCATTTAAATCAGTGGTCTTAATGTGTTCTGGGTATTTATCTCTTTGTATTTTAAATATACGTAGTTGCAAATGACACCAGAAATTAGATCTGTGTACGCCCCTCCTCTGGCCATGTGGGCTTCACCAGTTCACGTCTGCTCACTTTCCTCACTTTATTAAATGAGGGAATCAGGCTGCTAATCTCTGAAGCATCCCTTTCAGCTTCTCATTTTGGCCTTCTGTTCAGCTTCTTTAACTCTACCTTCCCCTGAGGAGTGTGTGTGGACAACTAGGCCTTGCATATTTTTATTTTCTGAATTTTGCATGCTTGCCTGACTTAGTAGTTCTGAATTGATCTCTTTTTTAACGGTATAATCAATATATTATTGATTTTTGCTGAAATTATGTGGTTCTGTCACTACTTTGTAAATTAATCTGAAATTTAACCTTTTAAGGTAACTGGGATGATCTGGTAAAAATGTTTCTTTCCTTTTGCTTTTATCTTCAATGTACCTCCTTAATCCTACTTCAACTTGATTAATATATCTTGTTAAAAGATGAGAGTGGGGTGTAACCTTGTGACTGAAGACTCGAAAAGAATGGAGCTGGTGGAACCTCTTACTCTCGAATAGTGACACTATCTGCAGTCTCAGATTCAGTTTCAAAACAGAGAATGAGGATCCTTGGTACTTAGGCATCTGTTGAAGTGAGCAGCATTTCTCATCGTACAGATTGCCTTTCTTCTGACTAATAATCTGGAGAGATCCCAAAGACTTCCTGTGTACTAGGCATTTTATTTTGGTTTACAGACTTTTCTTAACCTAACCATTATTAATCTTGGGTTTTTTGTGGTGTAGAGGAAAGAGTTAGGAATACAGTTCTAGTTTCTGCCTCTGGTTAGCAGTGCACAGCCTTGGGCAAGTCACCTAAACATCTCTGAACTAAAATGAGAGCATTAGACTAGGTGACACACATTTGAGGACTCTTTCAGGTTTTGTGATCCTGAACGCTTAAACAGTGTTTTTTTGAAGGTGACACACAATATGCTTTGGTGAGGGGTTGGGGGAGTGACCTGTACAAACATGCGAGTTAGTTTTACCAAGATCCCAAATCCAAAGCAGTGTAATGATGGTTGATAAGTAACCAGGCAGCTAAGAAATGATCGGCGCTAGCCCAGACACAGATAGAGGAGTAGTCAGAGGGAGAAGAGAGGAGGTGGGAAAGGGAGCAAGGGGCAGACAGCAAGGACAGAAGAGGCCCAAGGAATGAGGGCTGGCTGCAGGAGTGAGGGTAGGAAGACTGGCCTGGAGAGCGGTAGTGCAGTGTGAGCTGGGGATCACTAGGCTCCCGGAAAATAATTGGTTTTGGTCTAATGCTTGTGAAGGCAGCTGGTATATCTTCATTTTGCAACTGATTAAGCCAAGTACATTTTCTTAGTTAAATGACAGCTTTGGTGTGTTAAAATTAGGTACCACTTTTGAAAGCTAGCTGTGTTAAAAAAAAAAAAAATTAACTGATTCTTTCCCCAAGGAATGTAATTACTGAACACTATCTGTTCCCATCTTAAGTATTACAAGATAGTAGAACCAGATAGTTTTGGTGATGCTGGCCACATGGTGCTCAGTAGATGAGAATGAAAAAATCCTGTATTTAACTGGAGTAATAGCTGAGTGTTCCCATGTGCTAATGTTGCACACTTGTAAAAACCAAAAACTTTGGAAATGGAAAATATGTATTAGTGCACATTGACATGCTTCTTTGGGCAATGATCTATTGTTTCCACAATTTGTACTTAACGTGAAAAAGCATTTAAAACATAGACTTTTAACTGGCCATAGCAATGCTATTAAAAGATAACTAGAACTTATGTTCACATTTAATTTATGGAAAGTGTGTAAAATCTAGTATAGTGCGCATAGTGGGCAGTCAGTACATGTTTGATTCTTCTTACCCTTCAGTAAGTTCGATATTTTTACCATCTTCCTGCCTGCCTTTCCAACCTTGTTGAGTCAACCTGTGGACCAGAGTGTTAATGAAATGTTATTGCAGAAGAGATTATGAGCAAATTAATATCTCATGCAGATAAAATACAAAATCTTTCTTGTAACGTGAAAAATGCAGTTTTATTATTGCTTGTGCCTCAACTGTTTAAGTGGATATTAAAGGGCTTGGAGAAAATTTTGGCTTGGTGTCTATTTGCAGAAGTGAACTCTGCTGAACTGGATGGCTCTAAAGCAATGGCACCTAACTTTTTTTGAAATCATCGAGCTCTGCAGCTTCTTCCCCAGGGGAATGCACTTTTGCCTGTGACTTCATGAAATCCTTACTAGAGAACATTACCCAGGTTAAGGTCACAGATTATGTGCTTTAGCACTGAGTAAAAAGTGGCTTATTGGTAGCAGATGGTCATATTTGAGAACACCAAGTATGCTGTGTTATTGATAATGATCTGAAGCATAAAGACCATCAATATCAGACTTTAAATTATGTTCAAGATAGGCTAGTTCATTTAAATGTATTTTAAGAAATTTCAGAAAATAGCCCATCGAACTAGACAGGTTAATTAAGCAGAAATTATGTTCCCTAAGATTTAATTGTGAATTTTTATTCCATATTTGTGTCATTGGTTGAATCAAATGGATTTATTTCCCCTTTTAGATAAAGGATTTCTAGAACATTATTTTTATAATGTTTTTACACATTTTACTTTTTAAAAGCTGCAACTGTATTCTGAAGACAGTCCAGGAAGCACTGAACCTTGCTGAATTTCCATTAATACTGAGAAAAGAGTCAAAGACTTGACATGACAGTGACAAGGAAACAGGAGTTTGCGGGGTGAAGGTGTGGGCAGGAAGTGGAGACCAGAGGCTGTGGGTAAGCTGGAGCCCCACTGGAGAAGGGTGGTGTTCTCGTGTCATACCAAAATCCATTCCCAAAGGGCCCTGCAGAGTCTCACAAGTTTCCAATACAGTTCCTTGGATTGAGTAGGAAACCACCAGTAAGTACAGAAACCCAAATCCAACTAGTTTAAGAAATAATGGCACTTGTTAGCTCCTCAGGAAAAGTAGGTCTCGCATTTCAGGGTTAAGAACTAGGATCTCCAAATAAGGACAGCTCTCTCCATCTCTGCTCACTGGGATGGTTCACACACTTGAGGAAGAGCTCTGGGCACTGGGCAGCTCCAGGTTCACATGATATTTCAACTCCACAACCGTAAGAGTTAGTAGTTACCCTTTTACATCTTAAGAAACTTCCCCAAAGTGTAGTAAATGGAAGATTCAAGATTTGAATTAGGAAGGGTGACTTGCACTGTGCTTGGCTACCTATTTGACAGCTGGAATTAACGGAGTTAGGAGGATTTTTTTTTTTAAATAATGGCACTTTTCATCCAAGATGTGAGACAATGGGCAAACAAAACAAAATGGCCACTATTTAGTTCAAGTGGTGCATGAAGTGGATGTGTGTTTCTTGTGCGAATACAGAGCCTGATGAGGAGTTGAAAATAACAGCATTGAGATCTTGTGATATCTTTTTTAAACTATGAAAAATTTTTGTTCTTTGTAATTTTGTGCTAACAAAACCTCTTAGCCACCTCCCAGTTAGTAGAAGTAAAGTTAATGCTTTGGGAGGGTGTGCTGTGACCTCCTAAGCTCCTGCCACAGACTGGCACAGGTGGGCAGGACCAGAGTGTGCTGGAAAGGCAGGGGTGAGAGCAAATGGACTCTGGAGAGCTGGAATGAACCTGTTCTAGAGCCAGAGGCTCAGGCTAGGGAGTGGGACCTCTGCTAGAACTTCTCTTAGAGACTGGCCAAAGGTCCTGTTTTATCTAGAAATTTCTCTCCATTCTTCCTTGGTTGTTTCTCCCTCTTCTGCTTTCAGCCGCCATCTGTAGCTGGTGACTCCCTCCCAAGCTCCCTGTGGGTTGGGCCACTGCCTGCTCAGCGTCGTGTGGGTGCCCACAGGCACCTCAAACTCACATACACAGAACTGAATTCATTTTCCCTTGTAATCCAGCCTCATTCCTTAAATGCCGTCCTACCCTCCCAAACACACATACTCATGCAAGGTCTGGTCATACTGAGCTAACTTGCTCCCAAATGTGCCTTCCTCTCCAGCTGTCATCCCAGCTTTTGCCTCAGGGCTTCTGCACAGGATGCACACTAGGGTTTGGGCAGGCACTGTGCTAATTGCCCAGATTGTCTTGATAGACAAAAGAGTCCCTGCCTTCACTATTTTACCATCTAGTTGCAAGATTCTCCTAGGCTAGCCTTCCCAGGTGCTGCTTGGTTTAATGCCACTTCTTGGAGATTCTGTAGAACCCTGAGGTATCTTACCATGGTGTTTATGAAGGTCTCCTGAAATTGCTTGCTGACTTGTCTATCTTTCCCACTAGACCATTCCTAAGTCTTACTGATGACTGGGTTCTCCAGCATAAAAGTAGTTATGCTCAGTTAGTCATGAATGGAAATCCAAATGGGCAGCAGTAGGCTGGGAATTTTTCACATTGAAATTTAAAAGATTGAGGGGTTACGTATGTATGCCAGGTAAGTGGAAGGAAAAAAGCATATGATTTTGAGGAGTGATACGATCTACTTTAAAAGCCACTTATTTGATTATTAGAAATATGCTATGTTTCAGAATAGGAGAACGGAACATACCTATTTAATTTTTTTCATATTTCTTGATGGTCAGCTTCCTGATTCAACAATAAAATGCCAAAAAAAGAAAGAGAAACAAAACACAGACCTGGCAGCCATTGAAGACCATTATAAGATTTTAGAAAATAAAACAATTTAGAGTCACTCTAAGCAATTCATCTTTCTCATGGAAACTTGTCAAATTCAGGGATGAATTCTACATTTGAGGCTGCTCTTGTGTAGGCCAATCTAGTCTTTGCCTTTCCCAATCCCTTTGAAAGGACAGGATTATTTTATTTTTTTAGCTTTGTCTTAAGCTAGATGAATTATAGACAACAGTCCAGAGTGGCATCTCACACAGAACTTTTAGACTTTCTCTCACAGATGACTGATGTTTAAAATCACTTACATTCAGAAAAAGATGCTAGCTAAGATAACCTTACTAAAATTTTGTTGACAAAGACAAGGCTTTCCATATCATCTTTAGCTTCCCAGCTATTACATCAGATATTCAGTAAGCTCGATTGAAATACTATTACTAAGCCTGGGTGGCTCACGCCTGTAACCCTATTACTTTATCCCTTGAGTGCAGGAGCTGGAGGCTGCAGTGAGCTATGCTGATACCACTGCACTCTAGTCTAGGCGACAGAGCAAGACCCTGTCTCAAAAAAAAGAAAATGAAGACAGACTTTCAACAGGAAATTTACAGAATTTTTATGCTCTTTCTTTTGCCACATGTAACTTCTGCAAAAGGCCATACAGATCTTGGTGCACTTAAGAAAAATAGTATCAATTCCACCTGTTTCCCATGAAAAAGGAAAAATCATTCCATGTGAAGCCCCTGGGTGATGCAGTTACCTGTCAGGATTCCTGGGGAAGTAGGGAAAATAGGGAGATTGGAAAACACTGGAAGTCCTCTCAGCAGCTTTAAGTCACTCAGTTCACTGACTTCTCACTTGGGATGCACCCAGGTCTCCGGCCGCCCGGCAGCAGCCCGCCCTCCTCCAGGGCACCTCTAGTGTCCTGTCTGTGAGCATCCTACATGCATCATACCTCCTCCCGCCTCGGCCTCCCGGAGTGCTAGGATTACAGGCGGGAGCCACCGCGCCCAACCTGGACCAGTTTTTTTGAGACACAAAAATCAGCAAAGTATGCGTCAAGTCATATTTTTTACAAAAATATATTCCTTCCTCCCAGCGTCCCAGTCCTTGCGAGCGCCGCAGCGTTTCCGTCAGCGTGGGGGCCGGCGCCCTCTGGCGGCGGCGGTCGGGGGTGTCCGCGCCCGAGCCATAACCTGCAACCCCCGCCACCTGGTGCCCACCGCGGCAGAACTGTGATTCTGTAAATGATAGCAATCATCACAGCAGTATGAAAACGCTCCAACTATTATTTCTTTAGGGAAAAAAGTACCACCTGGAAAATGCGCCAGGTTGACAATTTGTAAAGTCTTGTTTCAGGTCTTCATGCATTAAAATTTTATGTGGGAACATGCCAAATGAGAATGTAATTCACAAGAATAGTTGCAAGGACTGCTGACCTGTCCAAGGAGAGGCATAATTCCAGATCAGTCTTTAGAGTGATTCAAAGCAATGTATGATCTTTTCTGTTAAAGGCAAACAATAAAGAAAAAAAATAAAGGCAAAGAATAAAATGTGGCAGAGGGTTTAATTCCTTCCCTTCCCTGTTCTATATAGTTATGGTGCAGAAATAGAGGGGCAGCTGTGGTGTGGTGGGAGGAACACGATTTTTAGAAGCAGAGAGACCTGGGGTTTGAGTCTCAGATCTCTCCACCCTCAGGGTCACCTCTCCAGCAATTCTTTCTCTCTCTTCCGCATCATCGATTTCACCTCCGTGACTAGATATTTCCATTAGCACACAGCCATGGTGTAATTTCTCCTATCTTGCAAAAAGTTTTTTGACCCCTCGTCCCCTGCAGCTAGCACTTTATAGCAAAACGTCTGCTGTCATCTCTGCCTCCACTTCTCCCATTCTCGCCTGACCCACCCTATCCCGCTTGTGACCCACCCCCTTCACTGGGGCTGCTTTTGCCAAAAAAGCCAATGGCCTCTAGGGTGCTGAATTCTGGGGTCAGTGTTCAGCCTTCATCTTCCGTGGCCCATCAGTGGCTTGACATGATCATTCATTCTCTTGTGCAAATCTTTTGTCTCCTTGGCTTCAGGACACTACACTCTCACACATCTTCTACTGCCCTGGCTACTGTCGGGTTTCCAGGCTTAGTCCTTGGGTATCTTTTCTAGCTGTGTTTACCCCCTAGTGATCTTATCCAGTCTGTCTGTCTGTCTCTCTCTTTCTTTTCTCCCTTTCCCTCCCTTCCTCCCTCCCTCCCTCCC
>VBSM01002153.1:40004365-40020428 GCA_008086735.1 Cheirogaleus medius | reverse complement strand
TCTCCATTAGGAGGTTGAAGTTTATGTCGGGTTCTTCAGTTTGGTGGTGTTTGCAAGGATAGGACACAAAGCTAGAGAGCCTTTTTATCAAATGACCAGCCATTTATGTTACATTTTCATGGATTTTGATTATTCTAAGTAGAAGTAATAGCCAAAATCTTGATGATATTTGATGTTTGGTGATCTTATCAGCTGAACCTTATTTGTTTTTATGGTTTTGGGGAATCTCAGTAAAATAATTCAGTGTTGCCAGATACAGGAGGTGTTTTTCCCCATGGCATTTGGTGTATAATCAATGCATGTATGTCCCAAATGGAGAGGGATGACCAGATTACGCTTAGCATTAGTTTATCTTTTCTTTTTCCCTTCCTTCCTTCCTTCCTTCCTTCCTTCCTTCCTTCCTTCCTTCCTTCCTTCTTTCTTTTTATTGGTCTATCAATAGAGAGTGCTATTTTTGAAAGAATTAGTTTATTTTTCTAAAGATTCTTTCACCTAGTCATTTCTTAAACATGATCTAATGACCTAGGTAACTTTCATTAAGCCCGTTTTTCATAAGGGAGAACAACACATAGTTCTCAACTTCTTGTCCCCCTTTGTCCCACCTTACCATGTCACCTCCACTCTTATTCATCTTTCTCTTGTTCTCTCCAGGAACTGAGAATCGGCCTCCCCTTTCTACTCGCCGCCGGCCCATGTGTGCACCCTTGGCCTCACCTCAATGGAGGACGGCCCATCCCTTCCTAGCGCACCTCACTCGCTCTGTGGCTCCAGCCTGGCGGCGTCTGGGACTCTCGCTCTTCCTTTTCTTCATAGTTAACTACACTGACGCAGGAGTAGCCTACACACTCTGTCTTCATTTTCTTACCCCGTCCACTCCATCGTCTACCATAGCCCTGAAAACGCTCTTGCTAAGGTTATTCAACTGGCCTCTTTCCTCTACACTGTTTTCCACACTCACCTGTCCAGGTGCACGCTGACACCTCCACGTGACTGTCCTACAGATCATCTCAAATTCCAGATGGCAAGGAATAGACTCACCATCCTCCTCTATGCATCTGCCTGTCTGTCAGGGTTGCTCACGCCAGCCGGGGCTGCTACAATCCACTCACCTGTCCAAGACAGAACACTTGGGTGTCGTCCTCGGCCCCTCCTCTCTTCCACATTCTATCACTGACCAGGTTGAGTTTACTTACTAATTGTCCTGTCCATGCTCTGCCCCCCCGCCCGGTCACTCAGCTGCCCCAGCCCAGGCCCACATCTCTGCTGCCTGGACTATTGCAACAGCGGATCTACTAGTCTCCTTGCTTCTATTTTTTCTCCTTTAAAACTGTCTGCATGCTGTGACCAGAGTGACCATCTCAAGTGGGAATCTGACCACGAACTCCGCTGTGTACATGCTCCCACGTCTCCTGATTAGTGACGGGTCACATCCGGGCTCTCAGCTCAGCGCACAATGCTGACTCCCTGGCCTGCCTGCCCTTCATCTCCTGCCACGCTGTGGTTGAGCGATTGAGCAACCTGTGTTCTCCAGCACGCTGCCTCGATCAGGGTCAGCTCCCGCTTCCTCACCTGCCTGGCAACTCCTACTCTTCCTGCTAAATCCTCACCTGAAGTCACCATGGCTGCAAAACTTCCCCAACTTCCTCCCTAAGACAGGTCAGCCGCGCTCCTCTGACCTGAGTGTCTCTCATTTTCGCCACTACTCTGTTGCCACAATCTGTCTCCGCCGCTCTCGCCTGCTGGCTGTAAACGCCCTGAGGGCACAACCCAGTTCCTGGCATGGTGCGAAGCGCACGGTGGACCCTCAATAAATGCATCAAAGTGAATCCTCCTGGATAAGTACAAAGGGCTCGGTTACTAGGGCCTGTTCACAGCTTTGACTAACTGTCAAAGAGGAGAATCAGGCAAGGACCCAACAAACATGGATCCTAGGGCCTTCTCCCCTTTTCTAGGCAGCTGGCTGCTCCCACATTTCCTTTTCTTTGTTCAGAAGCCCTGAGCTTGAGGTTTGGCTCTGTCATTCACTAACTCTGACCCTCCGAGCTTCGTTTTGCTGAAGGAAACGGGGATCCAATAGGACGATGCTGTCTCAAGCACTCTGTGACCCTCAGGGCTCCAGGGCTCTCTTCTCGCCCCCAGCACCTGTGCTGGCTCCCAGCTGTGTGCGTGAGGGTGGCGTGTGCATGTGTGTGCCGTGTGTCCCTGGGTGTGCACATGCTGTTTATACAGGCAAACCGAGTAGTCCAGAATTCGGTTTCAGTGGGCCGTGGTTAGGGGCACTCACAGTTATGTTTCTTTATTGGGGTGATGGCCGAGGAAGGTCATAGCATGGTTTTTGGGTGTCTCAGGTAGGATATGCAATGTGGCCACCGAGTTTAGGCTTCAGTGTGGGCTGTGCTTTGGCCCAATGCATGGGAAGCAACTCCTGGCTGGGAAGGGGGTTGGGAGGGTGTGGGGGGCCGTTGCAGGGCAGGCAACCTCCTTTCTCTGCTGCTCAGATGCAGGGCTGCAGTCTCCACACACCGGGAAGCCTGTTCACGGCTGTTAGCCACGGCACATGCCAACAGACGTATCAGCAACTTGAGGTTGCATGGCACCACAATGGGGCCACAGGGGACTCGGCCTGCTCGGCTGTTGGCCTTGGCAGTACCTGTTGGGGGCGGGGGCTGCTCTTGAGTAACACCGGAATGGATTTTGCCCTGGAGCCACTTTGTATAACTCCAGTGATTAGCTAACTAGGTTAGTCATTGCTTACACCTCCTGAATCCTCGACCTTTTTAAAAATTTTTCCAGGACGATCCCTATAAACAGGTCACATGTTTTGTGCCAAATTCCTCTGCAGATACTTGATTCCATTTTGCATATTCAGGTGGCTCCGAGGCTGGTCAGCTTATTCTGCTGAGTGTCCTCACCTAGAGGTGCTTTCAATGGTGGCTTCGGCTTTTCCTGCCCAATCCCTTTATCTAAGGGACAGACTTTGCCCTTTTGTCCACCAGCATATAGCTTCACTCCCTCCCTCCTGCCCGAAATGTTCCTGAGTTCCTATTAAGCCAGGCACTCTGCCAAGTGAAGGGGTCGATCCCCACCCTGGAGAGCTGGTGAGAACCAACCACAGGGCATCGGTGAGCTCCCTGCTACCAAAGGGGTACCTGTGCAAACAAAATCCTCGGCCTCCAAGCATGGTTATCAATACAGAGCTGCTCAGCCTTTCATAGAGAAAATGCAATCACATCCAGTCTGCCATCAACAAATATGAAATACTTACTCTACTTATATTGGTTATCATCAGAGCATCACCCAAAACAGGTGCTTCCGATGTGTAAAACTCTCAGTACTGTCAGTGTAATCAGAAGCACCTAATGGCAGGTCCACACGTGCTAATGCAAACATCATAATGTTAGGTTTTTTGGTTCAAACATGTCTCCGTGAAAGATTTCTGCAGGCCGGACGTAGTATGCAAGTGGAACTTGCTTTTGAAACCTTCCTTGGGCAGCCCAGTGAAAGAAGAATACTGGAATGAAGGTTAGTGCAGAGTGGAAACCTATCCCAGGGGGCTTCTCTCACAATATTCCTCACCTGGGTAAACATACATTTGCATATCAATGTATGGATTACAGACTTTTCCTTTTCTGAGAACAAGAAGGTGCCTTGTTCCGCACACTGGTGAGACAAACAGCCAGGGAGCTTTCAAATTCTGTGCAATATGAGAACAGAGCACTCGGGTCTTCAGAGCCCCAGAGGCCAGACCTGTACAGCAATCTCTGTCTTCTTTCTCTTAATGTGGGCGATTCTGTTTTGTGACTCTCCCTGCCTTCCACCGTGGCCTCCTCCCGGCTGCGAGGCTGCCCTGGCGGCTGCATGAGCCAGCCGGATTTTGAAATTCCACATGCAGCCAGTCATTTTCAAAAGCCTGGTTCTTGGAGGGGAAGAAAGGTGGCTTTGATAGTTATTGATGAGCTCACCAGGTATGGATGGAACTTTTCAAACAGGAAAAATGAAATACCGGGCCTTGAGCTTGGGGCCTCACACTACTGCTGTGAGGAGCAGGTGGGAGGCTCTGAGAGTATCAGATGTGCACAGTACAGGTGAACAGGTAACCTGATCGGATCGCCGCAGGTGCCCTGAGGCTGGGAAACAGCCTTGGTTGGTGGGGGTGGGGAACCAGCCTGCAAAGTGGCATCCCGGTGTCCCTCTCGCCTGGCAGTATTTGGGCCGACGGGTTAACCCAGCCCTGTTCCTGCAAGACTGACA
This sequence comes from Cheirogaleus medius, assembly GCA_008086735.1. Lineage (NCBI taxonomy): Eukaryota > Metazoa > Chordata > Mammalia > Primates > Cheirogaleidae > Cheirogaleus > Cheirogaleus medius. The sequence continues at coordinate 40,016,177 of VBSM01002153.1, read as the reverse complement.
TGCACTGGTTCCAGTCGATGAAAGTTGATGCAAATCAGTGCAATTTCCTCCGCAGCAATAATTAACCCGTGGGAACCTTGCGGGAGCAGGTAGTTTCAGGAGAATGGCGCTGGAGATGTTGGAGAGAGATTAGCATTTTTTAGCTCTGGTGCAGTGATTTGTGCTGCATTTCAGTGTGCATTCAGTTCCAACTCATTACCATAAAAAACCTCATAAATTCAATTGCCAGGCAGGGAAAATCGACTTTCTTTAGGTAGATAGAGGATGCTCGTCTGCTTTGACAGAGAACTGGCTGTGGAAATATGTCCTCAGTTTCCTGATCTGTCAGGGGAGGGCATTGGCCTCACCGTCCTCTAGAACCTGTCTGGCCCAGCGACCTAGGATTCTATTTGCTTTCATGACTCGGAGGCCTGACCAGGCCCAGGGAAGCATCTATCCATCTGCCTGAGCTGTAGCTGTCGGGTGACACACGATTCTCATTTCAAGCCATTCAGGGGACAGGAGTGCTTTCTTGGGCCCCTCTGCCTGTGGGCAGTCCCTCCACCATGGTAGCTGCCCTGTCATGGCAGGATTATTTTGGGTGGTGTGAGTGGCCCAGAGAACTGTGTGCTCTCCAAGAGCAGGCCTTCTGTTTTGATCATTTTGTGTCTCAGCATCTAGCACAAGGTGCTTAAGACCTAAGAACCGCTTGTGTAAAGAGGGAGGAAAGAACACAAGGAAGAAACCTTTCCCAGGAGTCTTCCCTTATACCTGAGTTGATTCCTACTGTCCTCAGCTCGAGTCACTTTTTCTTTCTTTTTTTTTGAGACAGAGTCTCACTCTGTTGCCCAGGCTAGAGTGCTGTGGCGTCAGCCTAGCTCACAAACTCCTAGCTCAAACTCAAACTAGCTCAAACTAGTTTGAGCCTAGCTCAAACTCCTGGGTTCAAGCATCTGCCTCAGCCTCCCGAGTAGCTGGGACTACAGGCATGCACCACCATGCCCGGCTAATTTTTTTTTCTATATATTTTTAGTTGGCCAATTAATTTCTTTTCTATTTTTAGTAGAGACGGGGTCTCGCTCTTGCTCAGGCTGGTCTCGAACTTCTGAGCTCAAAGGATCCACCTGCCTCGGCCTCCCAAAGTGCTAGGATTACAGGCGTGAGCCACCGCGCCTGGCCTCGAGTCACTTTTTCTGTAGCTTACTCTTATTTCTATCAAACACTTAGACATGTTTTTAATTCGTTCTCAACTCCGGTCCCGAATATCCAGGAGAGAAATCATGTCCTCTATCCACATTTCACTGGCCAGGCCGTCCGAGCACAGGGCAGGGCAGGCTCACCTCCCACGGCAGTGGTGCCGTGGGCACAGAGAGGCTCTGGTTTACACACATGCTTCCAGCTTCTTGGGTACCTGTGCCCTCTCCCTTCCCAGAGGGTGTGCTTGGAAGAGGTCATTTAGGCCAATCTGAGGTCTCCCGCCGGGCTTCCAGAAATCTAGAACTGACCCCAGTTTCCAGAATAGCCAGTTTGCATTTCCTTTATCTGTACAAGGAGACTGATTCCTTTGGGGGTCCTCTGGGTGTGAGCATGGTGGGTGTGAATACATCAAAGTGCCTAAAAGGACAAGGACAGATGCCGAGTGTGAGTATTCTCACCTTGAAGCTGCCTTGAAGTCGAGTTTCACAAGAAAAGAATATTAAAGTAATTCTTTAAAAACTTTGAGCCCTCAAATGTTTCTATTTCTGGGGGTAGGGTGGAGATCATTGTTTTATTCATTTTTTTCTTTCTTGTTAATAAAGCAGTATTTTTCAAATCTGAAAACACTGAGGCCCCCGGGGTATGTCAGCAGCCCCTTAAGGATATGCAGTTACTTTAGGTGACCCTACAGAGCCAGATGGTGAACAACAGTGTGGGTGCTGGCTCCAAAATCGAGGGGCAGTTTGTGATCATGAGGGGATCAGCTAGATCATTCACATTTTTTTCTGGATTACTAATAAAATGCAAAGATAAAATGGAAAAAAATTTCATGGAGAACAAACGTGTCTGAGCACATGTTTGAGAAACAGCAGCGCGTGGTTAGGAGCGTTGACTTTGGTGTCAGAGAAATCAGGGCTGCTGTTCTGGCTCTGTCTTGTAAAGCCATGTGACTTTGGGGACACTATTAACACTTGACTTTGTCAAGCCATAGTTTCCTCGTGAGGAGTAAAATCAGGGTTATAATAGCATATACCTTAAAGGTTTGTCGTGAGGATTAACTCAGAATTACATAAAGTGCATAGTAGAATGCCTGGTATCTAGGAAGCACCCAAAGCGTGGGCAGGGAGACTAGATGCGCGGTCCGGAAAGATCACAGGACTTCAGGCTGGAGAGGACCTCAGAGGTCACGTAAGCCAGCTTGATTGATGGACACTAGGGGCCCCCGGGGCTGCTGGTGGAGGTGCTGAAACTAGACACCAAGCCTCCGGACTCTCCCCAGGTGGCAAGAAGCAAACCTCATGTCCTCACTTCAGTCTGCCTGTTTGTTCAGGGAGATCACTTTGCACCGGACTGTGTTTGAAATGCATGTTGCTAAATAGGCATCCTTGATGTTCAGGAGGGAGAAATTTGGATGCTTTGGTGACTCCCCCAATTCAAGACTACCTCTGTAATGCATAACCCCCTTCGACAATGTGGGAAGACAAAACTGGCAGCTGGGAGGCTCTGGTTCATGCGCCGTGATCTATCATGCGGGACTAAAGTCAGGCAGCCCCTCCTGACTTTACGGACCTTGCCTTTCTTCTTGCCTATGGACTGCTTGTCTTTCTTCTCACTTCTTCTGTCACTGCTAGCACATGGCTTTCTTTCTGGAGCCATTTTCACACAGAAAAGCAGATCTGTATCCCTGGGAGTGTCACTGTGTATGCCGAAAGGAGTCGAGTACACGAAGCTTTGTGCAGGGGAGGAGGCTGGGCGGTTGGCTAGGTTCTCCCGTTAGCGATGTGGCTCCCATCTCCTTCCTGACTCCAGCTGGGCCGCAGCCGAATGACAAGCTTACACTCACAGGAGAATCTGTCAGCAGAGGCTAGGTAATGCTGCAGTAATAAACAAGCCCCGAGTCTCAGCGGCTTAAAATAGCAAAGGTTTGTCACTTGCGAGACACAGCCGCTGCAGGCCAGCAGGGAGCGCTGGTCCTCGCAGGGACCTGGGTGGTTGGAGGCTCCATGTGGACACGTGCTCCGATGATTACAGGGGCAGGACTAAAGGGAAAGTGATGAATCACGTGCTGGCCCTTAACACCTCCACTGGCAAGTGATGCCCATCACTTGTCACATCTCATTGGCCAAAGCGAGTCTCATGGCCACAGCTAATTTCGAAGGGAGAGGGGAGGTAACATCCTCCCTTGTGTCCAAGAGAAGAAAAGAAGGGGAGAGAAGAGGACTATTTGTTCTTTTAAAAAAATCTTTTTACTGAATTTTAGTTGCTATATGATAAAATGTGCATATTTAAAGTCCACAGTTTGATAAGCTTGACACACGTATATGCCCGTGACACCATTTCCACCATAATTGTGATAATGAAGATCTCCATCACTGCTGGGAGCTTCCCGTGTCCTTTTGCCACCCCCAACTCTAACACCCCTACTCCCCAATCCCTAGGCAACCACTGATCTGCTTTCTGTCGCCGTATGGATTAGTTTGCATTTTCCAGAACTTTGTATAAATGGAATCACACAGTATGTTTGCGTCTGGTCTGGCTTCTTTCACTCAGCATAATTATTTTGAGACTCTTCCATGTAGAAGAGGAATATTTGTGATACCTACCACAACAGGCTTTAGGATTCACAGACTTTATTCTTTCCAACAAGATAACTGCTATAGCTTGGATTCTGTCCCCTGTAAATTTATATGTTGAAGTCCTAACCCCCAGTCCCTCCGAATGTGACTTTATTTGGAGACATGGTCTTTACAGAGGTTTATGAAGTTAAAACACGGTCATTAGAGTGGGCCCTAATCCAATATGACTGGTGTCAGCATGAAAAGGGGAGACTTGGGCGTGTGCAGCCGTACAGGAGGACTACATGCCAACAGGAAAAAGGCCTGGGACAGGTCCATCCGTCACAGCCTCAGAAGGAACCAACCTACCAACATCTTGATCTCAGACTTCCAGCCTCCAGAACTGGGAGACATAAATTTCTGTTGTTTAAGCCACCCAAGCAGCCCTAGCAAACTAACACGATAACTTTCATTTTCAAGGGAAGCAGATTTAAATGAGTGCCCTTGGAGATCTTTACATACATGTCTGTGCGTGTAGCCTGTCTGCACGGGATAAGCATGTGGCAATGGCCTGCTCCTCTGTGTTATAAGAACAGACATCCTTTGTCATTTTTAAGGCAGCCTGGGGAAGGAGTCAGATAAGATGAAGCACTTCACGCTCCAGTTTCTGTTTCTTCTTTGGAATGCTCAAAGCCTTCCCAGCTGTTCCGTGCTCAGGTCTGGCTTTGGAGGGGCCGAACGCAAGAGATTGGGAGGGTTATGGAAGCTCATCTTGGGTGTCCCTGAGCCCCTCAAAGAACACTCTGAGAGCCTTAGACACCTTCCCTGTGCTACCTGGAGAGTTGCCACGCCTCTGAAGAATGGCAGCAAACCCCAAATTAAAATGGATGACTCTGTACACTTGGTTTCCAGTTTCTGTACATTCTGGTTTCTATGCCCACAGCATAGAAAGCCGGGCCCCACCTCCTCTCCCTGAACTGTGACCCTGGCAGTGCACGGGAGCTCAGCACCTGTGTCTCTCCCTCCTGCCGAGACGTCGCCTGCCGTGGTGGGGGCTCACATGTTCCCTCTGCCCCAGCCTTCTGGCACCATCAATGGATAGTCTCGACAGGTGCAATGAGAACACAAAGCATCGTTCTGGGGTTACAGAATTTCACTCAGCACACATCGAACATTTGTTGTGTGTCTGCCTGGTGTCGGACACCGTGATACGCTTTCACATTTATTCCATTTAATCCTCGTGACAGTCCTGCTAGATAGGAATCCCCATGTCCTCTTAAGGGACAAGGAAACCAAGGCTGAGAAGGACAAAGAACATGCTGCGGGCAGGGACCGAGATGGCCCTGGGACAACCATCCCGTGACGCCCGGGGTCGCATGTAGAAATCGCCTGTATGTTACTGGAATGCGCAGACATTCAAATGTGAATTTGCTTCCTTTTCCCTTTGAGATCTGCCTGGTGGACTGTGTCTCTGTGTCCCTGAGGGGGGAGCCTGCCTCTCCGAGAGGAGGGGGAGGATTTGGCCCCTTGGTGCCTGGGCTGGGGTTCTGGGAGTGTTACCAGGTTCAGCAAATAAAAAGGCAGGATGCCCAGGTAAATTTGAACTGAATTTCAGAGAAGCAACCAATACTCTTTTGGAGCTATAAGTATGCCCCATAAAATATCTGGGACATACTTATACTAAGAAAATATTGGCTGTTTATCTGAAATTCAAATTTAACAGGGCGTCCTGTATTTAACCGGCAGCCCTGGTTCCCGGTGAGCTCGTAGCTAGGCTGATGCTGAAGGAGGCTGCATTTGCAGAGGACCCCGCTTCACTCACGGGCACTGCGGACTCTTCAAAACTCTTTCTGAAGTCAGTCTCCCCTTCCACACTCAAGGTTACGAAGCAACAACTTGGGCCGAATCAGCTCTTCCATGAGAAGCTCTTAAGACCACGTGGCTGCAGTGATCTGGAGCTAAGTACCAGCAGTTCTCTTAGGCACAGCACACACATGCCAGTGTTCCCTGTCCACATTGTTCCCCATGGTGACATCCCGCCCACTTGACTCACTTCTACTTCCTGTCCGGCCCCTTGCTGGCGCTGAGTTTTCAACTCTCCTGATCTACACCATACGTCAGAGAGTTTCCTACTTTCGCAGTGACAGCAATCAGTTGCATCCTCCTCCATTTCTGTTTCATCCCCTCCCCTTCTCTGTCCCTGTTTCCAGGCACTGATGCCCACGTGCTGGCTGCTGCGTGGCTACCCTTCTCCCCATGGCTCAGGCTGTCCCTGAGGCCAGTCCCCGTGTATGGCTTCCTTCGAGACGTCTCCCAGGAGCCCTCGAGGAGAGGCCCCCTGGTGCATCCACAAAATCGTGTTGCCACTTGGTTGAATTGTACAAATGAAGAAATGGAAAATGTGACTCTCACGGATCACAAACAACTAAAACTGCAAAACTGTGACTAGTACCCGGGCAACAGGGAAGTGGGAATTTCTCACCAACCCACGTGCTGTTCCTGAGGATCCAGCCTCAATGCTCTGTGTGCCTCCAGTGTGGGACAGCACCATGTGTTTAATGAGTTCTTTCTCTGACTGATTGATTGATTGATTACTAAAACACTCAGCACTCCTGGCAAAGCAGCTCTCACTCTGTTGAACAAATTATCTTTACGCATTGCAATCTCTTGAGCTTAGATGAAGGCAAGCTTGCTGCAGTCTTCAGATCATTTGGCAATGTCTTGGAACCACTGGCTATGAGAAAAGCATATGGAAGAGGAGGGAGAAAAAACAGGAACTTGGAGGCACTGTGCTAGTGAATTTCATGTTTATTTCCTAATTTAAGCCAGAGGTGGCCAAAGGACTGCCTAAAGGTGAGATCTGGCCCTCTGCTTGTTTTTATAAATAAAGTTTTATTGGAATACAACCATGCTCACTCAATTGTGTGTCATCTGTGGCTGCTTTTGTGCTACAAGGGCAGAGTCAAGCAGTTGCAACAGAAACCGTATGGCCTGTCATGCTTAGAATATTTACTATCTGGCTCTTTACAGAAAATGTCTTTCTGATCCCTGATCCATTCAACAGCCCTTCGACACTTGCAGAGAGCAAGGTTGATTGCCCAAGCTCACCACCAAAGTGTGGTGGGAGTAGAATTCTGATATTTGATTCAAAAACTCATCATCATTTGACCAAATGCCCACAAAATAAAGTTCAAACTCCCTAGCAGGGACCACACCCCTCTGTCCACTTCCTCTCTCCCCTGTGTCCCTCAGGCCAGCAATTTTGAAATTCTTGCTGGTTTCCAAACGTGCTGGGTAATGTAGGTATCTGTATCTTTGTATAATAAATGATATGCCCTTCTCACAAAATCCTCCATCCTCTTTCTGCATAAGTCCTTCAGGATGCATCTAAAAATATTACCTTCTCTGACTTTGTCAGACAGAGTCAAAAAGAAGGACAGCCAACATTATTGAGTATTTCCTTTGAGCCGTGGACTAGGCTGACCACTTTGCTGTATGTTATAATTAATTTTTTTTTTACGACAATCCTATGAGATAAGCACCGATAGCCTCATTTCCAAGGGGGACATAAACAGGTTTCGAGAGTTAAGTAACTGGCCGAGGTCCCAACGCCACTAAGGCTTGGACTCGGGCTTTGGCCCAGGCCTGTCTGATGTTGGAGTTCTGAGCCGTCGCCACTAAAGGATAGCGCAGCGTCCCCTTCTCTGCTCATGGCTGCTCCTGCGGGCCTGGCTTTATAGCACTTGCTCAGCCTGGTGCGACAGTGTCTGTCTCCCGGGGGTGCAGCCAGCACATCCCGTTTGTAATTGTAGCCTGGCACACGGAAGGGGTCAATAAATGTCTGCTGAGAGAATGGTGGTGACTTTGACTTTGCCGTGCCAATCCTGAGCCTCATTTTGTTGTTCCATCCACATTATTTGGGGAGAGAAGATTTTCCCGAATTCCTTTCTGTGAGGGCCGCCGTCTCCGCCTTTGTGCCGACCTCGTGCCGTGGATGAGCCAACCCCACTTCCAGCCTGGAGCTCAGGCTGTACTGTGATCGCTCGGTAGCCTTCCTGTTTCAGCATTTCGAAGGGCTTTTGTGTTTTATCCACAATTGAGCAGAGGTTTGTAGCTATGAGAAAACGATGGATTAAAAGCAACAACAGCAAAACAACTTTTTTTCCCTTTGCCATCTGCCTTCACCCAGAAGTGTCACCAACTCCGAGCATATAGTCCCTGCTGAGGATCCACAGCCTTGGGGGGCTCCTCAGACCCGAGAAACGGAACTGTGGCAATGACGATGACACTAACTTGACTTTATCCGCAGTTGGCATCATTTTGCATTTTCCGTGATGGGATTTAGACAGGTCCCAGCCCCCAGCCTCACGTCGTTCCCCGTGGGGAAATGACGTCACCCACTATGGTGCACTGTGATGAGCAAGGTGGCAGGGAGGCCAGACCTCAGTGTAGAGGTGGGAGGGGCACAGGGCGGTCCAGGGAGGGGCAAGGGAGGGCATCGGCAACAGCCAAAGCTTGGTGCAGCGCTCAGACAGCTACTGCCCAGGACAAGGGTGCCATCAGCAGGACTCGCACCCCGGCCTCTGGCACCAGGCTCTGCGCCCTCCAGCCCTGACATCAGAGGAGTGGTGACACCAGGGCACCTCCGAGGCACACCCACGTGCGCACAGCTCCCCTTCATAGGACCCTAAAACCACAGAGAGATGCAGCTGTGCACCCCAGCCCGCCCCTGGCCTTCCCGGTCTCCCGTCAGGAACATCCCTCTTCTCGTGCCCAGGTCGCTGGCTCAGTCGGGAAAGATCATTCTGTCCTGGGACTACAGTCTGTCCTTTGTTCTCTCCTCCTTGGTGGCGGCTGCTTTGCTGGGACCCCAGAGGCAGGAGTTTGTCCTGGGCTACTTGGCACAAGCCCCGTCTCCCTCACAGGGTGCTAAGACTGTGTTCCAAACAGTTTATCAGAGCCCCCAAGTGTGCGGATAGATCCTGTCGCCTCGAGTTTCAGGAGAATGGGCAGGCGTGGCTCCCCGCCGACTATAATCCTGTCTCTGGCATCTTTCTGTTGCTGTCCCTTGGTTTTGACTTGGACACACTGGACTTTTTTTGCTCAGTACTCCTGGCCCCAGTGATAACAGGGGTTGTGAATTATGGACTCGCCAGCAACTGTTTTTAATCTTCCGTGAAACAAAACCAGTGTGTTTTCTGCCCCCGGGGGCCCCGGGGGAGGGCGGGAACGGCGGCAGCTGTGATATGGCTGCTTGGGGCTGACGTCAATGCGCCACATCGCAGGCCAAGGGCTCTACTCAGGAAGCTTAAAAGTGATACCGAAAACAAATTTGCATGTTTTCCTTTCACAGGAATTCAGCTACTCTCAGTTCCACTGAGATGTTTTCACCAGGCTTCGTGCAACGAGCCTGTGGAACAAGCACAGCCTGCCCTGTGACCTGAGGGCGGTTTTCATCGTGGTCCTATGTTGCCCTGTTCAAATGTATTCAGCTGGATTCGTGTTCCCTGGACCAGAATAAAAACCCTGCCTGGCAGACTCGCGCTTTTTCTGCTCCTCTTAGGAAATAGTCTGTCCGATGGTGGCTTTAAATGGAAAACAGTCTCAATTTGGAATTTCAACGTCCAGGCCAAGATCTTAGTCAAAACTCCAAATTCTGACATCTAGTCTTCTCCCCGCTCCAGCTAAGTCTGCTTAGGGCTGGAAGCTTGCACGGAAAGGGAGGAACTGGCTTCTGTCTTGTCCTGCGGCTCCCCACGCCCCTTCTCCTCAGGCTGGAGCTGGGTGAGGGGGTCGAGGGGCCAAGGACAGGGCTTGCGTGAGGGGTGCGTGGGGAGCCGGCTGTCATTCTTCCAGCCTGCCGAGGGTGCCAGCTGCCCTGTCTCCTGGCGGTGCTTTCTGTGCACGTCCTTCGGCCTCTTCTGGGTGGTCACTTGAGTTTTCCTCAGTCCCTTGGGATTACCTCCAGCTCTTCGCTGCTGGGGTGTCTGTCCCTGTAGGTGGTCCTACTGGTAAGGCCCTTAGAGACCCACATACTGGGTCTGGCCCTCCTGCGCCACTTGCCCTGATAAGCTCTGGGATGGGGGTCTCCCCCTGCTCAGCATGTGCTCCTGGTTTTGGCACCAAAGCAGGGAGAAGTCAGCCTGCGTATTAGTTCCTGGTGGCTGCTGTAACAAAATTATTGCAAACATGATGGTTTAAAACAGAAATTTATTCTTATGCAGTTCTGGAGGACAGAAGTCTAAAGTCAGTACCATCGGGCTGAAGTCAAGGTGTCGGCACGGCCATGTTTCCTCTGGAGGTGGCAGGGGACAGACTGCACTTTGCCTCTTCTGGTGGAACCGGCACTCCTTGGCTTGTGGCCACATCACTGTAGTCTCTGCTTCTGTGGTCACGTCACCTTCTCCTGTGTGTGTGATTAAATCTCCCTTTGCCTCTCTCTTGTAGGATTTGGGTAATTGAATTGAGAGCTCATGTAATCTCATTTAGGGATAATCCTAGATAATCTCTCCATCTGAGATCCTTAATTTAATCACACCTTCAAAGGCTGTCTTTCCAAATAAGGCCACATGTCTAGGTTCTGGGGATGAGGCCTGACGTCCCTGGGCCCCGATCAGCCTACTGCAGAGGCTCTCACCCTCTGGCTGGTGACGGGCCCTGGTCTTCTCTGTCCTCAGCCAGCGGGAGCCACACGGCAAGCTCCCTGAGCAGCTGTGTGGAAACCCTGGCGGGTCGAGGGGAGGGCGCAGGCCCCACTCCCTTCAGGAAGCGCAGCTCTCTCCCCAGACGCACCTCTCAGAAAACCCTTTCTTCAGCATCCTGTCCCTCAGCTGGTGACTCGTTAGAGTCTCCAGGGGTATGAGGAGGCTGGAGGCTCGTGGATCACATTCTAGGCCATTTCCTGTCACATTGAAAGTAATTTAGAGCCCAAAGTGTCACTTTGAACATTCAGTGACCCTTGCTGTGGAATTATTAGTGGCTGATGCTGCCCAGGGCTGTGGCCTCTAAGGCCGTGGCAACTGCAGCCCGTGTAGGGAGGCCACTGCGGGCTGAAACCCAGCCCATGCTCCCCTGGCAAGCCTGGCACCCCAGCTCCGGGCACCTCATTTGTGAGGGGCACGGCCCCCACTTGTGAACTCACGCCCCTTTGGGGGGCCTGCCTGAGGCTCGCTCTGGGCCCTGCCCTGGGCACCCACCCCGCCCTGTTCTCTCACAGTCCAAGGCGGCGGCTCAGCGACAAAGGGTGCAAGCGAACGTCCATCTCTGGATTTCCAGCTCGCCGGTGTCGTGCTGGTCTAGAAATCTCCTACTCTGGGGGTCAGCAGACTGTCAGTTAATAAAGAGTCACTGCTTGTGCGAACGGAGCAGAGACGGAGAAGCTCGTTTGAAAGAAAATGTGCTTCTCGGCTCACAGAATGTAGTCCAGCTTTTGGGGGATGGGAAAAAAGGGAACAGATTTGTTTGGAAGGTTCTTGAATGTTCGGATAATAAATCCTTTTATCTCCTTCTTCCACCTTAGCAGTGGAGACAAGTGGCCCGTCTCTTGGCTGCTAAAATAGGGAATGAAAAATCAGAAGACCTGGTCTAAATTCCCCAAGACTTGGGTGTGCTGGTTAACACGGAATCCATTTGTTCGCAGGGTTACCCGCCGGAGAAGAAACTGACAAGTCCCAGAGAAGACATCATCCAGAATGACAAAGCCATCAAAGGCCGAGCTTGCTCAGGGATCTGCCCTCACGAAACTTGATTATTTTCCTCTTCACTGAAACATTTCTCCCCCTTCTCTCCTTTTACCATCCCCCACCCCCACGGATGCCTTGAATGAAAATTCGAGTCTTCTTATATTCACCTCCAACTCATCTTATTCTTGATTTCCAGAGCCGCCATCTCACTGCCTCAGTGGAGGGTCTGTTTTGAGTGGGCCCAAGTCTCTCTCATTCACATAATCCTGGGGGGCACTGAGAAAGTTCTGGGCACAGCCCTGGGAGGCAAGTTTTTCTCTAGTGTTATCAGCCTGAAGTCTTTTTTGTGGTGTATTTGTTCCCTGCTGGGGCGGCCCTAACCAAGTAGCACAGACCGGG
>VBSM01002153.1:39991196-40003986 GCA_008086735.1 Cheirogaleus medius | reverse complement strand
TGCTCAGGCTGGTCTCGAACTCCTGAGCTCAAACAATCCTCCTGCCTCGGCCTCTCAGAGTGCTAGGATTCAACAACAGGAATTTATTCTCTCATAGCTCTGAGGACTAGAAGTCCAAGATCAAGGTGTCAGCAGGGCTGGTTTCTCCTGAGGCCCCTCTCCTTGGTGTGTAGATGGCCGCCTTCCCTCCATGTCCTCACGTGGTCTCCCCTCTGTGCGTGGCTGTGTCCTAATCGTCCTTTGTTTCTTACAATTGTATTAGAACTCTCCTATAAACTGTTTTGGTTTAGTGTTTTCTTTACGAGAAAATTTTAACTACTGGTCTAATTTTATTCATATTTCTTTTTATTTGGTAATAAATTTTAGTAATTTTTTTTCTAGAGATGTATCAATTTTATCTAAATGTTCAACTTTATTGGCATAAAGTTGTTGAGGTACTCTCTTATCCTTTTAATCTCTGCTGTATTTATAGTGATCACCCCTTTTTAATTTGCGTTATTATTTATTTTGTCTTCTCACCTTTTTTCTTGATCATTCTCTTCAGGGGTGTTTCTTAATTATCCTCTTCAAAGTTATTAAAAAATAATTTCTAACATGTTTTATATATTACAGCTACGCATGTTGAAAGGCTCATCAGAAAATATAATTTTTGCTTTCAACCATCAATACATTTTAAAGAGCTCAATAAGAGAAGAATGGTTTAATACATTTACCCAGATAGTTATCATTTCTGTTTCTCTTCGTTTCTGATGTTCCAAGTTTCCTTCAAATATCATTTTCTTTCTTTCTGAAGAACTATCTAGCAATTCTTTCAGAGCAGATCTGCTGGCAGCAAATCTTAGTTTCCCTTGAACTGAGAATGTCTTTGTTTAGCCTTCCTTTCTGAAGAATATTTTTGCTGGCTGTAAAATTCTGGGTTGACTTTTTTCACCCAGGATTTAAAACATGTTGTGCCACTTCCTTTTGGCCTCCATAGTTTCTAATGAGAAATCCTTAGTCATTTCAATTTTTCTTTCTCTGTCGGCAATGTGACACTTTTCTCTGACTGTTTCAGAGATTTTCTTTCTTCGTCGTTAGTTTTCAGAAGTTTGATGATGATGTGTCTTGGCATTTATTTCTTTGAGTTTATTCTGTTTGAGTTTTTCTGAGCTTCTGAATCTCTATATCTTTTGCCAAATTTGGGAGTTTATATCTAACTTTATGGTGTCACTTTGCCAAGCTCCTTCCTCTTTGTGATCACGTCAGTGCTTTTTTATTCCCTAGGGCTCCCTTTCTGGTCCTCTGGGCAGAAATCTGGGCTTTCATCACCCTGCTCTGCCACACACCTCCTGTGAGTATATCCGTGTCTGGGGCAATGCAGCAGGGGACCAGAGAGGGGAAAGTGGCCAACTTACGGCCAGTTTAGTAGGAATCTGAATTCTTGTTTTCTTACTCCTTCTGCCTGCTGCTATTTACATTTTAGAGTCCTCAACTTCTCTGTGCGTTCTGTTCTGGCATTCGGTGGGAGACGCGGTGTGGATGGAATGTGCTTACTTGCTCTTACCTAGAACCGGAAATTTAGAGCAGAACAAAATTCTCAGTCGTGGGTTTTTGGGACTGCTGAATTCCTAGCTTGGGTTATTCTGGGCCACCAGGGTACCGGATTCCTAGCTTGGGTTATTCTGGGCCACCGGGGTAGATTAGAACAGCACACCCACATGGGAGCTGGCTTGAGGTTGCAGATTCTCAGGGTAAGTTTTTTCCCTTCTGTGCCGTGCCAACGTTCAAGACAGGAAGTCTTCACAGTTCCTGGTCTCGGTCACCCCTACCCTGCCAAGAGTGCACCAGCTTTACAGGGAGACAGAGACGTTTTCCTATTGGATTGTCTGCTGTTCGCTGCACTTCTCAAGTTACTGAGCTTGGCCAATGTCCTCAAGGTAAAAGCTGGCGTTGGTGCTCTGTAGGTAATTAATTTTACTTAGATATCCTTAGGTTCTCAGTTTTGCTGAGCACTGTCCTCGAAGTAGCCCTTAGTTTCTGTAAGTATTACTTAGTGTCTTTATCCTCTTAAAAAAAACTATTGTTTTAAAAAATATTTTGTTCAATATTTTGTGTTATTTTCAGTAATTAGGTTGGTCAGCTTATCAGTCTACCATATAGCTGGATATGGAAGTCTCTAGAAATATGTTTTGAGTTTCTAATTATGTTCATTACTTTACTGATCTTGTAAAAGATAACTTCATGAATGTGTGCTGCTTTCCTTAAGAGATTTCTCATTTCTATATATTTAGTTTGTCTTATTTAAAATAACATTTGGAGGTGATAATGAAATAAACAGTTTTTAGACTTTACCTATTCATCAAATGTATTTATCTATACAAATTTAGCCCACACTGAATGCCTGATATGTAAATGAAATGAGATATGCCGAAGTACTTTGAAAATGGTAAAGCATTATATAAATGTAAGATGTTATTATCTAAATAATGGAAAATCTCTTTATATCTAATTAGGTCATAGGTGAATGAGGAGGACTAAATTAAAAAGAAAATTCACAGCCAGGCACCGCGGCTCACGCATGTAATCCTAGCACTTTGGGAGGCCAAGGTGGGAGTATCGCTTGAGGCCAGGAGTTTGAGACCAGCTGGTGAAACATAGGGGGACCCTCATTTCTATAAAAAAATTAAAAAATTATCCAGGTGTGATGATGAGCACCTGTAGTCCCAGGTTCTTGGGAGGCTGAGCCAGGAGTTGGAGGCTACAGTGAGCTATGATCACACCACTGCACTCTAGCCTTGGTGACACAGTGACACTATGTTTCTAAAACAACAACAACAAAAAAGAAAATTCACAACAAATGCCTGAGTGGGATCCCCAGAAGATGCTGAGGGCCAGCTGTGGACCCTGCAGCCCAGCACCTCCCTGTCACAGGTTTTGAGGAGCTTTTGCATATGATCTTGAACCAGAGTTTCTCATAAAGCAAGCAAAGGAAGTCAGTGAAGCAATGTGTCCCTTGGAAAGTTCATGGCTAAATTTGTTTCCTGTTTAGTCCTGACTCTGGTCTGTTTAAAAGGCATTTTATAGTCTGTGTACAATGATGGAAGGACATGCTGATGTGTTATCTGCGGTATTGCAGAGTCTGACATCAGAAACAAAATTTGTGTTTCTGTACTTTTGGCTTTCCTTCATTACCTCCCCCATAGTGGTGCATCTGTGTTTTATATCAGAGAGGACTGTGAAGTTTGGCATTTTGGGTGCACCTGACTGAAACCCAGGGTGGGTGCAGGGTGTAGAATGGTGAGGAATTCGGGGTTTGGAGTGGCTACTCCTGAGCTATGCTCTGGCTCTGCCTTGAACGATGTGATCATCACACTCACCTGGGGAGCTTTGAGAAACCCTGTGGCCCAGGCCACACGCAAAACAATCACAGCAGAATCTCTGGGTGTGCGACAAGGTTGAGACCCACTGTGGGACCTTGTCACCTGCCAAATCCTGCATGGAGATGCTGAAACTTCTGCCGGAGTCCCCTCCGCTGCCCTTCCCAGCTCATCTTCCACATGCCGGCCTTGTGGGGACTCCCAGGAGCAGAGCTGCTGGGGCGGGGGGCAGAAGCACAGTGTGTGCAAAGGCCCTGAGGTTGCGGGGGGCAAGGATGACTGGGGGAAGCAGAGACAGGCCACAGAGGCTGCAGGGCAGAAGGTGGGAGGGGGAGGCCCGTGGTGAGACAGGAGGGATATGTGTGGGGAGACTGTTGGATTCAGTTAATAGGATCACTCTGGCTTCAGAGTGGGAGGAGAGTGGGAGGGGAAGGAAGCTCTCGCTGTGTTGTCAGAGAGCACGGCCATGGGCGTTTGGTCGAGGAGCCCATGTGGAGAGGAGTGGACAAATGCAAGAGACACACTGTAGGTGGAGTGGATGGGACTTGTGGGGAGTTGGAGGGGCGGGTGAGGACCTAGGTAGAGGGTCACTATGGTTTGGATGTCTGTCCCCTACAAATGTCACGTTGAAATTTGCTCCCCGGTGTGTCAGCACTGGGAGGTGGGGCCTGGTGGGAGGTGTCTGGGTCACGGGGGTGGATCCCCAGCTTGGGACCGTTCTGGCTGTAGCGATGAGCTCTCACTCTCCTAGACTGGATCGGTTCTTGGTGGAATGGTGGTTAGAAAGCCAGGACGCCCTTTGGGTGTGGTCCCCGTGTGCACGTGCCCACCCCCCTTTGACCTTCTCCGCCAGGTTCTGCGGCAGCATGAAAGTCCTCTCCAGACGCGGCGGGTGCCGGCGCCACGCTTCCCGCACAGCCGACAGAACCGTGTGCTTTGCCAGCTACCCAGCCTGGGGGATTCCTTTATGGCAACACAAAATGGACTCAGACAAAGGTTTGAGGCTGGTAGGAGCCTATGTTCCAAAGAAACACCAGTAAGCGTTTATTGGCCCTGCAGAGGCTGGTTTCAGGTGTGACTTTGGGCCTCTCTCTTCACCTTGGGAGCCTCAGTTTCCCTGTGAACAAAATGATGGGATTGCAGCAGGGCCCTCAGTGCCGCGTGCCCACGGCCCATGCTGCAGGAGCGCTCGCAGACCTCGAGTCTGCTCGATCGGCCACGAGTTTGGCCTTCACATGCCTAAGGAATGTCCTGCTGCTTCTTTCTAAGAAAGGCCACCAAGTCTCACAGGGCCAGAATTTCCTTCTGCTTTTGGCAGTTTTTTCCTGAAAACAAGGGCCGTGTGCTGTGTCAGGGACGGCCACTCCCACTCTTATGACCGGAGAGGCCCTGTGGTCTCTCTAGCTTCTGCAGCTGTTTTGTCCTTCTTGGTTAGAGTAGAGGCTCCATCCTTGCTGCTCTTGCCCAAGTGACAACAGCAGCTTCCCCCCAAAGCCAAGGACCTCAGACGGGCTCTCCTGTCCATGCCCAGAGGCTGGCCAGAGCAAGCAGTTCTTGTGATCAGGGCGAGAAGTAGATTTGTCCTTCTCTCAGGGTTCACTGTCACTGGGTCCCTATCCGCAGAGTGGGTTGGAGGTAGCCGTGGGGCAGGCGGGTCACTCTGCCGTGGGCTTTGCCACCTGCCCTCCCAGGCTCTCTCCCCTCCACCCACCCCTCCCAACAGGCCTCCTGCCCTCTGTCTTCTTTCCTTCCTTCCTTCTTTCATGATACTCCCCCCACCAAGCCTCCCGGTGGATTTTTGCTCCTTCGTATTCAAAGGGTGACCTTAGAGTCCAGATGCGGCCACTCAGCATATTCCAACCTCCTGAAGGCAATGACTTGTCAAGGGACAAGCCTGTTGACACAACTGCTCAATGACACCCAACCCCAACACTTTCCCCAGAGGTGCTTTCTGTGAGGATGTGAGTCTGGGGTCGCTGCCAGCATTTTTCCTTTCTCGGGGCCTGGCGGTGGATGGGGAACTTGCCTAAGAATGACATCACGTAATAAAAGCAGAGATAGGCGCTTGAGAACATTGTCTGAGCCATGGGCCCAGCCATCATTAAAATCCATCCCCAGACTTCTCTGGAAGTGTTGGAGCAATTTGTTCATTTATTTGTTATTTTTTACTTAAGCTACTTGCGACCAAGAGCTCTGACAAACACAGCTGTCTTCAGATGACCACTGGGTGTCAGAGGGTTCGGTCCAAGGGGCTGAAAACAAGCATTTTGTTGGACTAATCGCAGACCACTGGGCAGAACTGAAACATCAAAGGCTTTGGTGTAAGACGGCACTGATTAAGTCTGAAACTTGAGGCTGCCACTGGACACGGTGTGTGATGTCGGGCAAGTTTCTTCAATACTTCGAGCCTTTGCATTTTATCATTTGCACAATACTATGCTCCAATTAGGCAGAACATAAATGTCTATGGCATAAATCTTCGTTGAATATGGGAAGTTTCGCACATTTTCCTCAAGCGGAATTATTTGTGTCTTCCGCCTCTGCAGGGAAATGACCTACAGAGAGGTGAATTGGCTTCTCCAAGACAGAACACATTTGTAAGGAACCAGGTTGAAGAGTTTGAGTGGGGAGTCCCATAGCTTTGGGCGCCAAGCATGGCTGACCCCCACTCCATGCCCAGGCAGAGAGTGTGAGAGCCTCGCCCCAGGGGCCAACACTCTGAGAGGAGGCCCCAGAAGCCTCTTCTGGACTGAAGAACATGGTCAAGGTTGGAAGTTCAGTGGAGGCTGATGGAGAAACCCCATTCTTTGTGGCGCCTGCTGACTTTCAGAAGCGGCAAGCGAGGGAGAGGAAGTGCGAGGGGAGAACACAGACCAGTGTGGGGTCTGAGCAGGGCAGGCACGTCGAGGTTGACGAGGAGGACGGTGACAGAAGCCAACAGGTGGAGGACGATGCGTAAGAGGAGCTGGCAGGGCGTCTGGGGGCAGAGGCTGCTGCAAAAATAACCTGTATCCGGGCCAGGGATGGCCAGGAGTCAGCTTTCCAGCTTTAACAGCGGCCTCCCAGTTGGTGGCAGCCCCAGGACCACCTCTCTCATCTATCTCGTACCGTAATGACTTACAGAGCGTCCCATGTTACTGGCAGTTTCCAGCAGACAAGCAGAGCTGGGAGACTGTGTGCAAGCTCTATAGGAACAGAGGTTGCTTTTAGGTCAGGATTTGCATATATGCTTCATAGTCTAAGGGAATTAAAAACAAACACCCTCAGCTGTCTAAGAGCTACGCTGCATGACTGAGGCGGTGATTTATGAACAGGGATGAAACCTCACTAATGGGTTCCAGTGACTTCAGTGGACCAAGCAAAGAAGACTGGTTCCCAAGGCCCTGGGGGATGTTGGGGAGGGCTGTTACCATGTAAGTCACAGTGTCCCTGGCTGCAGGAGTTTCCTTGAGGGAAGCTGGCCCAGGCGAAGTTGAGGAACCGTGGCTGCTTATTGGCTGTGTAGGACGGGGTCAGTCGGCCACTCATGCCCAGAAACGCTACTTCGTTATGGTGCTGGGCTGCGAATGTCCCGGTGCTGCTCCGCGGGGCCCCAGTGGGCTTTGCACCTCTCTCTGGTGTTCTGCCACTCTTTCCTGAAATCGGATTCTCCAAGGCCCTTTCTGACTTTCCGTGACACAACCAGAGCATCGTGCTTTCTGTCCCTGTCCTGGGAGCGGAGCACGTCTTCATGGGGAATTTGTCTCTGATTCTCGGCTGACATTGTCCTCTTCTCTCCCTCTGGTTCCCATTACTCCTACAGCGCTAACACTCCCTGCCGCCCCGCGAATGGTTCCTCTGTCTTTCCGTGCCCGGCTCCCACTTACACGCATCGATCTACTGAATGACACCCCCCCAGCTCAGGCAATGTGTCTCCCCCCACCCCCAAGACCATCACTTGCTTTTCCAGCTCATGAATCACCTTTGCTGCTTTTCTCTGAGTCGTTCACCAGTTTCCGGGACAGAGGAGCACAGGACAGCTGCTGCTTCCACGGGGACGGTACAGCAGAGGGGTCCTCTGTTCAGACACCGGACAGTCCCTCTCCTCCCAAGCACGGCGTGGGCGGCTGCCCCTGCGGGAATCGCTAGCAGCTTGCAGGGAACCCCGTGCGAGCGGGGTCTGTTCGGGACTCCTTCCAAGTAAAGGTCTTTTAATTTTTTCAGAATGAAAAGGGTTTTATTATGAAAAGGAGGTCTCTCACCTTACAAAGCAGGCCCCTAACAGGGCAAAGGAAACAGTGTGGAGTAGCGAAGGGTATTCTTGGGGACCATTCTCGTCCTGCGGGAGAAACGGGGTAAGCGTGATGCCTCTTCCAAGCCAGGACGGGGTCTGGAGAATCACAGGGCCAGGGTGTGGGGATGGACGGAGATAGGAGTATAGCGTGGGCCTCCCTCATTTTGCAAGTGAGCCCATGGAGGCCCAAGTCGCCCCACAGTTTTCCTGTGGAGCAGGAGTCTGGGAAGATAAAACGCTCAGGGCCTGAGAGTCAGAGCACAGGCGTCATTCCCTGGCGATGAGAACCTTGCAAGCACTTTAACTTCTTTTGGCCCTAATAGCTTATCAGTGACGTTGGAGTAATAATAATAATAATCATAATGCCAGTGGAAAGGTGGCACGCACTCCCATCTGTCCCTGGCTTGGGGTGACCTACAGTGCCCATCTGGCCCCAAAGAACAGGAGAGGAGCTATTGCTGCCATCTTCACTGGGTTCCCAGGGTCACGATGGGCTTATGAGTGTCTGGGACGCTGTGGGGTGGCCAAGTGGTCCCACTGAGGTGAGGGGAAGGACCTGAAGCCTTGGCAGGGTGGTCCTGCTCCTCGGGGACCAGGAAGTCAGCTAGCACGACCTCACATCACAGCCCTGGGGGAGTTCCAGCTGGGGACAACCCTCACCTTTCCGTGCAGGGTGGGGGGCTTTCTGGTCTCCCCCACCCACTGGACACTCAGACTCTCCCTCACGCTGCTCCTTGGCACCTGGCACAAAGAAAATTAACTTTCCTTGTCCAGTTATTTTCAATCAAATGGCATTATGGGGAAGCCACCATGAACTTGTTTAATAACTCTTTTGTTGTATCTTTGTGGTTTCTTTTCCCCCCAATATGCGGAACTTCAGGGCCCTTAACCATCTCTAGGCCCCTCATCTATACGCTGGGTTCCTTTCCCCCAACCTCATTCCCTTCCTTCTCTGATTGTCATTCCCTTTCCATAAAAGACCTGCTAGAGGGTCCCTGCAGCCCACCAAAGTGGCCCCTGTGCCCTTAGGGACACAAAACCTTGTTTATCTTCTTGGAAGATGAGGAGAGCCTGGACCACCACAAGGCCAAGAAGGGACAGTGTTTTCATCCCTTCCAAATGCCTCCCCTTCTCCAAGAAGAGAGAGGACTCTAGCTGAGTGTGCACATGTGCGGGAATCAGACGAGATTGTGCCATCCTGATCTATTATGGCTTTTATGAAAATCCACTGAGATCATGAACGCAAAAATGCCTCTTCCCAAGTATGAAAATGGGATACAAATATGACCTGCTGTTGTTTCTTCAGTAGGAAGCCACTTCAAGGGAGAGTAGCCCAGAATTCTAGTCCCTGCAAAGAGTCACTATGGCCAAAAGCATCCTGGCATTTAACAGGCATTTGTAGGGCTGCACAAAATATTGAGACCTACCTTTAAGGAGCAGGGTGAGAGATAAAAGAGGAAAAGTGTTATCTTTTCAAAGTGAATAGTGTAGGACATTGCTGGCCGAATGTTCTTTTCTTTCTTGCCTGGGCATGGGGACGCATGTCATCAGTCTCAATACCACAACTGATGATATTCCTGAATAATACAAGATTGTCTGCACAGTGCTCTCTCATGCTGTGATGTAATTGCATCGCCTGATATAAAAAGACCTTTTCCAAGAACTGGGAAATCTTTGCTATTTAGAGGAGTAGACATTTTTTATGGCATTGTTTGTAATGGAATTTGATTTACACGACAGAAAAGAAGACTTGTGTTTAGATTACCATTTGTCTTTTTTTTTTCTATTGTCTCTATTTTCTCCTCTCTGTGATTTTAAAAGATTTGTCTGCAATACCTGACTCGGGTATCACAAGCAGTCATTTCAGAGGTGTGCTCAACTGGCTCCCCCCAGATATGCCCTTTCTTCTAGAGAGTTTGCTTCTCTCTGGGCATTATGGGCTCAGTGTCTAGACTGGGGATTCCTGGTGGCTTTTCCCCACCACATACTCCGTACTCTCCCCACCCATCTCTGCCCAGGCCTAATTCTCACAGCCGTTCCTTGAATAAATATGCTCTGTCTCTACTCGGACTCTTTATCCCCTCAGTGTCCAAGGAAACTGATTCATCACACTGAGGTTTCTGTCTGGGAAATGCCTCCAGACAGCCCAAGCCATATTCTAGCCTGTATGTGGGATCTCGGTTTGGGGCTAGTTCTTCTCTTTCTTTGTTTTGCTTCATTTGATCTTCTTTTGGGATGCAGTCTCTGCCTCTCTCTGTCCCATTATTTCATGGAATTCCATGCCCAGCCTTAGGTTTAATCCAAGAGACATTCTTGTTGGTCAGTGCAATGCGAAGCTTCTAAAACTGGAGACTAGCTGCCCAGTTGCATGTAACCCTTCTCTGGAGTTCAGCGTGCTCAGGCCAAAGGGTGATTCTGTGGGCGTAAAGTCATATGGTTTCCTGTCTCAAGTTAATGTTATTCAACAATCTTGGTGGCATTTTTAGGAGCTTTGATGGTAGAAAGACAAGCATTTCTTTTCCATTTAGGAAAACACTCAGTTCAGCCTGGAATTCATTTTCCTTGCCCAATTATTTTCAGTCAAATGGCATTGTGAGGAAGCCACTGTGAACTTGTTTAATAACTCTTCTGTTGTGTTTTTGTGTTTTTTTAATATTAAGAAATAATATTTCATCCCTTTAAGAAGTCTTGACAAGAAGTTACAGAGGATTCACAGGGACCAGGCTGTAACGTGGACACGAACTGTTCCTCACGGCGGAGGAGTATTGACAGACTTTGGAGCCCTGTTGTGAAGAGGGAAACAGTGTGTTCTCCGTTTTGTGCAGTCAGGATCTTTTTTGTTTTTTTTGGAGACAGAGTCTCACTCTGTTGCCCGGGCTAGAGTGCCGTGGCATTAGCCTAGCTCACAGCAACCTCCAACTCCTGGGCTCAAGTGATCCTCCTGCCTCAGCCTCCTGAGTAGCTGGGACTACAGGCATGTGCCACCATGCCCGGGCAATTTTTTTTATATATTTTAGTTGGCCAATTAATTTCTTTCTATTTTTCAGTAGAGTCGGGGTCTTGCTCTTGCTCAGGCTGGTTTCAAACTCCTGACCTTGAGCGATCCACCCACCTCGGCCTCCCAGAGCGCTAGGATTACAGGGGTGAACCACAGCGCCTGGCCTCATGCAGTCAGGATCTTATGTCAAGTAACGATTCAGTGTGTCCTAGAGCAGCTGAGCATTCAGAGTCCTCGCTCTAGGGTACGGGAGACAGTAAGAGCAAGACATTTATAGGTGAACAGACAAACATGAAGAAGGCAATTAATTCTTTCAACAGGCAGCCAGTAACAGGCTTGGGAAGAATAGCCCAACACTGAGAAGGTGCCTCAGGCAGTGTGGCAGGACATCGCCTTGGGACTCTTCGATTCTTTTTCCGTGAAGAGATAGACTCTATGTTCCTCCTCTTGACAGACTTGAGACTACTTTGACCTGTACTTTATGGGGGAAGTGACTTCTGAAGCTGGGTCTCCAAAGGCAATGCAGATTCTGCCTTGTTTGCTGGGACACTCGCTCTGTAACCAAGCAAGACGTCTGACTACCTCGAGGTGGCCATGCTGTCAGGAAGCCAAGCCACATAGAGGGGCCACGTGAAGACCGCTGGTCAGCATTCCTAGCCTCTGAGTCAGCTGAGCTTGATACATTAGCAAACATGCATTCAGATGACTCCGAACCCTAGCTATTGAGTCACCTCCCGCCTTTGAGCCTTCCCTTTTGAGGCCCCAGACATGGTAGACCCGAGACAAGCCATTCTCGCTGCACCCTGTTCAAACTCCTGACCCATAGAATTCATGTGCGTAATAACCCAGTTCCGATAAACCACTAAGTTTTGGGGTAATTTATAAATGCAGCAATAGAAACTGGAACAGGCAACCTATGAATCTTGAAAAGATAAAGCAAATGAAGGGGTTAGAGAATGAGAGAGGTGGGTTTAGGGTTGTGGGCAGATATTTTGGTTACGGTGTCAGAAGACTTCTCTGAGAAGCTGACCCCGAAGCAGAGAGTTGAATGATGTCAGAAGGCAGGCGTGCAAACATCTGGGGGGAATGTCCACTGGTCGTAGGGGACGGCAAAGGCAGAGGTCCTGAGATGTGAATGAGGTTATCCCAGGGATAGCAAGGTGGCCTGTGTGACCAGAGCTAAGAGCATGAGGTAGGGAGTGATAGCAGAGAGGTTAGAGAGGGAGCCACATAGAGTGCTCTTTTGGCCATGATGAAGGGTTCAGGTATTATTAAAAGCTAATGTGAAGTTTTGAATAGGGATATATTCTCCATACTCACTCCCTCATTGATTGAATCTAGTCTCATGACTTCAAATAGCTTACTTATCTGATTATTTCTAAATATATATTTCTAACCCAGACCTCAGCTCCAAACGTCAGATTCTTGAACTCCTGACCTTGAGCGATCCACTCGCCTCAGCATCCCAGAGAGCTAGGATTACAGGCGTGAGCCACTGCGCCTGGCCACAAACGTCAGATTCTTTATGTAACTGTCTACCCAGCTCTCCATTCAGATCATTAACAGACATTGAAAACATGGTATGTACAAACTATTAGCTTATTCCCTGCCCCCAAACCTCCTCCTCCCATAGTCTACCAAATATCATCTCCATCCTAGTTGCTCAGGTCACCTGACTCCTTTCTCTCTCATACCCCATGTCTGGTAGACCAGAAAACCCTATTGGCTCTGCCTCCTGTCAGTCCTCCCTGTTCCCACCCTCACCCTCTTTCCAGCCATTCTCCTGGCATGAGTGTGGCTATTGAAAATTCTGAGGCCAATCTGATTTTCTGTCCCTTAGAAGTAGCTTGGCCTTCTTGCCTGGATGTTCAAGGGATTTTATATCTTTAAAGAAATTGAAGTCTAGAAATTTTACTAGAGTGTATTTTGGTGTTGCTTGCACTGGTTTGATTTTGATTTTCTGTATGTCGTTTCAAATTTTAAAAAATCAATTTCAGAAAACTTTTCTTGAATTATAGTTTTTAGTTTTTGTTCCTTTCCTCACTTTGGTTTTCTGTTCTGGGGACTCTTTTTACACAAATGTTGGGGCTTCTTTGCCTACCTTCTGTATTTGTTGCTTTCTCTCAAATACCTCAGTTTTTTCTTCATTTTTTTTTTTTTTTT
>VBSM01002153.1:39951681-39985099 GCA_008086735.1 Cheirogaleus medius | reverse complement strand
CACCTCAGCCTCCCAGAGTGCTGGGATTACAGGCATGAGCCACCACACCTGGCCTCCTTCTTTTTTAAGGCTGAATACTATCCCATGGTGTATATATTCCACCTTTTGTTTATCTATTTGTCCATTGATGGACACTGGGTTGCTTCTACCTTTTGGCTACTGTGACTAAAGCTGCTATGAACATGGGTGTGCAAATATCTCTTTGAGACCCTGCCTTCAATTCTTTTGGGTATACACCCAGAATTGGGATTACTGGATATATGGTAATTCCATTTTTAATTTTGTGAACTGCCACATGTTTTACACAATGACTGCACCATCTTACATTCCCACCAGCACGAGGGTTTAAGTTAAGGATTTTGAGAAGAGATGATTGTCCTGGATTATTCAGGTGGGTCCTAAATGCCATCACAAGTGTCCTTATAAGACAAAGGAGATTAGGCACACAGTCAAGGGGTGATGCTAAGATGGAGACAGAGATCAGAGGGATGTGACCATAAGCCAAGGAAAGCTGGCAGCCACCAGAAGCTGGAGGAACTGGAGGGAGCCTGGCCCCTTCAACACCTTGATTTCAACCCAGTGAAACAGATTCCAGGCTTCAGTCCTCCAAAACTGTGAGAGAATACATTTCTGTTGTTTTGAGCTACCCAGTTTGTAATAATTTGTTTCAGCAGCCACAAGGAGCTAACACACAGGTCCGCCCATGTCGACATCCAACCTCAGGCTCCTCCAATTTAATGTGCAGCTCCACAGTGCTAACTGGATCATGGCGCTCTTTTGTTTGAGTACTTTCAACTGTTTCCTGCTGCCCTTGGAGGGCCACCAGCTGCTCCTGAACAGGTGAGGAGGTCCTCAGTGCCTGGGTGCTGCCTACCTCTCTGGAGGCACCAGCACAACTCCTCTCGTGCTCTGTGCTTTCATTGTACTGATTTCTCTTTGTTCCTCAAACACACCCTGCCCTCTCTTTCTTCTAGCCCTGCCCAGGGCTGTTCTCGGTTTGAATTCCCTACCCATGTATTCTCATTCCCCAGTCCTCTCCCAAGTTTTTGCACAGGGATAACTCCTGATGTTCTACTGGATCTCAGATCTCAGAGCATGACTGTCCTTGCTTCTGGGGACACTCGCCATGCCCTCCAGATGAGGTTGGCCGCCCAAAGCTGTGTGTCCTCATAGCTCCTGGGGCCATCACATTGCACTTCAGGCTTTGCTGCAGGTTCTCACCTGCTTGTCTGTCCTGCTGGGCCAGAGCCTCCTGGAGGCAGCGACTCTGGTGTGTTCACCCCTCGGTCCCAGGTGTCCAACACACAGCTTGGCCAGTAGCACGCACCGGTGAATATTTACTGGCTAAATGATCATACGTGGGAAAGGAAGCAAGGAAAATCTTACTCCAAGACAACAAGGAAGATGTCAGAAGCCGCACTGTATGTCCTCCAGAGTGGGCGGTTCCTAGTGTCTACCAGGAAGCATGAAATACCATGCAGGGTGCCAGGGCTTGGCAGCACGGTTGGAGGAGGTTCGGGATCCTTCTGGAGCCAAATAAACCACCTGAGCATTGCTCATCGCTGGCTCAGAGGTTTTCCCTAGAGATATCACACAGATGTCACTGGTCTGTCATGCCTTTGCCTTGCAGCGAGGCTCAGCACATTGTCACCCACCCTTTCCTCCGCTATCCCCCAGGCAACCCAACACACACACACACACACACACACACACACACACAGGCACACACACAGACACATATACACACACACAAAATCACCTGACCTGTGAAACATTTTTATAAAAATTTTTAAAAATTGAAATTGTAATAAGGCACACATAACATAAAACTTACCATTTAACCATTTCTAAGTGTACAGCTCGGTAGGGTTAAGTACATTCACATTGTTGTGCAACCATCACCACCACCTGTCTCCAAAACTCTTTTCATCTTGCAAAACTGAAGCTCTGTACCCATTCAACAATAACTCCCCATTCTCCCTCCACTCCCACCCCAGTGCCCCCCAAGCACCATTCTACTTTCTGTCTCAATGAGTTTGACCATTCTAGATACCTTACACAAGTGGGATCGTACAGTGTTTGTTCTTTTGTGACTGGCTTATTTCACTGAGCATAATGTCTTCAAGGTTCATTCATGTTGTAGCATGTGTCAGAGTTTCCTTCGTTCTACAGACTGAATCATGTTCCATTGCAGGTACATGCCGCATTTTGTTTATCCATTTATCTAACAATGGACACTTCAGTTGTTTCTGCCTTTTGACTATTGTGAATAACGCTGCCGTGAACACAGGTGTACAAATATCTCTTTAGACTTTACTTTTGATTTTTTTTTTTTGGTATATACCCAGAAGTGAAATTGCTTGATTGTATAGTAATTCTATATTTAATTTTTTGAGGAATCACTATACTGTTTTTCATAGTGGCTGCACCATGTTACATTCCCAGCCACAGTGCAAAAGGGGTCTAATTTTTCCACATCCCTGACTTGTAAGG
Source organism: Cheirogaleus medius (assembly GCA_008086735.1). Classification (NCBI taxonomy): domain Eukaryota; kingdom Metazoa; phylum Chordata; class Mammalia; order Primates; family Cheirogaleidae; genus Cheirogaleus; species Cheirogaleus medius. The sequence goes on along the minus strand of VBSM01002153.1, from coordinate 39,982,606 downwards.
TTTTGATGGATTTTGTAGCCTTTTACTGAATATTTCTTGGTAGAGGTGGGAAGGAGGTGGTTACATTCCATGTCATACCACAGATGTTTTTAAAAAGGTTCTTTAAGCAGCTCTCTTTCTCCCTGGGGTTCATTTTTGGGTTGCAGACAGCCCCTCTTCCCCAGTTCTCTTTTGGATCAATGACATCTCCTTGCTAGTCTTATCGTCCATTTCATTAATAATTGCTTTCAAAGTATTTTTGATTAGGTATTTGCTCATGTGGTTGGGCATTGAAAATGTTCACAAGTCTCCCTTCCAGACAGTCTCATGGCCACCTAGTTCCATTTCCCAGAGGCCACCCATGTATTACTTTTCTGATGACATTTTTGGAGATATTTTATAGACATAACATTGGAGAGCAAATTGAGGAGGAGTCACATGAACCATGAAAAATAAAAGCAATAACAGGTCAGCAACAAAAACAGAACTGAGAGAACCCAGACAAGGAAAAAGCAGACAGGTGTGTTTAACCCCAGCTGAGATCATGAGATATAGTGGAAAGTGGCCACCTGGGTCTTTGCATGACTTGGATCACAGAAGCATGATCTAGGTTGCACACACCTGGAAGAAAAGCAGTTTGCATTATGGCAATTACCAAGGCAGGGCCACGGGACTATCGGGGGTGCAGTGGGGGCAGTGGCCTAGGACCCCTGAAGGACATCTCTAGGGGAATTCTGGGCAGACTCAACAGAGGGTGCAAAGAAGGTTGGGTGGGTGTGTTTGGATAAATATATAAATCCAAGCATGCACATTTGAGCATCTGGGATGCTGTAGACCCGTTTTCTCACTAATTTGACAGGTTGCCAACGTAGACATATTAGCTTTAGAAGTGTCACAGTCCTTCCTTGCCTGTGGGTCCCACTGGGAGGATGGGTTCTGGCCAGGGCAGGAGCAGTCTCCTCCAGGGCTGTGCTGGTGTGTTCTCGCTCTCCTCTTCTTTTTTGGTACATGCCCAGTCCCTGCATCTAGTGGGGCCATGAACTAGTTTTCACCAATGGAACATGAGAGGAAGTGATTATATTAGTCCATTTTGTGCTGCTATAACAGAATACCATAGATTGGGTAGTTTATAAAGAACAGAAATTGATTTGCTCACAGTTTTGGAGGCTGGAAAGTCTGATATCAAGGTGCTTGCAGATTTGGTAATGCTGATTCCAAGATGAAACTTTGAATGCTGCGTCCTCCAGAGGGGAGGAATGCTTCGTCCTACGTGGCTGAAGGCAGAAGGGCAAAGAGAGAAAACTCACCAAACTCATCCTTTTATAGTGCCATTAATCCCACCCATGAGAACACAGCCCTCAAGACCTAATCACCTCTTAAGGGGCCCACCTCTTAACACTGTTACAATGGCAATTAAATTTCCACGTGAGTTTTGGCAGGGACAAACATTCAAACCATAGCAGTGATATTGCTGTCTGAAGACTGGAGCAGTCACTTGGGAAGACTGTATTCCAGTGACCCTGACCACTACTCAGAAAGAACCCATGTTCTTGACCTCTGTACTCTACTGTCTTCTCTTGGTTGCCCCTAGAAATCATATCCACCATTAAAGAACAAGTAGTTATTCTTTATTTCATCACCGAGGATATTCAATAAAATGCTCCTGTGGGCAATCTCAAAACTGCTGGGGTAATGGCATCATTAGTGGAGTAGGACTGTAACTCTCATAGCTCTTTGCCCTGTGTCTTGGACCCTTAGATCTATTTAGAGACATTCCCTGCTATGGTTTGAGTATTTGTCCCCTCCAAAACTCATGTTGAAATTTAATCCCCAGTGTGGCAGTATTGAGAGGCGGGGTCTTAAGAAGTGATTGGGTCATGAGGACAGAGCCCTCATGAATGGATCAATTCATTCATATGGTAATGGGTTAATGGATTAACGGGTTATCATGGGAACAGAACTGGTGGCTTTATAAGAAGAGGAAGAGAGACCTGAATATAGCACGTTAGCACACTCAGCCCCCTCACCATGTGATGCCCCGTGCTACCTCTGGACTCTGCAGAGAGTCCCCACCGGCAAGAAGGCTCTCACCAGATGTGGCTCCTTGACCTTGGACTTCTCAGCCTCCGTAACTGTAAGAAATACATGCTTTTTTGTGAATTACCTAGTTTCAGGTAGTCCATTTTAAGCAACAGAAAATGGACTAAGACACCCTGTCTCCTGCACAGGGCCCACTCAGATATTCATAGTTCACTTTTGCAGAGGGAAAGAATGCCAATTCCAGGTAGTTCTTGAGAAGCACAGGTAGCACAATTGAACCTAGGATCGAACAAACTCTGAGGACTCTGGGCTTACACTTTACCACATGCCATCTTCACTGACTACTGACCCCAGCTGCAGGGTGGTGGGGTCTGTGTGCTGCTGCGTGGTGTGGCTGTTGTGGGCATCTCGCCCTCTCCAGCCCACCCCACCTTCTCCCCAAGCTCCTCTCTGCGTCTCACTGTCCCATCAGGCAGGTAGACCCATCTTATCATAGGCCACTATCATTATAACATCAGTGTTGAACAATAATCAAAATCCAAATAGAATGTCTCAGATCTTCCCTCTGGTTAAAAAAAATTCAATGATATTTCAAGGTCAGGGCCAACAGTACAAAAGCATTGTATTCATTAACATGCCCACGTATACTGAATGCACATGCTTTATTTTGACTTTCAAATTTTACAACTTGGGTCTAATTGTGAATAGATGATATGCTTTTTTTAGGTCTGCGTTTTTAAATTGATACACAATGTTTGTACATATGTGTGGGGTACATGTGGTATTTTGGTACTTGCATACAATGGGTAATGATCAAATCAGGGTAATTGGGATGTCCATTGCCTCAAACATTTATCATTTCTTTGTGTTGGGAACATTTCAAATCTTCTCTTCTAGTTATTTTGAAATATACACTATGTTTTTAACTAGAGTCACCCTCTTGAGCTATCAAACACTAGAATTTATTCCTTCTATTTAACTGTGTGTTTGTATCCATTAACTAACCTCTCTTCAACCCTCCTCCCACCCTTCCCAGCCTCTATCATTCTACTTTCCATTTCCACGAGATCAACTTTTTTGGCTCCCACTTATGAATGAGAACATGCCATGTTTGTCTTTCTGTGCCTGGCTTATTTCACTTAATATAGTGACCTACAGTTCCTCTATGTTGCCGCAAATGACAGGACTCCATTACTTTTCATGGTTGTATAGTATTCCATTGTGTATACCATGTTTCCCCAAAAATAAGACCTACCCATAAAATAAGCCCTAGCAGGATTTCTGAGCATTTGGGCAATATAAGCCCTACCCCGAAAATAAGATCTAGTGATGGGCGTGGCTGCCCAGTGTATCTGCACAACCCATGCATTTTGTCACGGAGCGGAAAAGAAGACAAGCAGCCCTTCTCATCTGCCCCATCGTGACAGCTACTATCTCAGAGGTCACCAGAAAGATGCGGGCAGTCCCTCCATCAAGGTCGGCTCCCCCTGTCAGGTCCCGGCCATCCTGTGCGTGCTGCAAGCTGAGGCTTTGAGGAGAAAACAACACATCCCCTGAAAATAAGCCCTAGGGTGTCTTCTTGAGGAAAAATAAATATAAGACCCTGTCTTATTTTCGGGGAAACGCGGTATGTACCACATTTTCCTTATTCATTCTAGATGAATGTGCTTTTCATGAATTTACGCTTCTGGCAAAAGTATTTAATGGGTAAAAACATTGAGGGTTGTCCCTTTGGCATGTGAAGGACAGAATAACTAATCCTCCTGGGGGCAGGGCATTGTGTGCGTGTGTGTGTGTGTGTGTGCGCGCGCATTGTTGGCACTGGACTATGAGGGAATGTTTCGAAGCCCAGCTCACGTGAGAGAACGTTTTCCTCAGGATCTGCAGAGGTCTTTGAGTGGGCTTGGCCTCACAACACCCTTTCATGAATCTTGGGCCCCTCGTCAAGTTTTTGCAAGTCTGTTTGAAGCCTTCGGTGTCGTCTTTGTGCACTTTCTGCAGAAACTGGGGACTAAGGCTGATCTTGCTCAATTAAATATCCTTTTAATTAAGCTCCAACTGAACGTTGTCAATGAAGTTATAAAATGGATACATGAAGGATTCCAGAAAGAAAAAGAAAAATACAAGCAGGCAAAGCAAGGATTTGTTGTTGTTTTTTTTTTTTTCATTTTTTTTTCTTTAAATGACATTTGGCAAGACTGGTTAATTTGTCATGAAATGATCGAGATCCTCTTTTAATCTTCCCATGAAAACCTGTGTACTTTGGGACTCCAAGGCACATGAATCTTTGCCTGGCAGGAATGTAAATGTTTTGAGAAGGCTGTGTCTGTCTGAGTTTGAGCCACAGCAGAGCCCGAGGGACCTGCGCATGAAGGCTGGGGGGTGCACGCTGACGTTCTAGCAATTTCTAACTCTGACAAGACACAGATGCTTCCCTGCTCCCCCGGCATATCTCTTGTCCCCTTCGGTGGACCCTGGGCTTATGAGGTCCCTGACTCTGGCCCACTATGACAGAGCCGAGGGGCTGGAGGAGGCCCCCAATTTAAACCCAAACTATTCTTTACACCATTGTTAGTTTTTCTGCCCCTTTTGGGGTGAGGATGAGAGTGGGGGACAGTGAATTTTAAACTCTGCATGCCTGACCCGAATGGATCATGTCCCCAGAACAGTGCGCTTCATCCACCAGACGCCTGGGACAAAGGAGGAGGAACAGAACGAGGAGAAAGGAGCCTCATTTCGGGTTGTCAGGTGGCTGGTGTTCACGGAAGCCAGCCGACCCTGTGTTAGCCAAATACGAGAAGAAACCAGCCTCCCTGCCTTTCCCATTCTTTTCATCCAGTCCAGCAGTTTCTCCTGAATGCCCTCAGACCTCTGCAGGTTGAGGATCCACCCCTGGCCCGTGTTGTTCCCAGCCGTGTAGACACTCGCAGGGGAGACGTGGAGCTGCTGAAGGCAGCGTCACCCTTGGAGTCAGGGGACTGGGTTCTGGTCCCAGGCCTGCGACTCACCAGCTCTGTGATGTTTGGAAAACTGTTTCCCACCTGGAAGAGGTGATGGTAACACGGCACTGTCCTTGTCATCAAGGTCTGGTGAGGCTCTGCTGAGAACGGTGACGATGAACTAAAGATCACTGTGCACGTGTTAGCATGGGCGCTGAGGGATTCTCGTCTGGTGGCTGTATGTTAAGGTTGGGTAGGACCAGAGCTTGTCTGGAAATGTGAAAATCCCGTGTATTACAGCTGCATGGGAACTTAGCAAATGTTTACTCCCACTCTGCCATCGGGTAGATACGGAAACCGAGTCTCACAGGACAGAGGCCACTTGAACTGCCCAGGAGTGGCCCTGGAGAGACTCTACTCCACAGCGGGGCATGTAGCAAAGGACCCCCTGTCCTGCCAGGGGGATGGAGAGTCCCGCCCATTCCAAAGTAGAACTGACAATATAAAAGGCGGCTGGCAGAGCCGAAAGGTCTGACCCCTATGCGGAGAGCAAAGGCCCAAGAGAGACAACAACGTAGGACAAGGTCCAGATGGTTCTGCTGTTGCTGCGCATTGTGCCAAGGCCCTTGACCTCGTGAGCAGAGGCGAGCCTTGGCCCACTCTTCCAAGTCCCAGCGCGGCCTGAGGATTTAAGGCGCCTGTCGGTGCAGCCCCTTTTGGGTGGGCGGGGGTCGCGAGGAAGCCGTGAGTCACCGCGCCGCCTGCTGCAGGGCTCCTGCCCCACCCCGGCTGCTCCGGGGCAGAGTTATAGGTGCGGAGGAGACTAACCTTAAAGGCTACAGCTTTATAGGGTGTGAATAAAGGCTGATGCATGGCGCCTAGTAACAAAATAAGGGCAAGTTCCAGCTGTTGAGCTCATCCAGAGAGGCCCTGACTTGTTCCGCAGGGCCGGGGCTGCTCACACTGCCCAGGACGGAGGCGGCAGAACGCGGGGGGCCGGAGCAGAGCCAGGCGCCAGCCCAGGAGGGCAGGGGCCTCCTCTTTCTGAAGAGTTGGATGCGCGCAGGCCCTGGGCTGTCTGTGCCTTGCGACAACTGACACCTGCAACTCCAATCACGCGGGGACAACTGGGGAGGGACAGCTGTGTCCTGGCCACTCCAGCAATGTTGGAAACGCTGGCTGCGGGAAGGAAAATAACCTCTCGCTCTCCCCTATGCCCCCAACCAACACACACACACCCCTTCTGGGTCTGCGAGCCTCTCTGGCAAGGCATCCCAAGGCCTCTGTAGTCCGCCTTGTTCCTCCTGACACTGACCACATTTCTCCCTGTCAAAGCCACGCTATTCATTACAGCAGAACATGTTTCTAGCGTTGCTACTGGGAGAAAACAATTCCTCCTTTCGTTTCTCTAGTCTGCCCGACATAGTGTGGAGGCCGATCAAAGAGTCTGAGAAACACCTGAGAAACAGGCCCGGGTTTCGGGCCAGGGTCACAGGACTGGGGCTCTTGGGCGGGAGGAGGAGGGGAAGGAGGAGGACGAGGAGGAAGAAGAGGAGGAGAAGGAGGAGAAGGAGGAGGAGGAGGAAGAGGAAGGCAGCCTTCAGGTTTCGGTGGATTTACCATCTGATCGAGTCCCCTGGGCTGGGACATCACATGGAAATGTTGTTGTCACATGTTTGCTCAGAAAATAGAGATGAAGGAGATTGAATCTGTAGAAGTTTCTGGACCCTGTTCCAAAGCCCAGACCGTGAAGGGAATGGTTATGTTCTTTCTGGAAGCAGCCTGCACACTGGCCCAGAAGGAGGCAGGCTGCTGCAGAGATTTTTTCCTGCAGGACGGGATGGCCCGCAGCACATGTCGGCGAGGGGAGACTGCCTTGTTCCTCTGAAACCGAGTCAGTTTGGGAAGCTGAGTCAGAGGGAATGCCGTTGCTCACCCTGGAGCGGGGCCAGGATGTGAGGGTTGGACTTTGCTAAAAATAAGCCATTCAGGTTTGGACATCGTGCTCTGTCTCTGCAGAGCCCTGGCACTTGGCACCAGGCCACGTCCTGTGGCGCCCTGTGGCGTCCTGTGGGTCGAGGCCAGAGGCTGACTCAGGACGAAGATGTTCTCTGGAGTCTTTTTCCACCCGGTGGGGTGCGATGGAGGAAAGGCTCGGTGGCGAGTCTCCCCGTTGTCGCAGCTCTGGACCTGCCAAGGGCTGAGGCTGTCGTGGGAGAAGGAGCTGGAAGCAGGTGATGCTCAGGCAGGGGCCCCCAGGGGTGTTCGGGAGGTCTGCTCCTCTGGGGCTGCCTCTCCCGGCCTTCAGGGACCCTTCCTCCTGCCCCAGAGACCAAGATGTGTCCCTGGCCCACGGCCCCTAAAGCTGGCGCCCTCCACCAGCTGTTTGAGGGTGGAGGAAGTGAGCAGTTTTTTCCCCAAAATGAAAAGAACTTTAAGGTATACTCATTATTTTTAAAAAAGACATAAAAAGAAATTTAAAAAACCCTGTATCTGCCTCCTCCCATAAATATATAGAGGAAAATACATATTTCCTATGCATATTTTTGTAGGCACATTTAGGTGAATAAATATTCCTTTTATAAGAATGGGATTGAGTCAACATTTTCCAACTTATTTTCTTGTTTTTGAGGCAAAGTCTTGCTCTGTCACCCAGGCTGGAGTGCAGTGGTGTCATCACAGCTCACTGTAATCACCAGCTCCCAGGCTTAAGTGATCCTCCTGCCTCAGCCTCCTGAATAGCTAGGACTACAGGTGTGTGCCACTATGCTTGACTAATTTTTTTTTTTAATTTACTCATTGTACCAAGAGCCACGGCTAATTTTTTAAATTTTTTGTAGAGACGGGATCTTTCTATGCTTCTCAGGCTGATCTTGAACTCCCAGCCTCAAGCAATTCCACCTCGGCCTCCAAAAGTGCTAGGATTATAGGCATGAGCCACTGCACCTGGCCCTGATTTTCTTATTTAGTAATATGTCATGGACAACTTTTCATAGCCATAATTATAGACTTATATGATCATTTTAATAGCTGCATATAGAGGAATCAAAATTTAACCCAGAAGTTAACAAACTTTTTCTGTAAAGGGCCGGATAGTGAATATCTTTGGTTTTGCAGGCCAGATGGTCTCTGTTGTAGATACTCAACTCTGCTGTTGTAGTTCCAAAGTGGTCAAAGATAATATGTCAATGAACAGGTGTGGCTATGTTCCAATAAAACTTTATTCACAAGAACAGGTCCTGGACTGGTTTTGGCCCACTGACCTACTTGCTGACCTCTGATTTAACCTGTCACCTACTGATAGACATTTAATGGCAATTCTTCTGCCACTAAAAACAACACATAAATATGCTTGTGTGTGTGCATATATGAATATGTATATATACTTACATAATATTAATATATACACATAGTATATATATGTATATGGTTCATACACATACACAGGATTCAGATATACAAAATACATATATCCTTGTCTGATGGCACCGTAAGATAAATTACAGGATATATTTTTCCTGGGATTTCAGAGGCAAGGTCGTGAACCAGCTGTGGATTCTGAGTTTGCTCTCGTGTTCTCTAACGAATGCATTTTGCCCAGGTCTTCATAGAAACACTGCTTTGCAAAGAGCGTCCTTCAGGTCTGCCCTAGAGGTATGATGTTACTGTCTGAGGATCCCTCCTCCAAGCAGAGCCTGCCCAGGAAGCTTGTTTCTTTTTCTTTTCTTTCTTTTTATATTTTTTAGAGAAGTGGTCTCGCTCTGTTGCCCAGGCTGCAGTGCCGGGGAGCTTGTTTCTGATGGATGTCCGCTGTCTGGGTGGCTTCTCAAGAAGTCTGGGGGAAGTCAGCTCCCTCCAGAGCTGTCCTGGGGATTCCGGGCACATGCCGCAGCACGTCCAGGCGCCCTGGTAGCCGTGAAGCCTTTCTAGCTTCTGAAGGACATGTGTGGTGCACACACTTACGGAACACCCATGAGAGGTGGGGACCAGGTTGAAAAGATTTTGAGGACAGCCTCTGCCCTCCAAGAGTTTTCTCTGTAGCATGAGAAAGAGAGCCCTCCCACTGCCGTGGGAGCCAGTGGCCGGGGTACCTGGGCGGAGGGACCCAGCTGGTGTCTGGCCACAGGAGGGGGAGACTCCCTTCCTTTTCTTCTCCGGAGGAGGCCAACCTTCTCCAGTGTCCCTCACTCTGAGTTAGCAGGGGCTGGTCACCGAGGGGAGTGCCGGTGGGAGAAGGTTCAGGGCTGAGTTCTGTAGGGAGAGCAGGGTGTGTGTTAGCAAGAAACAGTGGAGGAAGTTCAAAAGAGCCCTGAGCTGGAGAGAGGAAGCGCGTTCCCAGGCAGCGCTCACTTTCTCGGCTGAGGGTTGTTGCAGGTCACTGAGCTCCTCGCGCATCAGTGTCCTCGTCTGTAATGAGAAGGCCTGGGCGAGAGCTCACCTTCTACCTGTGAGTTAAACTAGAAGAAAAAGTGTGCGTGTGTGCCTGTGCACGTCCGTGTGCACGTGTGCCTGCATGTGTGCGCATGCGTGTGTGCGCAAGTATTTGAATGCAGCAAAAACGCAGTCTTTTAGACGTATGATCAACTGGCACGAGGCACGCTTGTCGGTCCTCCTCAGCCATCTGTTCTATGCCGAACACCCCTGGGATGGTCTGGAGCCTCAGCACGGTGCTGGGTGGCCCAGGGATGAGGCCAGATAAGTGGGGCGTAGGGCCGAGGGGGTCTTTGCAGAGAGAACACGTGGTCCCGGGAGGCGAAGGATCACTTGGCTGGAGAGTCTGAGAAGCCTAGAAAGTTCAGATCAGCTTGTGTGACAGTTGCTCTTTGGGAATTGGGAAAATGCAGCGTCTGAATGAGGATCTGGTGATTTACAACAGAACCGCCATGGAATGGCTAGAGGCAGACTTGGGAGGCATGCAGGATTCTATCCTTGGGACAACCTCCATAGGCTTCCCCGCAGGTCTAGACAGGAACAAACAAGCGCCAGGCACTGTTGACCCCTCCTTTGCCTTCTTGAAGGTCCCTTTTCCCCTTGAGTTCCATGGAACTTTTCTCTTTTGTGTCCTGTTCCCCTCGGGCCACTCCTTCCGAAGGTCCTTTGTTGGTGACCTCATTCCTTTAATTCTGAATGTTCTTAGAACTCTGTCCTAGGTTCATTTTTCATTCAATTTTGCATCCTCCCCTCAAACCATCCCCATGGCTGCCAGTACCCTTTCCATGCCCGTATGGCTTCTGGGTCGCTGTCTCCCCCTGGCCTTCCCCTCGGCTCTGGACCTGAGATCTTACAGGTGCAGCAACCTCAACATGCCCCACGCCGAACCCGGGGCCATGTCCCTTCCCAAACCTGCTCCTCCCTCACAGCACCCCAATTTCAAACGGCAGCAACACCATTTGCTCTGGTTCTCAGGCGGGTACCGTGGGCTTCCTCAGCACCCTACTTTCTCTCATGCCTTGCCTTTGTTGAATTCCAAGTCTTGCCAATTCTCATGAAGACAATAGCTGATGTTGGCTGAATGCTGGCCATGTGCCAGCCACTGTGCTTAGAGCTTTGTAAGCAGAGTCTCCTTTAACCCCCAAAGCAACTCTGTATAGTAGGAATTAATGAAACATCATTTAATATGCAAGGAAACCGAGGCATGCAGACTTGCCCCAAATCCCAGAAAGATTTAACTGCAGACCATCTGACCCCTTAACCTGATCTGTCCAGGTTATAAGACCCCCCTGCACGCCTGCGCTAGCTGGCACACTGCCTCTCACCTGGAGACTCATCCTGCCTCCAGTCTCTTCTGCACGCAGCAACCAGAAGGAACTCTCAAAACGAAACTCTGATGTTGTCACTCCTCTGCGTAAACCCTCATAGTCTCCCCGTTGCCCCCAAAAGAAAGTTCTCATTTTTCAACGAGCATTAGTTCCAGGCATTGGAGACACCTCACGGCAAATGAGACAAGTTCCTGTCCTCATGGAGCTTACATTGTAGACTGATGGCAGATTATAACTGAATAAATAGACAACATACTTGCAGAGAGTGATAGGTGATACTGAAGAAAAATGAAGCAAGGTAAGGGCTGGAGAATGACCTGGGAGGGGTATTAGGATTGGTGGTCTGATAGAAGCTGAGACTGAATGAAGTAAGCCCCTGTAGTAATGGGAAGGAGCATTATAGCTAAGTGGGAAGAGCATGTGCAAAGGCCCTTTGGTAGGAATGAACTTGGAGTGCTTGAGGAACAACAAGAATGCCTGTGTGGCAAGAGCTGGGTGAGAAACATGGAGAGCGGTAGGCAGATGGGCTCAGACTGGTTGCCAGGTGGGTCAGGCTCACCATGGTAAGGAATTTGGCTTTTATCCTGCATGTGACAGGAAAGTTTAAGTGGGCATAGGGAGGTGATCTGATAAGATGCAGGTTTTCAGTTTATGATCTGGCTGCTGTGTTGGGAACGAGCATGTGGGTGGTAGTAGAGAGAGTTGTGAGGAGGTTCTTTCCGTGTTCCAGGGGAGAGAGGGTGGTGAGGACGTGACAAGGGGTGGTGACATTTGCCATGGGCATTGAAGATGGGGCCACCCTTGCTAAGTGTGAGGGGAAGGAGGACGGTCAAGGGCAACTGGTGGGCTTTGCCTCTAATGCACCAAAACAAGGAATGGGGCACGTGAGCGCGAGACTCTGGGGCGAGGTGGGGCTGAGACGCAGATGTGGGGGCTCTTGGAACGAGATGGCGTTTGAGACCATGCAGTGAGATCACTGGGCCCGGGGTCAGTCCTTTGAGTCTGGACGACTCTCTTGAGGGCTTTTTGCTCCAAAGAAGAGCAGAGCGATGGGGAAGGTTGTGGGTTGAGCTGCGTCCCCCAGCAGATGTGGAAGACCTAACCCCACAGTAACCTGTGAGTGTGACCTTATTTGGAAACAGTGTCTGTGCAGATGATTGAGTTAAGATGACATCATTAGAGTGGGCCCTAACCCAAAATGCCTCGTGTCCTTATAAAAAGAGGACGTTTGGACACAGAGACAGAAGTGCTCCGAGGGAAGGTGATGTGAAGACACAGGGAGAAGACAGCCATCTACAAGCTGAGGATGCCTGAGGCTGCCAGAAGCCGGGAAAGGGGCCTGAGACAGAGACTCCCTCTCACCCTCAGAAGGAACTGACTCTGCTGACACCTTGGTCTCAGACTTCCAGCCTCCAGGACTGGGAGACGATCAACCTCTGTCATCGAAGCCGCCCATCCGTGGTACTTTGTTCTGGCAGCCCTAGAAACTAACGCGAGGAGGCAGACGTGGGGTTCACTGGGGGGCTTTTCAACAGGGGCGACAGAACAGCGTGTTCATAGGAAATGGAAGGAGCCCCGGTGGAGGAAACACAGGGGATGTGGGAGGGCAGAGGGACAGTTCTCTGTGTCCTGGGCCTTGACACACGTGGGTAGTTCCCACCTGCCCGGGCCTCAGCGGACGGCTCCTCCTCTCCAGGGAGACCTGGAACTCTCCTCCGGCCACACTCGCCACTTTCCCCATCTCTGCACGGCCGCCCCGTGTAGCAACTGCTTGTGGGATACCTGCGTCCCTCCCGCCACCTCCCCTGCCCAGCGCCCTGGGGGGACAGGGCCCAGCCCACGGGAGCAGATGCGAATCCTCCCAGATTGTTCTGTCCAGGTGACACTGGTTTCAGGGCCCGTTTTGGAAAACCGGTTCCTGGCTGGCATGACGTTCCCATCTCTTCACAGACAAACGTCGGTTTTGTCCCGTGTTTATTCAATCCTTCGGGGGGCTGTAAATCCGGAGACGGATCCACCAGGAACTTTTAACTGGGGCAGACCCTGTGAACTTTGTGACCTTGAGCAAGTTACTTAACCCCCGTGACCTTTGGCTTTTCCATTAGTCAAACAGGGCAAAAAGCTGCCCTTTCTCTCCCTCGCAGACGAGGCTGTGGAGGCTCCGGCTGGGTTCCGAACCCAGGGGCGGGTGTGGACTCGTGCCTGCGCGTGGGCTCTAAGTTAAAGCCCGAGCCACGCTTCTCGAGAAGAGCTGTGCAAATGCGTAGAGAAGGGGAAGGCTTAGTCACTCAGCATTCTGTATTCGGAACTCTGAAATTTTTCAAATTTTTGATTTAAAAAATTTTAAATTGTGGTAAAACATACGTAACTTAAAATTTAGCACCTTAACCATTTCTGAGTGTACGCAGTTCAGTCATGTTAAGGACGTTAATACTGTTGTGCAACCGTCACTACCCTCCATCTCTAGGACTTTTTCATTTCGCAAAACCGAAACTCTGTACCTATGAACACCGACTCCCCATCCCCCTGCCCCCCGGCCCCAGGAAACCACCATTCTACTTTCTGTCTCTATGAATCTGACTACTCTAGGAACCTCACATAATATTTGTTCTTTTGTGGCTGGCTTATTTCACTTAGAAAATCTTTAAGGTTCATCCATGTTGTAGCATGTGTCAGAACGTCCTTCCTTCCTAAGGCTGAGTACTATTCTGTTGTCTGGATGTTCACGTTTGTTCATGTGTTGATGGACATGCCACCTTTGGGCTGTTATTGAATAATGCTGCTATGAACACGGTGTGTAATCAGAACTCTGAATATTATACTGTATTATGGCTCCACTTAAATGCATTCATTCCCTCATCATCCTCAGCCTTCTTAGCAGTGGTTTGATTCGTCCAAGGACACAAGAAACCAGGAGGAATCTTGGCTGCTGCACCTAGACAGTCTATGCTTTTAACTATTCTTTCACGCAGGCAAACATTTCCACAAGGCCCTTTGTGGAGGGAGTTAAACATTAGATAATTTAAGGTATTATGGTTTTTGGGGTTAAGGCCATTTTTTTCCCCCTTGGAGGATCATCTGTTTTATCTCTACTTGACTTTTTAAAAATGCTGGAACTGTTTTTCTGATTGAATACGAAGCTTTTTTCCTTTGACGTTTATACGACCGAAGGTGGAAAAATAAGACCTTTGCTTATTAACAAAATGAATCAATCTCTCTCCCCCATGGGAACTTGAAAACAATTTAGAGAGTGGAGTAAACTTCAGATTTTCCTCTGCTATGAATTGGGTTGACCTTTCCTCCAGGTAAAATTGGAGGGAGATCTAGCCGGGCTCCACAGAAAACGAGGTCATGCCAGGTGCCACTGGTTTTTACCCTGGCCGGAAGTGCCCCGCGCTCTCATCCACTCTGTTCAGCCTCCCTCGGCACCTTCAGAGAGAGGGGAGTTGAGGCCCAAAGAGGTTAAGTGGGCTGGCAAAGGTCACCCCGGGAGACAGTGACCAAGGGAAAATCGTGCTCAACTCAGAGCCCTTAATGAGGCTGCAGGGGACAACTGCTCCGAACAGTAAATCCTCAAAGGCTGCAGGGCTCTCTGTTGGGTATTCTGTCTTCCTTTCTTCTCTGTAGGTGCCAGATGTGTTTGGGGAAATTCCCCACAGGACGGGAGCATGGTTAACCCCTCCTTTGTCCCACCATTTTGTATGTTCCGCCTCTGGAGGGGGTGGTGGGGCCGGGAGTTTCCAGCCAGCTCGCCCCTGGTGGCCTGATTCCAGGGCCTGCCCTGCGCCTGCCACTGGCCTGGGCCTGGGAAGCTCAGGATAAACAAAAGCAAAGAAACTGTGTTGGAAACAGGGCTGCAGGGTTGAGAAGATATTTAGAAAAGTGGCCTTGGGCCAGCTCCTGCTCTTTCCAAATATGCCAGGAATGCTGGGCCCGGAGGAAGGGACAGAACAGGAGACAGAAGGAAAAAGAACAAGCGTCACCAGGGCATTGTCCCAGCCCGTCCCGTCGAGTTGTCAAAACAAAGCAGAAGACAGCCCCTAACCCCAAACAAAAGTGGATGAAGAAGTTTCAGAGCTCAGGAACGATGATTACTGAAGTGTGCGGCTATAGTGGGCTGGCATCTCCAGAAACACATCTCTCGGTCTTCTCAGCAACCTATTTTTAGGTGAAGAAGTGATTCAGAGGACACTCAGGAGAAACACAGCCTGTGAGCAGGGCTGGGCTAGAAACCTCGGTTTCCCCAGTTGTGAGCACCCTGCTCAGGGCTGGGGTTCGGCCTGAGCACGGTTTCCCAGTCTGAGACCAGGATCCTGACAAAGGACAAAAGGTCAAAGGGCACAGCAGTGGGGGAGGAAAACAAAACAAAAACAGGAAGTGGCCGGCTCAGGGATTTTCCACAGGAAAGCTGGGAAACATGTCCTGATAGAAAAGAGTGTCAGAAGACAAAATTACAACAAATCTAATATAATGATCTCAATTGGCTTATTTGTGATTCTAGAATTGGGCAATACTTCATTCCGTAAAGCCGAATGAGCGCTCCGCTGAGCTGAGCAGAAGAGATGAAGGGCTGGAGAAAGCAGATTCAGAGGACAAAGAGAGCAGGAGTTACTTTTCAAAGTTACTTTTCCATGTGTGTCGGGGTGGGGGGAACAGGGAGCTAGAACAATAGAAAAATAACTAATTAGTTAACATCAGGGTATCTCAGGCTACCTTTTTTGTGTGAAGATTAAAGTAGAGGGAACTTCATTATCATGCCGACTGAAGATTTAAACTGGCCTTTTGGGAAATCGGCTGTTCTCTCTCTCTCCTTATTTCTTGGAAGGTCAGGTAACAATTTAGTCTGGGTTTGGTGACGCAGAACTTTCTAGCCTGAGTGACTCCATTTTGATTTTTAGTCTGGTCTGTTGGGGCCTAGTCCAAAACAATGGCCTCCTATAATTTTTATTTAACAAGAGCCAAAGGAAGAAAAAGGGCTCCTCCCAATCCTTTGGAAGCTGTTGGAGATGTGAACTGGGGCTTCAGTAGGATGGAGGCGTGGCCGGGGGACAGGACACCCAGGTGGGACACCTGAGCCCCGGGCTCATCATTGACATGACTCCTGATCTTTCCCTGCTTCTGTTCTCCTCTCGGAAGGAGAGCTTTGCCACCTCTTGTGTCCCTTAGGGAAGCATGTTCGTGTATGTCTAAGGCCAAGGGGTGAAGAGGGGTCTAAGGCAACCCAGGGAACACGTCCCCCTCTCAGCTGTTCTCTTCGTGTGGTATTTCTGATGTGTGTGGGCAGACAGCATTTAGAACCATCGTCACAAAAATGGAAAAACATTCATTTCACTTGTCTCTCCCTTGTAGGGCTGACTCAGTGCTTTTGCTACCAGAATTTGGAAGGGGCAAGGCCAGAGGGAGGCTGCCTGGGGCCTCTCTCTCTTCTTCTAAGCAGGGCAGGGGTAGATTTCCCAGAATTGCAGGTGGGCGAGGGTCTGTGGGGGAGGACAGTGACAGGTCCCGAGTGGGAACCCAGGAAAAATGGGGTTGTATAATAGCAGAGGACCAATGCCCTGGATCCCAGCCCCTGTGTCCTGTGCATGTAGTTAGCCACCCCTTCCTTCCCCAGGGGGTGCTGACTTATGTACTTCTTTTTTGAGACAGCGTTTCGCTCTGACCGCCCAGGCTGGAGTGCAGTGGCCTCGTCATAGCTCACTGCAACCTCGAATTCCTAGGCTCAAGCCATCCTCCCACCTCAGCTGAGACCCACCTCTCCCAACTAGCTGAGACCACAGGTGTGCACCACCGGGCCAGCTAATTTTTAAATTTTCTGTAGAGACAGGGTCTCACATGTTGCCCAGGCTAGTCTCCAAGTCCAGGCCTCAAGCGATCCTCCCACCTCGGCCTCCCAAAGTGCTGGGATTACAGGCTAGAGCCATCATGCCCAGCCTTCTCAACTCTACTCCTTGACTTGCATTGAAGAGTTCCTTTGCCGACAACAGGAAGGAAAAAAAAAACCCTCTAGTTCCTTCCTAGCCACGTTCTATCTTGAGATCTTATTTTACTCCCTAGTTAATCAAGGAAGTCAGAACTTTAGGCCAAAAGGGAAGAATGTGCCAGCTTGTTTCAAACACCCCATATGCAAATGAGTCAGTAAAGTATGTCGCAAGCAGCCACTAGAGGTCAAAGGTCAGCCTCTGAGTCTGAGTCCAACATTTATTTTGCTCAAAATATACTGCAAGCAGGGTGGCAGGAAATGAGTGGCAGCAACCTCAATTGTGTGAAAGTTTCCAATTAGGAATTCAAAGAACTTGTTTAATGAAAGAGTGACACGATTCCTTTTATGTGCTTCCCACTTCCTTGGTGGTTGCTGGCTAAGGGCTGGCTCCATTGTCAGGACTATGGATGTCATTCAGTTCACCTGATAGAAGGGGCAGCAGAATCTGATTTAATATTTAATAGAAAGGAAGTTGATCAGCTCCTTAGGTTTGGGGTTGGCAAACTATTGTATGGGCCAGCCCATTTTTGTAAATAAAGTTTTACTGGAACACAGCCATGCAGATTTTGGCTGCTTTCACTGCACAAGGGCAGAGTTGAGTAGTGAAAGAGAGACCATATGGCCTGCAAAGCCCAAGATACTTACTCCATGGATCTTTATAGAAAATGTTTGCCAACCCATGCTCTAGTTCATCACTTCTTAATTTTTTTTTTTGTATGGTGGAACCCCTTCAAAAATAGGGTGAGAGGTATATATGATGTATCCCTTTTCAGAAAAATGCGTGACTTCCTGGTGAAGAATGCCGATATGTAACTCTAACTAGACTCTTCTACAGGGACTGGGGCTGTCGTAGTGTATTCTGGACCTTTCACAGGAATAGTTTCTAAGGGTACAAAATACATCTCTGCACTAGCACCCACTCCTGCCCACTGCACTGGTCCTAGTTGTGATAGAGCAGAAATAACCTTGGATTACAGGGCAGGAGACACAAGCTCCCCTCTTGCCTCTGTCCCCTCATGCTGGGTGGTCTTGTGCAAGTCACTTCACTTCTCTGAGCCTTGGTTTCCTCGCTTGTCAAATGAGGGGTCCAAAATAGATGATTTCTTAAGAGGCTTTCTGGCTTTAAGTTTCTATGATCTCCAAGGGTCTGGAATGTATTTCTAGGGCTGAGGAGTTGGGGGGTTGTGATTTATATATTTTCAAAACATTTGACTCTGCTTGGCCGCCCAGAGAGGTCTGTGGTGGTTAATTTAGTTAATTCCCAGCTCTGACACGTGGGATTTGATTACCGCACTGGATATTTGGCATCTGTTGGAAAATACTCCGCCATGCCCTAGTCTCCACCCCTGACCCTGGTCAGACACCCTGATCAGTCGAGTTGCCACACAGGGGCTGCTTGTGGGAGTGAGGACGAATCCAGCTCGGCCCACCAGAATGCTGGAGAAATGACTTAGAGCCCCCGGCCTCTGGCAGAACATCCACAGTAACATCTTCTACCAGAATGAGGGCATGTAAATCTTATCTTGGACAGATATGACCTGTCAGGGAAGCAAACAGCTTTTGGATTTGTGTTGCTTTTGGTTTTAAAATGAAAGTAAATACACATATTTTTCTGATCATAAAAATGCTTCCTATTTATTGTGGACAATTTTAAGAAATACAGAAAATACGAACAAAGAAAAAATGATCCCCAAATCTTGCTCTGCAGAGGTGACTACCGTTAACAATTTGATCAATGTCCAGGTGTCTCTTTTATGCACACACTCACAACACTTTTACATCAATGGGCTACACATGTTGTTTCATTGCCTATTGCTGTTCATGTATCAAAGTGATCCCCGTAATATCTCTCTATGGCTTTGAATGTAGATTTCCAACATTATTTTTTAACAGTTGCTGTAGTATTTTATTGAATGTACCCTCATTCTCTGACTTGATCTCCCTAGGTCTCGAATGGGTCTGCCCATTTCTCTCCTTCCCCGGGATTGGAACATGAATGCTTTGCTTCAGCCACTGCAACCAAAAGAGCCTTTATTAAAGTCAGAAGATGCCTAATGCTGCCTGTGACCTAGTGCGAGGGAGGATAGGAAGCCCCCAGGGACAAGGGTGGAGAAATCGAGTGCACGCAGTGGCAACTCTGCCCCGCCAGCCTCTGCTGTGGCCTCATGCCACGATGACCAGCCAGGGCAGGAGAGGGCCGCAGCAGGGAGCTGCTCCTTCCAGGGCTGGCTCTCAGCGGTTTCCTGCCTTGCTAAATGGCCGTTGCTCAGTGGTGATGATTCATGGCATTTGGAAAGTGTGGCTGTGTTCTGAACAGGGAAGTGAAAAATAACACGGCCAAGGTCAGTGCAGGACAGCACAGGGGCTGTAACAGGATGTGCTGTCTTACTCTAGAAAGGCGGGGGGCGGGGAGCCACAGTAAAACTGATCCTGGTGGTTCACACCGTTCACGCCATGTGAGTGGGGCTATGCTTGGTCTCCTTTGGAGCATCAACTTTTCCAATGTCGGTCACTAATTTGTCCCTTGGAAGCGGCTGCTGGTCTTGG
This sequence comes from Cheirogaleus medius, assembly GCA_008086735.1. Classification (NCBI taxonomy): domain Eukaryota; kingdom Metazoa; phylum Chordata; class Mammalia; order Primates; family Cheirogaleidae; genus Cheirogaleus; species Cheirogaleus medius. Next base: position 39,963,362 of record VBSM01002153.1, on the reverse strand, counting down.
CTGAGCTGCTGTGGGTAGGAGGAAGTGGATGGGTGATTCAGTGAGTGTCTGCTTCCTCTCTGACTCAGGATTGCATCTGTTTCGTAGGGTGGTGCCAGGGGGCACTGTGTGGCTTTAGCTAGATTCTTTGAACTTGGGATCAAACCTGAGGCTCTGAGCCCTTCTGGCCGCTGGCTCTCCTTTGACCCCTTTGGCTGAGTGAGGGGGTTGAGTTGCATCCTATGAGCTCGCTCCAAGCTGGCTAAGGCCTTCCTGGGGTTTCAGCTGGGAGACACCAGTGAAGTGGAGAGCTGAGTTATCTCCTGGATCTGTGCCCATTTTAGGGGCTCCCTTGTTTTTGGAAGTCGTATTTGGGGGAGCAGCATGGTTCTGAGGGGCTCTGCCTAGGCAGTGGTTGGGCTGATGCGGGAGGCAGTTGAACAGTTCTCCTGGAGTCCATTTGTCCATCTGGCCAATGATACGATAGGAGAGGGCCAGGTGTGTGGCTGGGACGTTTTTACGTGAGGAGACATAATTGGCTTCTTATTCCAGAACACTGAGTTTTCCAAGGTTTTCTGTCTTGAGTGCACTGCCTGAATGGGTGTCACTGCTGTCACCTAAAACCTGTTCTAAGAAACACTCCAATTATCCAGATGATTGTCTCTGCCTAAGAGTATGTAATCCCAAGAGTGTTGACTTGGTAAGTACTTGGAAACCCGCTGCAAACCTGCTGCAGGTGCTCTGTGTTCCACACCCTCCATCACCCTGGCCAGTGGTCATTCCCCGCCCCCCGTTCTCTCCCACCTCCTCCCTGCCCCTCCATCTCCTCTCGTTCCCAACCCCAGCGCAGAGGCTCAGCTGTTCTAGCTTAGGCAGGACGACTGGCGTCCGCTGCCTATTTAGTGAGGACTCCATTAGCCACATATGAGAGAAATGCAAGTCAGGGCAGCCTGGGCTTCTAAAAGGGAGCTTTGTGTGACCCAGGTCACCTGCAACGGGGACCCAACCCTACCAGGTGCTCTCTCGTCTCTCACTTCGACTTCCTCCAAATACTGATTTCAATCTCTTTGATAAGCTTCTCCATGGCAGGTGACGTGCATGATGGCAGCCTTTGCTTATCACACTTCATGGCGTCACCACTGCAGAGGGACAGAGCAACAAGGCCTTGATGGCCTTTGCTGGAGCCAGGTGACCGCCACTGGCTCAGTCACCCACTGTGGCCGGAGAAAGAGCAGAGCTGATGGTAGCTCACATTTGGACTCTGTGATTAGTGCAGGGTAAGGGCTATTTTCCAGAAGAAGGGGCCCCTGTCCTGGGCAGACATACAACAGGGCTACCACCCCTGGTGGCCCTTGCTGAGCCCTAGGATGAAGCCGGGCCCTCCCTGCCTCACCCCTGCATCCCCTGACCTGGCCGTGAGGGGCATGGCCTGGGGGAGGGGCCACTGTCCTCAGAGCCTATTATTTCATGGCTTGAAAATCCATAGGAAAAAGGCAGTTTTCTCAATGACATCTTTTTTGGGGGTGGGGGAATACATGTCTGGGGCAGCAGCTCTGTGGCCCTCTGAGCAGAATGGCTTGGAGGATCTCAGCAGCGAGTGAAGGAGAACAAAAGAACCATTCTCAGAAGCATGGCAAAAATGAAACCAAATAAAAACCCCATAAAAATCCCTACTGAGGCAGAGGAAATACCAACCCGATGCTTTTGTGCTGCATATTCAGTAATAAAGGAAAGATTCACAGATAGGCAGAGCGACTTGATTATGTTTGGACTTGAGGAAGAATGTTCTGGAAAACAATATCAAGGAGTCACCAAGCAGGGGAGGCCTGCTGGCATGTGCATCTGTGTGGCCAGTTGCTGCAATTCAGGAACCGACCGCTGACTGGGGTTGGTGTGGAGGCTGGAAGAGACACTGGACCCGAACTGGTGCAAAGTTTGTGCACAGCTGCCGAGATCAGATGACCGCCAGCTGGGCCAGAGGAACTCTGACCTCGATGCAGTCACCAAAATACCCCGTCTGGAAATCGCTTTGAAGATTGATTAAGTAAACACTCTGCAGAGCAGATAATAATAATCGAGTGACGTAGCTGAGTTATCTGTAGCGAGTAGAATGCGCCAATTACGAAGCTGACAGGCACGCTGCCTCTCTGTTCCTCTCGTTTGGCTTCCTCACCGAGGGGTGCAGTTTCCGGCACAGGGAGTGCTCTAAGGGGATGGAGTTGAGGATGTGGAAACTTTCACTCTCATTTCATAGGCTGACACCATCCCAGGGACAGAGCACCGCCCATCACCGCAGGGCAGCTTGTGCGGCCTGGGGCAGGTAGCTCTTTCAGCACAGCCACCCTGAGACGCTGCTCTGGGGGGGCTTTCACTTCTGCTCTGTGGCTTTGGGCTGCTGCGAGCACCCCCTGGAAAGAGGGTTTCCCTAGGTCTCACGAGGGTGCCAGGGAAGGCCTGGATTTCACATGGGAATGCCTCGCCTCTCTGCACCATGATTCTGCTCTGGGCAAAAGCAGCTGGGCTTCTCGAGGCATGGAACGGTGACCACGTTGGTTCCCTAATTATCTCTGCAACTCCGGTGTAGACGGAGGTGGGAGTGGGCTGGCAGCTCTGGACGCAGCCATGCTTCTGGACTACGTATGCATGGTCAGGTTTGTTGGAACCTCCGGGCTCCGGGAGCAGTTTTGATGTTGTTTGTTCCATACATTCGTGATGGGCCCATCCATCCATTCACTTCCTCACTAGGGCCGCCCTTGCATCATTTGGTCACGCTGAGCTGATGCCTTTTGGTCCTTTATCTCCACTGCCTGGCACCGTGTCGAGCACCCAGCAGGGGCTCTACACACGTTGACTTCTTTTCTCGCCCTGCCTAACCACCTCCATACGTCAGAATGTGACCTCATTTGGAGATAGGGCCTTTAAAGAGGTGATTGAGGTAACAGGAAGTCATCAGAGTGGGGCCCTCGTCCAATGTGACTGATGTCCTTATACGACGAGGAGCTAAGGACACTCACACACAGAGATGACCCCGTGAGGACGCAGAGAGAGGGTGTCCATCTGCAAACCAAGGAGAGAGGGCTCCAAAGAAACCGACCCTACTGATACCTTGATTTCAGACTTCCAGCCTCCGGGCTGTGAGGAAATAAAGGTGTGTTGCTTAAGCTAGTCTGTGGTGCTGCTACCGCAGCCCGAGCAAACGAATACAAACTTTCAGCACGCTCATTAAGCACAGAACCAGGCACGAGGCATTTTAGAAGATCTGGAGGTAGAAGCAGAGAAGAACAGGAAAAGAGGAACAGGAACAGGCTCGCCTCATCTTTTCTTCTTCCTTTTCTCCTCCACAGCCCCTCCCTGCCCAGCCTCTCCTTACCTCTGCCCACAACAGAAAGCAGAAACGCAGAGGGAAATGAAACAGAGGGCTCCCAGCAGATGCCGCCCTATGGATGCTCCGGAACAGGACGGAGACCTTTGAATATCAATCAGAGGCCTCCTTTTCCTCTGGCTGCCCCTCTGGCCCCACGTTAGTTTTTAGCTCACGCGTGTTCATGCACATGGCCTGAGCACACACAAGGCCTGAGGGAGCAGCCGCATGTGTGCGTCTCAGGAAGACTGGGACGCGGGTCCCCTGCTGCGGTGGACACGCCGTGCAGCTGGCCAGGCCGCACACCAGGTGTTTGCCGGCCCCAGCTTCATGGTGCACGGGGGCTGGAAAGGGCCACAGTGGAACAATTCTCTGGACCAAGTATCACGTCACTTATTGCCCTTTGTGTCTAAAGGTGATGCCAATGTTGTGTTTCCACACGACTGCTATGGGAGGACTGTCCTCAGATTCACGGCCCTGGGTGATGGCTGTGCGCTTGAATCTCTTTGTCTGGCAGGAACTGTGAGCTCATTTCTTCGTGGAATCATCTTGGGATGTCTGGGAACGTCTCCAAGGCCTCAAACCTGCCGGGCCTATTCACGAGCCAGGCCCGTTTAAAACTGACACAATGTGGAAGACTCGGTGCTTCTTGTTCTTCTATGGTATCCATCATTCTGGATCAAAGACGTTTTCCACTCCACGACTCAACAATCATCCTGTCCCCTTAGAGGGTCCTTTTGCAATCCTAGCTTAGGGCATTGATTTTAAAGGGAATTGAGATTCTAGGAGCTCAGTGTTGACCAACGGGTCCCCTGTTGCACAGGACCGGGTCCCCAGAGGACTTTGGCCCAGATGTGACTGACAATGTGGCTACGATCAGTTCTGTGTGCATGCCGGGGAGTGGAGTTTGCATGTCACTGTCACTTTCCTCTCATGCCTCTGACTGATAGTGGCATTTCTTCATTTAATGTTGATATTAAAACAAGCTTCCCTTCCTTTTCTACACATGTTCCGGCGGTGCTCTGAGGGCCGGCCCGACAAGAGTGTTGCGAAGCCCTTGTGTGCTCGGCACCCCCTGCCCCCCTTCCTCTCCTCCGGCAGTGCCATCCTATGTGGGCATTTCCGCCCCTCAGCCCTGCCTTCTTCCTCTTGCTTCTTGCCTATTGCCAAGCGGAATCCTCTTAGTAGATGGGACCTTGGGTGTGCCCGTCTCCTGAGATTAGCTGCATTTTAGATGGGTGACTCTTGAAAACCCCAAGCTTCCCAAATCCAAAGAAATTATCTCCTAATGCTAAAATGGAGCCAAGGGTTTCTACCTGGGCTTGTTGGGTGATGGATCCACTTTGCTTACTCGAGTAACCTAGCTGGGTGGTCCGCCTAGCTCTAAGTGTGGCAGGACCCCCTTCCGTGGTACATGGCTGTTTACATGTATGTTGGATGTGTAGGCGCCTTCTCGGGTAGGTCTGGGGCGGATGCAGACCCCTTCTCTAGCCGAGGCAGCAATATCACTCAAGGGCATTTATTACGTATCCTGTTGCAAGTGGAGACTGACCCGGGCTCTTGGTGCCATCTCTCCGACACTTTTCCCAAGCCCTGGGACTATATTTACTAGCTAGCCAATTAGAAAAAAAATTACCACCACCACAACCACAGCTCTACATGCTTTCAAATCTTTGCTCTCTCCTCCCATCCTTCAATTTCATAAATGTTGGTACATCCTGATCACTGACTGGGCCCACAACCATGCACATACTCTTCAATGACCTGATGACTTCCAATCTGCTCCAGCCAATGAGGACTCGGTGTAGTGACCCTTAGATAAAAGGCTTCATTTGGCATGACTCATCCTTGGAGACATCAGCTCACTTGGCCTGTGTTGTTAAGTGCCCGGTTCCTGTAAATATTGACAGTTAGAAACCATCCCAAGAGCTACCAGGCAATCATCCGGAAGGTAATGTATATGAATACGACCAGTGATTAGGCAAAGCCCGTCAACTGCTAAGATTCAGCCACTGATAAATGTCACCCCAGTATCTCTCTTCCTAATAGTGGCTCATTTATTTGCAGGTGACTCATAGTTTGATATTTTATGGGGTCTGATTCAGCAAGGAAAATTTGTGGCAACAGAGAATGACATCCAAGGCCACTCCAGGTTCCATGATACTGGCTTCTTAAGGAGAGTGACTTTGCCAAGAAGGAAAAGCTAGGCCAGGTGCGGTGGCTCACACCTGTAATCCCAGCACCTCGGGAGGCTGAGATGGGAGGATCGCTTGAGGCCAGGAGTTTGAGACCAGCCTGGGCAACACAGTGAGACCTCCTCTCTACAAAAATATATTTTAAAAAAAAAAAAGAAGGGAAAGCGAAAGGGGAGTCTTTATTATTAAGAAACTGAAGAAGGCATGGAGAGACAGAGCTCCTGCACACAGGCACACTTCCGTTGCCATTTATCCACTGGGGCCAGTGGATCTGGAAGAGGCATTGGACATGTAGGCAGAAAAGTGAAAATAAAGAAAATAAAAAATAGAAAAAAAAAAAAAAGAACAAAAAGAGGATCTGGAAGAGGCAATTTTCTCTGCTCAAGTCAACACTTTTGGGTTTGTCAGCCACTCAAAGAAGGCACAAGGATAAATCTCTGCTCATGCAGAAACTGGTTTTACTTTTTGCTTTCCATTTCTAACTGCTTAAAATAAATTTGTCATTACCTGAATGTCCACAGATGCTTTCCAATGGATTTGGCTGTCTGGTTTATTGAACTTTATTACTGTGCAGGAACTTCCCATTTGAATAATGGTCTTTATGAATGGGCCTTGTTGATTTCCTACTTTTGCTCCAGGCGGAGGGGCTGCCCTGCCAAATCGGAGATGAGCTTTTCAATAGGTGGATTTTGAACATGGGGGCCTTTAGCAGACTGCTGTCCTGGGCTGAGGGTGCGTGCACACACACACGCACACACACACACATACACACACGCGACTGCTGTCCTCTGCACGCGTACTTGGCATTGACTCTGTGTTGCCTGCAGTAGGAGCTGAGCTCTGCTTGTGCAGACCTGTCTCTGTGTGCAGATCAGCCGGCACCTGAAGGAAGCATGTGTGACCTGAATGGGAGCCATCTCTTTGCCACTGTTTTGTGTGATTTGGGGCATGTTACCTGCTCTGAGCCTCAGGTTTCTTATCTGTAAAATGGGGATAAGAATGCCTACCTTGCAGGCTGGTGTAAGTAGAGATGTTGTATTTAATACACATGGCTCATAAAAACTTCTCAGCAAATTGCAGCTGTGGTCTTCAGCACCAAGCCACTGTGAACATTGTTACTGCTAACAATAAAAATGGATTCAAATTATTAAAGGCCTATGGCAAGCCAGAAGGTTTATATGCCTTGTATTCGCCCATCAAGGAGGTGTTATTATCCTCATTTTACAGAGGGTGAGCCCTCGGCTCCAACTCCAGCCAGCCAGGATTAGAACTGGGCATCTCTGCCGCAGAGAGCTTGCACTGGCTGTTGCCTGTGCCACCTTTCAGGGACACTGGAGGTCACGGCTGCATGTGTGTTTAGTGGAGGCTGGCAACTTGCTGTGTCGGACGGCCACGAGGGCATCTGCTTCATCTTTGCCCCCATCACGCGTGCACAGACTGGTCTGTGCGCTGTTAGCCAAACAGCCTTGCAACGCCCTTGCTCAACCACCTGGCAGCGGCTGGGGGTTCTGTCCTTTGTTCAGGTAGCTCACACACCCACTGAGTGTCAGAGCAGCGCTCTGAAGCTTATTGGTTCCGTATTTCTAATGGGATATCAGTGGGAGGGGGGTAGGAATCCGGTCTGTTGGCATGTATGGGGGTGGGGGTCTAGGGTTCGTGGGGAGTGGGAAGAAGAAGCTCAAGCTGACAGCCAACTCCGCTCCGCCCTGGTGACCAGAGGGGAACAAACCTTGTGCAAGTGAGAGCTCCTCCTCCAAGCTCCTTCTCAGCGACCCCACCCACCCCTCCCCCTTCTCTCAGGGAAGCATCCTCCCCGAGATGACGAGATTTAGGATTATGCCCCCACGGGAGTGTATTTATTAAATGCACGTCTGTGGCGTCAGGGCTACAACGGCATGTTTGGAAGAAAGGAGAGGAATTCAGCAGAGCAATGGTGCGGACCATGAAGGAGAGAGAATGTCCCTGAAGTGGCCCAAAATGAATAAGGTGTGTTCCCTGGAGAGGAAAGGACAGGTGGAGAGAAAGGGTGCTTGTGACGTGCTGACAGGAGAGCCTGCTTGTACATAATAAATAGCTACGAGGCACTGACACTTCAGTTTCCCTGCTCCTCTCTCGAAGGTGAGAGAAGACCCCCAGATGTCACCGAAGACAGGCCCGTTGGCAACACTCTGCCAGCCAGAGTCCCTTAATGTCCCAGAAGACTGGAGTGTGCTTTCCCAGGGGCCCAGAGCTTGCCCAGGAAGGCTGGGCCCGGAAGCATGGAGGAGGGGCGGGGGAGGAGGCAGGCAGCCTGGCTTTGCTGCGGGATCAGAGCCCATTCCTCCCTGAGCCCCCTCGGGGTCTCTGCCAGTAATTCAACAGCGGAGTGACTGTCCCCTCTCAGCAGTGACCAGTGGGGAAGACAGTACAGTGTAGGCCAGACTTGGGCAGGCAGGACCGCAAAATGGCCCACTTTGCCAACCTGGAAGATGCACATGGGCTGCTCTTGGTTGGATAAAGCCACTTTGAATCCTCCTAAATCCTTCAAGTCCAGGATTTTCTTCCTTGGTGCCCCAAAGGGTCGATGCGTCCTCAACCTAGTTCCCACTCCTTGAGGTTGTTATGAGAACTGGCTGAGCTGACGTGTGCGGGACACCCGCAGCGTCTGGCACACGACGAGTGTTCAATACCTGTTACCTAGTGGTGTTAGCACCAGTTATCCTTATGTCAGACTCCAGGTTTGCGTTTACACTTTAGAAGTCTGTTCTCTTCCAAACCGATCCAACAGATGCCCCCCACCCCCAGAAAATTTTTGCTTTGTTTGCCAAATCAATTTATTCCTCTTATTCATTCACTTGCTCATTCATTCATCTGCCCAACACTTATGTTGAAATCAAACACCTACTGTGTGCTGGCCCTGTGCTCTTGCTGAAGTCCTGCTACCTGCTCATGATACTGCCATGCACGGCCACCCCGCCGTACACACAGGTACAGGTTCTGTTTCAGGTTCCAGGTCTAATTTCTGAATAGATTTGTGTGACCCTGCTCCATTTTTTTCATGCATGTATTTTTTCACTGCCAGTATGCTTTTCATGTGAACCTGCAGAGAGCATTTGGCGGCTTTGGTTTACAAAGTGTTCCTCGTTCTAAGGTCCTCCAATGCCCGGGCTGTCCAGATCTGAGAAGGGATGAGGGAGAAGGCAGAACATTCTGTATGGAGAAAATCAGGCCCACATGTACCCCCGGGGGTCTGCTCCTTGCTGTGCCCTGCCTGGAACCACATTTGTAGCTGGTGTGTTAGGACCTGTAAGGTTGGAGATAGATGTCTGCCTTGGCAAAGAATGACAGAGTCACGTCACTCCTGGACCAAGTGGCAATTCACAGCCACAAAGGGAGTTGCCCACTCCACCAATACTCACTCTGTGACTGCCAGGCCAGACTCCCAGGGTGACTACCTCTGCCCCTGTTGAAACAATGTGGTCAACAAAAATAATTTAAAGGGGAAAAAAAAGCATTGCACGGTCAGGCTACAAATGCTTACCTAGTCTTAGAATCTTTATTCTAGAAAGTTCTATGCTACAATGGGAGCAGCTGTTGCTGCCTTTGATGAGTAGAGAAAAACAACTCTAGTGGAAGTGGGGGAGGAGCCAGAAGAAATCCTGGCCCAGCAGCCTGGGTTGGGTCCCGAAGATACAGTAGCCAGGGAGCAGGGCGCATGCTCCCCTCCCGGGATACTATTTCAAGCGGCTGCAGGAGAGTGTGTGTTCTTTGCCACAGGAAGAATGTTCCCTCAGACAGAACTGCTAATCGGGCAAGATGAAGGGAGGAATGTACTGCCAGAGGTGGTTACTGTTTGCTTCCCAGCAGCCTTTTCCCTGTCCTTCCCTGAGTAGCGTGTATTTTTGTCTTGCTAATTCACCCACCTCCCGCCATACCCTTCATTTCTGAAAATGTGGGAATTTTCTGAGCCTGTGAGCTCAGTTGCAAAACCATGAGCAATTTTCCACAGCTACCCCATGTCATCTGTCTCTTTGACATAAAGAGGGAAAGAGGAGGGTGGGGACAGGGGAGAGGAGGGAGAGGAGGGAAAGGAGGAGAAAAGGGAGAGGGAGAAATATTTTGCTGACGTCAAAGAAGACCACACTCTACAGGATAACATTACTTGTACCTCAACCACCCACTCCCTCTCATTTACTAGAAACCAGCCAAACAGCCTGTTTAGAAGCCCTTAGCCTTGCAGTCTGTTTTTTTTGTTTGTTTGTTTGTGTCTTTTTGTTTTTTTGCTAATTATCTTTTGACCAAAAGGGCCATTCATTGTTGGGAGTTTGAAAGCTACTTGATTCCCTGAAACAGAGGGGATTTCCTAGAGTAATAATTCAGACTGTGCTTGTGTAGGGCGCTGTAGCTAGAGTAAATTGATCCAGCTGTTTGCAAAGCTTATGGTAAAAAGGCCCCGGGGAGAGGATGGCATCTGCGGCTGGGGCCGCTGCGGGGCGCTGTCACGTGGTCCCGCCGGAGTCCAGCCAGCCCGCTTGGGCCCCGCCCCCCCCCCGCATGTTCCCCTCCCCCCACTCTCCTCCCCCCGCCCCCTGCTCCTCCACCGCCAGGACCCCTGGTCCCCGGGGAGGCCACCGCCTTGCAACCCCGGCTGACTTTGCTGGCCAAAGGCAATTCTCCTGCACATGTGGCAACCTCTTCTTGGGAAATGCAGGACACGGAGGATGAGGGGGAGGGGCATCTCCCTCATGAGAGTCCTCCCTTGGTGCGCTGGCTGGCGTGTTTTGATTGCGCTTCCCAGAAGCATCCCCCACGTTCTGTTGTCTGGATACACCAGGGCCTATTAGCAAATAAAATCAAAGCTGGCAGCAGTAACCTGTAACCCGAGGCTACAGAAATACCGATTCCACTACCCAGATGGTGGAGTTCAATGTGTTTTGCTGGCTAAGGCCGCACAAGTTAATTTTTATCCTAGTAAAAAATAATAAACACTGCATTAGCAACTAAATGTTTATCAATTTGCAGTTCATTTCCAGCCAGATCATTTCGCTCCTGCGTGTTTTTACTGCTAGCCGATGCACTGGAGTGCTTTTCACCAAACCATATGTGGCTACTTAAGCCCTAGCCTCTGTAGCATTTATATGGCGCTTTTCACCTTAATTGGATAATATTATTTGGCTACCTCAGGCATGGTCCTCAAATATCTCATTTTAATGATAGAGAAATTGCAGTAAAGAAAGGTGTCAATGACCTGCCTGGGATCACCCTGCAGTTTAGTGGTGATACTAAACAAGGAGCCACAAGTTTTTGTTTTGCTTTTATATGTAGCACAGACCTGTATGCTCTGGACCAGGTGTCTGAGCAGGGCTGCGGTTTGTTGTGTTTCTTTTCCTTATCTTACGACAAGTTAATATCAGAGGAGGTGGCAGGGAGCAGCTATCAAATGGAGCTGGGGACTTTGCATAGGAAGATGTGTCAATGCATATAAGAAATGATAACATGCAGAGAGTATGATTGAGCCTCAAGTACGTTCAGCTGCCCCACAGCCAGGACTTTCTGCAAGTGCTTTGGCTGGCTTTGTTGTCTTGGAGGAATTAGAGCCACCATTTGGTGGTGTCATCCAGTGTTTATCACTAGACCGTTAGAGCCAGAAACAATGAATGGACCATGACAAAATGAAGTGATGGCTATCCTGTGATCATGCAGTTGCTAAACCCTCCCTCCAGCCACAAAGTTCTCCTTAATTTAAGTATGGAATGGAAACCTCAATATAGCTGCATGGTTTAGAGCAGATCTAAAGCAGCTACTTGGGGAAGGAGAAGATAAAAGAGTTTGCAGGGCAGCAGGCATAATAAGTCAGACCTATGTTCCGTCTTTATCTCTTTGGGAAAGTAACTCACTTTCTTGAAGCCTCAGTTTTCTCCCCTGAAAAAATGAGGGCACAGCAGGATGTCCCTTACAAGGCTGGCATGTACATAGAGGACATTTATACTCAGGAGTTGGCATAGTGCAAGACACTCAGGAAGTGCTCTTGTTTGGGAGAATTAAACTTGGCAGGGGCTGGTAGGTGATGGGTCGAAGATACCATATATGCAACCCCATCTGTGAGGTAATTTCCTAGTGGGTAGGTTACAAAATTTTGTGTCTTTTTTTTTTTGGCCATCTTAAAT
>VBSM01002153.1:39922810-39934550 GCA_008086735.1 Cheirogaleus medius | reverse complement strand
CCAGGCTTAAAAATGTTTTGTTGAAGAGAGGATGACCATCTTCTTTGCTTCCTAGTTGCAAAGCATTTTCATTTTTAGATTTATAGACACCATTTAAAAAGATCAATCCATCAAGTTTTTTAATTTTCTTCCAGTCACCTTTGTATACACACACATGCCTTCAACATTTGTTCACTTAACAAAACATATCAAGTAAATTTCAGTGCACAAACATCATAAAAGCTGAAAAAACACTGCCAAATATCCTTTTAGCAAACGACATCGTCCAGGTTCTTGTGACAGAATATTGCATAATAAGGTCCTTCTGGTGGAATGACTAACTGGATGAGAACACTATATTTCCTTTTGGTCGGTAGAAACAGATCATTCACCTATCACATTTTGAGTTTGAGAAAATTCATTGAGAGTATCGTCATCTGTAGACGTATGGTCTGAGGTTTCACTTACATGATCAATTTCATCATTGTCGTTACAGTCTAGAGACCTGCTGTCTTTCTGCTCTCATCTTCTGATTCATCTAGGAATTGTAAAACATCTTCCCCTATTGTTTTCTCAGCCATTCTAGACTGCAAGTGAAAAAATTTGAATTTTCAATTGCATTTGATGCAAGCTGAAAGCAGACCACAAAGATGGTGTCTCTAGTCCTTATCTATACCTTCTTGAAAATGATGCCATACTTTTGCCGAGGCAATAGGGAAACTGAGAACGATGCATTGTGATGGTTTATCTCACTATTGTACCATTATTCTAATCTAGGTCATTCCACCATTCTTTTTTTGGTTATAGTTTGAAATAATTCATGAATAATGAGGAAATAGCAAAAATGTTTCAAGACACAGGAAAAACAAAAACCCTAAGATCCTCAGATGTAACTTTGATGTATAAAAGAGTCCAATGGATGCGTATGGTAATTGCAATACAGAGTGAGTCTTATTCTTTTAAGAAAAATAAGTAATTACTTCTTTTTTCTTTAGAAAACCTCTAATAAAGAATAAAAGTCAAGTAATGTCAGTCCTTACAAATAGAACTGCTCAAAAAGAAATTCAACAGTTGAAATTGGATGCAATGGATAACAAGAGTTAGTTTTCCCCCATGTTTTTACTCACGTATAATTTCTTAAAATGTCTTATGAATGGAAACATGTTTTTCCTTTCAGAGTGGTATGTGATAAAGGAGTGGTTTTGAGTAGAACATATTTTATACAGTAGTGTGTTCTTAATTTATGTATTGAAAATTTATTTTCATATAATCTTTAAAATATTCATGATATTTGCCTCTTTCCCCACTTAAGTGACACATAGCACTAAGTTGATTTGAGATAAGTTATATAAGAGAAGCATGATTCATAGCAAATAAGGTAAAAAAGGTAAAAAATAAAAATGAAGTAAAAAGGTAAAAAGTTTTGATTTTAGTTACAAAATACATACATGATATATTTTATGCTATTGTAACATATAAAAACATGTAACATTTCTGTTATAACATATAAAAAATCAGCAGCTATTTTTATTTTTCTGACATTTGGAATGCTTATATGTTGCACTTAAACTGGTCTATTTTTACCATTTTTGACATTTTATTTCTAACAGACAAAAATAAGACAGGAGATTTCAGCCGTTCTTTTCAAATAATACATTGCAGTATATGGATTTTTTTCACCAATTAATAAAAAGCCAAATTATACATAATTACCCAAATACACATTTTTTCTTTCAATTTACGCTTTTGAAGCACTAGAACTCTGGGTCTGGTGAAAATAACTCGGAGATAAATCTGGCAGAATTATTATCATTTTATGCTTCTTGTTACGTTCTTCCGTTTCCTCATCAGTGTTCTTATGCTTCTTGTCTTCAGCCAGTGCTCCACCGTGGACGTGAAATAAATGCCATATGACAAAGGATAAACCCGTGAGAGATGGTATAAAGACGAGACTGCTGAGGGCCACTGGGAAGGAATGGCCGAGTCACAGGCATGCCTACGCCACCTCTGCAGACAGTCACACACCAGGATGTTCTTAAGCAGTTCTGTTTCAGAGGGGGGCATTTTAAATAGTCATTTTGTCTATTGAGTTAAAAAATAGAAATGGACACAAAATGCTCTTAGCGTTTTTAGTGGTTCAAATCCCTGGGTCACTTTTTTTAAGACCTGGAGGTCTCGCTGTGTTGCCCAAGCTGGAGTGCGGTGTCCACCCACAGGTGCTGTCACGGCGCACTCTGGTCTCCAACTCCTGGGCTCCAGCGATCCTCCCGCCTCGGCCTTCTGAGTAGCTGGGACTACGGGCATGAGCCACCATGCCTGGCTTCTGGGTCCCTTTTGAGAGACCTTGGAAAGTGACCGGTTGAGCGCCGTGGGTCTACTTCAGCCTGTGGGTGCCGCTCCGTGCTGTCTAGGTGTGTGGGTCACGCCTGACTCATGCTTCCCCCTTGAGGCTCTTGTGCGTAGACTTACCACACACCGTCACCTTTTCATTCTCTGCTGTTCGAAACATCCCCAAGTCTGTAACTCAACTTGCATTCCGCAGCACATTTCTAGAACACGGCTTCCAGTGGCGACTGCTGCCAGGCTGACATTCTCGTTTTGTGTTGACCCACGTGGGCTTTGGGCCTGGAGGCTGGCAGTTTCATTCATTATCCCCGGGGTCTCTGAGGCGCTGTCCTGTCTGGGTATTGCAGCCTCCTGGGCACCGCGGTCCTGTAGCAGGGTGAGAGGTGGGACGAGCCTGAGGGACAGCTGTCGTCGCGCGGAGTCCAGGCTGCTGCGGGGAAAGCACGTGGGAAGAGCTCAGCATCGGCATCCCCTCTCGCCAGAGTTCCTGGGCCCGTCAGTGCACACTCGTTTCTTTGCCTGGTGGGTCAGCCAGGCCTGTGCAGACACCCCCAGCCCTTTCTTGTGGCGCTGTGGCATGTGTCCACGGCGTCCCCATCCGCGGCCGCCGGGCCCTTCCCCTCGGGCCCTGCTGCAGCCGCAGGACGCTCTCTGACCTCCTGCTTTGGAGAATACCGCAGGTGCAGATGTGCTTCGCCAGGGTCAGCAGCTTCTTCGCCAAGGGCAAGCAGGAGAGAAAAGACGACAGAAGAAGGAAAAAGAGGAAATAGCATAGAAAGAGAAAAGAAAATTGAAAGAGGCCAGACCAAGATGAAAGGGAAAAAACACACCTTGAGGGGATTCGTGCTGCGCCGGTGGCAGTGCCTCTCTCGTGAGTGTCGTCACTTTTCAGGCCGGGTCCAGCTCTCCGTGTTGAACAACGAGTATCGGGCGGGTGCGAGCGGAATGTGGAGCGCGAGCTGCCCACTCCGCCTGCTCTGGGGACTCAGTGCCCACAGAGCGGAGACGTGACTGGAATATAAGCTCTGCAGAGGCAGGTCCTGGGCCTTGTTTGTTCCTGTACTGAGTGCCCGGGAACAGTGCCGGACACGTCACGGGCACACAATAAATATTTGCTGAATTAAATTGGACGTTAGGTGAGTGCTGAAGAACAGAGTTAGATCTGCCGCTGTCCTTATGTTCCGGCGGGTCTTAAGGAGAAGAGTCCTCTCCCTCCTCTAGGCCCGTACTTAGAGGCTCCAGCTCCATGTCTAGCTCTGACTTGGAGGACACCCCTGGGGCAACGTGGGAGGAGTTGGCTGCAGGCAGGTTCCTCACCCTTCATCTCAGACTTCACAAACGTGAATAGACTCCGCAAACCTGACAATTATCTGAGAGGGGTTGTGTTTTGAGGAATGGGAAGGTTCTTCCGAATTTGCAGATGAGCTGGAGGGGTGGTTGGTGATTGCACAAGGAAGTACCACCTACGAACGCCCCACTAGGGTAGTGCTAAGTGAGAGGCGCACAGGCAGGGCACGGAGTGGGCTTTCTGGGAGAGTCAGAGCAGGTTGCCATGGGGAGGGGGACCCGGAATTGGGCTCTGAGGAGGCGCTGTATAGGCAGATTAGAGGGAGAGGCACTTTTAAGTAGAATTATGGTGGGAACAAAGGTATGAGGGAGGGATGCCCACAGCGTGGCTGGGACAGTCTATGGCAGGGGTCCTCAAACTTTTTAAACAGGGGACCAGTTCACTGTCCCTCAGAGCGTTGGAGGGCCGGACTATAGTTTAAAAAAAACTATGAACAAATTCCTATGCACACTGCACATATCTTATTTTGAAGTAAAAAAACAAACGGGCAAAAATACCCGCATGTGGCTCGCGGGCCGTAGTTTGAGGACGCCTGGTCTATGGCATTGAGGCTTTCTGTTGGAGAGTAAGAGAAGGGTGTGTTGGTGCATTTGGAGTCTTTGAAGGCCAGGCTGAGCATTGGGCTGGGTGTGGGGAAGAACGTGCCAAGGGAGGAAGCAGCCTTCCAGGGGGACGCGTCAAAGAATGGGGACAGATGCTGCTGACCAGGCCCGTCTGGGCCGAGGCCGGGCCCAATGACAGTGGGTGTAGAAGGGGTAGGTCTGAGTGAGGAGACGCTGGGGAGGGGAACTTGACAGGACTCAAGGACTCCTTGGAGCCAGCGAGGCTTCACGTCTGTGTGGGCGGAAGCTGCTCACACTTCAACAGAAATTTGGGTGCCCGGAGGTGACCCCATTGGGAAGCGTTGGTGGGACTTCAGTAGACAGCTGATGCCAGGAACCAGGAGAACACAGCGAGGTCACATCAGGGCCGCGTGCCCCTCAGGAGGCTGCCTGCACAGGGAGACCCTGCCCTGTAGGCAGCTGCAGGCGGTTGGCTTCTTGGGGGACAGAGGCACCTGGAGAGAAGAGCTGAACAGGTGTCGCCAGGAAAAGGCCACAGTGGGAGGCCACTTCACACATGCAGAAAGGAGTTTTTGAAAGCCTCGAAGTGGTCACATGTACAACTCTGAACTGGTGTTTTCTCACTGCTCTGCAATGTTGGTTTCGGTTTCCTAAAGAGTTTGCATGAAAATAATGAGCACCCTGGCAGCCCAGATCGCCCTCAAAGCAGCAGAACAGAACACAGAACTCTGAAGAACCAGCTCTCTTTCCATCCCGAGGGCCAAATCTTTCTCCCGGGGTTGTGGAGCAATCTTGAACCGGTGCATTCCCCGCCCCGCCCTGACGCCCTCGCCCGGACCTTCCTGACGTCTATGAGGGTGACGCACCCAGGGGAGAGCCCGCGCAGTTCCAGAGATTTCCGTCATCACAGACTTTTTAAACAAGCGCTCTCAGGACAGCGATTTTTCAGGGTGCACCCTCTGGCAGCAGTCGCATTTCTGGGCTATTGATTCGAGATGACTGAGCCGGGTGGGGGATGCTGTGATGTCGTTTTTTGGCATGAGATCTCTTCCAAGTAGATGGATAGGCCATTTCCGAAACGCTGCAGTGGGACAGACTCGAGCATACATTTTTGCTCTGGCCACCTTGGTATTTTGCATCCTGCCACCATCTCTGTGCACCCCTTGGCCCCCTCCACCTAGCTCCTGGCGAGAACAATGGAAAGCGCTAGCTGTGGACTCAGCACACTTCCTCCCCCTGACCGCTTCCGACAGCCCACAGAAATCAATAAATTAGGATAAAGAAAATGACATTTAGCTTTGTCGGGGCTCTCCTGTCAGTGTTATTCCACAGGCTTGGTGTGGAATGGAAACTCTGTTTCCTCCCCCCCCCTCGCCTCCCCTAAACTACAGACGGGGCTTCCTGCTTTCCTGCGATCGCCTACTCCCAGCCAGACAGTTCTGACACTTTGACTTACTGATCAACTTTTTTTTTAAAACCCACAGTTTTAAAAAAAGTTAAACACACACACAGTGACAGGAAACAAAAACACACAAAACAACAAACCTCGTTTGAGAGCTGAGTAAGCACTAAGGCACGCAGCCCAAGGGCAGGGGCCAGGACGAAAGTTCTCCGGGCAGCTGACTAACACAGCTCACGTTTTTCATCGTTTATAACTCTTCACAAGCGGTTAACACTTTGTTGTCTTAGAGGATGTTTGGGCTGAACGGCTCACATAGTTCTTGCGTTGGGACATGCCATATCCATTCCAGAGAATGGCAAACGGGAGTGTCCCAGGGAAGGATGAGTCAGGGCCACGTCGGTTGGTGCCAACACGAAGCAGCAACAAGCCAGTGTTCTGGTGCCTTCGGGAAGGTACATGTGTGTCCTCCACGCTCGAGTGATCGGTCTGGGCTGCCCTGCCCAAGCCTTTGTCCTCACCTCTCTCTTCACCCTGATGGTCACTAAATGTCTAGAGCAGGAGAACAAAATGTCTTGCAGGTCATCTTGAGCACCGAGTCCGAGACGATTGTTAACACACACGAAGCTTTCCCTCTCCTGGCAGAAGGGTGATGTTTGCTATTGGTACAGTTTTTAATTTAAGATAAGGCCATAGAGCCCGAGGCCGGCGGTGTGGTGTGGGCACCATGTCACCAGCCTCATCCCTCGAAAGGAACCGTGGTTTCTGCCTCTGGGTCTCAGGATTTGCATGGCCCAGGCAACGCCCCATGAGGACTCTTGGACGGAGATCTCTGGGTAAGGGGCTGGTCCTGGAAATAGTGGGTCAAGTTTATAGAGAGGTCACCAATAGCCTCTTTCTGGGGGCACCAAACTGCGTTTTCTCGGAGGAAAAGGTGCACACTTACTAGATAAAGAGGTGTGGTGTGGTTCTCACCCAGCGGTCAGCCCAACTCCAGATGGCGTCCAGGGCCTTGAGCATGAACGCATTTGCTGAGCACTTTCCAACGCGCCGGGCACCTTGATGTTGGGGCGGACAGGGTGAAGGGCCCGTGTTCCTGGGGGCTCAGCTATCCAGGGCAGGGCTGGCAGACGTTTTCTGCAAAGGGCCAGAGAGTGAATATTTTCTCTAGATGTTTTCTGCAAGGGGCTAGACAGTAAATATCTTCTGTGTTTCCTACCATAAGTCTCTGTCCCACCCACTCAAATCAGTCGCTGTAGGTGAAAGTGGCCACAGGTGAATGGCATGGCTGTGTTTATTTCTAAAAACAGCTGCTGGCCAGATTTGGCCCCATATGTATACCGCTCAGATTTTTCTACTGAGCTTGCAAAGGGCAGGGACAAATTCCTATGCAGTTCTGTCTTCCTGGTGCCAACTGTGGGGCTTGACTCATGGTGGGCTCTCGGCGGCGTGTGCTGAGTAATACTCTGTGAATGTCTTTTAAGGAAAATGCTGTGGGTCTCCCGGTGTATTTAACATGTGCAACTTGAGCTGCACTTGGAGTCATCATGGTAAATTGTTTACATTAAAGGACTCTAGCATCACACACACACACACACACACACACTCTGAGATATGCACACACACCTTACAACTTATGCCCCAGGTACACGGGCAGTTTACCTTCCAGTTTTGTTGTCCTTTTGATCCTTCCCTTCCTTCCTCTTCTCTCTCTCTCCCTTTCTCCTCCTCTCTCCTCTCGCCTCTCTCCCTAAATTTTCATTATGCGCTTTCTACATGCCAGGCACTGTGCTGGACACTGGGAATGTAAAGGACAGAACCAAGACAAAGCATCTGCCACCGAGGAGCTCATAGCCCAGGAGCTGGACAGAGGAGGAGAAAACCAAGCCTTGCCGGGGGCGCGCTGTGCACAGAGGCTCATTCTGCTGTGCTGGGGAAACATTTTCACATGAGAGGTGCTGCTTAGGGGAGACACGAGAGAGAGAAGCTACTTGCTGGTGGTGTTGCTGGGGAGGGTGGGCAGAGACGGGGACAGGCGTTTGGTGCAGCTGCAGATTGGGAGTGAGGTGGCCCGGGGCAGGAGGAGGATGTGCCAGGGTTCCCATTTTAGAGGGGTGCCTTGGTGGCTTTGCTGAGAATGGACGGAGAAAGGCGAGCAGGAGGGAGGATTGCAAGGCCAGGTGAGAGGTGCTGAGGCTGGGACACGGTGCCGTCGCAGTGGGGATGGGCAGAGGAAGTGGGAGCAAAGACGATACTGAGGTGGAACCTCTAGGACTTGGACAGTGAGTGTGTTCAGGGCGTGAGGGAGAGAAGAAGGGAAGAACTGTAAATTTGGGAAGGGAGTCGGGGGAAGGTGGGAAGCTGAGTTTGGGCGTGTTGAGTTTGAGAATCCATTGTCCAGTAGCATGTTGGGCTTTTGGGTTTGGTGCTCACTAGAGAAGTTTGTGCAGGAAAGATCGGTTATCATGAGCAGCAGGCGATTGGAGGCGCAGGATGGAGGAGCTCTGGGCAGCACTGACGTCTCCAGCAGGTGTGGGCCATGGTGAGAAGATTCCTACGGGGAAGAAATGACAGGCCCTTCCTTTGAGGTTGTCTGTAAGTGCCGGTGCGGAAATCAGCCACCCTCGCTGCAGAAGGCCTCTGGTGGGAGGGAGCCTCCGGAACAGGGAACCCTTCTGGGACAAAAGGAAAACAGAAGCCCTTGTCCTTAGGTTGCAGGTGTTTCTTCTTTCCAGCAGCGACTCCTGGTCTGGGTTAGCCCTGGGCCTCTCTCCAGGCCGCTTTCACCCTTCAGCAATAAAGTAATAGGGTCACTGTGTTGCTGATGTGGAACCAAAGTGTGCTTTTTGCATCATCGGCCCTATAGGAATTGAGAAGACTCAGAATGCCTTGTCCTGCCTCGGGGTTGGCAGGGGAGGGGCCCAGCTCCCGGCACACAGGGGTGCACCTTGGTTCCGTCTCCCAGACTAAGGAGTGAAGGTAGCAGCTTTCGAGAGTTGCCTCAGCCTTTAAGCCACAGACTAAGTTTGAAAACCGTTCCGCAAATGCACAGTCCTGAGTGATTTTCTGTTTGGAGAATAGAGGCAGTAACGCGAGTCTACTGTTTTGATAAAGCTTTAGGATCAAGGTCTATGTAATTGGCTCTAGACATCTTGAAGTAAAATAGTAGATAAGTCCTCACTGAGGGGGTTGGAAACTAATACAATAGATAATTTAAAGCCGACGGAAAGTAACTGGATCAGACACATTTTTGGACAAACGTAATGTGGGGCCAACCTTTGTTTAAATAGACTTTACTGAGGAAGGAATGAAATAGCTAAAACAGGTAAATGCTGAGCTGCTCCGGAGGGTGGGTCTACCTCCCCTCTCCCCCACCACCTCCTCTCCGGGAGCTACCCTGGGATGTCCCTAGCAGATCACTGTGGTCCTCTTTTATTTTTTATTTATGAGCTTCTTTATTTTATTTTTTAAATTTCAGAATATTGTGGGGATACAAACGCTTTGGTTACATAAATTGCTTTTGTACAGTTTGAGTCAAAGTTATTGTACCTGTTAAGTGTGAATTTACCCACCCTCTCCTCCCCCCCAACCTGCTTGATTTCCAATGAGTGTTATTTCCACATGTGCACTTAAGTGTTGATTGATTAGTTCCAAATTAGTGGTGAGTACATGTGGTGCTTGTTTTTCCACTCTGTGATACCTCAATTAGAATAATGGGCTCCAGCTCCACCCAGGTTGATTCAAGATGTGTTAGTTCACCATTTTTCTTCATGGCTAGGTAGTACTCCATGGTGTACATATACTGCATTTTATTAATCCACTCCTGTATTGATGGCACTCCTACACTGCTGGTGGGACTGCAAACTAGTGCAACCTCTATGGAAAGTAATAGGGAGATACCTCAAAAAACTAAAAGTAGACCTACAATTTGATCTAGCAATCCCGCTATTGGTTATCTACCCAAAGGAAATAAAGACATTTTATGAAAAAGACACCTGCACCTGAGTGTGGACGTCAACACCATTCACAGTCGCAAAGATGTGGAAAGACCGTGGTCCTCTGAACCCTGTGCTTGGCAGAACAGTGCATCTGTCCCGCTAACTTTATCAAGCGCCCAGTGAGCGCGTCTCCAGCCCATTCATTTGCATCTCTCGATCAGGATCAAACCTTCTGACGCCGAGCTTGTTAATCTGCATGCTCCCTTTTGACCCTTGAGTCACAGAGAGGCTGCTGGCTCTTTTCGTTTCTAGGGAATATTCCAGCCAATGTATTTTCTGGCCTGGGACTCAGTCCCAAGACCTCTGGCTTGAGTCAACCTGAAACCCTGTGTCTGCAGGGGAAAGCCACGGCTCTGAGCTTTGAGAGGCAAGAACTTGCAGAGATGTTGCCTTCACTCTTTGGGTGTGTGGGTATTAGCTGTGGCCTTGGCCAGGTCCCTGCATGCCCAAACATCCACATGCTTCCTTGGGTGGAACAGAAAGAGGACAGAATGAGGCAGGGGGGTGAGGGGCTCCCAGAGACATGGATCTGGAGGAAGAGTAGAACTTTTGGCTTTTCGAGGTTGCCAGGGACTTAAGGATCAACATGCAAAAGACACAAATAATTTGTGTCAATAAACCGCACTACTTACGCAACTCCTGACAGTTCTACTTTGGAATTTGCTCTTGAAAAGAATGTCCTAACCTAATACCGGCGGATTTGGGAACTCAGCAAGATGACGACATTCGTTCAGAGGTCGAGGTCCCGCCGAACCACGCTGGGCTACCTCTTGTAGCTGGGCGGCTAGTCACAGTCTGCTGATAACGATGGAGCTCGCCAGGGCTTCACACGACTTGTCATACCCAGCTCTCAATCTGTGTGTACTGCCATCACCTCGAGGACAAGCAGTAGCAATCACTTACCCATGAGCACTCGCTGTGTGCTGGCCACGAGTCTAAGCATGTTCAATGCATCCCTCACGGCTGCCCGCAGAGGTATTATAATTGCTCTTGTCACCAGGGGCCTGATAAAGACAATGGTGGGAATTTATTTATTGGTGCAGGCTCACTATGCAACAGTTTCTGGGATAAGCCCCTCACCTGCATTGTCTCAGCCTGGATCTGGTCCCACCGGTCCCAGGGACCCGCCCACTCTCTTCCACGGGCACTGAAGCAGGCAGAGGCGTACAGGGCCCCTGGCACCGGGCTGAGTGCAGATGCAGACTCCTGTGCTGTGCATGTGCTCAGGCCCTCCTGCGTGAGTCCCCAGCAGTGGTGGGAAGGACCCAGCAGCCCCTGGACACCCACTGCTTGGTCCCTGAGGGTGAAAAAGGACAGCCTCAGATGGCCCATGCAGCCACTGCCTGTTTCCCTGGCCTGCCCAGTGTTGCTCTGCCCTGGGGAGACGGTGTCACCCAACCAGGCCCTAGTCTATAGAGAGACCCCCACCAGCTCTGGCGTAAATGTCACCCACCAAGCTGCTCAGTTGCTCAGAGGAAGGGGGCTGTTTCCGTCCAAGGCCCTGAGACAGGAGGAGGCAGGGGTCTGTCCCAGGGCTGCTGCAGGCCTGGCCCACACTGGCATTTTTCTCTTTCTCTTCCTGGCGTTAGTGATGTGCTGTCACATAAGACATGCAGAGGACAGGAGTGCCCCTGTGCCCAAAGCTTTGCTCTGACACATTGCTGAGGGACTCCTTCTCGGGGAGTTTGCAGGGTGAGAGGGACACTGGACAGGCACGGAGCATCCAGAGAACGAGGGATGTGTCCTCAGCCTTGCCTTGCAGTTTTGGTGTTCTCGGTTCAAGGTTCTGGTTCAACTCCCAAGTCTGTACACTTTTCTGTGAATATTTTCAGGGTTTATAAGGAATTGAGCTTCCAGAGGGTGAAGAGAAAATAGCTTTTGGCTGCAACAGACAAGAAGGATGTTCTGGATTCTGGCTTCCAAGCCAGCCAGCACCGTGCCTGGGGATGGCACCTCCCCACCTCCCTCCCGGGCGAGTCAGCGAGCCCTGTGCGGTCTGCGTCCCCATGACGCCTGGCCGAAGGCTGCTGGTGAGGGCGTTTGCTGTGTGTCTTTTCATGCTAGGTCCTGGGTAAATACGCCCTGCGAGTGACAGAGCGTGAAGGTG
>VBSM01002153.1:39897011-39915536 GCA_008086735.1 Cheirogaleus medius | reverse complement strand
GGTTTATCAGTAGTTGGGAAATTGATCGAGAGGCCAGAGAATGCCAGGCAAGAAAAGAAACAGGTAGCAAAGACAAGAGCTGTGGTGCTGGAAGGCCTGGGTTTGAATCCTAGCTTTGTTTTTCCTACCTAAGTGACATTTTGCTGGGTCTCCATGTTATCACTTGTACGTGGGAATAATGTCTTCCCCCAAGGCTGTTGGAAAAACCAAACAAGAACCCTGGCTAACAATGGGTTGTTAAACAGCAGTTACTATCATGACAGTGACTATTGTCACTTGTAGTCAGTTGTCGTGATGGCACCATATTCTCAGATATCTTTGTGGGTGTTACAAAAACTGCTTGATCACAGGCTCTGATGATTCATTCATTCACTCATTCATTCAGTCATCTAACAAATATTTATTGAGTGCCTGCTATGTGACAGGAACTAGTCTATGTACTGGGGATATGGCAGTCAGCAAACAAAGCCCTGGCCCTTCTGGATATTCTATTCTAGTACGAGGAAACAGATGGTAAATGTACAGGGCATGTAGGTGTAAACCACCTATACATCAGAGGGATTCACAGTCTGACTTCGCCAAGCTTAGGCAGACAGTGAGACAGGAACCCCATGGATGTTATGACCATTCGACCTTTCTCTAGTTGGGATGTCCTCTCTGGAGCCCACACTTGGGTGTCTTCCTTTTTGTTGTAGATTTCCTCTTCTTCAGCCCTTCCCTGCCCAGGCTGGGCAAGCTCTATTGGTCTGTGGCCCCCAATTTCCCCTTTGTCCCATTCCAGGAGAAAGATATTTCTGGCGCTTTCATAGGAACATGCAGCATCTCTTGAGGAATAACCTAGAAAACTAAATAGTGTTTCCGGCGATCAGGAGGGCATTCTGGAGGGTTCTGATTCTCCATCTCAGACATCTGCTTCATGCCCCATTTGGTCATGCCCCAAACCAGCGAGATGCTATCACACCATGGGGTTTTTGTTAATACTGTCCCTGTAGCCTAGCATCTTTTTTTCTCTCTTCTCCACCTGCTGACTTCTACCCATCCATCCAGGTGCAGCTCAAATATAATAATTTCTCTGTGTCAGAGAATGTGAGCTGTCCCCCAGTATCTCTACCACTCTCTCTCTCTTCCTCTCCTCTCTCTCCTTTAAAAGCCACTGTTATTTTGGTTTTCATTAAAGGACTCAATCTGGTTTCCTAAAATCTCACTCTCCTCTGTGAGGTCCGCCCAAGCTGCCTTTTCCTATACCTCTCTACAGCATGTGATTTTGCCTCAATTAGAGGCATCCTTGGCTCCATGTGAGTGGATGGTCCCTTGACAATGCAAGCCCCTGGGGAGCGGGAACCTGTCTTATTAAACTCGTGCCCTGCCTAATAACCAGCAGGACACTTTGCCTTTATCCTCGGCGCGTTTAGTGAGTGTCTGCTCAATGAATTCTTGGTGAATGAAGAATGATTCCCTGCTTCTCCTGAACTAAAAATACTCTCTCTTTCTCTAAAGCAGCACTGGCCAGTAGAAATACAGTGCAAACCACATACGTATTTTCAAATTTGCTAGTAGCCACATTTATAAAAAGCAAAAATAAACTGGTGACATTAATTTTCATTATATGTTTTATTTCACCCTATACAGTCATCCTTTGGCATCCATGGTGGATTTGTTCCAGGACCTTCTGCAGATACCAACATCCGAGGATGTTCAAGTCCCTGATATCAGTGGTGTAGTATTTGCACATAACCTACACGCATCGTCCCGTGCCCTTTAATCTCTAGATTACTTATAATACCTAATGCAGTGTACATGCTATATACATAGTTGTTATACTGTATTGTTTAGGGAATAAAGACAAGGAAAAGAAAGTCTGTACATGTTGGGTACAGATGCAGTTTTGCTTTTTTCAAATATTTTTTATCTGAGGTTGGTTGACTCCATGAATGCAGAACCCACAGATACGGAGGGCTGACTGTATATCCAAACATTGCCGTTTTCATAAGTAATCAATATAAAATTAATAAAAATGATTTACATTCTTTTTGTCATACTAAATCTTTGGAATCTGATATTTTTACTTATAGTCCATCTCAGTTTGGACCAACCGAGTTTCAAGTGCTTGATGGTCACTTACGGTGAGTGGCTATGTCTCTGGGACAGGGTAGCTATGGGGGCCCTGAGCCAGCCCTGGAAGGGAGGAGCTTTGGATGGAGGGGCACGGGGCAGGGGGGACAATGCTGTGAGGTAGAGATGAGGAATCCCCTTTTAGAAGCAAGTCCCATAAAACTCGCTTGGCACAGGGCTCTGCAATATAGAAGGCGCTCAGTGACTCTTAGCATCTGTTAAGTGACTTTGATGAGAGAGATTATTGTGGGAACAAAAAGAACCACTGAGGGAGAGGAGAGGGGAGTTTGAGAGGAGACCTGGGGACTGTGGTAGGCTTCAGGTAGGACCCAAACTCTGGGCACATCTAACAATGTACAAAAACAAGGACCCAACCTTGGCCCAGACGTGGTGGGGTGAAGTGTTGATCAGGAGTGCCTGGGTTGGGTTTTTCACCACTGTTGCCAGAGTGACCCTGAGTAAGCCCTTTTAACTCTCTGAGCCTCAGTTTCCTCAGGGAGCCCACCTGGAAGCAGCACCCTGGTGGGCACAGAGCAACCTCTTCGAAGGAGCCCATGCAGAGTGGCACGATAGGGAGATGCTTGATTGACCACTCTGACAACCTCTGCGGCCACCAGACATTTTTTTCTTGGATAATTTCTGGATTTTTTTTCTTAGATCATTGAAGCAACAGGTGGCTTCTGTTCCAAAAGATCTGGCCGATGAAGGGGCTAGCCTCACAGAAAGTGGCCTCAGAGGCTGAACAAGGGATAGGTGGTCTTCACACAGTGGGGAGGAGCCTCTCGATCATGGAACCCAGAGGCCAGCTGTGGAGAGACCTGCCTTTCCTCTTCATCACGGAAGCCTCCTCATGGTGCTCTGGGGTCTTCGAGGAAGAGTAGACAATGCATAAAATATTCAATACCTCAGCAGCCAGGGCCTGGTCCATACGAGGGAGAAGCGGGGAATGACGGCCATCATGCAGAGGGCTTGATGGGGAAGCCAGAAAGTCCCTAAGAACCCTTCAAGGTGTCAACTTTCCAGCATCTCAGACTCAAGTGTATTTTTGGCTTGCATTTATCTTGGTAATGGCTCTGGTTTTTTATGTAATTTTCACACCTACGACTGGCCATAAAGGACTTGGGTGGTTTCCACCAAAGCCACTGTGGGAGCGGGCTATGCCAGATGCCAACCTGGAATTGGTCTTAGAAGGGGGAACAGGTCTGATGTTCCAAAGCTCAAGGTTGCACTTGCTGGAATATACGGGTGTCCGGGGAGCAATGGAACTGGTGCTCACGGTGCTGGGCTGAGAAACCTGAGTGCCTGACCTACCAGAGGGTTTTAGAAATTTATGATTCTGTACTTGGGAAGCTGCTGGCCTTCCTGGAGGTGGCTGTGTTTTTGGGTGGGAGCAGCTGAGGAAATACAAGGGTTAAGGGTTAAGACCCACACCCCACTGAAAAGTCATCAGACCTGCGCTGAAAGAGGCTGGGCAGCTCCAAGGCCAAGAGTGTCCTTGATGGAAAATGGGTCCTTAGGGAGCAAGCGTGTAATTGGACGAAGTTCCTTCATGTCTCTCTCCCCAGCTGGTAGCAACAGCCAGACATTTTCCACAGAGACTGCTAGTTCTTCAAGACCCAGGCTGGGCCACATGAGTTCCAATGATTCCTTGTGGTGACATTTTCCTTAGTCGCCCTTATCCAGAATAGAACAATAGCACCTGGAGTGGCTCTTGGTGCAAGCGAGGTGCTCAACAATGCTTGTGAAAACTTCGCCTGTGGAATGTTCACCCCTGAGCGATTGGGGTAAAGTGGCACTTGTCACCTCCCTCTTCCTCTTTCTGCATTCGTTTTTCATGCTGGGTGTCACAAAGAGAGAACCAAAAACCACCTTTCTTGCCAGGGTCTCAGTACTGTCTTGCTGCTCTTACCTTTCAAGTAAGGAAGAAAACCCACTAAACTCGATAAATGTATTGATTCCAGAGTGTTAGGGATTTCATGTGTTACCTACTGTCTCGAGTGGGCTGGGCGGAAGGTTCTGAGCTAAGCCTGCTGGCTCTGCATCAGAACTCTGTCCCTTCCTAGCTGTGAGGCTCTGGGTAATTTACTTCATCTCTCCGAGCCTTAGTTTTATGACCTGGAAACTGGGCATGATAATAATTTTATATCTACTTCCCAGAGTTCATGGGATTACATGAAATGATCAACATAAAGCTCTTGGCCGAGTGGCTGGAATGCAGCAAGCACTTCAGTGCCGGGCACTGGGTCAGATCTTGAAAGTTATTGACATGATTTCCCCTTTTGTCTTCCCGAACATGTAACCTTTATGCTCATTGGCCAGCTCTCCGCTAGAGGAAGCCGAGGTAGCAGGGGGTTTGGGGGAGATTTGGGATTTGTTATGGAAAAACCTTCCACCATTCCTTTTGGTTACCTCCTTTCAAACAGGCAGTTGATCAGACAGCTTTTGTGAACGTAGAGTTAGAGTTTGTATTTTAGATGACAAGGAGAATGTGTTCCAGTGACACAACATTTGGCAGGGATGAAACTAAGGCAGTGCCCGGGGGAGTCATCTTCCCTGGAGGAGGCAATACCAGGGTGCATTATCTGTAGAGAATTTAAAAACAAGCGTAAAGTTAACTAAACGTTGAGTCTACTTTTTTATTATTACCATTCGAAGGCAACATCAGACCATATCTGTGATAAAATAGTCCTCCTTAGGCCAAAAAATTTCATTCTAAGTTCTAAATAGTTGGTACAGTTACTGTTGAGTTGTAATAAAATAAGCAAGCTTCTTAGAATTTTTTTTATTTATCCTTTACTGACTATTGTATTCTCCGTGGAAAGTAATTTGGAGAACTCCCTGGTATGCAGTTGGCCTCCTATAACACATGCTTATCCAGTTACAGAATTCATTCTGAGAGTAAATTCAAATTCAACTGGAATCATCAGTGCTCACATTGGGTATAGCTTATGTCTCCAATCCTTGGGTGCAACTTATTCCTTTCTTTAAAAAACATGGTATATCAACTTAATGGAATATTATGCAATTGTCAACAAGAATAAGGTAGATCTATGTGTACTGATATATAATAGTACAATATATTATGTATAGTAGAATCTCTAATATATAGTTTAAATGAAGTAAGCAATATTTAGAACATTCAAAAATATTTTGAAAGGTGACATGTGCATGTATGTGTGTGTACACATACATACACACATATGCTTTATACACGAACAGAATATCGCACAAAGGGCAGATAAAAATTCTATACATTTAATAGGAAGAATGAGAGCCCACGATTGTGAAGACAAAAACATAACTTGAGCTTACTTCAATTCCATCATTCTATATCATTGCTTTGAGATTTTGTTTATGTGAAAAATTTAACACAGTGAAGTGAAGTGTGAATTGCAAGGTGTAATATTTTTGTTTGGTAAGTGCAAATTTTAGTTCATACATGAAATATTTTACTGGATCCAAAATAGTGTTTTCAACATTGGCATTTATTTTTCATTCTAAATTGTTAATTGTTCATTTTAAAGCTAAAGAACACATCAAGAGAGTAATGACTATAACTGATTATGATGTGATTCTTACGTGAATCATTTTGTGGCCGGGTGGCATTGTTAAATGATACGCTTTGGGTGTCTGATACACCGTGTGCTGCTGATATTTAATCAACATTTAAAAATGCTTCTCGGGCATTATTTTAATTTTATCCTCACAAAATTTGCTCTGAGGAACAATTTAATCAACATTTGCAAATTGGTCACCTTTGGGGTCCTTCTAGAAGGCTCTGAGTGATTTCAGGAGCACCCGCCTTATTAATCCTACCGATGTCGTACTCATTCATTCCCTTTTTTAACAGCAAGAAGAGCTCCCTACTCACTGATACTGCGATTCCTAGAAAAAAATCCTTTTATTCCAGAGATGAAAGGCTGAACCTATAAATGCTATTGAGGCAGCATTTGGGGGTGGTGGAATCTCGGCCAAAGGAGCAGGGAAATCTCCGCCGGTGGGCCCTCCCTGCTTGGGTAAAGGGAGAATGTGAAGAGTCCAGCAGGGAATTTGAAACCCTGAAGTAGGGCAGGGCTCTTCCCTGGTGGGGAAAGGGTATGGAAAGAGGACACCAGGAATAAAGGCTCTGAGGACCTTTCTCATCTCTTCCCAAGGGGGATTCTGTTTTCCTTCAAGTGCGCGGGGCTGTGCTTTGCCCATGCGATTGCGCGGGAAGGCGGGGCCCCTTCACACAATGTATGGCGGGTGTCTCTTCATCCCCTCCCCTGGGGGAGCCCTGCATTTCAGGATTACAAAGGACCCCCTCCCTTCTTACTTTCTGGGACTCTGTTAGTGGAGGCATCATCTTGTAGCAAGGCTTTCCAACAGATGGGCTGAGGCACGTACCGATGGGTTTCAGTGGTGCCAACGTATGGTGACCGTCACCCGCTCCGGGGCCAGCTGCAGCCAGGAGTCCTGGGACAATCACCCCCTGCTTTGAACAGCAGCCTCCCATGTACCCCAGCGTGCCACACAAATATTTTGTGTGTGTGCCGTTTTGTGCAAAGGTTGAGAAGGACTGCCCCCAGGGGCAAAGACAGTACTGTACCTGGCTGTTTGGGAGAAGTGAAGCTGCTATGTGTAGATAAGAAAAAGGTGGTTTGACCTGTTTTGTTACCTGGTAAAAATAATCTCTGGTGGTGCTTTTGCTTCTAGGTTAATTTGAGCATTTTGCAACCTGGCATCACGGTGGGGGCGGGGGGCGGGGGGGACGGACATGTGTGGCTGGCTGAAAATGCGATCATGAAGCTCAGCTCTTGTGTTCTAGCCCCTTCCGCTGCCCCGCACGCCTCTCCACTCTCGCCTGCTGTCAAGTGCTCGCAGATACAGCCCTGCTGCACACATGGCGGTTTTTTTCCTTCTGAAAACAAAGAAAAGACTCTGTGGTTTTGGTGCCCTGTGATGCATGCCATCTAAGAGATGTCATAATAAGGTTGTTTGGGTCCCTGTTTCTGGAGAGCTGGCACTCCCTGTGTTTGAGGGTGATAGTGACAGTTGCCGGTAGTTGTGGAATTGTGACATTGGAGTGGAATCCACGTCAGTAACTCCTTTTAGGGGATTTGCAGCTGTTGATTGAACCGTCCGGGCTTCGGTCACAATGTGTTGAGGTCTCACATTCTCTTCTCTTCCCTGGTGTGGTGACTGAAGTACGGAAGCCTGGCAGAGTGGAAGCTGGAGCACAAGCACGTGCAGTCAGTCAACAAACCTTGATCGAGTGGCTTCTGTGTCAGGCTCCGGGCTATGTGCTGGGCGTGCAAGCAGTGAGAAAACTTCCTCCAAAGGCCAAAAAGGATCTCTGTAAACAAAAGCTGAAGGTGTTTCGAAGTTATTTAGAAGTGTTGATTTAAAGGAAAATGTATAACAGTGCCTGCCTTCCGTGTTTGTGAATACATATGGCCTCCTTCTCTCAACGCTCAAGGGCCTGTCTCTAACATTTGCAGAGCTCGGGGCAGGAGCACACATAAAGTCGTCCATTTGTCCAGATAGTCAGGAATATAAATCAAGCCTACAAACAGCTAAATCAAATATGCTCTGTTCCCATACTTCAAAAAATATATGATGCATAAAGACAAAATTGCAAAGTGTGTAAAGCTATAGTTTTTACATGACCAAAAGTTGGCTAGCTATCAAAGATGACTGAATTATTATCGTATATGTTTAAATGTTCTTTTATTCTGCTTGAATGACTAACAAAATAAAGACACACATATTTTGTAATTATCACTTATTTATTTCCTTAATCTTTTGTATTCATTTCATCATGACCACAAATTCTGTCATCGTGATGAACCTTTTCACATAACTTTGTTCTATTGATAGCAATGAGCTAAAGGATTTTCAAAATGTAAATGTATTTAAAGTATGCAAAATTTGAATATATTTCCATCAAAAATGGGAAAATGCATTTAAAAACATCAAAAATTTATTTTCTCCTATCTCTTTTCAAAGAAAGTTATTCTTTATTATAAAATATGAAAATTGAAAGTCAAAAGGAAAGATTCAAAATTATAACGAACAAATACCAAAATGGTAAATAAAAATTACTTAAACAAAACTGATTTTTAGATTGAATTTTCTGAAAATTAAATGAAATCTTATTAAAGATTCTCATAAATAATACTTCATATTTCTAGCATTCAACTCTCATCTAGTTGTTAACCTAAAGAATCCTTATTTTGGGTCATGTGGGTTACATTTAGACCTACCTAGATGACGGTTTAAGAACAGTAGGAATTGTTAAGAATTCCACAGTGTTCCCCAGCTGCCATGTACAATCGTTGCAAACACCATGTTACTTCTTCTCTAGCTCCACGAACAGGAGGAGGAGCAAGGAAAGGGATGAGTCCCTCTGCAGGAATTAATAATTTCTTATGCAAGAATCTGCACATTCATGGCATCTGAGGGAAAAGAGTTGACATACTAATTTGTCTTTTCTTTTACCTACATTTGTCGGCTGCTCAAATCCTCTGCCACTCTGAAACGCTGTCCTCTCTGACACTGGCAGTCACAGTGCCCACAGACCTTCATGACCCTTGGAGACACTGGGTTTTTCTTTTTTCCCCCCAAAGACACAGGGCAAAGAATATGGAGGAGCCACGAAGGAGTGTTTTCCTGGGGCCTGAGCAGTGTTATTTACAGGGTTGGATGTTTAAGGTGATGAGTAAGTCTCTCCTGTCCGGAGCACTGGGTCCCAATGGACTTAGGGGCCTGCGTGAACATTAGTAAAATCACATTTGTGAGTGTGGAGCTGCCTACACCACAGGGCTGGGGCAGGTGTCCCTTTTGCCTGAGTTTTCTGGTGGGGCTGGCTACTCACACAGAGCAGGAGCCCAGTG
Organism: Cheirogaleus medius; assembly: GCA_008086735.1. Lineage (NCBI taxonomy): Eukaryota > Metazoa > Chordata > Mammalia > Primates > Cheirogaleidae > Cheirogaleus > Cheirogaleus medius. The sequence continues at coordinate 39,906,549 of VBSM01002153.1, read as the reverse complement.
ACGACCTCCCACTTGGAGGAGACTCTTCCTTTTACCTGCTGGTAGCTGACTTCTCCTAGCTCCCAGGTGGGGCTCTGGACCTGGCATGCTTCTTGGACAGAAGGACGCTTGCGGGAGGCATGGCCTGCTCCATGGTTCTTTTCGGTCCTGGTTGGTTCGTGGAGCAGTGAAGAGTTGGAGCTGACCATGAAGGTGGTGGAGCTGGCCAAGAAGAAGAGTGTCCTTTTGGAGACTGCTTAAGGGGTAGGGTGTGCAGGCCTGTGCAGAAGCACAGTCAGCTGCCTCTCTGGGAAGCCCCTCTGTGAGGTGCTCTCTCAAGGCCGGGTTGCTCTCTGTGGGCTCTGTCCCCATCAGCTCTGGGCCATGTCTGACCTTGCCCTTCCTCCCTGTGCTCTTGACCTCACTTCCTATTCACTCCGTCTTCCCCCTCCCCAGATCCTGAGCTCCATCAGCGCGTTCCCCACTGATCACTTCACCTGGACTCCTGATTCTCTCCTGGCTGATCATGGCTGCCCAGCAGATTTTTTTCCCCTCCCCAAGGACATAGGGCAACAGACATGGAGAAGAGGTTTGAGTTTCCTGCTCCTGAGGTTCTGACAGAATGATATCGACATCCCCACGTAGAACGAACATCTAAGCAAAAATGTTTAAAAAGGTGAGCGCGTGAGTAGATGATAAGGTCCACACAACATTTTGGGTGGGTGTCCACGTCATGGAAGGGTCCCCAGTAGGATTTACGCAATCAGCCCCGCAGGATGAGGGCTGGCCCTGGCGAAGTCTCACATTTTGAAAAGGTTCCACGGCTCTGCCCATGAAAACTTGTGACTTTAACGACACCCACGATTCCTTGATCTCCTCCGTGAGCAGAACTTTGTGCCCAGTGAAATTAGGTGTGTCTGAAAACACATTCCGAATATATTTAAATTGTGCTGGAATACGATTGTTCCTCAAGGATACCCTTTTCTCTGGTTTCACAGATGTTTTGGCTGGATTTTATTTTTAAACTTCCTTAGCCAAAAACATCTCCTCTCAGTAACAGCAAGTTCATTTCCATTCCATATTTCACTTCGGACAATTGCTTGACTTCATGTAGTGCCGCATGCTGAGACTCAGTCTCCCCGGGATCTGCACGCTTCCCTAGCATCAGCGGGAGCCTCGGTGGACAGACTGAGGCAGGGGGAAGGAGGACGCCCATGACTCCGCACCGTGGGAGCGCAGCGGAGCCGAAAGCCGGTGCACGCTAATAGTTGCAAATGGTGCCTTCCAGCCATATGCTGCCTTCGATTGTATTTACATTGAGACACGCAACATCTTGTTATCAAACAAGGCAAGACACAACACTCCACGGTAGGAGCAGCCACGGGAGCTTCTCCATCCGTGCGCTGTTGCCTGGGTGTTTAGTCTGGCAGAAATTCAGACCACAAGGTCATTGCAGGGAAATGTGACAATGCCGTGTGTCCTAGGCTGCTGGACTGCTTCAGAATGTAAAAGGAGGCTCTTTCTGCACCCCAAAGCAGAAAAATATTCAGAATTTTGCTGCCTGCCTGGATTATTTCTCCAGGAACTGGTTGAGGCCTTCAGGGTTAGGGTTAGAGTTAGGGAAGATAAAAGCCCTTAAGGGCTTCTGTGGCTGTGGGTCTTACAAAGCTGAAACCCTGGGGGCAAGTTTTGAGCCCCATCTGTGAAAAGATGTGGCTGAGACAGTGCAACAGAGAGGCAGACCTGGAGGCCCAGGGGGGTGTCTGTGCAGGACTGGTGGCCTGCTGTCCCGGGTCAGGACGGTTGTGGTCCTGCAGGGTCCCGATAAATGAAGGTGCAGTCTTGTTGGGCACCCAGGTTGCAGGCGTGACAGTTTGCATCGTAGCTCTGCCTGAATCAGTGTTTTGTGACTCTGGGAGCCTCTCCCCAGTGGCAGGTTATGTAGAGCTGAGGTTCCAGCTCCAGTTACCTGTGGCACAGGTGCCTTCTGCAAAGCCCTCTCTCCGGGCTGGATGGTGGCTGCTCCTGCCCCAGCAAGTGAAGCTGGCAAGAAAGGGTGGGAAAACTTTGTCTGCGTCCTGGTCACACCTACCTCAAAATCACATGGATCATGTAGCAGCCCTGTTCTTGCTAAGCTCCTCATTGGTGGGACGGCGTTAGGGTGCTAAAAACAATCTTGGATGCTAAGAGAGAATGATAAGGCAAAAGTGGAATTTCAGGCTGGCAACTCCACAGAGAGGAAGGGACCCTCGTAGTTAGGCTGGTTGTCCCTGGGCAGACATGTCAGGGCCGTTGTCTAATGAGGGAGCTGGGTTAGAAGGCTTTGGGGATTTACTCTGAACCTGAGATTTTGTTAGGCTGGTCAGAGGGTGTGTGCAGACTTAGTCTTCTGGGAGAACTGAGTTCAAGTCCTGTCTCCCAGTTTCTTGCTCGCTGTGCATCCTGGGGTGAGTTACTTGACCTTTCTGAACACAGCTTCCCTGTCCCTGCAATAGATGGTTGGTATGGACAATAGTCTGGCTCATAGCAGGTGCTGAGTAAATGGCAGTTGCTTTCCATCCTTCTCCTTCTTCCAGTTGGCAGAGGCCCGCAGGCAGCACAATACCTCTGGCTCTGAAGTGCGTGCTTATCCATGACAGACTCAAGTTTCCTCCCCACACCAGGAGGTGAGAACTGTCAGCTGGAGTGTCATTCAAATGGAAGGCCAGGTCTCTCTTTGAGCACAGTCCACCTGTCACCTCATTCTCTGCCAGGCCAACCCAGAGTCTGTGGCCTCTGCTTAGGGACCGGAAATACCTGTGAACCTCACACCTCCAAAGAAGGCAGCCTGTCCACGGGCAGCAGAGCAGGGTTTTTTATCGGCCTGTGTGGCACTTGGCTCTCTCGGAACACATGGTCCTGTGTGATGCCCCTGCTCTGTGTGGATCCTGCCCCTGCTCCACCGGTACCGCCCCAGGGTCACAAGATGAGGCGGGAAAGGAGGTGGAAAGAAGGAAGCTTCTAGTCACCCTGCCCTCAGTTGAAATCCTGGCTCTGCCAGTCATTAGCTGTGCAATGTATTAGGCAGGTCACTCCACTCCTGGGTCCCAGCATTCTAGTCGTAAAGCAGGGACATGAATTTCCCACTTGCAGGGAGTTGTAAATATCAAAGGCAGTTCAGGATCTGGCACATGGGCGGCATTTGATAATAATATCCTTGTTATTCAGACCAGTGCTCACATGCCTTTAGATCATGTGTTTTAAATAATTAGACCAGTGGTTCTCGAAGTGTGGTCCCTGGAGCGGCACCACCAGCATCACCTGGGCACTTGCTAGCAGTGCAGATTCTTAGGCCCCACCCCACACCTGCTGAATCAGAGACTCTGGGGTGGGGCCCAGCCATCTGTGTTTTCACAAGCCCTCCAGGGGACTGGGATGCATGATAAAGTTGGAGAGCCTCTGAATGAGAAATAGTTTTCCAAACCTCATCTCCCAAGGTCGGTTCTTTTGCCTGATGATGCTTGCTCACTCCTGCGTGGGATTTGGGAGGGAATCCAAACTGGAGGGCAGTGAGGCTGGGGCAGACACCTGTCTGTTGAGGTTGGGTGACATTTGTTGGCCTAAATTTGAGAGAAAGGGCTCCAGGACCCCTTGAGTTCCATCCTCCTGGGGCACACAAGAGCCTTTGATCAGTATTCTGGGCATTGCTTTTCACTCTCCCTTCTCCGTGCACCAGGAGCCGGAGTGTGCAGAGCCGGCGCTGATGTGGTTCCACCTGCTCACCTTGGCTGCGCTTCCCGGGCAGGGCCAACCAAGCCTGGGTGGTGGACGTGAGTGCGATTCTCCAGGTACGCTGTGGGAATGCATTCTGTAAAGGGATGCTGCCGGCCGGCCAGTACTTTGCCCGCAGCCCAGACAGCGTTATTAGTACCGTATGGAGACTAATTTTAGGAGAGAACCTGACACCTTGGTGTTGCCGTGTTCTGTCAAGCAGTCTTCCAAAGGATGGACTGATTTCTTTCATGTGGTCTGCTGTCATCCTGTTCACGGAATTACTGAATGGGCCACATGCAGGCAGCTAATACAAACAGCCCTCCACGCCCATGCTGTGACTCGTGTCACTCCCGAGGGCCTCCCAAGTGCCTGTCATCCCGCAGGCGGCCTCGAAGGGTTCAGAGTCTGGGCTGGCCTCTGTTCTGAAAACAGAACATTTCACACGGCTACCCAGAGTTTTTCAAATATCCAGATAGTTGATGTCCCAATTGGACTCAGCCTCAGCGGGAGTCGTGTGGTGTGAGCCCTCAGCGTTTCACGTTTCTTTTCAGAGGAAGTGTGCTTTTGGAGTGAGGCCGATCTGGGTGTGAGTTTGGCTCTGCCACTCGCTGGCTGTGTGAGCTGGAGAAAGTTACTGAACATCTCTGAGCCTCATTTCTCTTATCTCTCAAATGTAGATAAGAACCCTTGCAGGGATCTTGGGAAGATTTCAAGGGATGCTATAGCAGGGGGCCTGGCCCATGGTGGGCAATCCCTAAGCTGTCGTTATTCTTGTTTTAGGGTTTGCCTCTGGGTGAGGCATTGGAAAGGCAACACACCACATCCATGGAAAAATAACTTTGGAGGAACTGTTTCAGTATTTCAGCGGAGGAAAGATGAACAAAGCTTTCAGAAATAGAAAGCAAAGGTCCTTCCAGCCATGTCTGGGCTTCTTGTTTCGTCATCCATCACAAGGTACACCCTTGGTGAGTCCCCCAGGGCACTCCTTCTGGAGAGCAGGTGAGGGAGGCGGTGCCCAGCACCTGTGCCCTCGAGGGACGGTCCAGCCTGTCAGCCGACTGTGCAACTGTTCCAAGGTGCCGGGGAGCAGACTGCACGTTTTCACCATGAAACATTTGCCTGGACCCAGCTGACTGACTCAGCGTTGGCCAGCTGAGCAGAGTGTGGACTGGTTCCTGACTTCTTGCTGTGATCTCATAGGTTGGGTCACTTGAACCCTTGGACAGGGATATAGCTGTGCAGATGAGGGGATGGGGTAAGAAAACGCCCACAGGGTACTGTGGGCAGCCCAGGAGAAAGTGCTGGAACAGAGCAACACTGCCGCGGTGAATAGCGCAGACCCAGGCCTGGCGCGAGTGCCCACTGGGGGCGCAGCAGTGTGGGGTGTCCATTGCTCCTGAGTGTGCCGTGCGACCAGGTGCTCTGGATGCAGAGTCAGTAATTAGGTGAAATCACATGGCTATTCTTAAGCATTAAGCAGAATAGTGTAATAAACTTGTAAAATCTTTTAGATCCTTTTCATTAGGGAGATAGTTTTTTTAAAAAAATTGTATTGAAACTTTTTTTGGCATGATTTTTATTATGGTAAAATATACATAGCATAAAATTTGCCATTTTAACCATTTTTAAATGTACTTCTCTGGAACATTAAATATCTTCATATTGTTTTGCAACTATCATCACCCCCCATTCATCTCTAGAACTTTTTCGTCTTCCCAGACTGAAACTCTGTCCCCCTTAAACACCAACTCCCTTCCCCCCACTTCTTGCAGTTTCTGGCGACCGCCATGGCTTCTACTGAGACTTTCATAAAGACCAAAGGAGCCTTCTAGCAGATAGCAGAAGACGTTTCAAGTCACCACCTCCTCCAACAATATATTTAAGACCACTGTTTTCTAATATAGGCCTCCCCACCCCCTCAGATGTAGACACAAAATAAAGCCACGAACATATGTGGAAATATTTGGCCCCTTTGGAGTAATTGTACATGCCTTTATTTTGCCCTTGTTGAAAAGAGCGATATAATGTTTATAAAAGAACACTTACAGAGAAGAAAGACTTGGATAAAACCACCGTCTTCCTGAGTTGCTGACAGCTGTTATTCAGTGGAAACCTCAGTGGAAACAAAGAAATATTGCAGCATTGTTTTAACATGAACATTTGAAGTGGCTTCCTTCCAAAGCCCGGCTGATTTAGGTACCTGGGATCTCTAGCCAAAGCCTCCTGTACTGTCTTGATTTCTTCCCTATAGCTATTGTTGATGCAGCTGTGGAAAAGTCTGGTGTGTATCCTGAATCTGCGATTGCTTCCACTCGCTTGCACTCAGCTATTTCTAGGTTATGTCACTGAGTCTTCCTGAGCTGTTGACTGTTCCATTTGCTGGGCTTTTGCTGTCTGGAGGAAAAGCAAGCTGCTCACCGTGGAGGAGATTCACCAGCTTTCTCAGAACTCCAGGGCTGGCGGCAGCCGACACATAGATTTCAATGGAAAACAATTGAACTACGAAGGTAGCAGGAATCTAGGGCATTTAAGAGAAACAGAAAGGTTTTTTTTTTTTTCCTCCCGAGAAGGGTGGTACCTTCACATCATCTGTTTTTAAAAATTCGTGGCAATGCAGCTTGGCCTATTTTGAGCTGTGGACACTGTTCCACAACTCTGCCCACCTGGCCCGGACAGTGACTCACCGTGGGCCCTGCTGAGTCATTTCACGTCTCATTTTTTTTTTTTCCATCAATAGAATGGGGTTAATAACGCCTGCCCTGGTTATGAGACTTTAGTGAGAAAAAAAGAGGTAAAAGTGATTTGAAAATCATAAAGCGTTTTCCGTGTTGTGACGTGGTGGCCCCTGCAGTGTGCCTCTCGAGGCAGACACGTCGGGGTGGGGCTGGGGCAGCACCTCCCAATGGGGTGCCAGGGCAGTTGGGGGTGTGTGTGCGGGGCGGTGATCCTGCAGCCCTCTGGCTGTGAGCTACCTCCTCCATTTATCTCCTACAAATATTATTGTTTCCAAGAGGGCCATGACAAATTGCAAAAGGATTGGGAAGCCTGCTGGGGACAGGCTGGTAGACATTGGTAGGAGCAGCTGAGGAGGATCCTGGGCCAGGAATCACACAACACACTTTCCCCAGGCATCCAGCTCGAGTGTCATGTCCTCCAGGAAGTCTCTCTCGGGCCCACCTGGCCTCCACCCTGCCCACTGCACTGGGAGAGCTCGTTTCACCGTCTCCCCCGCAGGTGTCCACCTTAATCCCTGTTGTACCACCAACTCCCGGCACACAGTAGGGCCTTAATGAATGGGTGAACACCCTAACAAAACACCCTTGTAGATCTGTGGACTTTGTATATATTTGTGACTATTTCTTTTCTTAATATTTGTTGAAGAATAACAACAACAGCAACAACAACAACAACAAAACAAAACAAAAGAGCATTACTGACAGCCTGGTTTCTCAAAGCGTGGCCTGGGAACCAGCAGCAGGTGCGATTGTCAGAAATGCACAATTGCAGCCCCATCCCACACGGACTGAGTCAGAATCTGTTTCTTGCAAGCGCCCAGGAGATGTGTGCCCCACTGCAGCCCGAAAGGCACCGGTTTCAGGCACTGGCAGGGCCCCTGCAGGTGAGGGAGGGGAAGCCCTGCCCAAGCTTCTCCTTCCAGATCTTGGAGCAGGAGGGCTCAAGGCTTTTCACCTTGAGGGGAGCCTGCCAGCCACGAAGCCCGGAATTCTCCAGCTCTGGGGTGGGGCTGCTGCCAAGGGACCGAGTTTCTTTAAGGGATACAGGCAGAGGGACTGATGCCCAGCTCAGGGCATGGATAAGGGCTGTCCCTTCACAACTGAGAGGTGGTTTGGGGGGCAGGGGCCAGAGCAATGAAGAAACCCACCTGCCTTTGTTTTCTCAGAAAATGAGGGCTCACCTCGCCCTGAAGGAACCCCGGCCGACTAATACTTTCACCCCTTTTGCCTTTCCTGGACAGAGTTTTCGGTGTGAAGAGGTAACTCTGGCCTTGGTAGGTTCCAGTGAGTTCTAGATAAGAAGATTCCAGATCTTTCTTACTACCTCGCCCTCATGCCTACAGCCCTCCTGGTCTTCCTTGTACCTAACTGATATTTATTCCCACTGCCTTGTGGCGATGCTCGCGTTATTTTTTTTCAGATCAGTATTTGATTTTGCACTATGATTTGACTATTTATGAGCTTAGATGTGAGCCAGACTGCTGGGTTCAGGTCCCGGCCTGGTCAGCCATTCATTCAATGAATATTGAGCATCTGCTACCTGCCAGGTGCTCAGCTGGGTGCCGAGTACGCGGCAGTCAGCCAGGCCCTCGTTCTAAGGGAGAGACTGGCAGTGAACAACAAGGAAGTCACAAATAGCACTTTGCTCTTCAGCCGCATGACCCTGTGCCTGCGTAAGCTCTCAGGGACTTGATTTCTTCGGACTTAAAACGGCAGATGGTGACAGTGTTTTCCTGAGTGTTGCTGCGAGCACAGTGTATGACGATACTGATACTTAGAAAAGTGCCTCGCCAAAAGCGTCATTTAGCAAGTGTGAGCTGTTCTTGTTTGTCCTCCCAGCTGCATTCGTAGGCAGGCACCACTGTTCTCTGGCGGCCCTGGTCAGCCGCCCACCAGCCTGTGTGACCTCGGTGTCTGCACCAGGTGAATGAGGAACTTAGGTCTCCCTGTTAGGTGAGGCCTGATGAACAGGTGACATGGGCGTGTCCCTCTCTCCCCTGCCCCAAGAAATGCTCAGGACAGGGGTCCTGGAGTCCTGTTTTACCCAGTTCTTGGGGGCAGCCTCCTGGAAGGACTTCCACGTCCGATGTGCTTTCTCTAATCCCTGATTTATTGTCTTGGCCGTGTTTTTCTCTTTGCAAGTCCTTCTGCTCCGGCTTCATGACGGATGCATCCTGGATCACAGTCCATTCCTCAAAGCGAGCAACCTTGGAGCTGCATTCTCTGAATCCATGTTTACTTATGTCACCAAATTGAGCGATGGAGTTCACTGCTTTCCTTTTTGGGACAAGGACATTCAACCACTGCTTTTGATGCAGAATTTGGGACGGGTGAGCAGCATATAATTCCATATTTAAGTAGGTGTGTCTACGTGAGGGGCCTTGGGCTGCCGAGAGAGTTTTGTCCTGTAGATATGAGACACACCTAGGGACCCCTGTGGGAAGGTGTCAGGCCAGTCCAGAGAGACACCAGGGCCTCATCTCAGACACATGGGGCCTTCAGACGCAGGTACTGGCCTATAGTCCAGGCTGTGGGCTTGGGGGCCCAGGACGAGTAAGGGAAAGGCTTTGAGCACTGAGCTTGGGCGAGGCTGGGCTGGCGTGAGCTGTGGGACCCAGAGGTGGGGAGGGAAGCACATCCCTGTCCTGGGCAAGAGAGGAGCGTGGAGCCAGGGCAGTTCTGCAACACTGAGAAGGAGGCTTGGGGCAGGCCATGCATCTGGGGGAAGCATGGTGTGTGTGTGTGATTGGGGGATGGCAGGGAGGGAGCCATCCACACAGGACAGCAGTGGCACTTACAGTCCCCAGGAAACCACCGGGGAGCCCCAGCCTGGGCAGATGCTGGCAGGGGCTGTGTGAGGATGTGGCTCCCTTGCCAGCCCTTGGACTTCCCGGACCACCAGTGTCCTTGACAACCATGCAGCCCAGTGCCCTGATGCTCAAGTCCCCTTTAGAATGGCCCCACGGAGCCAACACAGAGCCTGTGTCTGAATACTTCCTCGAACAGAACAGTTACTGTCTCCGAGTGCAGCCTATTCGATCCATTCTTGATTTTGTCCCCATCAGATTTTT
>VBSM01002153.1:39858470-39891675 GCA_008086735.1 Cheirogaleus medius | reverse complement strand
GTGTGTGTGAGAGAGAGAAAGAGAGAGCGTGAGTGTGTGTGAGAAAGAGAGTGTGTGTATGTGTGAGAGAGAGAGTGTGTGTATGTGTGTGAGAGAGTGTGTGAGAGAGAGAGAGTGTGTGTGTGAGAGAGAGAAAGAGAGAGAGAGTGTGAGTTTGTGTGTGAACAATTTGATCAAAACCTTGGCCATCTCTAGAAGGAAGCCTGATTCACTAGGTCACTTAGAGACCAGCATATTTTTCCTTCTTTGAACTTAGTTTCCCCATCTGTGAAAAGGGACATGTGCTCTTGTCCTCTACGTGCCTGTAAGGCACACAGTCATGGATCTGGCATTATTATAAACCTTTGCAAAGATGAATTTGTTCCCTCTTCAACCCAATAAAAATAAAACCATGGAATTGCTGGCTGAGGAGGGAAAAAAATGTCAAAACATCAGCAGTTCAACTATCTGTGGCATCCTAAGCCATCTCTCAAGTTTCTCCTGTCATGGTGCGATCACAGTGTCACAGCCGAGGACAGTGGGCCCAGGGGTAAGAAACTTCAGTCTGTTTGGCACAGAATGTCCTTGGCTCCCACATGCCTCTGCTCAGACGGAAGCTGCTCTGTGGCCTTGGGGGCCCCCGCCAGCAGCAGCTCCGGGGGAGGGGGACGGCAGTGCCTCCTCATGCCTTTGGCAGAGGGAAAACCTTAGGATAAAGAAGTGACAAGAGAAGAATTGAAGAGATGAAAGACACTGCATCCCCCATGGGGGAAGGCCGGTGCCCTCTGATCTTCCTCTTGTTACCTTGAAAGCCACGTTCCTTTTTATAGGAGTGAAATAGAGGATAATCCTACATTACATGACGTCTAAAGGGGCTGACCCACCCCGAATCGACCTCAATGCAGAGGTGACCCAGGTTGATTGGATGGTGGGTCTGTAGAGGTGCCACTTGGCCTAGAGGTAGGTGACCATATACTTTCTTGGGCCAGCTGGGACATATCTTTGAGAATGAAAGGAAGTGCTATTAATAGTCACTCTGGCTAACAGGAATAAACAGGGTAAATAAAGGTGACACCCACCTAGAGTCATGAGAGGGTGATAGAGGCCCTACCACATGGTGGTTTCCTGTGGAAAGGTGGCCAGGCCACTTCACAAGGGTTTCGCACACATGTAGAAATAGCCTCAACATTTCTGATGGAGGAGGGGGTTGGGCAGAGGGGACATCTTGGGAAAAGGACAACAAGAGCTTGGCTATTGAAGGGGCCCTTCTTAGAGGCCTGGTTTTAAGACCCAAACTGGAGTTATCATGATACCTACCATCTTTGTAGAGTTTCATGATTTCCAAAACACTTTCACGAGATCCACAATTCCACCAGAAAATCCCATCCAGCTGTCCAAGGGTGGATGGGGCCAGTTACTATTTGAGAGGCGAGGACACTGAGGAACAGATGTGCCCAAAGCCACCAGCTCACCAAGAGCAAATTCCTTTCGCAGTGTCTGGATGAAAGAATATTCTATCCTCTATACTGCCCACCAGGACAATGTCTAGGGTCTTAGATTTCATTCCTACCCAACTGGTGACCCTCAAGAGAGTGCAGGAAATTAGGAAGGAGAAGCCCACTGGCCTTGGAGCAGAGAAGCTCATATGGGAAGGAGCAGGGGAGTTGGGATGCTGAATGGATGTGGGGCTCAGACTCCACCTGGGTCTCTGTGCCCTCATGGCTTTACAATACTGGCCAAGCCAGTACTGGGGTATTAGTTGGGGCTGGTTGGATGAAGGAGAGTGACCTACTGCCCTTGTGATTTCATGGGATGGCATAAGGGCTGAGCTGAAAGTGGTCTTGCTGGTCACCACCTCCAACTCCCTGCGCAAAAGATTAGAAGCTTGACACGGGTGTTGGAGCAGGAGGCGGAATGTAACTACTCCTAGCCACGCACCTCACTTGTTTTCGTCTCATTTAATCAGCAAACTACTCTGAGATAGGAAATATAATTTGAGATGAACCCTGTTGCCCAAATTCACAGACTAGTAAGGGGGCAGGGAGGATTTGAATTCAGTTCTCAGTCTGATCCAAAGCTCCTGCTCTTTGTACTGTACAGCCCTGCCTCTCCCTAAGGCGTAAAGAGATGATATCCCTTGTCCAAAGTCGCTTCGTCTGGAAGAGGTCAGGCCACACTGAAGGTACACTGACCCCTGTCTAAGTCTTTCTGGGTCAACTTTCATTGTAAATATTTTCTCTCTGATTTTGCAGCCCTTGGTAGTTCGTTACCAGGGCTGCAAAGTGAAGATAAGCTTGCAAGAGAGGAACCACCCACCTCACTCGATCGAGTCATGGGCAATTTCTGAATGACTCTCAGGCTGTCAAAGGCAATTGCCCTGAGAGGTCAACGCCAGGGCTGTTCTGTAGATATGACCAGGCTTCATTTTCCCATGATCTCAGAAAAACCTGATAAGCCAGAGGCAAATCAGGCCAGGGATGACGGGTAGGACATTGTGGCAGGTCCTGAAACCCCACCCACCTGGCAGAGGCCCAGGGTGGTCTCTGGAGAGGGGGATGGTGGTGGAGGTGTGTGAGAGGGGACAGCAGCAGCACATTTAGTCCCTCAGAAAGCCACTTCCTTGCAGAGACAGTGCTAGGCCAGGAGGGGTCCAGACGGAGGCAGAAGGAGCCGGGGGAGAAGCAGGTGGACGCACCCCTGGGCAGGTGACCTCATAGCCCTCTCTTGTGTGGCCTCTTTTGACCTGCTCCTTCCAGAGACACTGGAGAATCCAGAGGCGGGACAATGAGAACTATATTCCCAGGAAGACCGTGGATCCCTCAAAGAGGGAAACAATGGAACCCACACAGTGTTGGGGGTCCCCCTATAAGAACCCTGGATCCACCAGGAATGACAATTATGGGAGCAATGAGGGGAGTAGGGGACTGTCCTTGAGGCCAGGGCCAGCCTGATGAGAACAAACAGGTATTTTGGAAAATTGTCTGGCAGCCTCCCCCTTGGCCTGTGTGCAGGGCCCGGTGTTTGTGGAGTGCTTTATTTGTTGATCAGCACAAATTTAGTTGATCACCACATCCTTGGGAAACAGGTCAACACAGGTGGCCTACATTAGCTATGGGACCGTGTTTGGAACTCTGACCTGCACAGAGGCAACCTGCGCTCTGGGCCACAGCCAACCCTTCTCACCCCTGGGCCTCTGATGGGCTGCCCCTTCCCCCAACAAAGAACGTTCCTGTCCATTTCCATCCGAGAGCTTGCTTGCCTTCCAAAGCCCAGCTGAAAGTGCCTCTTCCTCTATGGGCCACCTTCCTTTCATTTTTAACTGTTCTAAATTAGGAACCTTTCAAACATTCCCCAAAGTAGAGAGCAGAGCACAATGCTCCCCCACTTACACGTCCCCCAGAATCCACAGCTATCAAGATTTTGCCACATTTGCTTCGTCAATCTCTGTCGTTGTTTATTTTTTTCTTGGGTTGTTTTAAACCCTCATGTCATTTCATTTCTACATACTACATTTTTGCATCTCTGAAAAATATGAGCATTTTCAGATATAAGGCTATTATGGTTATTAAACCTAAAAATTACCAAGAATTCTTTGCTATCATCCAATACCCCCAACACACAGTCTGTATTGAAGTCTCCCCAATTGTCCCAATTTTTTTGATGATCGATTTTTTGAAATCAAGTCTACCATTAGATTTAGTCGAGTTTGTGATGGCATGGGGTTTGTTGTTCTGTAGAATGTCCCACACGTGGCTTCTGTCCCCCTCCCCCATTTATGTCCAGCATATGCCCTCATTATAGCTGCCCTCAATTCTGCCCCCTGCACGACTGGCCTTTCCGATCCTTCTAGAGCATGAGCCCTTTGAGGCAGGCATAGCGTCTCATATGTGTGTTTACTGTCGTTCCAAAGTTGTGCATTACGCATCACAAACATTGCACTGATTGTTGAAAACATTGCTGTATTGGTGGGATCTTTGCCACTTAAAACTTGGAGTCTGGTGATCTTGAAACCCCCTCATGACTGGGAGGGACTGTTGGATCAGAGGGATCTGTTGTACACAGAGCAAAGGGTAGACCAGATGACCTTTAAGACCCATCATGACTCTGTAATTTTGCCACACGGAACCTGGCTGATGACAGACATCAACTTTGTCCTCCAGCTGTGTTCTGGGACTTATCAATATTCTTGTGGTTAAATTCCACAAGCTGGCATGATCTGAGGAGGGGAATTAGGGCATGGTTTCTTGCCATTACTTTTTACAGCCTGGCAAGGGCAGGAGGCTACCCTCCCTTTCCGCGGTTGCTGTGTCATTCAGTGAGGCTGCAGGCGCCAGCGGCCTGCGGGTCGGGGTGGTGGCAGCTCCTGTTCCCGTCCTGCTTTCTGACCCAACTCTCTGATCTCAAAACCTCTGACCTTGTTTATTTCTAGAGGCATAGTCTGTAAGCTATATTGTGAGCAAATGAGAAAATATGGCTTGGATTATGGAATTCAGCTTTATGATTCATTTGTTCAACAAGCTCTTTTTGAGAATCTCCCTTGTGCCAGGCCCTATCTAGGTTCTGGGGTTCAGTGGGTCCAAAGATGTCCAAGACCCACTTGTTGGCAAGGAGTTCACTGTTTAATGAAAGAGGCAGACCAACAGTGCCAGGGTGGGAGGAAGCCTGGGTGCAATGGGAGACAGAGAAGGTACCCATCTCAGACTGCTGGGGTCCAGGAGGGCTTCCTGGAGGAGGCAGTTTCTAAGCTGCATAGGAATTTGCTAGAAGGAGGGGAAGGGGAAGAGGGCAGAACAGTGCAGATTTATTCCAAGGAGAGGGAATAGCATGTGGGAAGGGAAATCGCATTTACCCTGTGTTTTCAGGGACAGGTGTAATGTGATTCACATGTCACAAATGATTTTTATAAAACTTAGTCCTAAGGGGGTTAAATGATTTGTCCAAGGGGAGGAAGAAGAATTAGAATGATGGTCACAGACTCTCTGGGAAGCGTTCCAACATCCTGACCTTATTCCATGCCCGTGTAACATCCACCCCCTGTTAAGTAACTAAAAAACCCTCATTTGTGTCAGCCACGGTGGTGGAGGGTGGGGTCCCTGGGCCTGGAGGGTTCAGGGTGGTTGCTGCATTCAGAGAGGGAACTTTAGGCCTGGCAGAGCAGACCTGGGGCCCCTTCAGAGCATGGAAACCCTCCTGGGGGCTGGAAACCCTATCTCAGAAGATAGAAAAGTTTCTTTTCTTAAAGCAAATGTAGACCGATGTTGGCTAACTGACAAGGTAGAAATACCAGGCTCTTGACTAAATAGGGTTATGTGGTGGTTTATATAATATATGAAAACCGTTATGGCTTAGTATGTTTATCTAGTTATTATTAAATATGGTTAATCTAACCACACTCTTGAGGAAGACTATGATCTTTCTTTTCTTCTGCATGTCAGATACTTTTTAACAAATCTCTAAAAAGATTAGAAATGTTCCTTCTAGAATGATTCCATGAGCTCTGTTAAAACCCTTTGACCCTGAAGTATTTGGCATTAGAGCAACCACCATAGCAGCAGGCACTTCACTTGGAAGACTTTCTTAATTAGAGGAAGCAAGGAAACTAGCAATGGCCAGCACCTACCACACGCCAGACAGACTCTGTATCAGACACTTCCACACGTTATTCTGTTTCATTCTCATGAACTCTACCAGATATATCTATTTATTATTAGCCCAGATTTTACATGTGAGGCAGCCAATCTTCTGAGAGCTTAAATCTTAAGAGTGTCGTGGAATAAGGAGCAAAACTAGAATCCTGATCCCAGAGGCTGTTCTTCTCTCTGCACCATGATTATGTTAATATTTCATGTGTGATAGATGGTACTGAAGATTGAGCTCTCAAGTCAGATTGTCTGGGTTTGAAACCGGGCTCTAGTCATGACTTAACTCTGGGCAAGTTACTTAGCTTTTTAAAAAAATGTATTTTTTAAATTGACATATAATAATTATGCATATTCATGGGGTCCATATGATATTTTGATACATATAATATCTAATGATCAGATCAGGATAATTAGCATATGCATCATGTCCAACATTTATCCTTTCTTTGTGTTGGGAACATTCAATATCGTCTTTCTAGCTATTTGAAACTGTGTATTACTGTTAACTATAGTCACCCCACAGTGTTAGAGAACACTAGAGCTTAGTCCTCTTATCCAGATGTAACTTTGTGTCCTTTAACACGTCTCTCCCCATCCGTCCCTTCTGCCTGCCCTTCTCAGCCTCTGTTAGCTTTTTGCCTCAACTTTCCTACTTGCTAACGGGGTAATAATGGCACCTTCCTCACAGGATCCAGACAAAATGCCCACGACAGTGCTTGGCAACAATACGTACTCCATGCACGTAACCACTATTAGAGGGACTTTTGCTTGAAATCAGGGCTGCCTTTTGTCCTGGCTTGCCTTATTGGGAAGAGGCCAGCACGTGGGTGCTGGCAGGGAAGCAGGTGTTGTTGTACATGCAGGAGGATGAACAGGCCCCCGGGCCTAGGAGAAGTGGAATCTACGGCTTGGCGAGGCCAGCAAGGCCAGGGAGCCGTAAACGAGGGCCGGGCTGGAGAACAGGGCGGGACCTGGTGGGTGTTTCCAGCTCTGATGGGTGAGGGCAGGGACCCGGTGCTCAGAGGCAAGGCCAGGCCCACCTCCAGTTCTGCCACTTGCTAGATGTGCACTTAGGGCAATTTCCTTTAGCGAGGTGGAGTCTCAGTTTTCCCATCTATGAATTGGGAATAATACTTCCTGCTTTCAGGGCGAAGTACAGGCATTAAAGAAACAATGTCTGCAAAGATGCTTAAGAAACAGCGTGGCATGGTTGGGGAAGGGCCCATCTTGGCTCTCCCCTCACACCCTAAGTATTTCTACCAAGCCCCCAAACCTCCCTAAACCTTCTTTGTCTCATCTGTAAAACAGAGATACGGATAATGACCTTATTTCATTGAGTGAGTTGCAAATGACATCGTGCACGTGAAGGCTCCTGGTGCCGGCAATGTTAGAGGAGTGGAGTCTGCGGCAGAGTGAGTGCGCACAGAGGGCCGGGGGACTTAGGAGGGAGCTGGTCCCTCTGGGATGCTTTGCTAGATGACCACAGACCGAGCTGCTGCCCTTGGAGTACGGCAACGTCACGTAGCTCTGAATGGCAGGGGTCAGGATCCTGTTCAGCGACCAGGCAAGTCCGCTCTGTAATAGGACCTGATTTCGCTTTGAGAGCAGTGAGCAGTCAGCCCTGGCCACGTGGAGGTCAAAGCGTGTGTCCCCTACGTACGTAGGCTTCACCTTCCACGCAAGTCTCCGAACCACACTGCAATACAGACGTCCCCACCGTGGGATTAAGCAGCTGGCTTCTCTCCTCCAGGCGACATCGACAGGGCGGATCTGCGCAACACTTCGTGTCTCCTGGGGCCTCCCCAGCCTGGGAGCAAACGGCTGTTAGAGGGACAAGGTAATAGTGATATACGCGGGACCCGCCAGTTGGTTAGGCCGGTGGCTTTAATGGCTGTCTTGGAGGTGACATTCCATTAGGGGTGATTGAACTTAATTTTAATGGCAGGATGACTTAATGTGTCATCATCCTCTCCCAGGCCTGAAGGTCGATGGGAAACTTTCCTTCCTTCAGGAATTACACTACAAAATCGCCACAACACTGTACCAGTTTGGGTTCGTGCTGAAAGACTGAGCCATAAGGGGTGCTGTGCTGCACATTCAACCTTGCCTGTCAACATGGGCCTCTTGGCTCAGTGACCCTAGAGCCAGGTGGCCTGGGGTGGAATGTTGACTGCACCCCTCCCTGGGTGTGTGGCCTGGGGCAACTTAGCTAACCTCCCTGTGCCTCAGTTTCCTCATCTGCAAAACTGGATAATAACAGTATGGGCTTCCTAGGGTTTTTGCAAGGACGACAGGATTTGGAACGTGTGAACCGCTTAGAACAATGCCTGAAGCCTGGGAAGGGCTGCGGAAGCATCAGCTGCTGCTGGTACGAGCCCTCTAGGGAAAGGAGCAGTGGAAGCAGCCGTTTGCAACACCCTTGCCAAGGGACACTGGCATGGTGGTCGGCTGGGCACAGGGGCTCCTCGGGGAGCAGCGGGAGGACGCGTGGAAAGGCAGAGAGGGGTGGACGGCAGAGGCACGGGAATGCCAGGCTCACGAGCTTCCGTGGCGTCCTGCGCGACATCCCACTGCGCGGACTGCGTGCTTCTGCACGCTCCACAAGAGGGAAAGACAACGGCAAAGCTGTATTTTTGGAGGATCTTTGCTGACAGCAGGAATGAAAAGAAATAAATATATATGAGAGCCATTAGGAAGGAAGCCCTGCAGGACCTGGCGGCTAATTGGATGTGAGGCTGAGGGAGCAGAAGAGTCCAGGGTGACTTTGAGGTGCTGGCAAGGCGAATGACAAGGGTGGTGTCGTCACCAGCACGGGAATGGCAGGAGGGAGCTGGCTGGGCCGCAGGGGAGAGGATGCTGGGGTTTTAGGCAGTTGCAGTGGGTGGGCATGCAGCCGGGGGGCCAGTCCTGGGAGCTGGGCAGGGCTGGGATAGAGACTTGGGAGTCATCTGCAGAGATAACTAGTTTCTCAGTTCTTGAGAGAGAAGAGGAGAGAGAGAGAGGGCGGCATGAAAGATTGAGGACGGGCGCAGGGAACGCTGGTGGAGTCAGAGGCTGACAAAGGATGAGGAAATCTCCATAGGCAAAGGCAGGCGTGGAGAGAGAGCATCACCCGTGGGACGCAGCGAGCCGGGGGAAGTGTGTTGTCAGATGCCACAGGGGCCACGAGGGATGACGAAGGCAGAGCTGCTGGGATCAGCCCCTGGGCAGCCCGTGCAGGGGTGGCCTCAGTAGATCGCGGGGAGATGTGGGTGCCAGAGGGAAGGAAGGTCTAGAGTGCTGGGTGACGTAGCGGTGGGACTTAGTTTTAAGAATTTCCACAAAGAGCCAGAAGTGATAAGATCGTGTCTTCCTGAATGGGGAAAACACCAGCACACCTGGCAGGTAGGAAGTCTGGCTCGTTGACTCACTGGACTGCCTCCTAGAGCCCAGCCCCGGAAGCGGGGTGAGGAAAACATGGGGAGGATGGGCCTATTGCCCAGCTAAGTTTGAGAATCCTGGCCCCGGATCCCCCACGTGGAAGGAGACATTCAGGCTGGGTCATGACTAGGCAATTCTAGCTCTCTCAGCCCAAGAGCCCCTTCACCTGAGCTAGGGGACCTCCAAGTCCCTTCATCCCACATCCAAGAGATCCCAATCGTGGGGCACTGCCACCAGCATTGTGTGCAGATTACAGAACTCCCATGCTCCTAAAAGCCAGCACTTACATAAAACTTCATGGACTGCAGAGTACTCACATGTGTATTCATACATGAGCTAGTTATGATCTTGTTTATACAGTCGAGACATTCAAGGTTCAGAAACATGACCGATTCATATAGCTAGTAAGTGGCACAGCTGGAATTTGAACCTAGACCCTTACAGTCCAAGTTCACCGTGAACATTTAAGCGGATTAAAATTAAAGACTTAATTTGACTAGTGTGGCGAATTTTGTGTAACTTTGAGATGTTTGGCAACATTGGTATAGCCCCAACTGGTTGGGACACCTTGCTAGTTGTGGGGGCCCTGACTTCTCCTGTGTGGAAACAGAGATGGTCTGAACCTTTTAAAACACTTTTTTGCTATTTGCAGTTGGGGAAACTGAGGTGGCTCCAGATTGACTTTCCGCTGCTACTTCCGGATCTGACTAGGTTGGACGGCAGCCCTGGAGCCGGCTGCTTCCTCAGCGACCCCAGTTGTCGACGTTCAGCGGAGGGCGGTGGACCCCAATAACAGCAGGCTCTTGGCTCCAAGTCCCACCTGCATAAATTCTGGAAGCCAAGCTCTCCCCTTCCCTGGAAGCGAAGGGTTCTGAGAGCACACAAAGTAGCGGCAACTCTACTCAGCAGCATCTCAGCTGCAATCGCATGAGTGGCTTTGCCCGGTCAATTCTTATTCTTCCTTTGAGAATGCAGTCCCAACTTTCACTCATTCTCCTTCTTTCAGTGCTCCCTGTGCCTTAGGACAAAGATCCGGGGGTTGTGTTGAAAGACGATACGTATAAAAGTACCCAGCATTGCACTCTAAATTTTCCCTTCCTTCTGACAATTGGTCACTGTCTCTATATTAAGCTCAAGCACCTCAAAGGCCCTATTATGGCTGAGGACAGGTTGGATGTGGCCTTTGTCCCCTCTTTGTAGTGTTACTTGCTCTATTGCAGCATTAAGCGTTGGCCCCATTATTCCCGAATGAGTCAGAAGCGTCCATCCCTCTGCCGTACAGGCTCATGTGTCCTTTGACACACTTGATAGCTGGTGCAGTTATGAAAACAAACCCTAGAGATTTGCAAGTAGGGATGTGTCGAGGCCCCATGTTTTTTGGTGAAACAAATGTCAGCTGTAGCTCAGGGACTTCCTTCTGATAAAAAGCACCCATTGCTTTAGGCAGCCTCGGAGCTGAAACACAGACAGTATTAACTCCTAGTATGCATGCTCTTGCGCAGTCCCTTCCCCCATGGAATAGGGCCGACCCCGGTGACCAACAGGATATTATGGAAATGACCTCTGAGGCTGGGTTATAGAAGACATGGTGGCTTCTGTCTTGTTCTCTTGAATCACTCACTCTGGGGGAGTGCCATCTAGCTGCCACTTTGTGAGGACACTCAAGCAGCCATAAAGATAGGCCTGTGTAGTGAGGACTCAAGGGCCCCTGCCAACAGCCAGCATCGCCGTCTTGCCAGTGTGACCACGGGGCCGTTTCAGAAGCAGACCCTCCAACTCCAGTCAAGCCTTTAGATGATGGCCGCCTCAGCTGACACTTCTAAATACAGCCTCACCAGAGACCCTGAGCCAGAACCATCCAGTGAAGCCATTTCCAGATTCCTGATCCCAAAGACTGTGACATAAAGGAAATGCTCATGTTTTAAGCACTAAGTTTTGGGCTAATTTGTACACCCATGGCAGGTGCACAGGGACTTCTGACTCTGTGGACTCGTGCACAGCTCACACTTTCCTGTGTTTTCAGCCGATGTGGAGGCCTCTCCACTGTTTCTCCCTGTGTTGCTTCTGTTGACATGCAGGCTGCATGGAGCCAGTTGGTGCCTGGCATTCCTGCTATCCGGGTCACTGTAGGAACCTTTGGGTGCTCTTTTCCAGGCTCTGAAGTTCATTTCACACTGGTGCAGTGTGGAAGCTGGAGTACCACAAAGGCTTTCAGACTGGACAGACCTACAGGTGCTTGGTAAAGCCAGGCAACAGGTGGGAAGGAGGGTACACATTAGCCCACTGGCTTCTTGAGCTCCAGTCTGCAGCTACTCCTTATCTCCTCCTCCTTGGGCTTCCCTCTCATATAATTCCGTTACCTGTGAGAGTCCATCTCAGACACACAAAGAGGCTGGACTCACAGCCACTTATGAGGGACCATAAATTCCAGGATTTCAAACCAGAGAAGATGGGGCTGATGCATTTTTTCCATCAGAATCAGCAGAGCCCTACACTCTAGAAGAGCTATTAGGAGAGGATAGTGAGTCTGGCATGCAGCAGGTGTTGACTTGTTGAACAAATGAGTGACTGAGGGGGACTTGATCTTGCACCCTCCACACTGCTGAGAGAGCAGGGGTTGCACTGTGTTCTGGAGCTCACACTTTTTTAAACAAAAAAGTCAAAATATTAAGGGGATAGAGATGTTTTTGATATATGGCTTGATTAGGGCTATAAATGTGCCCATCACCTGAATAGTGTTCATTGTACCCATTAGGTGGGTTTTTGCCCTTCCCCTCATTCCGCCTTCCTCCAATTGAGTTTCAGTGACTTTTATTTCTCTCTGTTCACTTGTGTGCCTATCGATTAGTTCCAATTTATTAGAGAGTACATGTGGTGTTTGTTTTTCCATTCTTGAGATACTTCTCTTAGGATAATGGTCTCCAGTTCCATCCAAATTGCTGCAAAAGGCATTAATTCATCCTTTTTTATGGCTGATCAGTACTCCATGGTATACATATACCACATTTTGTTAATCCACTCATGAATTGATGGGCACTTGGGTTGATTCCACATGTTTGCAATTGTGAATTGTGCTGCAATAAACATTCAAGTGCAGGTGTCTTTTTGATAAAATGACTTCTTTTCCTTTGGGTAGATACCAAGTAGTAGGATTGCTGGATTTAATGGTAGGTCTACTTTTAATTCTTTGAGAAATCTCCATACTGTTTTCCATAGGGGGTGTACTAATTTGTAGTCCCACCAACAGTGTGTAAGCATTCCTTTCTCTCTGCATCCTGAGACTTTGCAGAATTTATTTGTCAATTCCAGGAGTCTCTTGGTGGAGTCTTTGGGATTTTCTAGATACAAGATCATATTGTCAGTGAAAAGTGATAGTTTAACCTTCTCTTTTCCAATTTGAATACCCTTTATATCTTTCTCTTGCCTGTTTGTTCTGGCTAGGACTTCCAGCACTATGTTGAATAGAAGTGGTGACAGTGGGTATCCTTGTCTTGTTCCAGTTCTTAGTGGGGATGCTTTCAACTTTCCCTTCAGTATGATGTTGGCTGTGGGTTTGTCATATATGGCTTTTATAATTTTGAGATATGTTCCTTGTATGCCTAGTTTGCTGAGGGCTTTTTATCATGAAAGGTTGCTGGATTTTGTCCAATGTTTTTTCTGCATCTACCGAGATGATCATATGGTCTTTGTTTTTGTTTCTGTTTATGTGTTGAATCACATTTATTGATTTACGTATGTTGAACCATCCTTGCATCCCTGGGATGAAGCCCACTTCGTCATGGTGGATTTTTTTTTTATGTGTTGTTGAATTCAATTTGCTAGTATTTTATTGAGGATTTTGGCATTTGTATTCATAAAGGATACTGGCCTGTAGTTTCTCTTTTTGTTGTGTCCTTACCTGGCTTTGATAATAAGGTGATACTGGCTTCACAGAATGAGTTGGGGAGGATTTCCTCCTTCTCAATGTTATGGAATAATTTCTGCAGTATGGGTACCAGTTCTTTATAGGCCTGGTAGAATTTGGCTGTAACTCTATCTGGTCTGGGACTTTTTTGTTTTTGTTTTTGGAAGACTTTTCATTACTGCTTCAATCTCACTGCTCATTATTGGCATGTTCAGTTCTATTTCTTCCTGACTCAGTCTTGAAAGGTTGTGTGCTTCTAGGAATTTGTCCATTTCCTCTACATTTTCTCATTTATGTGTGTAGAGATTTATATCATATTCACAGATGATGTTTTGTATTTCTGTGCTATCAGTTGTAATATCTCCCTTTTAATTTATGATTGAACTTATTTGGGTCCTTTCTCTTCTATTTCCTGTTAATCTATCAAGAGATCTACCAATCTTGTTTATCTTTTCGAATAACCACATTTTTGTTTTCACTGTTTATATATTTTTTGGTTTTGTTTTCTATTTCGCTTAGTTCTACTCTGACCTTTGTTATTTGTTTTCTTCCGCTGGCTTTGGGTTTAGTTTGCTCTTCTTTTTCTAATTCCTTGAGATGTGATATTAGGTTGTTAACTTGTGATCTTTCTGACTTTTGGATGTGAGCATTTAAGGCTATGAATTTTCCCCTTAGGTATCCTTTTGCTGAATCCCATAGATTTTGATAGCTTGGGTCTACTTTTGTCATTCAGATCAAGAAATCTTTTGATTTCCATCTTAATTTCATTATTGACTCAGTAATTGTTCAGTAGCAGGTTAATTTCTATGACTTTGTTTAGAATTGAGTGTTACTATAAGAATTGATTTCCAGTTTTAATCCACTATGGTCTGAGAAGATACATGGTATGATTTTGATTTTTTAAAATTTCTTGATACCTGTTTTGTGGCCTAAGATATGATCAGTCTTCGAGAATGTCCCATGTGCTAATGAGAAGAATGTATATTCAGTAATTTTGGGGTAGGATGTTCTATAAATATCTGTTAGGTACATTTGTTCTAGGGTCCCCATTTAATTCCAGTGTTTATTTATTTATTTTCTGCTTTGATGATCTGTCCAGCTATAATAGTGGGGTGTTGAAGTCCCTGGCAACTTCTCTCACCCTAGAGTGAAAGAATAGGGAAGAATGTGGAGGTTGACGGGGTCCTTGAACTCATGACAGGTGAGGAGTAAGTGGAGGGGCTTAGGATGGCTACTCTGCAGGGGGAGGCCCACAGGCACATCCCATGTCTGCAAGTTACCAGTGGGGCTTCTTATGCCACAGGGATCTAACTGGCCCTCTGTGGGTCCAAGGTAAGGAGGGGTGGGATGACTGACAATGAGACACATGTCATCTCCACCTGAAGAAAGATGTCATGGGTCATCCCGGTGCTCCCGGTGCTCAGGGAGGAGATGAGCTGCCTATCCTAGAGGTTGGGAGTCTGAGGGATTGGGAGAATGATATGGTTTTTCCTGGAGAGGTACATTTCTCTGGTCCATGGGCCGCACTCTGAGAAGTCCTGCAGAGGTGGCAATTCTGCTGCTTCCCTGCTGTGGAATGTCAAATGGGCTGGGTGGAGGAAGGTCCTCTCCTTGGCTGGCATGCCCAGGACCTCTCTGTGTGTTGTCTGGCTACTCTAGACGGCAATGGCATATTTGCCTTGGCTGACGGGAGTCCCTTGTGTCCCTTGAGCAGTTTTGTGGTGAGCAAGAGAAACACATGACCACAGTGCCTTGACACTCCTGAAAAGCATATGAGTCACTGGCACCAGGGGACCCGGCATCTTTTTCTCGGTCACTGTGCTTGTAAGGCAGAGCCGAGTCCTCTTTTCTTCTGTGGTCCTTAATCATGGAAAAAAGTTGCCTTGCAGAAACTGATGCTGTGATTCTGGACGTGGAGGGATTCTGACCTTTCTCTTGAAGAAGGGACAGAGGGCAAGGCCTCTGCGTGATGCCCAGGGGAGCAGAGCCAAGTCCAACCTCCAGCTCATTGTGTCCCAAAGCCCAACCTGATGGTCAATGTCACTGCCTTGAGCCCCACGCAGGCTGGTGCTCACTTGGCTCCTGCAGCATAGGCTGGGCTGGGGATTAAATCTGTTGCCTCCATTCGTCACAGCGAATGCATTCTCCCCAGTCCATGGCAAAGGCCCGGGAACTGGAGCTTCCTCAAACCAACTCAGCTAGTTCACTTGGCAAGAGCTCCAGCTGGTGGGAACTGGACGTGTTGTGGAGGGTTGCAGTCCCCCCCCCCACCCCCCGCTGGTGCCCCATGCTGCTCAGAGTGCTTTCCCTTGAAGTCCACAACAGTGGAACTGAGTGCATTCTTTCCTGGGGCAGCTGCTCTGCTAACTTCCAACATGTTGTGCTCTGAGCTCATAAAATCAAAGGAATCAAAGAGAGAAGCTGCAAGTGCTCAGGCCCTTAGGGACCGCTGGCTTTGGAGACTCCAGTTTGCTATTTCCTTCCGTGTATGGCAGATGCGCCCGACTCATCTTGCAGCACCTTGACTGGCTCTTGCTCTTCCACAGACAATGATGGTAAAGCAAAGCTGTAGGTGGGGGTGTGTGGGGGGAGATGGGGGGTGGGGGGAGGGTGGCTGGGAAAATGTTTAAAGCCCAAGGGGAAAGGCTGCTTGATGTCCCAGGGGCTCCAAGAGAAATGCAGATAACAGAATTAAATAGAAGACCAGTTGCCCATTTGTAATCTGGGAAAGGCTCGAAATACAACAGGAAGATCAGATCAGGCTGGGCCCAGCTGTTGCATAGAAGGTTGGAGAGGGAATATTCTGGGTTTGGAAGCCTTCTCTTTCCTCAGCTGGTTGCAGGAACCTACTGTCTGTTATTAAAGTTGGTTTACCTAGATGCCCTGACTCAGTGGCCAGTTTCATTGCAAAGTGGGCATTGTATTTCTCTCACTGAAAAAAATAGCTGCCCCCTATTGATCTCATCTTTTACAAATGTGCAAGAGAGTCCGCCCATGGGGGGAGATTTTTATGGGTCCATGGGCATCCCTGGCTACCCATTCATCCTTGAGCCTGCCCCATTCCCCCAGGGTCAGATGTGGATCTAGGAGAACTATCTAGCAAATGTGAAATGATAGGTTTAGCAAGAGCCTGAGGAATTGGTAGGGAAAGACTTAATTTATCCTATTTTTATTTTTTGAACAGATAATTCACTTTCTTGGTTCATGCATCGAAACTATAAAAAGCATTACTTCTACCCTTGTTCCTATCAACCTCAATCCAAGTCACCATTTGTATTAGTTTCTTGGGTGTCTTTATCAAATACGAGCAAGTGTGTGTGTGTGTTTTATATATCATTTCCTTTCTCTTTCCTCCTTTCACAAACAAGGAAACATAACAGCTCTTGAAAGAATGGAAGGATGCTCAATCTCATTTATGTTCAGAGAAATGCAAATTAAAACTGTGGTGAAATACCCATGTGGCCAGGCTGACAAAAGTTAGCATTCTGTGTAAACTGGTTTGGACTTTGCTCTTTCCACTTAACTGTCTATCTTGGACATCTTTCAAATCAGCACATAAAGAATGCCCTCATTCATTTTTATAGCTTTGTAGTATCCTATTTATGGACACACCATAAATTTATCTAACTAGTTTTCTGTTTATGGACATTTGATTTGCTTCCAATCTTTTGCTACTACAAACAGTGCTACCCAGGACACTTCCTATATGTGCAGGTACATCGGCAAGCTATAATTCCAGCAAGTAAGATTATTGAGTCAAAGGGTAAGTGTATTTATAATTCTGATAAGGTTTTCCAAATACATTCAGTGGGGTTGTACACTATGCACTGCCACTAGTGATGAATGAGAAACCTTCTTTTTCCACAGCCTTGCAATGTAGGCATTTCATTGCAGTTTTAATTTGAATTTCTCTTATTAAAGTGAAATCAAGCATTCCATTCTTTCAAGAGCCATTTGCATTTCCTTTTCTATAAGCTAGCTGCATCTTCATCTCCTTTGCCCATCTAACCAAAAATTGTATTGGTGCATTTGGCCTTTTTTCTTAACAATATATATAGGGGCTCTTTATATGTTAAGGGAAATTAGTTTTCTGTGATATAACTTGCTCCACATTATTGTCTTTTGCGCTTATGCTTTGTGTGTAAATTTTTCAAAAAATTAGGTGGTATAATATAGTAATCACTTGGAGGGGCATGCAGGTAGGAAGGGGTGGATGATAGGAGGTTGCTTGGTGGGTACAATGTGCAT
This sequence comes from Cheirogaleus medius, assembly GCA_008086735.1. Classification (NCBI taxonomy): domain Eukaryota; kingdom Metazoa; phylum Chordata; class Mammalia; order Primates; family Cheirogaleidae; genus Cheirogaleus; species Cheirogaleus medius. The sequence continues at coordinate 39,874,482 of VBSM01002153.1, read as the reverse complement.
TGCTCTAGTGATGGACACACTGAAGGCCCTGACTTCACCACAATACAATATATTAAAGTAGCAAAATTCCACTTGTATCCCATGAATATATACAAATAAAAAATAAATGGAAAAAATATAATAATCATTTTTCGTATGGAGTCTAGATAAAAAAGAAAGGCCTTCCAAACTCCAACTCTAGAGGAATTTGCCCATGTTTTCTTCTAGTACTTCTACGGTTTCATTTATTTATTTGTTTTTCTTGAGACAGAGTCTCATTCTGTTGCTCTGGTACAGTGGTGTCATCACAGCTCACTGCAATCTCAAACTCCTTGAGCTCAAGCAATCCTCTTGCCTCAGCCTCCCAGAGTGCTAGGATTACAGGTGTGAGCCACCACGCACGGCCTGGTTTCATTTTAGCATTTATGTCTTTGATCCATTTGGAGTTGATGATAGAGTAGAATATGAGGTATGGATTGAACTTAACTCTTTTTCAGTTGTCCTGATACCATTTACTCATACTGTTCCTCCTGTGATTAGACATATCACCTTTATTCTTTAGTGAATTTCTGATTACAATTGGGTCCATTTCTGTATTTTTTAGTTTATTTCATTGTTTGTGCTATCTATCCATGAGTCAGTACTATGCTGTTTTCATTATTGAGACTTAACAATATGTTTTGATGTGTGGTATAGCTATTTCTTCCCATTTCTTTTCTTTTCTTTCTTTTTTCTCACTGTTCTTGCTTTTCCTTTCCCTTTTCTATTCTTTTCCTGGCAATGCTTACTTGTTTCGTTTTCCATATGAACTTTTGAATCAGCTTATCTTGTTTCTTTTTAAAGTTGATTATTTGTATTGAGATTATGTTAAGTTTATAAATTACAGGGAATTAACATGGCCATGAATCTTCCTCTTTTAGAAGGTAATATGTGCTCCTATTGGTCCTGCTTTTCCTCTGCCATTTTTAAGGTTTTTCTCTTAGGCATTTTGCATGCATCTTATTATGTTTATTTGAAGGTATTTTACTGTGTTGCCATTGTTAAAATACTCTTGAAGGATACACCATTTTCCTCCCTATAATCCTTTACCTAGTTGTTATTTGTATGTGCAGTGCTGTTGTTATCCAATGTTAGTTGTATCTCATGCTACACTAGAAAACTCTCATTGTTTGTATCTGTTTTTTCAGAAAGCCCTTAATTTAAGGAATACAAATATTATTTGGGTAAGTATCCAAAATGAGTATTTCAGCAATTAGAAGGAGGTAGTTCCAAGTAGGTTTTGGGAAAACCATCACTGGGGTGGGGTGCTTAAGAGTGTACCTCTTGAGAATCAGGGGTCCTTCAATAGGGTGGCATTTGAAGGATGTAATCTAATTTCAGAAGCTCATTTTACACCAAAATTTAAAAGGTATAAGAACACAAGCAGTGACTTGGAAAAAAATTTCTGATGAGCTTGTCTGTGGTTGGATTCCTTCAAGCCCCAGAGCACAGAAGGGAAATGCCCAAGGCCTCAGTGCAGTGGGGAGCAATGTTCTTGTTGGCTACAAAACCTGCAGCTGCAGAAAACAGCAGTGCAGGAGACCTTGGCCACCTACACCAAGGTCCTTAGCTTTGACCACCCCTTAGAACCCAACAGAGTGAAGCCTCCAACTGCTTTCTCTCTTAGAACATGGGGAAAGGAATGGAATATATCATTCACCTGCTGCCTTGGAGATGTAACGAAAAATGGATTAACAAGTGGACTGTGCTGACCCAGTGGGGGACAATGACCACATTCTGCTCTGTTTCTGGTGTTGTTCTAAGGCAGAATGGGCAGGTCCAGCCCCTGATGCCTTTGGAGTCTCCAATATGGTTTATTCAACCAAAGACTTGGGGGTTCATCTGAGACTTGGGTCCCTTTTAGGGAACAAAGTTTATTTTCTTCTTCATCTTCACCCACCACAAGTAAGAGGAAGGGGTGAAGCTGTTGACAAGCACCTACATATTATGCTTGGTGCCATCTGTGTCCTCAAAACAGGCCTCCTTCCATCAGTCCATTGCAAAAAAAAAAAAAAAAAAAAAAGCCTCCAAAACATTCTTTTTGCTTTTACAGAAGAAGAAATGAAGGCTCAGAAGGGCCATTAACTTACCTGAGGCCACTCAGCCAGGAAGTAGCTGTCTAGGGCCCAGAGAGGAGGAGGATGAAGAAGGTGGAGCTTGGAACACCCCCACCCACCCTGACCTTTGCTTGAATGAAAACAGCTCCGCCATTACCTGCTTTGTATCTGGGTTTCCCATCAAGCTTTGGTTTGAAGAAAGGAGAGTCTGTGTTCTACAGACAGGTCTATTCTTTCGTGTTTCTCACCCCGGCAGTGGGTTTTGATTGGCAACACCACCCCACTCCTATCCCTGCCCCCACCCCATGACCATACTGTGGCCCCCTTTTGCCTAGTGGCTCTGAGGGGTCCCACCGAGGAGTAGTGTCAGGTGCGGAAGGTTCAGAGGGGACTGGGGCCGGGAGACAGCAGTGGCAGCTGTGACAGTGGTGGCCTCAACCTCCGCCACCCAGCTCTGGTCCTCCCTAGTACATGGCCACCACCAGCTTCAGGTGGAGGACCGTGCAGCGGAGTGAGGCTGACACTTTTCTCAAGAGTTACCGTGGGGAAAACTGCTGCCAGCCGCCCTCTCCCAGTCCCTTCCATACCACAACAAAGGGATTCTCCTCCCAGCTGGCCCAGTTACTCAGCAGCGTCTTTGGTAAGACTTAGAAACTCAGGAATTACTCAAACCAAGCTGAGGGACTTGTAAAGTCCCCTCACGGATTGAATTTCCTTTTGCATTTAATGACTAATAGCCCTTGGTGTTTCCATTATCATCTTAATCAAATGTTATAAAGAATCCTAGAAATAAGAAAACTTTTATTAGCATCAACATCCTCCTCCTCCTCCTCTTCCTCCTCCTTTGGCTTCCAAATGGGGTTGCATCTGACATTCAGATGGCTGAAGTCGGCACCATCATTCTTACCGCCGTCACTACTAAAATAATACTGAATTGAACGTCAGCTTTTACACGGGGAGCCAATGCACTGGGCCTGACACCAGACTTGAGAAAATTCCATTTTAGAGGTAGGAAAAAAGGACCATCTAGGGAGAGGAGGTCATTTGTTCCACATTTCTTGCAAAGATAAAGGCAAATTCTGGAAAAACACTGTGCTCTGCGCTCCCTGGTGAATGTGAGCAGTTACAGCCCATGAACATCTCACATCCTGGCGGGATTCCTTGGCAGGACGGCTGCATTTTGCAGTCAGCGACTAGGCAGTGTGTGGGTGGGTAGATGTGTTCAGACCCGAGCCCCCACGCTTGGTATTCTCGTACTCTTGTCATGGACTAGAGGATGCAAGAACTTTCCACCAGGACTTGATCTTTCCTCCCTGGGAACAGGCTTAAACTTTTGGGGCCAAGGGTAGAACAAAATGAGCAGTGTTGCTTAGTCTGTGGTTCATAGCTGGGGAAGATTTTTATTCTATTTAACAAACAGCTAGATAGTGGTCTAAGCATTTTCCAAATATTAACTCATTTGACAAATATGAGCTCATTTAATCCTCGTGACAATCACTGTTCCCACTTCATTAGGAGCCGAAGCACAGAGAGGTGAAACAACTGGACAAAGATCACACCGCCAGTCTGTCGCAGAGCTGGAACAGGGCTGGGTGATCTACCTTCCGAGTCCCAATGCACTTACTGCTCATGAAGCATTGGTCTTGTGCTGCGGCCTGGGCTTGGCAGTGGGGGGTCAAAGTCCGATCCAATGTGGTCCCTTCCTTCTCACAGCTCACAGTCTACGAGGAGCTCATGTGTTGAAGGAGCTTTGTCCTATGAGGGTCTAGACCTCATCTCCTCATCCTAAGCCTTCTCTATAGCTCCATTGGCCTCACTCAGTTGGGAGGATTACAAACAAATGCCACAAGGGATATGCTGGTTAATTTTATGTGTCCACTTGCCTAGGCTGCAGTGCCCAGCTGTTGGGTCAAACATTAGTCTAGTTGTTGTTGTGAAGGTGTTTTTTAGAAGAGATTAACATTCAAATCAGTAGACTCTGGGTAAAGCAGGTACCTTCCATAACGTGGGTGGGCCTCAGCCCATGAGTTGAAGGCCTGAAAAGAAACAAACTAATCCCCCAAGGAGGAGGCAATTCTGCGTGCAGACAACCTTCAGACATGAGACTTCTACATCACCTCCTGCCTGGGGCTCCGGCTGGCCAGCTTGCCCTGCCGATTTCAAACTTGCCAACCTCTATAATTGCTTGAGACAATTCCTTGAAATAAATCTTTCTCTTTCTCTCTCTCCCTACTATTGGTCCTGCTTCTCCGGACAATCCTGACGAATACAAGGGAAAACGTTACATTTACGGACCTCCCTAAACAAATCCTTCAGTGGCCAATGACTTCTGTAGGTGGGTGGTCAGAATATAAACGAAGTGCTCTGAGGACAGTGGCACCCTCTTCACACTTTCTGCAGTGCACGTGTCTCATGTGATCCCCGTGGTGTGTGAGTGATGACGTGGGTCTGGGAAGGCAGAGATTCTGGTGCTGGTTCTGGGTTCAGGTCTCTGTGCCCCAGTGGTGGGTAGGTTGGCAGGGAGGGCCATATCTCCATTCTAGTGGGCGGGTGCACCTATCCAAACAGGGGCTACCGCTTCAAATACAAAATATCAACCCCGTGCCCGGAACTGGGCTGAGTGTTTACATGTGATGTTTCTTGCAACAACACTGAATTTACTGTTTACAGAGAGACTTTCTCTGAAGTGTCACAGCCAAGCATTGGCACTTACCATTTCAGCTGCAGAGAGGGCATTGCCACTTGCAAAGATGGGGAGGGGTCCTCTGAAACAGGGGAGCAAGACACAGAAACAGCTGGTAGGGGACAGCATGGGCCCGGTTGGTGAGCAAAGACACAGAGAAGTAGCTGGAAGTACTCTCAGGGACAAGAGTGGCCTCCGAAGGGCTCAGCTGGTGTCTGGGAGGAGTCGAGTTTCTGCTGAGAGGACACTGCAAATGGCCACCTCAAAACAGCGACAATACCAGCCTTTACTGGGAAGCAAATCAAGAGGGAAAGAAAAACCAGTTTTACAAAATGGGGACAGTGCCTCTTAGTGCCACATTCCTGTGATAAGCACTTGGACCTTATTCTGGGTGAGAGTCAAACGAAACTCAAAATTTTCCTCTGAATAAGACTGTTCCACTTACTAGCCCTGCCACTCAGTGAGGCCTGTTGTTCTCCCCACAGGACTTGGTAAGCCTCGGAAGCATCCTGGCAGAAGACCGAAGCTTTGCTGATTTAAAGCGCCTTTCTGCTCAAGTCTTAGCCAGGAAGAGTCAGGCAGGGACCATTTGTGAATCAGGTCTCCAACCTGTGCATGGAGCTGGGCTCCCTGAGCTCTTTGGTGAGTAACAGGTTGAGATGAAATGGATCTGTCATTCCTAGTTGCATCCTTGGCTGTGTCACTGGTGGACTGGGGGTTGGGGCCACCTCGGGCCCAGTCACTGCCATCAATGTTTCTCGGGAAAAATGCATTCCAAGTATGTTTGTTTGCTGGTTGGTTGGTTGACTGACTGACTGATTCATTGAGTCAATCATTGCCCACCACATACCAGGAAGGAACCAGGGATGCCACAACCATCTTTCTGGTCTGAGTTGCAACAGCAAGTGGTGCCTTGGTGGTAAGGAGTGGGGCAGGATAGAGCGACATGAGATGCTTGGAGGGCTTTGCTCCAGGCAGCTGTTTTCCACATGTGTGCAGCAGGGGCCAAGGGGCAAAGGGCAAAAGGCAGGAGGGATTCCTTATTCACATGCCACTTGTCACATGTGGGTCATTGAGACATCCAGTTTTCCCCAAGCCAGAGACGGTTGGGCCTTCCTGCCTCAGTTGGCTGAACTTGTGAGCACCTTGAAGACAGGGCTGTCTTAGATATTTCTGCACCCTCAGAGGTCTCATGCAGAGTTAGGGCTGAGCGGGAGGTTAATCAATATGTGTTTGATAAAATGAAAACCAACCTCTCTGCTTTCTGGAAGCCCATTTTCTTTTATCTGGTCCTAAGTGATTAACAAAGTCTAGGCTTGATTAGAGTCTGGCCTATAACTGCGACTTTGTGATCCGCTGTGTATTTTAGGGCTGTGCACTGTAATGAATGGAGAAGTTTCTGAAGCATGAACGATGTGTGGGTGTTCTTACAGAGCAGTCCAACCCCTGCCTCCTACCTTGGCCTAGAGCCATCTAAGAGGCTGGAAAGAGAGGCCAACCATTGCCTTTGGGAAATCCTCAAGGTCACCTCCATTCCCCTCTTAAGAGAAGCATCGGAAGTCTACTTGTCACTGTTGCGTGGAAAGCCCAGAGTTCAGATGACAGGAAGGGGAATACTAATCACCAGCTACTGTCTTCCAATCACGTATGTTATCCATTGCGGCAAAGCATTTATCTCTCTGTTTTGGAAGAACTTACTAAGTTGATGATCTTAACAATTCCGTAAGGATCTTGTCAAGTAATCTTATCAGAAACTTAGTTTGTTCTGGCCAAGAAAAGTAGGGCTATCAGCACGCTTAAGTCAGATTCTCTCTTTTATGATTATTTTGTCAAAGGGAGTTCTCTGCTTTCATTCTCAGCCACCTTTATCTTTGTCAAATCTTAACAGATGAAACTTGGGCCAAAGGCTCAGGTGTGGGCCTCCACAGGTAGGGGAAGAGGGAACATGCAGGGTTTTATTAGGTTGGTGCAAAAGTAATTGTGGTTTTAGCATTATTGAAATTTGCCTCTGATATTGGAATACATTCTTAAATAAATGTGGTTACATTATACATCACTTTAATGTGCATTTTCCACTTTATGTTTTTTTGCTATTGACTTATTACTTGCTATTTATTTTATATTTACTTTAGACGATGGAAATGATGTCAGGCAAAAAGCAAATTTGAGAAATTTTCTTATTCGAGTTCAAAATGGGGCATAAAGCAGCGGAGACAACTCACAACATCAACAATGCATTTGGCCCAGGAACTGCTAACGTACATACAATCAGTGGTGGTTCAAGTTTTGCAAAGGAGGCGAGGCCTTGAAGATGAGGAGTGCAGTGGCCGATCATGGGAAGTTGACAACGACCAATTGAGATCAGTCATCGAAGCTGATCCTCTTACAACTACATGAGAAGTCGCCAAAGAACTCAACGTCAACCATTCTACAGTCATTGGGCATTTGAAGTAAATTGGAAAGGTGAAAAATCTCGATAAGTTGGTGCCTCATGAGCTGACCGAAAATCAAAAAAGTTGTCATCTCAAAGTGTCATCTTCTCTTACTGCATGCAACAAGAACGAACCATCTTTTGATCAGATTGTGACGTGCAGCATAAACTGTCATGGCACTGGTGGGTGTGATTTTTACGATGTTAGTGAGGAGGGTAGGTCACTTGAGGATACTGTCACATTACTTGTAAGCATGTTCCAGAGACCCTCATTTGTGGCCTTGATCGTATCTCCACTTTGTGGTCTGTCTTCCTCTTTCTGGTTGGTCAGTCCTTGGAGACCCTCTATCATAGAACAAACATCTGTTCAGTCCTTGGGGACCCCTTGACACATCATCTGTTCCTTCTTGGAAGTCCCCCTTCTGGTCAATTTGTTCCTCCTAGTAGACAAATGCCATCTATTTCTCAATAAAACCGCCCCCCCACGCCCCAGACAAAGCATCTGTTCCCCTTCCTCCTTGTCCCAACCTAACAGGACCAAGTGCTTTGCATATATTATCTCATTCAATTCTCCCAACAGCTCTATGAGTTATACTCTAATTTCTCCTCATTTTTACAGATGAAGGAAACTGAGGTTTAAGGGTGTTAGGGAACATGCCCAAGGCCCTGTCTTAAGTCAACTGCCCAGAAGCATACTCTGAAATGAAGATTCTTGTGCAGGAGGTTTGTTAAGGAAAGTGTTGCCCCAGGGGAACCTGGTAAGAGAGTGGGGGGAACTGAACAGGGAAGGGGGAACTGGTGACTGCAGAGGGTGGCTCCCACCTGATCCTGCGAGCAGGCAGGACACATCTGTGCAGGCGCGTCACCTCTGCTCAGATGGGCTCCACACTTGGGTCCATGCTCTGTTGGTGCTGCTGTCTGAAATTCTTCGTAATATTTGAACAAGGGATCTGCATTTTCATTTTGTACTAGGCCCTGCAAATTCTGTAGCTGGTCCTGCCCACAGACTCTGAAGTCTAGATGCCTCAGGGCTGGCTCCACCCAGAGCAAGGGGGTAGGAGCCGCATATCCCATCAGGGCATCTATGACTTTGGTTCTAAGGGCTGCCCCAGGGGACTTACGCTCCTGCATGCTTCTGGTTCCTTCTGAATGCAAGCAAAGCAGCTCCACTAGCCTGCAGGCAATGCTCTGAAAAAGCTGCAGGTGGTGGCTGGTGAAAGCGAAAGCATCCTGTTGAAGGCCTCAGGATTCAAACCAGGCCCGGAGGAGTTTCTAACCACTCTTCCTTTGGGAGGTCATGTGCTCACTGCTTTGCAGCACATGGTAGCTTCAGTTCCGCTGTGAGCCCTGGTGTTTTGGGGCTCCTCCTTCCCTTCTTTTTGTCTCCTGCTTCTGATTATGGATAAAAAGAGAAGTGAAAGAATGATAAGTGTGGTTAGTCAGTAGTGCACACGGCCAGGAAGACTGTGATTCACCGTCCTGGAGACAGTGACTCTGGCCTGGGAGGGCCACCCACAGGTCCACAGTGGGCAGGTTGGAGTGGTGTCCATGTGCTAATTCATCTTTCCCTTCAGATGGTTAGTCCCCAAATGTTTTCTAACAAAACACTAAATATGTATATTTTTCTACTTTGTCATCTCCTGTGACTTTTTAAGAAGATATAATTCTTATGGCTTTGAATTCTAAGCTCCTCAAACTGTGTATTATAAAGAGCTTTTGTTTTTTTAGCTGAGAAATAATATCTACAACATGTTTGTTCTTGGCAGGCTGTGTGTGTCTATGCCTATGTATGTAGGTACATATCCTCTATCTCTGTGGAGGAGAGATTTGCACAAGTGTGCTTAGTGTTATGGTCTATACAAGGTTTAACAGCGGTGAATCCAGTGTTAGGTTGTTGAAGTCTTGACTGAAAAATACCTCTGCCAAATGGCATACTCATGCAACCTTTACCAGAAGCTTTCATGGGAGGGAAGACAAGCAGGTATGCAAAATGGTCCCCTGAAATACCTTGCCATTGGCATGTGTCTTCAGAGGGTGGATTCTAAGTCCAAATAGCAGGAACTTCCCTTTCTAAAAATCATCGTTACTCCTGCAAACATGCCCAGAGCTTTGATATAACAGGCACATCCAGCAACTCCACTAAATATGAATAAGCAATACGTGGGAGGGTAAAATTTCTCTCTGGTTTGTTCGACCTGCAACCTTCTGGAAATGTTCGAACGGTCCCTGAATACCTGTACCACTCCTGAAAAGAATGCCCTTCTCTATTCAGTGGACACCAGCTCTTAATAGCACTTAAAGATCTTGACTTTGCAAGTTTGACGGCTTATCTGAAGCTACTCATTAGTCCTTGGGTTGTTGTCCTCACCAACTAGACCATATATGAAAAAAGTGTGCGTGAGCCAAGTCTCTTCTAGAATGCAGCGCCAGGAATCTAAAATTGCTATCCTTTGTTCGCTTTGTCTTCATTATCTTAATGACCCATAACTTACCTCATCCTGCCCTCTTCCTCTTTCCCTTAGCATTTTTGCAGTGTGCTTACTGTGTATTCTAATTACGTCTGACTCGCTGGGCTAGCCCAGGGGGTGCACTCATCCTGCTGAAAAATCATTCATCCATGTGGTTCATCCGGGCATCTGGCTAAAACCCAACAAGCAGACCACTGCTAAACCTTAGCCTCCCTTGCACGAGAAAGCAGCAGAAAGAGGTTCTCCTTTTTTTTTTTCTTATTTCCACAAAAATCTACATGCCCAAAGCACACAAAGCAAGTGCTGGATAGAAGTGTCATTGTTTACTCAAGATGTTGTACAAAGGCTGAAAGAGGAAAGTGTGGACGTTTGGCCGTTACAGCCAATCTGAAAGAATCTTCGGAGGAGGAAGAGTCTAAGAATCCAGGAGGGGCCATGATGAGAGTATCAGTTTTTGTGTCTTTAGGCAAGTCCTGATCCTTAATGTGCCGTATTTCAGCCTTCCATGCACTAACATCTTCTCCACCCCCACACCATAGGGAGGAAGAGAAACTGGCCAAGATAGCCCTTCTCAGGGGGATGGTGGGGGAGGAGGAAAGTAGGCATGGTGTGGACTCAGGCAATGCTCAGTTGAACCCCTCCCTCCAGCCCCCCAATTTCCACTCCTTATATCATGTCACACAGAACATAAGTCCTACCTTGGGAAATAATGTCCTGGAATATTGAAGAATTGAATTATTTCGAAAGACTTCCAGAAAAGGAAACTCTATACCCTCCCATTCTAGTGTGAAAATGACTCACTAACAGAAAACCATTACTTACATCCAATTTGTTTCTTTACAAATGCTCATTAATTTTTATTTCCTGGGAAAGCGCCACTTTCTACCTCAGCTAGGACAGTCACAGGTAGTTCCTAAAAAACTATCTCCAGATCCATATAAACTTGATGCCAGAACCAAGTACAGACTTGAAACCACCATATTCTCTGAATCTCTCTCTGTCTCTGTCTCTCTTTCTGTTCCACCGGCCACTTCACCCTGGCTTGCCCTCTTATTCCATCCGACCCCACACAACCTCAGAAACTGCAGATGGAAAGTTTCCATTTTAGTTTTGATATTACGAAGCTATTTTGTAACTCTGAATTTTCAGTCCTACAAATGGTACTAATAGATATTTTGAGACTTTTTTGTCTAATGGACCAAGAGGACAGCAAATATAATACAAATAGACCAATTAACTCTACATTTCCTCAGAAGTCAGGGTAAGAGTGAACATCTGTTCTAATGGATAGAACCCATTATCACTGACAGCCATAAACTTGAGTCTTTGAAAAAATAGCGAATCACATGGTTTCATACTAATATTGCTACTTTTTCCTGCCTTTGAAGGCACAGTCTAATAAAACCAGAATCTTCCGATAACAAGAGAATTGAACAATTAGATTCATCACGAGAGCTTTTTCAGTTGTTTTTCCTCATCATACCTGTTAGAAGGTCCTTGTCTAGTTTGAAGGACTGGAGGAAGGACTTCATTTCCTCCAGATGTTTTTATTAGTGTTGTTGTGTTTCTAGCTGCCTGACTGGGACCAATATTTAGACATCACCAATGACACTGCTGAGGAGTGTTTTTGTAGATGTGTTTGAGAAAGATACTTTTCTTTCCGCTGACACTGCCGGTGTCTGTGTTTCTCTATCCTCTCCTCTTTGATGTTCAGATCGTTGGTGCACTGTGGGTACCAGTCACCTGGCTTAACAGATGGTGGCTTTTTGGTGACTTTTTGACTTTCTCCTGGGATTATTAGTTCCTCCTCCCTTCCCATGTGCAAGGGACTTGAGCACTTTCAGTTGAAAGAGTCTGTCCAGTATCTCTGCAGAAACTCTCTTTCTGTCTTTCGAGTTACAGCCCCTAGGTTTGTCTGCAAATGTGCGCTTTGTTTCCCTGAGCTTGGCCACACAGCGCACAGGACGCTGCCACTTGCTTCTGAGTGGTGCCAGGTCCTCAGGGCCTGCATACGGGACTGGCGACAGAATTTGTAAGGCCCAGTGAAAAATAGAACCGCAGAGCTCTTTGTTCAAAAGTTATTAAGAATTTCGAGTTGGTGACAGCAGAGCATTGGACCAAGAGCAGGGCCCTGTGTCACACCCCCACGAAGCCGGCTTTTCCTACATGTGTAACTGTGTAGGAGTAACCCTAGGCATGGTCTGTGACTTACCCTTGGTCTGTTTCTTCACTATTTTTAGTTTGCAGACTAAGATCATTTCTTATCTCTCAGTGCTTCGAAAATATGCCACCAACTTCTGACTTTTATTGTTGTTGCTATTGAAAAGTCTACTGTTCAGCTGTTGTTTCTTTGAATGTAATCTTCCCCCCACCCCGCCAATTGATTTTGCCCTTTGACAGCGTTTCCTTACAATGCCTCTAGCTTTGTACATCTTACATTGAACCAATTATGCTTCCTGAATCTGAATCTGATCTTTATCCTGTTCTAGAAAACTCTCAGCCACTATCGTCTAAAATGTCGCCTCTTGCCCCACTCTTTCGTTTTGGAGCTCCTATGTAATGCACTCTAGAGCTTGCCATTTCATCTTCCAGGTCTTTAAGTTCTCTTTCATTTACAAACAAACCTCTTTATCTTTCTGTGTTGCATTCTAGGTAATCTCCTCACAAACCATTTCCTGGATCATCAGTTATCTCTTTGGCAATCTTTAACCCATTCACTAAGTTTTAATTTTGAATGTTATGCATTTTACTTCCAGAAGTTATATTTGGTCTTTTTTTCAAATATGCCTGGTCTTTTTAAATAGAATCTGATTATTTTCTCATAATTTTGATTTCCTCTTTTACATTCTAATTATTTTAAGCACAATTCGTAGCCTCTTTCTGGTAGTTCTATCGTCTGATGTTCTGGGGTTCTCTGGATCCATTACTCCTGCCGATGGCTGTATCTGCTGGTTCTTGATCAGAGTGGACTCCTGCTCATGTCTCCTAAAGTATTTGTAGTTTTTGATTGTGAGCTTATCTTTCGAAGAATGTTCACCGTAGGAATCTTATGTGGCAGAGGTTGAGCATCTGTTCCTATAGAGAAGGTTGTAATTTGTTTTAGCAAGTGTCCTTTGATGTTGGGACTCTTTTTATGTTAATGAATTGACTTGGGTTTCCTAGACCATACAGGTCACATACAGGTGAGTGAACTTAAACTCCACACCTGTGTGCAGTGTGGTCTGTGGTTATGAAGCTCCAGGTGACCCCCCCACCCCCAGCAGATCTCCCACTGCCCAGGCAGCCAAGGTGTCAGCACTTTCCCCGTGTTCAGACCTGCTTCACGCTTGGTCTCAGGGATTTCCTTGACTAATTTCGGCTATGTGTTTAAGACCACATTTATTATTTTTGTACAGCATATCTAGGTGTTTTTGTGGCTAGGGGTTTTTCAGATTCTCCTCCATGATACGGCCACAAATGATAGTTCTTGTCATTCTGAATTTCTGAGCACAGAAAAAGCTTTCCCACTATGATTACATGTTTTGAGATCTCCCTGGATGTTGGGAACATATTAGGAAGCAGGCCAAGAGCCCTGACCAAACTCATGGCAGTTCTACTGTACTAATCAGAAAATACCACTTATTTTTGCATGCAGCTTTTGTTTAGATGAGATTTTAGTTTTATTCTGCAAAGAAAATAGCTAAATGTACCCTTTGCTAAGAAGGCCTATAGTACACCATGGTTGGATTTATTGAATATCAACATGTGAGATATTTTAAAAAAAAAATCTTAGGAATCTGAGGACACTAAATGTTCAGTGAAAAGAAAATAGAAGGAGAGGGCATTTCTGTTCCCTGAACCATGCCCCTTTTCTGGCTTTTAATAGTGCAAGAGTTTTCCTCTTCCGTTCCACTCTTTTGCTGTTGAGTTTCCTGCCCCTTAAATATCTGCTTTACCAGAAAATGAGAAAGCCTTCACCCAAAGAAACAGCAGATAAGTGAAGTAAAATTACTGTAAAAGGTTTCACAGCCTGGTCAGCAGGGACGGCAGTTGGCCAGCACTTCCTGTCTTACCCTGGAGGAAGGAGCTACTCAGGAAAGGAATGTCTAAGCTGAAACAACTTTAGGTGGCTCCTGTACTGCTCCAGGGACTTTAAAGTCTCACTGTATGGAAAGCTCCTGATGTCCAGACTGGAAAATCTAAGTGTGTGGACCAGGAAGGAAAGTCATTCATGTATTTTGTTCATTTCTCACTCCTACTACTCATGAGAGTGCAGTGAGGGCTGTTGTGGGGAATTTAGGCAGGAAACTTTCAATAAGGCTGGATATATGTACTTACCTCCTTTTTTTTTTTTTGATTGAAAATCTTATTTACTCTGAATGTATAACACTCGATAATGTTCATTGATGATGTTGTTACTATTCTGCGGAAAAACGTGGTGCAATGACCTGGGAATTCTGAGTCCATTTGTTCATTCATTTTTTTCTTTCAAAATCATTCATCCAGCATTATGCTATGTAGGGCTTTGTACTAAGTGCTCTGGGGCTAAAAAGAAAAATCGTAAATTGTCCCTGCCTTAGGAATCTCACAGTGTAGTACCTTGTGGGGCGATGGGGCAGCACATACACTGAAAGAAATGGTAAAAGGGGCATCATTAATCCACAAATGATCTAATTAGAGAATCAAAATAAATATTTCCATAACTTTTGCTTGTGGTAAAATATACATAACATAAAATTTACACTGTTAACCATTTTTAAGTGTATAGTCTGTGGCATTCATTAAGTGCATACACATAGTTGTACAAACCATTACCACCATCCGTCTCTAGAATATTTTCATTTTCCTGAACTGAAACTCTGCCCCCATTTAACACTGACTCTCCATTCTCCCTTTCCCCAGCCCCTGGCAACCGCCCTTCTACGTCCTGTATCTGTGAATTTGACTCCTCTATATACTTCGTATAAGTGGAATCATTTAGTATTTGGCCTTTTGCATGTGGCTTACCCATAACTTTTTTAGTTGAAAGAAATATGTTTTTACAGAAACAGGAAAATGCTAACCCTGTCTCTGACTGCTTCACCACCTGGTTTGGCCCAGGGGAAGCTGGTCGACTTTTCTTAATGCCCACAGCTCTGCAGTAGCACAACTATTTTAATGTCTTTCTTTGAAGACTCCAACATGGTGTCATGTTATTAGTCAATTCAAGTCGACTGATGTTATTACAGTACATATGAGGCTGCTCTTGCCTGAAAACCCTTCACAGCCTCCCTGGGGTGGGGGTGGGAAGTGAGAGAAGCAGCTCACAGGTGGGACAGGACCCTGGTGCTGTGGAAAGCCCAGCTGGCTTCTACATGTTTCTTGGGCCTCCTAGGGTGAGCACACAGAAAACTCTGCCATTTGCTCAGCCCAGATGCCTGCCAGAAACCCAGGCCCTGAGGACTTCCCTTCAGCTCTGAGCTGGGCTTTCTAAAATCCTTCCTCTGGGGCCAGTCAGACACTTACCAAAAGGCCAAGACATCGAAGACTACCTATGAGTCACCTGTTGTGTTTGAGATCTATTCTGTGTTGGAAGCTGAAACATGTTGGCTTGTCTCACTGGGGTTAGGGAAGGACCAGGTGACTGGGTCAAGTTCCCCACTGTATTTCCGGGGTACTTGGATATGAAGCCAAAACGTTGTAGTTCACAGCAAGTGTGGTCTGCTGAATGGGAGTCAACTCTGGGTGTCCTATTGCCAGGAACAAGGGAGCTCAGTTTCCTGGGATTCACGTCCTTTCCCACCAGAATATAAGCTCCACCAGGGCTAGATGTTCACTACTGTATCCTCAGTGCCTAGAAGAGAGTCTGGCACCAGATGTGAACTCCTCTTATAAACCACAGGAAACATCTGTTGGCAAGATATCTAGTGCATCAACATCTTTAGATAAAATAATCAACAAACACCATTATGTTGTTAGAAACCAGAAAATGATACCACTGATGTATGCACTCATGCTACTTAATCAAGAAATATTCCTAACGATTCTATAATACTTCTGTCTTCCTTTTCTTTAAAAAAATGTAACTAATTGTTTTATTTTAAAATAACATTACTGATTACCTTTCTCTCCTCCCAGAAATTGACAAATTTTGTAGAATCTTATGGATGCATCAATGAAATACTTAGAATTGAAAGAGGAAATGAATTACTTGATTTTTTAGGATGTGTGTACCTATTGGTTCTCTAGTGCAGTTAAATGCTAATATTGCTGCTGAAAATTGATGCAACTTTTGTGAAGCAGCGGCTGTAACAGGGCCTCTGTGTAACACTTCCTCATATAGAATTTTGAAAAAAAAAAAAAGCTTAAGTTTTGGAAAATATCAGAAAAGAACCTC
>VBSM01002153.1:39829747-39855498 GCA_008086735.1 Cheirogaleus medius | reverse complement strand
TTATCATTGTAGATGACAGCGAGTTAGTTTTATGATTTCCATGTATGCTGTTCAACAACAATATCAAAGTCAGGTAACTTCAACTTTTGGAGTTAAGAATGCGTGTTGCCCAAAGATGTTCTGGGATATCCTTCAGAAAGGGCCAAAACCTCAGCTGTCTCACAATTCTTTTGATGTCTTACAACATGTCCAAACTGACTGATTGCACAAAGCAGGTTGGTAATGAAAAGACAAATGGGCTGTGTGTCCCAGGGTGTTCTGGTCTAGGGGACGGTTGGGCCTGGCTCCTCTGTAGGAATGGTGGGTACGACGTGAGCGGAATTGCTGTCCACCACCCTGCTTCTTGGTCATGGCTTCCAAACCCACTTCTGTTGGTCTTCATTGTCATAGTGCCTTTTCCCTGAGGAAATGCAGGGCTCTACCAGGAAGTGAATGGCTATTTTCATTCTCCCTGAATTAGATTATTGTGTGCCCAACGGATAAGTATCTTGTGTCTTTTGAACAGATGGCCATCAGGAAATCCTGTCTGCTTACCTTAAGTCACTCCAGGCACCTGCATCTCCAAAGTCCTACGATAAGACCCTAGGCAAGCCACGCGGCTACCCTGGGGGCCTGTTGTCGTCATCTCTAAGTGATGATGTTTACTGGGCTAACATTTTGTGGTTTGGTCTAGTTAGGGGATTTCCAGTCTCTGCTGATAAAGGAGTTTATTATTTTTCTGGCACCCAATTTTGAGAGTTTTACTGGCTTAAGAATTATAGTTGACCTTAGTAGACCTTAGGATAGTTGGGATGAAAAGGAGCAGGAGATAGTGAGGATGGGGTGTAATCACTGATACATAAATATTTCACAATGAGTTTAATTACTATCATTTATCCTTAAATTAAAAAAAACTTTACAAAGCTCACCCTTCCTTAGCTTCCATTTATTTGAGATGAGTCACCACAACCCTCTATTTGAAAAGGGCTTCATTCTACACTGAGCCTTCCTTCAACTTGCTGTTTCCCTCAGGTCTCTTAACTACTGGGAGCAGTGGTACCCTCTGCCATACACATCAAACTCTGGCTGAGGAATGTCTTGTCCTAACCAAAGATCTGAGTGCGTACAAGCGAACCTCAGCATATGGTGGCCATTTTTCTTTACCATTTAGGGGATAAAGAAACTGAAGAGTAAACGAACAAAGGGCCTAAGGCTTTTTGTGGCAGGGGGTTGTAGACTGTCCTCTTGGAAGACTGGAAAGGGCTTTGCAGATTAGGATCAGCATTCAGAGTGGCTTCTAGAAGTTTCTGAAGTAGGTAGAAATTAGGAAGAGAGGCTTGTAGAATTCTGAGTCAACTAGACTGAGGTTAAAATCCCAAGTTGACCTCTCACCAGCTGTTTCATCTTGGGACAATTTCTAATATTTGCTGAGCCTCAGTTTCTTCATCTGAAAAATGGGACATGATCCTAATGGTCTTATAGAGTTGTTAGCCAAAATAAGATGAAGTATGAAAATTTACCTTGCACAACGTCTGGAGTATTACTAGAATGCCAGAATATTATTCCCTGGTGCTATGGTCTGAATGCTTGTTCCCCTAGCTCACCATATTTATCTACTGAAGCCTAACACCAATGTGATGGTTGGTATTAGGAGGTGGCCTTGTGGTCATGCGAGTGGAACCCTCATGAAGGGAATTCATGTCCTAAAGGGGCTAAAGGGGTGAGAGCTCTCCTCTTCTACCACGAGGATGCAGTGAGAAGTCGGCAGTCTGAAAAAGACCCGCTCCTGAACTCAATCCAGGCTTCCAGCTTCTAGAACTGTGGGAAATAAATGCCTGTTATTTATAAGCCACCCTGTCCAGGATATTTTGTTATTGCAGTCCGAACAGATTGAGACATCCAGTAAATGTTAGTTAATTTCCTCCTTCGCATGCAAAGAGAAAGCTGCTTGGCCGTAGTTTTGTCTTAAGAGCTGTGCCCATCTTAGCAGGCCCACGTGGCAGGCATTGTGTGGGTTGAGGCCAGCAGTACTACAATAGCACTCTGTTTCTGAAACTGTTTGTTTAGATGTAAAGACGCTGCCCGAAGGCAGTGCTGCTTTATAGCCCCTGAGCAACCAACATCTTGATTACGTTGGTGTTAGGGGCCTGGCCTTGATTCACTTTTTTTATAGTTAGGAGAGATGGACTGAACTGTCCCCAGCATGCCTTCAGGGAGCTGTCAAAACAAAGTTTAGAGCCAGGACTGTGGTCCATGAGTGGTCTCTCTGTGCAACTCCTACATTCGTAGCAATAACAGTCAGTCAATCAACAAACAGGTAAGTAAAATTATGCATGTGTCCTACGCGCCAGGCACTGTGTCGAGTGCTTTCCATGCATTACTTCATTTCGTCTTAACTCCGTAGGAGGTGCTCAGCAAGAATATGATGACTTACAAATTCTTCCAGCAGCTCATGAGTTTGGGGCCATTTTCATCCCCACGACACAGATGAGGAAACAGTCACATGCAATGCACTTTGTAGTTTACAAAGCATTTAAATAAAGCACATATTTTCTGAGTCTAAAAGCAGTATGTAATAATAGTAGGAAATTTGGAAAACACACAGAATTAAAGAAGAAAACAAAAACCACCATTAATCTCATTACTCGGTGAAGCAGCTGCATGTAATTTTTAGATGAAGATGATGATAATGATATATTTTGTAGATATAGAAACTAAAGCTATTAGAGAGCAGTCCCATAGCACGGGGCATTTCCAGGACTTGAACCCAACAGGTGTCCATATTTCTCTACATTTCTAATGGGCTGAAGATCTTTAAGGTCTGTCTTGATTGGGTTTGCAGGTTCTTTTTGCACCTTGGTCTGAGCTACTACAATCAGGGTTGGTTGAGCCTGTGAGGGTAGATGGGTCATTGTTAGGTTTCTGATCTTTGAGCCTCAGATCTCTGGGGTGGGGAGGGGGAAGCCAGAGTTCATTACCAGGAGCCCGAGAATACATGTGCCCCACAAGCATTGCCTGTGTAGATTGAATAAATAATACCTCCCACCCATATGAACTATCATTTTTTGAACATATGTGAATAGCTATAATTAATGAAATGCACATTTATTTGAAAGCACAGCTAAATTCATTTTAGGCTTTTGTCATTATGTATTTTCTTAATGAAGAAATATTAAACATACAAACACTATCACATGGGAGTCTGCCATACTGGGGGGACTTGAAAGGATTCCTATATTCGGGGATACGGGGGGTTGGGGGGCTGCTGAGAGAGGAAAGCCAAGGCCAATCCTGGGATGAACCCTGCAGTGTCACGTGCAGCAGAGCAAGTCCTGCATCCAGGGGCGGGGTGCGGAGCCAAGGGACAGGAGAAATGAGGATGGGTGTACATCTGAAGGGACTTGGAACCAGCCACACATTTAGTAAAGTCCATGGTGTGGCGTCATGTTTATGAAATACCCACTTAGTTGGCTGATTTTCAAAATGAGTTTGTTCCCAAATTCATTTTCATGTTGCCTAGGATGAGTCTGAGTTTGGACAGTTAGCCCAGTAGAAACAGACGTGCCGGCTTATTTTGGGAGTCAGGCCTTTCAGGGAAAAATAGCGGTGCTCCCTGGTGAGCAAAGAGGCCGACCAAGGTGGGTGTTGGGTGCCACTCCTGGTTGCCCAGTGAGGCAGGGCACCTCACACCACCTTTCACCTGTCACCTGGGACTTTCCCCCTCTGTCTGGTGGGTTAGAGTCCTATGCCTATGCTTTCCCTGCCAGATTTCAGGCTTGGTGGGTCCAGGACTGCGTCTGCCTTGTGAACAGCCTCATTTCATGGGTCCAGCGTAGAATGTGTTCAGAAATGTTTGCTGAATGACTAAATCAGTGACTGGATGAACACGCGAATATTAGGTGTGTCTTCAATTTTGCAGAGTGGAGATCGGAAATGTTTGAAGGAGATTTTGAAAGTGTGGATCACTATTTATTAAATATGCCTATTCAGTCCTCTGCCCTGAATGGATTTCCAGAAGGTCAGAGTGTTACATGAAAAATCCATTTTCCCTCTTGATTTTAGAAATAATGTACATTTGCTATACAAATAAAATAAAATGAAAAAGATAAAGGAAAAGCTGACTGTCCCTCCTAATCATATCTCCAGGCACTCCTGGAACACATCCTTCCAGAATCTTCCTGAGCGTGTTCCCTGTGGTCTCCACTGGCCCCCACCCCAGACCCACTCTCTGCCCTGCTCGGCCCTCCTTACATCCCCTCATGGCAAAACCCGGCTCCTTTGGTCCGTGGCCTCCTTGTGTGTTCAGCCAACTGGAGGCATTGGAGGCACGGGCAGGAACCCAGCCTGTGGGCAGAAAGAGAAGTCCAGAGGCCATCCCTGCCAGGCCCCAGAAACACCCTTCATGTCCCCTGGTCCTCTCTCGGCATGGGGTCCTAAGGGCGTCCTGCTGGGCTGGTCTGGGATTCACCGTCCTGTCTGCTCACTGGATCCTGCCCACAGCTCTCAAAGTGGTACCTTCACTAAAGCCTGTTTACACGGACCACATTTGATAAATTTTGCTTTTTGCTGGGACCCTAATAGGAACAAGACATATCTATGGTCACATCATTGGAGTCACACTATACATTCTTTTTTAGAGAATGGTTTTAGAAAGGTTTTAGAAAAACCTTCTTTTTTTTTTTTTTTGAGACAGAGTCTTACTCTGTCACCACGGCTAGAGTGCAATGGCATCATCAGAGGTCACAGCAACCTCAAACTCCTGGGCTCAAGCGAATCCTCCTGTCTCCACCTCCTGAGTAGCTGGGACTACAGATGCATGATACCACACCCGGCTAATTTCTTCTATTTTTAGTAGAGACGGGGTCTCGCTCTTGCTCATGCTGGTCTTGAACTTCTGACCTCAGGCGATCTTCCCTCCTTGACCTCCCAGTATAACCTGCTTTTTAAATTTAGCAACACTCTATTACAGGAATCTTTTAAATTCTGTGAATATAATTATATGTCCTTATTATTTTATTTGATACGATTTTCAATAGGATTTAATTAAATCCCATACATGTTTATTGAGTACCTACTGTGTGCAAGACATATCCCTGCCCTTAAGAGAGGTACAGTGCTATGTGGGCCTTAAGACGAATGTGGAAATAGAGGAGATGCTAGCTGAGAGCCATGGAGTTCAAAGGAGAGGAGAGAATGGAGGCATCAAGACAGGCTTCCTGAAGGAGGCAGCATCTGTGATTTGCCAGGAGGGCGAAAAAGACTTAAGCCAAAGGGGAACTGGGAGCCTAGAAGACATCCCAGGCAGACATGGCAGGAACCGACGCTTGGAGCCAAAAATCTATGGCTGTTTGAGCAGTGAGGAGTTTGGTTTAGCTGAGCAGAATGGCATATTCTTCCACTGTCCTTTATTCATCACTCCTTTAAAGCAGTTTCCTGGAATTAATGTCATTTTTTTTGCTTCTCCTCTAGATTATAGTCTCCGGGAGGGCAGAGACTATTCCTACACATCCT
The DNA here is from genome assembly GCA_008086735.1 of Cheirogaleus medius. Lineage (NCBI taxonomy): Eukaryota > Metazoa > Chordata > Mammalia > Primates > Cheirogaleidae > Cheirogaleus > Cheirogaleus medius. The sequence goes on along the minus strand of VBSM01002153.1, from coordinate 39,850,008 downwards.
TTTATAGACCTCACAGCTAGACTACGGTAGGGATTCCAAGGACACATTTGTTAAGTGAATCTGCACGGACGACCTGTGGCAGGAGTGGAAATTTGCTGCCCTCCCATGGGGCGGGGGGCTCGAGGGCCAGGCTGAGTGGTTTGTGGGAAACACTCCAGACCTGGCTTCTCCTGGCAACGTCCGTCCCCTCTCTCTCTCTGAAGACTTTTGTTCTTTTGGGCTTAAGTGGAATTGTGGACATGAAAATGCTTTATAGAGAGGAAGGCTATCTCCTGAGACAGTCGGTCCCTTTTTCCCACATATTCATTCTTTTGAGTGTGGGTCTTGGAAGCCCTCCCCTCTTCGTGGAGATGACTTGGGCGAAAACTCAGACGCTCTGCTTTCCCGGCTCGTGTCAACCAGGGAACCCAACAGCAAATGGCTCTGTAGAACCGTGCTGAGCTTTGAGACAGAGGGCGACACAGAATTGAGCTGGCTCTTCTACCAAAATTAAAGTGCAGGGAGCCCCTCTTTTCTTGCTGCCCCCCTCCTTCTCCTCCAGACAACCCAATAACAGCCAGCGAGCCCCAACTTTCGCCTCAAACACTTCCTTTCTCTCTTGCCCTCCACATCCTGCCTCTTTCCTTCTGCTTAGTGGCTCAGGACGCTGCCTGTTGGGCAAGGGGTTATGATAGAGTTTGGGATACTTGTACAGCACTCGGGTATTTAGTAACTAGCTGTAGATGCTGATGGCGTGGCAGCAGCAGCAACACCACAGAAGCAGAAACAGACGTACCTGGGCATGACCGTGCCCCGCCGTGCACTGGCCGCGTGTGCGCCTTTGCCCTGGGCAGCTGCCCTCTCTGAGGTGTAGTGTCCCCGTCTGTGAACTGGAGATGGGAACATCTGTCTACCTGCACAGAGCTGTTGTTCTGGGAGAGAAAGGGCAAGTCTGTGCAGGGACTCGCCGCATTTTATTCTTTTCCTCCCTACACTCTAGCACTCTATCTTTTTTGTTTTTAATTCCAAACTCTTGTGGGAAAGACATTAATGTTATTTTGTGAATGATTATCTGTGCTATCAGATGCAGGGCAATTTCCCCTGGAGATATGTAGCAGACATCCAATTTGGAAAGAGGTAGTTTTGGAGAGATCAGGTTTATGTGGCTTTCGAAGCAAGTCTCCATAATGTCTTCCTCCCTCTAATCTCTGAAAAGAAAAGGAAAAATAAGAAAAGAAAAGAAAAAAGAAAGTCTTGGGCATCTGGCTTCTGTTTCTGAATCCAGTCGTTCTGTTGGTTCATGAGCTGCAAAATACAGGATATGTAGTTGAATGACGCCCTCCTCTCCCCCTGCCCCCCTGCAAGCCACTGACATGCTTTTCAGGGAGGAGAAGTGCTCTGGATGAAACCAACGTGTTCCGATGGGCCCTCAGGGTGTCCTGTTAGGATAGTCTTGTAAACATCCAGGAAAACCTGTTGACTGTTGAAAATCCAGATTCTAAATACTGTTTACTCCTGAATAATTTGTAATTCCTTTCCCAGCTCAAATAACTATAAACTCCTCCAAAGTGTTTTATAAACACTCATTAGAGTCTTACAAAAGTTCTTTGAGCTCCATATGATTATCTCCATTTGGCAGGTGAGTAAACTGAGTCACAAAAGTTGAAAGATCTGCTCAAAGCTATGCCGGGAGCAAAGGCAGGGGGTGGTGGGAGCTCAGACTTCCCGGCTCCTCAGCGGGTAAGCAGTTCCACTGTGCACGTCCAGGGCCCCACGGCACTTCTGGCTTCCGTTAGCGACCTGTCACTCAGTTCCCTGGGCCTGGCCGAGGTCCGCTGGCTCCCCAGACGCCACTGTCCAAGGGCAAAGGCTCCGCTCTGAACACGTACCCGACAGTCGACTCTACCCTTTCTTCTCCAGCCGCACGGTCTTGTCTAGTCTCCAAAGTCTGGATATAGGGTCCCACAGAAGGGGAAGCAGATAGAGCAGTAAGATGTTGGCTTTTCTGCTTTTTTGTTTGTTGATCAGCTGAAAATAGCCAGGATTAGGTGAGTGTACTAAACATTTACTGGTTTTTGGCTGCCTTGAGTTTGAACCCACTTCTTATACTGGGACTCCGTTACCACCCAGGAAATGGGAAAGGCTGGCTACCAGTTCTCCTAGACCCCGGGCAGAGGTGTGGGCACAGGACCCATGCTAGGCCGGCTGGGGGACACTGAAGACTTCACCTGGTGGTGGGTGTAGAGGACCCGGCATCTGCGCCTGCTAGTGGTGGTGCCCTGGGGCCAGTGGGGTGGTCAGGGCCTCAGGGAGGCACCTTCTTCATCAGGCTGCTGCTGTGCATGTCCTCGGCTCTGGTTGAAGCAGCCGCCCATGCTGTGCTCTGCTTCCTGCTTGTTTCCAGAAACTTCTAGGTGGGTTTGTGAGTTTCCAGCTAGCCTTCCAACTAGTTTTTTCCTTGGTGACGTTCACCGGAGTCAGGGGTTCTGTTTGTTTATATTTTGATGGGTACAAGTTGGAGAATGAGAGAGCTTTCCCTGTGCCTTTCTCCTTCATCATGTTCTAGAGAGATGAGCTCCCAGAGCTACAGCGTGGCTACTGACGAAGCAGGGGAGGGAAAATGCTGGAAAGGTCAGGAGCCGAGGTTTGAGGAAGGTCTGGCTCGTTGTTCTCTCGCAGCCTGAACACACAGCAATAATATCGGTGGACTTAGCATCATCACATCACGCTGTGGCCACCCGTGCATCAGCACCAAGACCAGCAATGCCACCGGCATCACGGTCCCTGGCACTAGGACCCTCATGGCCACGACCAAATCAACGTCAACACATTCTCATCTCCTGCCTCCCTCCGGGCTCCTCTCAACAGGTTGCTCTTTGTCCAGGGTCCTCATCCAGCTCGGACGTGAAGCCGAGGCAGGGCCACCTGCAGCAGCAAGCGGGGAGCGAGACCACCCAGAGCCCTGCCGTCCTCTGCGCTGCTCAGGCATGTGATGGAAACCTTAGGAAATTTACCCACGCCTGTGGCGGTGGGCAGAAAGCCTCTCATAGACCCTTAGAAGATAATATAATAAAAGCTAATACTTATTGAGTGCTTATTAGGTAAAATCTCCTTTAATCTTTCTAATATCCCTATGAGGAAGGTGTTATTAGGATCCCTAATTTACATATGAAGCAACTGAGGCACAGAGGTTGAGTGACTCACCGGGACCGCCCGGCTCTGGGTGGTGGAGACAGCCCTCCCTTCCTCCTACTCCGAGGCAGCACCTGTGTCGGTGCCTATGTGCTGCTGGGTGGTTTCCAGAGCTGACTCTGCGTCCAAATTCCGTGAAAAGATTATAAAATTATAGATTTCCAAGGGCTACACCCAGAGATTGTAATTCGGCCAACCTTGGGAGGATGGGAGTCGGGGCTTGGAGATTGAATTATTAAGAGACAGCATCCCAAGCAATTCCGAAGGAATCTGCCCACAGACGGGCATCGGGAGCATTGGCGGGTGCAAGCGAATGTGCCCTTGGCAGAGAGTGCGTATTGATCACGGTGTTCTCTCCTGCTGAGCGTCAGCTTGGCCTCCGAATCCATCTCAATGCAGGCACTGACTATCGATCATTTGGAGGTGGCCTGAAGACAAAACCAATTTGTCATCTTCAGCTTTAGAGTATCCAGGAAGGGGATTGAAGAAGTTGAGTTTTATCACAGGCCACTAATTCACCAAAGCAGGAAAATTATGGGGTATCTCTGCACCTCCGGTTTCCTTCTATTGTGTTGTGGGAGAAGAGTATCATCAAATTTCTTACCCTCCTGGAGAGAGTAGATTCTTATCTCTAAATTACTCTATTAGTTAAGGTAATGCTGGCTATTATAATATTTTATAATATATTGTAACTGTCACTGAAACTGTGCTGTGGTTGATTTTTTTATGTAATCCAATGATCAGCTTCTACTCCATGAATTGTATTTACTTGCACATGTTGGACCCATTAGAGCACAATTAGGATGGCTCTAAGCAACAAATCAATGGTGTGTAATTGGCAGCAGGGATGGGGAAGGGGTTCTGTTCTCTGCAGCCCTTTGGGTTCCAGGCTGATGGAGGCTGTGCCATCCTCAATGTGTGTCTTTCAAGATCACCCCAGATGTTGACATCTAGGAGGTGGATGGGAGTAAAAGACAGTGGAGAACTACCTGGGAAATTTTATAGATTGTTAGTAGGGAACGCATTGGCCAGAACTCAGTCACATGCACATGCTGTTGTCATCTGCAAGGAGGCTGGGAAAGAGAGCCCAGCTTGCCCAGGAGGAAAGGGAAATGTGTTTGGCGAACGGCTAGCCGGAGTTTCCTTGGAGTCAGGAGGGGTTATGGGGACACCCAAGAAGAAGGGATTGAGCACCGTGGAGTCCACAGTGCCCAGTGCTTGGGCCAATGGCATGTAGTCTTGTAACTCCTGAGTTGTCACCATATTGAACAATTAAAATACATTCATTGGGACTGTTTTCCAACTTCAAATAGTGAAAAACAAAACAAGAACAATAAATACTTTAAAATTTTCTCCATCCTTGTAACAATTTACTGTAATATTGTTTGGAGTTCTGGAATTTTCTTCATCATTTTAAACAATCTCTTATATATTTTGGGAGCTCCTTATATTTATGTAGAAAGGCCCATCCAGCTCACCTCAAGGCTTTGTTCTTTAGCTATTTGTCTCCCACACTGTTTCCTTGGACTCTAGGGGAAACCCGTCCACACCTGCTCCTGACGTCTCCATGTTCTGAAATGAAGACTGGAGGAATAGATTCAAATTTTTGGCCTCTTTGGAAAAATGTTGACCTGGAAGTGGGTGTTCTTGGAAGTAGGTGTCCCTGGCAAACAAAATGCAGGCTCTGAGGCTACCTTCATCAGTGGGTCCTCTGGCCGGCACATTGAACCTCTTTGTTGTCCCTATGTAGACGATGAGGATGATACTACCAACCTCACAGGATGGTAGTGAGGTGTAGGGGAGATGGCGCCAGATGTGCAGTGAGCATGGACAACGGTAGGTGCTGTCACTCCTATTGTTACTGCCAGAGTCAAGGAGCTCAGGCTGTGTGGGTAGAATTTACACGCAGGGATAAGAATCTGTACATTTAAGCTCAGAGCAAAGGTGTGGTCAGGGGACCCTCTCCTGCTGGCCCATCCCCTGCAGTGTGTCCGGGGACGAGGGTAGGGTATCTCTCAGAGTTCTCCCTTATGACAAACCCTGCACATGCTCCAGCCCTTGCTGCACGGTGACTCAGTTTCCCCACTGAGAAAAGGCTACAACTACAGTTCTAAACTTGTCCGTAAACACATCGAGAGCCTTGAAATAAAGGTGGTATTTAGTGTGAGTTCAAAGCGTTATGTAATTATTTTATAGCCCCTTTTATTCCTGAGATTTTTTTTTTTTCTGTTTGCTCTGCTTACAAACCCCAGCCAGAGCCATAAAACCACTTTTATGCAAGCACCTTTCACACACCTGGTACTGATTGCACATCGCCACCAAGGTGAAAAGTGCTCAGGATGATGAGGGTGGAGTTGACTCAACAAGAGCACCCGCAATTCTGCCTAAAGGAGATCGTTATTGTGCACGGCCGTGACACTGCGCCATGGGGGCGCTTTGTTTACTTATTTAGTTTAGCTGTCCCAGTGACCAGCTTCTGCAACATGAATTGAATTAGCTCGCCCATGGCGGATCTCTCAGGATGGCCCCAAACACCAAATCAATTATGTTTCTCAACCCATCGTTGTTTCTTGTGGATTCAGAGCTTATGTCCTGCCACCATTCCTTCCAGAGTTCCATGACTTGAAACCACAGGATTAAAGAAGCTTCAAGTTGGAAGGGCCCCTAGAAGTCGGCTGGGAGTTCACAGCGCTCTAGGTGGATGGTGGCACAGCCATTGCTGGCCAACGCAGGGCCCACCTTCCCTGGCCTGGACGGCGTTCTGTTCTGTCCCTGGGTGGATCTGCTTGTACGATGTTCTCCCTTAAGGTGAACAGAAATGCTGACTACACGCAGGTGAGGCCCACGGAGCACTCGTGTCCCGTGCTGGCCATGAAAGCTGGAAGTGGGGAAGACCTAGAAGGCTCTACCAGTTCCAGGCCTCTTTAAGCCACTGAATGGCAACAGAAGAAACTCAGGAACCAAGGGGGCATTTCCATTCCAGTTCTTTCTGAACTCAGTTTTACAAACTATGGCAAGTGGCAGCCCATTTAAATGAATCACTGCTTGGGGTTAATTTATTGGGATTGAAACTTCAAGGGCAGCCTGTTTGTTGCTGTTCTGATGATCTGCCTTTCACTTGTAGTCAAGATAAGGAGTGTGTAGTCCACCATCATACGGAAAAACAAGGGAAGCCTCTCTGGCAGCTGCCTACACCAGCAGGAGCTTAAAGTGAATGATCTATTTCTCAAATTCACTGCATAAATCATTTATTCAGTTGCTATTCAATAAACCCCTACTGTGTAAACAGCCCTGCAGGATAAGGGAATTCAGGTCCTTATGCTTGAGAAACTTACAAACTCCTTAGGGAGGTGGGAAATTTTACCTGGACAAGATCACTGTACACCTCGCCTCCCAGGAAATCCCACCTTTGGATGTTGGGGAAGTGCAGTGGCCATTTGGAATGCCCATTCTTCCTCCCTCCATTGCTCTTTGGGTCATACGCGCACACACGCACACACCCTAGGGAACAACTACCTTCTGCCTCTCTCTTGCCCCATGGACCTAGAGAGAGAGGAGAATGTGAGCGAGTGCATGGCTGCAAGGCAAGCAACCCACTCAAAAGGGCAGTCCAGCCGGGGGGGCTGGTTCTGCGGACAGACTGGCAACCAGACCCTGGGGTTGGTGGCTGGATACGTTGTAGGGAGCCCATGATAAATGCTTTGTAAAATTTTATGGAGTAAATGAATAAGTGAATGAGTAAATGAATCTGGAATCCTCCCCATGTCTGCACATGGTCCCAAAGTATTACCCAACTCCCGTCTCCTTCTTTGTGCCACGTGCTTTAGTCCAGATGGTTCAGGGAAGGGGATTTCTTTTTTGTCTTTTTTTCTTTTTTTTGAGACAGATTCTCACTCTGTTGCCCTGCCTAGAGTGCTGTGGAATCAGCCTAGCTCACAGCAACCTCAAACTCCTGGGCTCAAGTGATCCTACTGCCTCAGCCTCCCGAGTAGCTGGGGCTACAGGCATGCACCACCATGCCCGGCTAATTTTTTCTATATATTTTAGTTATCCAGCTAATTTCTTTCTATTTTTAGTAGAGATGGGGGTCTTGCTCTTGCTCAGTCTGGTTTCGAACTCCTGAGCTCAAACGATCCGCCCACCTTGGCCTCCCAGAGTGCTAGGATTACAGGTGTGAGCCACCACGCCTGGCCAAGGCAAGGGGGTTTCTATAACCCAAAAATTCTAGACATGTCTTCATCTGGGTACGTCCTCAGACCCTTTTCCTAAAAAGAGATTTTATAGAGCAGAGGATTCTAGAACCAAAGTCTTGTGGGAGTCACCCTCTTTTAATCTCTCAGCAAAGATAGGTAGAGGAATTTATTATTATCCATTTAAGTTGATCGGTGTCCAAGAAAATCCAACAGTGAGTGCTCTAATGTTTAGGTAGCTCCTTTTAATGGGAGCCCAAAGCACTTGGGAACGATTTTATGTTCATAGTGTCCAAGTGAGACAAGTAGATGTCAAGAATTATTATCCCATTTAATAGATGGAAAACCTGAGGCCCTCATTCACAGAACAAGTCAAGAATACAGTTCAGGAGAGATGCCAAGTCTCTCTCTGCCCTCACAAGTGGGTGCGTTACCATACGAATGTCCCCTGTAGCATGGCTCTTTGGATATGCCCTCTCTGAGATCGGCGTTGCCCGGGCAGGGCCCTGCGGGAGCCAGGTGGTGGTGGTGGCAGTGGGGGATGGGTCCGAAGGCATCCACCCCTCGGCCATGTCTAAATCCCTGGGAGAGAAGCGGGGTGGGGGCCCTGGTGTGGCCTGCACAGCTGTGTCCGGCACTGTCCAGAGCCTCTTCATCATCCATGTTTCTCACGTTCTCCCCACCCTTACTCTTGTCCTCTTAGGTCAGAGGGACACACCTCTCCTTCCCCAGCGTGTGGCCCCGTTGGGTCTCCTGGGCAGTCTCAGTGTCCTCAGCCTCGTGGTGACATTCACAAGCCAACCAAGCACTCCTTCCTCATTGCCGTCCTCGGTCACACGTGTGGCTATGCCGACGGCAGTGCTCAGGGTCACACAGAGCTGCCTCACTTCACAACGTGGGCCTCAGAGGTCTCCGTCTCTGCAGATTCTCCACTCCTATTGCCACTTGCCTGGAGCTCTTCCCGACTTCATCCACTCCCTTCTCTGCCCCAGGCCCGTGGCCCGTCCGTTTCAACACTGCTTCCTCGAGTCTGTGGCAGCGCCTCCCGCACCTTCTCGGGTCTTCACTGAGCATCATGCCTATTCCCAGCCTGGGCTCTCCATGCTCGTGGTTGCCAGAAACATATCTACAACCAGCCACGGGTCCTGAGCAGCAACCCCATGTCCGGCTGCACAGACGGCTCCACTGGGAACTCGGCGTACTGAAATCTGAGTTCCTACTTCTCTCCCCAGATGTGTGTCTTTCCTACGTTCTCTGGCTCGACACCCACCGGGAGGTTGTCCAAGCCCAAGACTGGAGCTACCCTCCGACACTCATCTCACCGTGCTCCACTTCCCATCGGCCACTGTGTGTTCCCAGTTTGCCCGTTTTCTCTCTCCCCACGGCCACCTCCCTAGTTCAGGCCTCTGTCTCCCTTGTTGGGATCATGTCAGCCTCTTCCCAACTTGCCTCGTTCCTTGGGCTTGCCCCCCTAACCAATCTTCCGAACTGTAGCGAGACAGTTGCTTCTTTCTAGAACACAGATCCGATCCCTCTCCTGCTCAAAACGCTGGGGCAGCTCCCTGTTGCCCGTCAGGATGGAGTTCAAAGGTCGCCAGGACCCATCCGAGCCCTGCCTCTCCTGAACTCCAGCCCCAGAAAGCCACCTTCTGTCCTTTCCGCGGTTTTTGCTCTCATGCCTGGGAACTTTGCACATGCTGTTGCCTTTAATATGTCACCCTCGCCTGCTCTGCCTGGCTAACTCCGTACCCTCCTGTATGTCTCTGCTCAGAAGTCACCTCCTCCAGAAAGCCTTCCCTGACCCTCAAATCCAGGCTATAGCCCCTGCTGGTATCTCACAGCCCTGTGCAGTCTCCCCACCATGACCCTTGTCATACCACCTAGCGAACAGCCAACGTGTGGTGAGCACTTGCTGAGTTAGGCTGTTTCTTAGGACTTTATACAAAGTGTCACATTTAATCCTCACTATAGCTCTTTGAAGAAGGTACTGCTATTGTCCTATTTTGAATACGGGCAAACTGAGGCAAGAGCGGTCGCACACACATAGTGTCAGTAACGGGCAGAGTCGGGCTAAAAACCGAGGCAATGGACCCATGACGCTGCACTGCAGTGCTTCGCAATCCTGGCCGCACGTTCAAATGAGCCTTGGGAAAAGACACATCCTTGTGTCATGCACAAGAGAGGTTTTGGCGGCGGGGGGCGGGGGGAGTTAAACAGTTGGCAGGAGTCTGTATTTGTAACTATCTCTGAATCGGATGGGCAGGACTGAGGCCCATTTCTCTGTATTGCAATGGCCTGTTGCTCACCTCCAATCGGCAACAAGCTTGGTGAAGAGACGTGTCCCTCAGCGCCTAGAATCTTCCCTCCCTGATCCCTCGATGTTCTAGAGCACAGAGGAAGCAGAGCCTCCCCTCTGTCCTGGGCTGCTTGTGCTGCAGGACACCCCGCTTCACATCACACCCTCTCCGGAGCCTCCATGGTCCGCCCTCCCCTGATGCCCGTCCTTAACCCCACATCGAGTCAAGTCCTGCCATGGGGACGCCTCTCACTTCCACCTGTCTTCCACGCCCACCCTGACCATCTCGGGCCACCCTAGTGACCTCACAGTAACTTGCTGGTTTCATCTTTCACGCCCCACTCCCATCAACACCCAGCACCCCTACCCCGTATCCCGCTGCGGTAATGCCACTCTGCTCTCAAAACCTTTCACATTGCCAACGAGTGGGGTGCCCGTGCAGCCAGGCATCCCACAGACAGGCCGAAACCTGTCTTCCAAATGTCATCTTTTTTTCTCTTTTCCACTCCGAATAGGTCCCTTCCTTAGACATTTCCTGCCACTCCTTCCTCTCTCCAGCTAGTTGCTCCCGTCCCCCTGCCCCAGCCTTTCCCAAGCTCAGAGCCCAGCTCTGGACGTAGCCCTCTCCCGGAAGCTCCCCACCATCCAAGCAGGAAAGCGGGCCCTTCTTTCCTTGAATATGTTCAGCAGTTTATTTCTATTGCATCTCCAGCCCTTGCCGTAATCTTATCTTCCTAATGGCCCATAAACCCCTCGAGGGCAGGGTCTGGACTTTATGCCCCAGAAAGCACTTCCTAGCAGGGCTTGGACACAGAGAACCCTTCACACACGAGTGGAGGGTTCGGGGATGCCACCCTCCAGCAGAGAGGCCCACTGGTGCCCGCTGGGGCGCCAAGAGCAGTTGTCTTTGGTGGCGTCTGCGAGTTTTGCCTGAGTCTTCCTGTTGGCTGCACCGGATGGGCTGTGGGAAGTGGAGGGAAATATCGACTTTCTCCAGGGCTGCATAGACAGCCTCTCCTCTGGGCTGCGGCCCCTCCCACGTCAGAGGAGGCTGCCCGTGCCTAGTGGGGTGGCTGTGCTTTGGCAGCACTGGCCTCCTTGGGGACACCCTCACTTTCTTCCACTGTGGGTTGCCGGGCTTCCCTGCTGTGCCCCAGCGAGGCTGGAGACCAAGTCACACAGAGCACAAGTCCTACAGGTTCAGCTGTGGGAGGCTGGAACGGAAAGGTCGATGAAACCAACTTTATTTGTGACGTTCCCATGTTTGTGATTCATTATTCCCACTGTTTCTCAGTATGCATGAATTCTGAGGCCTCCCTGTGGCCCCCTCTCCTCCTCGTCCCCCACCGGGCCTGCCAGCTGACCCTTCCAGCCTGTGAATTCCTCTCCCAGACCAAGTGTCCTCCATCCCAGTTTTTATGGCATTTCCCTCCATTAATGCTTAACTATTCATTTTCTCCCCTCAGCACCCTCCCCCCTTATCAAAGAGTACTTTGAATAACCATTAACTCTCTAGTTAGCCAAAAGGGACATGTTAATCATCTACAAGCCCCGGGGCAGGAGAGTTATTCTTTGTACCTTGTCCCAACGGCAGGAGAGCCCAGTTCCTGAGCAGCTGACCTTTAGCCACACCTGGGTCTAGAGGCTTGCAACCCCCTCCAGTAATCAGGTTACAAGGGCTTATTAGTAAACCAAGGTCACAACTCCTGAATGCTGCCAGCCACCGTTTGCTTCTCTAGGACCCTATAAAGAGACCAGGCTGTACTTCTTTTTTTATTTAAAAAAAAAAAAAGTGTTTGCAAGCAAGGGCTAATCTATTGTACATTCTTTGTTGCCGGGAGACTCCGAGTGGCTGTACAGGCTGTTCTTTCTTGGAGCCAGAGTTAATAGTGCTCCTGACCCAAACACACATGTGGCGTCATCCCGAGCTCCCTTTGCGTGGGGCTGGGACGCCCGACTAGGACCTCTCCTGGCTGCTGCAGCCAAGTGGCCAGGATCCATGGGCCAGAGCGGGGTGGCTCTGGATGCAGCAATTTCAGGACTCCGCTGCAGGGAGGGTGACCTCCTTCTGAAGTTCGGTGGTGGCATCCTTCCAGGCAGGGGAGGCAGGAGGAGGAGGAGGAAGAAGAAGGAGAGGAGGAAGCTCTCAATGAGGCCCCTCCCCTCCCAGAAGAGAAGGGCTGCAGCCTGGGAGACCAGCTGGAGGGTGGACAGTGTGCCCACAGGGTAGAGAGTGGCATCTTGGAGAGATGCCCCCTTCATTCACAAAGTGGATCTGTCGCCAAGCCAGGAGGCCTGGGGAGAGCAAGGCTGCTGGCAGATTCTTGCTGGGTTAGCCTTGCTCTCCATCTCCCTTGAAGAAGAACGGGGCGGAGGGAAGAGGCTGTTCTTCGGAGGGGGGCCCTCAGGCACCACCAGCCTTACTAGGAAAGATATCGGGGTCTTGGCAAGCACGGGTGCAGGGCTGCCCACCGTCGTCCCCGGCAGGGCCACTTATTGCCACCCTGCCTCCTCCCTGCAGGCCCGTTCGCCTCTCTGCCCCAGATCCAAACATTTCCACATTAGGCGGCTTGCGTCTCCCTGGCAGTGGAGGGGGAGGCGCCCCGGTGACCTGGGGTGACCTCCTTGGACTTTCCCGCCTCCCCCCTCTACAGGTGCACTCGCCCTTTTCTGGGTCAGCCTCGTGATCTGGTGTCCAGGCACTTGGCAAAATTTAGCGAGTGTTCCTCAGTGCTCTGTTTCGTAGGTACAGACACCCTCGGGAGCACACTCGGGAAGGTGCTGCCTGCTGTTCCCTCGCGGTGATAGCGCCTGGCTCTGTCTGCTGGCCCCTTGGTAATGGTGCGCGACTTTGCCTCCTATTTCATCTCTAGCCCTCTCCCCGGAAGCTCACTCCCTGACCTCTCTTGCGGACCCAAGGACTTGAGCAGAGGTTATTTATTTATTTATTTTTTTGAGACAGAGTCTCACTTGGTTGCTCGGGCTAGAGTGCCGTGGTGTCAGCCTAGCTCACAGCAACCTCAAACTCCTGGGCTCAAGTGAAACTTCTGCCTCAGCCTCCTGAGTAGCTGGGACTACAGGCATGCGCCACCATGCCCGGCTAATTTTTTTTTTCTCTCTCTATATATTTTAGTTGGCCAATTAATTTCTTTCTATTTATAGTAGAGACGGGGTCTCGCTCTTGCTCAGGCTGGTTTCGAACTCCTGACCTTGAGCGATCCTCCCGCCTCGGCCTCCCAGAGTGCTAGGATTACAGGCGTGAGCCACAGCGCCCGGCCTGAGCAGAGGTTATTAATCATTATATACATACCCACATCTGGACTGGTATAGCCAAACATGGTTGCCACTTGCCGCATGTGGCTATGGAGCAGTTCAGATGTGGCTGGCGCAAAGCAAGATGTGCTCTAAGTGTCAATTACACACCGGATTGGGAAGACTTATGTAAAAAAGAGCATGAAATATGGCACACATTGAAATGATAATGTTTTGGACAAAGTGGGTTAAATAAAACGTCATTAAAATTAACTGTACCTGTTTCTTTTGACCCTTTCAATGTGGCTACTAAAAAATGTCATCTATGTGGCTTGCACTGTATTTCGGTCAGGCACGTGTTTGTCTTCACAGTAGAGTGGGTCCCTCCAGGCTTAGGGACTGTTATGGAATGGTTCCAAAGTCCTGTGCTTCCCTGACTTGCGGGGTGGCTGCAAGCTTCTGTGCCTACTGTTTCCTCTGCCTGCATGTTCCCTTCCTGCTTTCCTCCCTGAGAAATTCCTGGTCACTGTTCAGGACCCAGGGCTGGAGCCTCCTATCAGGGAGGCATTCGTGTCTTTGTCAGCACGGCCCCTTGCATGGCAGCTTTAGGCATTTTTGGGCTGCTTGGCTGTCACTGGGCTGTGCTGTCCTTGAAGGTAGTTTTTGTCCCCAGTGGCCAGAGAGTATAGGAACACATGTGCATGCATCCCCACGTTGGTGAGAGGCCCTAAGGGGTGGAGCAGTGAGAATTTGGTTTTATTTATTTTTCCACTGTGTGGGGCAATCAATTATTAACCTAAGTCACCATACTTTGGTTGCTGTTATCAGCACGTGGAAGTATCCACTGAGTCTGGGCTTTAGGTCTGCTTGGTACTATTCAAAAGAAATGTTTAGAAATTCTAATTTTCTGATTTTATGAAGAGCACTAGTATTTTTAGCATCAAAGAAAATTTCACATATAACAAGCTCATTCATGCTATAAGAAATGTTCATGGGGAGTCTACCATGGACCAGGCACTCGCCAAGAGGTAGTGAGGTGGAAACTTCAACCTCAAGCCTGCACTCTCCAATACGGCGCACGAGTCCACGTGGGTAGCTATTAATACCTGAAACATGGCAAATTAAGATGTGCTGTAAATGTAATATACACCCGGATTTGGAGACTTAGTATGAAAAAAAAAAAAAAGAAAGTAAAATATCTCACGGACAATTTTTTATATTGATTACATGATGAAGTGATAATATTTTAGGTCAATTGAGTGAACTGCATTATTAACATTAATCTCACCTGTTTCTTTTTTCACTCCACTCCTAGAAAATTGAAACTGACATATGTGGCGCATACTCTATTTCTTTGAGACAGCGCTGCTCTAAGGCAATTACGCTGTCTTTATTTTTGAGACACTTTTAGACGCATGTGGGCATTTCAACCAGGTTTCTATCAGCTTAGGCGCCTGGGAACTTTGATTCCGAATCTTCCCGCCAAGCGACAAAACATCTGTCCAGTTATATAAATTTTCATTCTGGTTCCTCCAGCTCAGTCTCGTCCAGAAGACCCACCTTGACTTACCCTCTCCAGAGATCGCCCCGCTGGCTCTCTGGAAACTCCCAGGTTCTGCAGGGACTTGCCGCGTCGTAATTACAGGTGTGCCGAGACCCTCCTGCTTCATACACTTAGTCATAATTATTTACCTTTACCAGGCACCAGAGGTGTGATGGGAGCTTCGGCTGAAAAGAGAGAAGACTCAGCAGGCAGATCACCTTGAAGTTGACCTGTCAGCCGGATTTCACAGCACCTGCCTGTTCCAGCCTGAGGGGCTGCAGTGCATTCCTTGGGAAAGAGAGCTGCAAACTCTGTCTCCAGGCCACACTCCAAATCCCTGCTACTCCCTCTCAGGCTCCGGAAGACATAATGGAGGCATCTATAGAGCGAGGAAATGTTTTCCACCTGAATTAGCTTGCCTGACACCTTCAAACTACCTCTAAGGAGTTGGTTTTTTAACACATGCAGACATTCGCATGTTTTCTATGTGAACATTAGAATCTACATTATAATGTACTTGCTGTTTGAAACCCCTGGAGACGGGGGTCCTGTCTGAAGTAAGGACCTTTGCAGTGGGGCCAGTGGGAAGAATCCTAATGAATTCCATGTTCCTGCCCGTCTGCATAAACTGGGCACCTTGCCTGCCCACTCCACACCCTGAAAAGAAGAGAAAAAACGTTTATTAAAGGCGAGGAAAAAATTAGGGCCTTTTCATTAAGGTCAGAAGATTTTTGAGGTTGGATCATCTGGCCAGGTGCATGACCAATTTTCTTGACTCCTTAGAAGCAGAAAAGTATTTGAAAAATAATAGAGCCCTTAGTCCTATAAGTAAAAACCCATCTATCTTGGGAATTGAAAAAAAAAGTGCTGGCAATGGAAAATTTCCGATGAGATGTATTTCTTCTTGCCCAAATATCTCGAATGCCTGCCGGATTTGTCTCCCCGCTAAGATACCCACACTTGCAAATCTGTGCTTTTCAAGGTGGGGAGATGAAAATAAAGAGTCTGTGAAATGTATTTCTGGGAGGCCCAAAAACAGGAAGCAAATTGGAGCCACGGCATGTGGGGCACGGATGCTGATCCTGGAGGATGTTTGCTTATTTGGACAGAGTGCAAGCATTCCATCCCACCCACTGCTAGGAGCTCTGCACTTCGCTGACGTCCCTTGGAAACCAAGGTTCTCTTTGGGACTCGGCGCGATTGGGTTATTTTTCTCAGCTTAGATTGTTTTTATATGGTTACCCTCCGGACTCCTTTCTGTTTGGGGATATTTTCATATTTTTTATTTTTAAAAAAAACCCTAAGAACATCTTGATTTTGAAAAGGCACATTCACCCAAATAAGGTTCTAAGAACATAGACAAGTTCGCCTCAATATTTTGTGTGTCAACAGCCAATGTCCTCAGTATGTGCAGAAAAGTTTGAGAATAAAGAAGGAAAAGACTCAACCCTTGCTGTCTAGGTGGAGAAACATCTCTCAGTCCCCCTCCCCTGACTTCTCAACTGCTTTCACCTCTGCACTCGGAAGGGGAGAGCTTAGGTTGCAGAAGAGGGTGTTAGGTGCGCCGACTGTGGAATGAATGAGGACGGCATTTCAGGATGCACGCGGGGAGGAGGCAGGGTGAATAGTGGAGGGGCACTTGTCTGTGGGGGTGGTCCCCGACCTGCGGGTGAGAAGGCAGTGCGGCTCCCTCCGTGGCCTCTCGTGGCTGGTGCACTAGACAGTGTCTGCCACACATGGCCCCTGGACAAGGTCACAGAGCTGTGTTGGTATCATCTCCCAAGAAGAGCACTAGGGGGACAATCCAGAACATTCTTCATCAACTTTGGAAGGTGCAGACTCTGTAGTCATTTAACACGATTTTACTGGCCAGAGAAAGCTGCAAGATGCTGTTCCACATACTGTTCCACCTGGTGTGGGAAACTGTTATGTTGGCGCAACCTTGGAGCCACCTTGAGTCTTTATTTGCTGGGTTTCCAGCCGTACTTATCCGGTCATGAAGTCTCATTACTCCTCCCTGAGCTGTCTCTGTCCACCCTCCTTTTCTGTTCTGATGAGTCTTACCTGTGTCCCAGACTATGGCGTTTGAGGAGAAAGGGCCGGTGTGTAGGAGCCGGCGCTAGAACAGCATTGCAAGACGGCTGGTCTAGAAGTCTGTGCTCAACAATCTCTTCCGGCTCCTCAGCCCGCATGGTTGCCTGGGCCAGAAGCAAATTCTCCGGGAAACGTACTGATGCGTTGGGTCCATAGGCCTGGGAATACGCTCCGTGACTAAGTATTAAAGATCATCTACCTTTCATTTTGGGGATGTGTAGGCTGAGACTCAGAGAGGTTAGGTGACTTGCCTGAGGTCACTGAGCCAATTAGCAGCAGAGCCAGAGTTGCCACCCAGATTCTTTAACTCCCCATCCACTGCCCTAAAACCTCCCCCTGGGGAATGTTCTGCCAGGCCATTCTCCAACATCATTGGAGAGAAGTCGCCTTGGTAACAGGTTTGGTTTTGAAGCCAACTGACACAGACACACTTGAGCATGCAGTGATTTACTGAGTATATTCCCACCTAGACCTACGAGCTCAGTGCATTGCCAAGTTTCCTGGAGACTCTGCTTCTGACCTGGACACTTGGAGGAACTTGTTTGGCATAGTGTTCCAGACTAGAACTGCTAGAGCTGGCTTCTATAGGCTGGTGAGAGCCAGCTGTTAACTGTTCAGGAATTTTGCAAGTCAGTTAATTGTTGATAGCTTCCAAGTGGCCATGGTGGGAATATTTACACCATGGAAATTGGTAAATGCTACAAATTAGGGTTTTGTTTTTACCCTCCAGAGATCTGGTTTACCAGGTCACTACTGATTCTGAGATAGGACCCCACTTTAGGGAGGTACTTTCAGGCAAGATTTTCTATGGCAATTAAAAAATGAAGGGTGGCCCTTCAAAGGAGACTAACAAATTTAGGAAAATATGGCCTATTACATGGGATGTAAGTGTCACCAAGGCATCTTGCTCTAGAACTAGGTGAGCTCCAGAGAAGAGCAGAGCTGTCCAACTTTATTAATAACAGCGAGGCTTGAATGGGACCCTGATGGCCATCTCAGAACAGCTTCCTTAGGGTCACCCATGAGCTGGTCGTGCCACTCCGTGGTGGGACAGAAACCCCTGTGATGAGCAATAGTCAGCTACCCAAGACCCTCCCCCAGTTCCCTACTCCCACCAACCCATCAGCAAGTCCTAGGAATCGCATCTCCAGTGTATATCTGGCTGTGCTTTCTCCCTGCAACCGCCACTGCCCAAGTCCAGGCTCCTGCCACATTGGTCCTAAAAGGTTGCTTCCCTGAAGTCCTGCCCACCTTTAATCTACTCTCCCCACAGAGCTGCAAAAGTGATTGAGAAGAAGGAGGAGGAGGAGAAGGAGAAGAAGAAGAAAAAGGAGAAGAGATTATGTTATGTGACCCCCTCCACCCCTTCCCTACGCATGCGTGTGCACACACACACACACACACACATCATTAAAACCTTCAATAGCTTCCCACCATACTTAGAATAAAATCCAAACTTGGAGTACAGTTCTGCATGATCTGGCCCCTGCAAACCTCTCCAACCCCCTCCTGCTCCAGGCTCCCCCATGCTCATGACAGTCCTGCCACACTGGTCTTTCATCCCTTGAACACTGGCCAAGTCTTTGCCTCTTCAGGACCTTTGCAGCTACTCTTCCTGCTGGCAGGAATACTGTTCCCTGACTCTTGCTGTGGCTGCTCCTTCATCTCCTTTAGGCCTCAGCTGGAGTGTCACCTTCTCAGGGGACCCTCCCTGCTCCCCTGGTGGAGAGTCAGTCCTCCTACATTCTCTATCTTAGCTCCGGGGCTTCCCTATGACAATTACCTCAACCCAGAGTTATTTTACTTACTTGTTTGCTTAACTTTGGTGTTTGCGTTTTTCCCTACTTTCCTACACATCAGCGGGTGCCCCATGGAGAAATGAGGTCACCAGTGTATTGTTGGTGCCCAGCACAGTGCCTGGCATAGAGGGGTCCATTCTGCTGCCACCACGCCCAAGGGAGACATATGGGGCGATGCTGGAATAAAAAAGTGTTGAGCTTACTCTGAGCCCCGCCGGGCACAGACCTGTGCTCTGCACGCAAGTTTGGGTCACTCATGGACTGTGAGGGCTCAAAGCCCCTGGAGGCCCAGCAGGGAGTTTTGCACACATAAAACCAGTTATAACCAAGCCTTTGGGGATTTCTGGGTGAAAGGGGCAAAATGGGTTCAAAATATTCTGTTAAACTTGCCAACGTGGTGAATCTTACTTGGAAACTGCCTGAACATTCTTACTTGGTGAGCATGCAGCTCTGTGCCCATTTGGGGCAGAGGGCTGGGGAGGCAGCAAGCAACCGGGGCTGCCTGTGGAGTGATCCAGGGGGCGAGGCAGGTCAGGTGACACGTGTGCAGAGACCTGCTTGTGCCCGACCTGCAGTCACGTGCACGCTCACAGTGGATCCAGTCTTGTCCTAAAGACCCAACTGGCCTGGTTTGTTATTGGAACTTGAAATGATGATTCGCTTTAAATAGATCCTTAACCTCACAATTTGTTTTTCTTGAAATGGTCCTGAGAGGTGCTTTCCAAGAAACAGGGAGAAAAAAAACCTGAATTCACAGTGGTGACTTTGAGTCTGTCTACAGAAAGCGGTCTGAGTCAATGGTTCATTCTCAATGGCAAAGCCCTTGCTTGTCGCGTAGTGTCTGCGACAGTGAGGAAATGGGCCACAACTTGGGGAACAGGAGTGCTTTGCAGTCGCCCCAGCAGCATCTTCAGGGAGGGCTTATGGGAGGCCCTGGTGTCGGAGCTGGGGAGGGGAGAGGGTGTATCAGTTTTCCAGGGGTGCTGTAACAAATTATCACAAACTAGGTGGCTTAAAACAACAGGAATTTATTCTCTCACATTTCTGGAGGCTAGAAATTTGAAATCAGTGTGTCATAGGGCCACACTCCTTCCTTGTCTCTTCCTAGCTTCTGCTGGTTGCTGGCCACGGGGATGCACAGTTGCCACGAGGACTGGACACGCCTTCATTGATTCTAGTTTTAAAGACAAGAGACTTTCTCTGCACAAGGAGGTGACCTGAGTTGAGCTCTCATGGTGTCTACCATTGTTTTTTCTTTTTGAAGCCGGGTCTTATTCTGTTGGCCAGGCCAGAGTATAGTGGCATCATCATAGCTCACTGCAACCTCAAACTCCTGGGCTCAAGCGATCCTCCTGCCTCAGCCTCCCGAGTAGCTGGGACTACAGGAGCATACCACCATGGCCGGCTAATTTCTCTCTCTCTCTCTCTCTCTATATATATATATATATATTATTATTATTATTATTTTTTGTAGAGAAGGGGTCTCCCTATGTTGCTCAGGCTGGTTTTGAACTCCTGGCCTCAAGCAATCCTCCTGCCTCGGCCTCTCAAAGCACTGGGATTCCAGGCGTGAGCCACTGCGCCACCATTTTTTTGAATGGTTGGAGGTTGTCTTGTGTTCATGGCAGTCACGTGGCACAGACCAAGCCTGGCTCTGAGCTCTGAGCTTGAAGGAGTGACACATTGTCATCCTGGTTCTGCTGTTCGTTTAGTGAGTGACTTTTGGTGACCCGCCTGCCCTCTCTGCCCGCTGTCTGCTCTCCAGCTGGCGAGCGGTGATCTCCGCAGGGCTCCACGGGAACGACGTGAGTGAAGACGGCGAGGAAGGAGCAAGTCGTCCTGTGTCCACAGCCTTCTCGGAGACATTGCTGCACCTGGCGCCGGCCCCTGGGGCTGCTGGCCCTTCTGAGGTGGAG
>VBSM01002153.1:39795356-39829647 GCA_008086735.1 Cheirogaleus medius | reverse complement strand
TTGCCAGGCACCTTGAGATGATTCTGTATATGCCAGGCTGTGGGGAGGGGATGGGGGTGGGAGGGGTTGGGCAGGCAACAGACTGGCTGCAGAACTTCCAGAGCTGACCACATTCTCTGACATCAGCTGTCTATCTGATCGTCTTCCGTGAAGGGCAGTGAGCTCCGTGAGGAGAGAGGCAAAGTCTCATTTTTCTTTGCATCCCGAGCTTCCAAGATAACGGAAATGCTGCCGACTGCATGCATAGATGAATTGCAATTGACTTGTTCAGCAGAGTGGCCATGCACTGGTTTGGGCCCCTTCCCGTGGCAGGGAAAGTACCGGTGGATGATAACCAACCTGGAGGTCAGCCAGGTCGAGGGGGCTCTGAGATCTACTACAAGATCTTGATCTACTGGGTTGAGGTTATGTGTTTTAAGTGGCTCCATTTTCCTCGGAAATCCTAGTAACGATAGCAATGACTTACTGCCTGCCGGGCACTGGCCCGATTGTTTGCACATACCGTCTCCCTGCCTTAGACGGACGCTGCAGGGTAGGACATCAGCCTCATTTCACAGATGTGGAAATTCACACTCAGAGAGAGAAGGCATCTTGCTCAAGGCTAGAAGGTGGCACATTCATTCATTCAATTCATTTATTCAACACATATTGATTGTGGACCTGTTATGGGCCAAGCCCCGAGCGCTATTTCATGTGCGGGAAGAATAGCAATGAGCAAAACAGACAGAAATCCTGCTCTCGTGGAGCTTTAGTTCTAGTGAGGGGTACAAGCAGTGCACAAGATACTGATGAAATAGAGGGCATGTCAGAGGTTGATAAGAACTAAGGAGAGAGATCAAGTAGAGAAGGAGGAGGAGGAGGGCTGGTGGGGAGAGTGAAGGGGCTGCACTGTGGCAGTCCCCACCAAGAAGGTGACATTTGAGTACAGACCTGGAGGAGGTGGGAGGACTGGCCGAGCAGAGGCCCAGGGAAGAGGAGCCTGGGCCCAGGCCAAGGCATGAGACCGGCGTGTTCTGGGAATCACAGGACCGGCGGTGCCGGGGCTGGGAGGGCATCTGGAGATGAGACGAAGGCAGAGCAAAGGTGTGTGCACTGCGGGGACAGATCACCGAGGGCCATGGAAACCACCCTGGGGACCTTGCTGTTGCTCTCAGGAAGATGGGAGTCAGTGTTTGAGCACAGAAGTGACATGATGCACTTTTGGTTTCTGCAGCATCTTTCTGGCCACTGTGCTGAGAGCGGACTGAGGGCTGAGGGTGGAAGCAGAGACATGATCAGGAGGCCGTGGTGATGATCCAGGCGAGGGGGTGGTAGCTCGGATCAGGGCCATAGCGGGGCCAGGTTCTGGCTACATTTTGAAAACGGAGCCAGTGAGATTTGCCAACAGATTGGACGTGAGGTGTTAGAGAAAGTGTGGTCTTCAGCTGGGAGAGTGGAGTTGGCATCCCTGAGATGGGGACGGCTGGGGGAACCCTATTTGGGAGGGAAGACCAGGGGCTCTGTTTTAGACACATCCTGTTGGAGATGTCAAGTAGACACCCAGGTGAGATGACAAGTGGACAGTCACATCTCTGAGTCTGGAGGTGAGGGAGCGATCAGGGCTGGAGACAGACAGGACTTTGGCGTCATTGGTGTAAGTAAGGTGTCTGAGGTCACGGTGCTGGCTGAGCTCATTGGTGCAGGCAGGGAGTATGACTGCGGACAGAGGATGTCAGAACACGGAGAGCAGACCAGGAGGAACCTGCAAAGGAGCCAGGGGCAAGCAGGGGAGCAGGTGGGCTGCAGCCAAACAGAGAAGGAGGGGAGAGGAAGAAGAGGATGGGGATGAGGGAGAGGAGGAGAAGGGGGAGGGCGAGGAAGGGAAGGAACAGGAAGGGAAAGGAGAGGATAGGGAGGGAGATAGTGAGAGGGGACAGGAGAAAGGGGGGAGGAGGAGGAGTTTCAGGAGGAGAAAGTCATCTTTTGGGTCAAAAGCCCCCAAATGCCCCCTGGGAGGTCACATACTGAGATTCAAGCCAGCTCCATGCAGCCCAAAGCTGCTGTGACTTGCTGGCTCCATCCGTGTCTGACAGATGACAGAGGCTGAGAATTTTAAAGGAAAAACTCCCAAGCTCCTAGCCCCAGTCTAGTCACCACTGGGTTTCACTAAACCACTCCAGTGCAACCCGAGCACCAACCTGCTCCAACGGGCGCAGGCGTGCTGCCCTCCGGCCGTGAAAGGAATTTGCCCTCCCGCCGTGAAAGGAATTGTCCTAGGGCATAGCCCATAGCAGTTTTTCTCAAAGACCTCTCAATTTAAAGGAAGACCTTTGTGAACCAGCCCCCTTTTAAAGAGAATTGCCACCCTCTACTTTCTCTGTGTTATACATTAGGGATCTCAGATCCTGATCGGAATATACCCGTCCTGGGATTTGACCGATATTAGAAAATCACTGTGTATTGTACCCTGCGGCACTGGAGAAGAAATCCCTGGAGCAAACCGGCCTGTGTGACAAGAGGAGAAGTCAGATGACCCCTCAGACGGGGAGAAGGGACTCTGGGCCAGCCTGGGCTATGGATTGGCTGCGTGATCTTGGGCAAATCACCGAGCACGTTTTCCTTCTGTATTATAATACATGGGAACATCTCTGATACCTGCTACACATGCCTCACCGAGTAAGGACCAAATGAAGATGTCCTGAAAGCATTTTGTAAATGCCATTGAACGCTTAGCGCCATGCCGGGCACATGCATAGCAGGGCTCGATGACTGGAAGATGCTCTTGGCTGTTGTCGTGCATTTTATTTAACGCTGAAAAGCTAAATGAATCTGAAACACGGTGGGGAGTGAGCGAGGGGAGATGAGTACATTCTGAGAGTCACCGTCAGAGTGGCTTTGTTATTGTTCCACGTTTGTTCTGCCGGAGAGGGGCTTAGCTTTGCCATGAATTTCTCCCTTGCCCACCAACACAGCGCCAATTAAGGTTTCTACTTCACTGCACCTTTCAGCTGAGGGTGCTAACGGAATCCATTGCTACTTCAGTGGGACAGCATCACCTTTGCCATCATCCTTAGCATCCTGTGGCCATTAGGACGGTTGGCAAGGCAAAAGGTTGGCACCACTGATGGGCAGCACCATTAGTCTACTGAGTGATTTTTCATAATGGACAGTCTGGAACTAAAAGCATGAGCCCTGGAGGAGGAGCACACTTTGTCAGCTCTGCTGCGGGCTCCCACTCTCCCCTGAATTCCTTTCCCAGGTGTGTGTGGGGGGCGATGTCTGTCTCAGGAGGAAATACAGGTGAAGTTTCTACCTATTCCAAAGCCTGGTCTCAGCATCTGTGTTCCCTTTGTTTTTCGATATCACCCCTCCTTTCTTCCTGCCCTTTAGATCCAGTGCGTCTGTAGGTTCTCCCTTTTCTGCTCAGCTTTGGACCATCACTTGCTTTTGTCTTTGGAGAACTGTGTCCTCTTGTTTCTCACCTATTTGCTTCATTAGAGATTTGTACTCACCTGCTTCCACAGTGAGGCTGGGCACATGGCTGTCTGGTTAATGACGACGTCTCCTGGTATCCCCTGCAGCCTCCTATGGGCCTGGGCCTCATTTCCGTAAAAAGAGTCTGGACTAAAGTGGCATGTGACTTCTGGGTCCTTAAGGGGAGGAGGTTTGCCTTCCATTCCCCTACCTCTCTCCTCCTTCCTACTTTTGGGAATGTGGGCATAGTGGTGAACTGTCTTGGACTGCATGGTTGAGGGCCACATACATGGGATGAAAGAGCAACAAGACGGAAGGAACCTGGGTCTTACTGCTTCCTCTTGTGAGAGAGAAATAAAGTTCCACCTTATTTCAACCCTATTATTTTGAGGTCCCATTAGAATTGCAGCACCTATATTCTAACTAATATATTCTTCAGATTCTGTCGCTGACTGACCAGATTGCAGGTGACATAAAGACCGAGAGCACGGTTTGCTCCCCATCAGGTCATCAGAGCTGGTGAAGATTGCCCAATGCACCATAAAGACTTGGTGGAAATGTTAACATGTTCCTGTTTCACTCTGGCCTCTGGGCTTCTGCTTTCCAAAGGGTGAGTGGCTCTTGATGCATCGCTTCCTGGGATTGCTACAGGCTCTATCATGGGCCAAGTGTCAAATGTCCCTGGAAAATGAAATGTCAGAAGGAAAGAGCCACTGCCCAGCTGGAAGACTCCCAGGAACTGTGAGTCCCCACTCAGGCTAGAAGATACAGTTTTCCTATCTGTTGTAGGAACAGGAAGTTATTTAGTGGATTAAAATGACCTCCCAGCTCCATGGGGATGATGCCTTCCTCAAGCGTGAAGCGCATCTGATAGAGGGTTCCAGCAGAGGCAGGAAGACCATCAGACACACCCGGAGCTCTGAGGATAAAAGATTCCATGAGGGCATTCTATATTGTTCAGAGCTCTGGCTCTCCCAGGGACCCTATCTTGGTCTGCACTTCTTTCTGATGCACAAATGAGAGCATCCTCCAGTTGCCTACTCTGTGGCATCTCCCTGACTTGAGCCTTTACTTGTGGCTGGGAGAGCTTGTGAACACCAGCCGCACACCTCCTTTCCTGATGCCTGACTCCCAGCCTCTGCAGACTAACCCTGGCTGTGCTAATGGTCCCGTAGCCTGTCTTCTCAGGGTGGTGTGGTCTTGTCCCACACTTCCACACCACTTCCTTGCAAAAGGAATCATCCATCTATCCGAGCCTAAAACCTCCTGTCCTCCTGAGTGCTCCCAAGCACCCCAGCTAGTCTGTTTCCTCTATTACACAGGGAGCTCCAAGTGGCCAGCTCTGTGTCTTGGGCACCTGCTTTGGTGCCTGGCCCCTGGGACTTTCTCACTAAACACTGGTTGAACCACCCAGGACATAAATAAGTGAAAGCCTCTTTTGCCTCGCATGGCCTTAACTCTGTCCTTGTTGCTTGGCCAAGACACAGCCTAGAGTCCCCAGTGAGGTGCATGGCTCTTACTCTTGACAAATAAATATTTTTAGATTCCTGGTTATTTTCTTGTTGGAGGATCCATTCCCTAATCCAGTTCTCTGATCTCCCCACTGAACGTTGGTACCATATTGCAGCTCCTTGCCCTATATCCATATCCCTGTGGCTACCATTGCTACCTCGAGTCCCTGTGCTGGGAAATCTAACACCTGCTGCATTGCCACTTTGGTGCAATTCCTAGGCGCGGCTGCCGACTGACTCTCAGGTACGTACTGTTTCTGTCTAAAGAGTGCAAAAGGGAGCGCATCATGAGGATGACAGTAAGCCTAGACCATCATGCTTGGAACAGATTCTGAAACTCTGGGTCTGTAACACCTCTCTCCAGCATAGATGGATAAGGGGTGATTATATTTTAATTAAACTTTTCATCTTGAGATAACTGTACATTCACATACAGTTGGAGGAAATAATGCAGAGATGTCTGTACCTTTTACCCAGTTTCCCCCAGTGATAACATTGTCAAAACTACTGTACAATGTCCCAAGCAGGATAATGACATTGACACAGTCATGATCCAGAACATTTCTGTCACCACAAAGATCCCTCATATTGCTCTTTAATAGCCACACCCACTTCCTTTTACTCTCCCCGTTCCTCCCCCATTCATAACTCCCAACAACTATTAACCTGTCTCCATTTCTCTATTTTGCCATGTCAAGAATTCCGTATAAATGGAATCTCACAGCAGGCGACCTTGACTTTGCTCCTGCAGCACAACTCTCTGGAGAGTCACCCGGGTTGCAGCAGGTACCAATCGTTTGTCCTCTTATCGCTGAGTGGCGTTCCATGGTAGGATGTATCAACGCTGGTTTAACCATTCACCTGTTGAAGCGCCTCTGGGCTTTTCTAATTTGGGGTTATTATAAACAAAGCTGCTATAAGCATTCATATACAGGTTTTTGTGCAAACACACGTAAGTTTTTGTTTCTCTGGGATGAATGCCCAGGAGTACACTGCTGGGTGATACTCATATTTAGTTTGGAATAGATGATATAATGATATGATGATACGGTAGTTGCATGTTTAGTTGCAAGTTTAGTTTTATAAGAAACTGTCAAACTTTTTTCTAGAGTGACCGCACTATTTTACATTTTCACTAGCAATGTGTGAGGGATCCAGTTTCTCCACATCTTCGCCAGGAATTGGTGTTGTCACTATGTTATTCTCGCCACTCCGACAGGTTTATAGTAATATCTCATTGTGATTTTAATGTGTCCTTTCCTAATGGCTGCTGATTTTGAACACTCTTCATACACTTGCTTGCCATCTGTATGTCCTCTTCAGTTAATGTCTCTTCATGTATTTTGCCCATTTTCTATGACTTTTTATTGTGTTTGCTTTTTTTTTTTTTTTTTTTTTTTTTACTGTTGAGTTTTGAGAGTTCTTTATATATCCTAGATACTAGTCCTTTGTCAGATAGGTGGTTTGCAACTATTTTCTCCCAGTCTGTAGCTCATTCTTTTCATTCTCTTGACAGCATCTTTCACAGAGCAAATGTTTTTAATTTGATGAAGTATAATTTATTCATTTTTCATTTTATGGTTCATGCTTTTGGTATCAAGTCTAAGGACTCTTTGCCTAGCCTTAGATCTCAAATACTTTCTCCTTTTGTTCTATAATTGCTGGTATGTAGAAATTCAATTGAGTTTGTATGTTTATCTTTTATCCTATAACCTTGTTGAACTCACTCATTAGTTCCAGAAGATTTTCTGTTTATTTGTTTTGTAGATTCCGTGGGATTGTCTATGTATACAGTCATGGGGACAGTTTTACTTGTTCCTTTCCAAACTGTGTGCTTTGATTTCCTTTTCTTGTTTTATTGCACTGGTGGAACTTCTATTAATAACAGGATGTTGAATAGGCATGGTAGAGTGGCCATTCTTGCCTGTCCTTGCTTTTAGGGGAAAAGCATTCAGCCGTTCACCATTAGGTATAACGTTAGCTGTAGGGTTTTACAGATCCTTTATAGCAAGCTGAGGGAGTTTCCCTCTATTTCTAGTCTTCTGAGAGTTTTTCTATGAATGGGTGTTGAATTTTGTCTAATTGGGGAGGAGGGTGGTAATTCTGTGTTATTCCAAACTCCTTACTGAAATCAGTCAATGAGCATGCTATTATTAAGTGCCTACTGGATGTTCAGTGCTGTGCTAGGCCCTGTAAGACATATAAGAGCCTAAAAATTTGGCCCTTGCCCTCAAGCATTAAGGGGACAGGGTTTCTATACCACAAGGTAGCATATACCATAAGTGCTGCAGAAAACCCAAGGCAGAGGAGGCCAGTGATGCTCTGGCTAGAAGGTGTCACTTAGACTGGCCTCTGGAAAGGAGTAGAGCTTGCACACATGAGAGCGGGGAGAGAATTAGAGAAAATGAAATGACCTGAAATTCTACTTTCTAACAAGGACAGTGGTAAGTTGATAATTAGCAGGATACAGAGAGCTTTTGATTTATGGAGATGGATTAGCTCTCTTCTGGGGATTATCCCTGACAAATGCTTAATCCTGGACTTCCTCCTTTCCTCATCCAGCTCAGCATTTGGGCTCTCTTTTCTGCCATCAGTCAACATGTTCAGGGAATGCAAACTAACATTACTATTAGCTAAAGGAAAACATA
Organism: Cheirogaleus medius; assembly: GCA_008086735.1. Classification (NCBI taxonomy): domain Eukaryota; kingdom Metazoa; phylum Chordata; class Mammalia; order Primates; family Cheirogaleidae; genus Cheirogaleus; species Cheirogaleus medius. Next base: position 39,822,035 of record VBSM01002153.1, on the reverse strand, counting down.
ATTAAGAAGGGCAATCTGTTGTCCCTAAATTATATCATCTATTCCAAACTAAATATGAGTGATATTTGCATTATCTTTTGTTTGGAGATACCCACCCCACTTCTCTCCCTCTTAAGGATAAACAAAAATTGACTGTGTGACCATCACATACACAATGCATTTATTAAGCTGTCTCTCTAACATGTTAGCTAAACTCTTAGGAATTAAGAGTAATGCCTTAGAGATCTTGGAACCCATGACATCTGATGCATTGGAACTGTCCATATTTTTATGTGTTTACTCTAACAGAAAGTCATAATATAACAGTGCTCTCATCTGCAAAATTAAAAATCCTAGCACATTACCCATGGGTCATGCTTTGGGTTGTCATTCTAACAGGGTTGATGGATTTGCACAGATCTGGCTCTTCTATCTCACTTTGTCCTGCCGGTGACCAGTGGCTCCTCTTGGAGGCAGATGGCCAGGGTTAGGGGTGGAATCTGAGGCCATGGGGCAGAGTGAAATTAACTGCTCCCTTCACAAGGGGATTAAACCCCTGACCCTCACCTCATTAGCACAGCGCTCCGATGTAGCAATTCCCAACCTCAATTTTATATCACCCCAGGGTGTTTCCACTTATCTCAAGAGGGAGCTTGCAGAATTCCCCAAACGAAATTAATTTTAATTCACTTTAATTTAAACATTAAATATGGGCTATGTAGGCAGCACTTTGCAGGAGCGGAGGAAAATAGCTGATGTTAATAAATCCAGCCACCACTATGCAATGCTACCCAAACACCCCAAAACACCCTCTTGAACTCACTGAGCCGAACAGTCTGGGAAGGAAGAAGTCTGTAAGCAAGCAGCAGGCATGGAAAGCTTTTAAATTATGGGGGGAAATAGCACCCAACCCTACGAAACATCTGCATTTCATAGAGACTGTTTCATGTGGTCGGCTGAGATGCACTCTGACTTCCCACTTTCCCCGGGCTGGATGGGCACAGCTCAGCTCCCACCCAACCAGTCTCTCTCTTTTTCTTCCTGGGGATCCTGATGCTTTGCAGAGTCCCAGGAATTTGCTGCAGGAACATTTTGTGATTTACCAAGATAATAAATTGGTCTTTGTTGCTGGGGCTCTTTCCTGGGTCAATACAAAAGATTTATCACCTCCACGCCGGCCCAGGGAGAGCGAGGCTCAAAGTATTCTCTGGCCACTGGCTTATTTTGGAGGCAAGCAGGGTCCCTGCAGGAACTTTGCAGGGCAGGCCGGCAGCCTCGGTATAAGGCAGAGGAAGTAGCAGCGGGCAGCGGTGATTTATGAATATCTTCAAAACTCTTTGTTGTAGTTTACTGATAACGACAACCATATACATTTATTAAGGGAGTATAAGCAGAGTTTCTTACGCCAATGGTGCACTTTACAATTTACAAAGGACTTTCACACACATTGTACCTCATTTGTTCTTTACCTGTCCAGAATTACCATCTTCACTTTATTGAAGAGCAAACAGACTCAGAAGACTAAAGTGACTTGCTCAAGGTTGCACAGCTAGTAAATCGTGGTTGCAGCACCGGATCCTGTGTCCTCTCATAGCCTGTAGTTTTTTCCCTATTCTAATCTTATCTTGGTTTATTATCAACATCTATTTGCTTTTGGCAAGGAAAGGTCTAGCATCTCCAATTTATAGAAGAACAAATTGACACAAAGATGTAATTAAACTTTTTGGCTCTGGCGTCCCTTTTTCTGATGGCACGGTATGCCTTTCTTGGTGAAGGGCAAGGAGTCCTTCTGCAGGCACACTCATTTCTGCTCTCAGGATCCAGGCTCTCCCCGCTGTCATCGTCAGTGCCATGCTGGTCACTGGGCTCCACCCCGCCATCTGCATCTGGTGGGAGCTCGCACCTGCTACTTCTGGGTAGAGGGGGGTCGTACATGAACAGTTACTTCACATCTGCTTACAATTTCTCTTCCAACCCCACAAGCTCAAACAGCCACAGCAAAACACTCTCCTTCTTAGTCCTTCAAAGATGGGCATTTTGTTCTAGATCTTTTTTACAATCACATTCTATTAAACTCTTCTAATGTGCTTGGAGCACACTTTCTCCCCTTGTGTCCTTAGACCCATGCCCCCCACCCCAGCTATGAGTAACTTCCCTAAGCCCTTTTCTAGACACATGGATACATGGTCACCCCATGCCACTGGGTGCCACCCTACCTGGAAGAGTGCTTAATCAGGTCATCCTGATTGGAAAAGATCTTGACCAGAGTTGGTTTCTAAGGCAGGCCATGAAGGAACCTGACTGACATCAGGGTTGATTAACCATGTATATATGTTTTATCTGCCTACCTTAGACTATAAATTTCTGAAGGCCATGGAAGGTATCTCATCTCTTGTGGCATTCCTCATAACATGTAGGATGGCGCTTTGCATATATACTGAGTGCTCAAGCATGTTTTCAGATGGCAATGAGGATGACCTAACATCATTTTAAAGGCCAGTCATTCAAGAGGTTGGGTGTTCTCTATGTGTGCACGTAGGCACACTTACACACACACAACATACACTTGACTTATGAGATGCCATTTGTGAGAGTCCATTTGGGAAATGCAGTGGGCTCGCTGAAAACCAGAAGAAATTCAAGGCCATGGGCCAGCTACATTGTGGAAACCCCACACCCAGCCAAACGTGCTCACTGGCAAGACGAACCCAAAAGCTGTCACCAAATTCTGCTCCCTGGCAGGCCCAATCCAACAATGCGCTGAGAGACAAAAGAAGTAGAAACCAACATGAAGATGGCCAACGTGTCTTTTCAGGCAACTAGCAGCTTGAGCAGAGGGTCAGCACAGACTCCAGCAGAGAAGAACATTCTCCTGGCAGGACTCTGCCTCCAAATTAGGCACCACTTCACAGGAGCTCAGCCTCACACCTTATGGGATTTATTTTTTTAAACCTCTAACATTTGTTCCTAATTATTCTTAGTAAAACTGCCATTCTTAATGTAGCATCATTCCCCTCATTCATTCACTCATTCATGCATTCATTCCATGAAACTTTTGTCATCTGTGTGGGCCCTTTCTATGGCCCCGTTGGATGATTAAGAACTCTGGAACACAGGTGAGCCACTGCCACCTGTGAGTATTAAAGAGGAAGAAATCCAATTAGAGGGAGATCTCTCCCACAGCTCATTAACATAAGAACTTAGACGAGACTCAGATGTTCTCACTCTCAAATTCTGAGCAGTAGCCCTTGGACAAATGATTATTGAGAAATATTGACCAGGAAAAGTACTTTTAAATGGCATATTATGTGTTTTAGGGAAAGAATAATGGTAGTGTTTGTAACTCTCAAAATACTGTTTTGGAAGTTTGTAGTGATTTGGGGAGGATGGATTTGAGTTACCTCAGAGTGTTACCAATCATCCCAAAGTTCTCAAAAGAAGTCCACTTTAATTTGAGTTAAATAATATGCCATTTAGCCAGATTTCCCTCCAGTAGGCAGGGCATTATCTGAGTATCATGGGAATGCAGACAGGGTGCCACAGCTTCAGAGCTTGTAGTGTTGAGCCTGGAAAAAAAAGAAAAGGGTTAGAAACTTGGGGTAGACAGAGCTTTGAACAACCATTAAGAGCTTATTGCATAGAGAAAGAGAAATTTCAGCTAAAACAAAAAGAAAGAAAGAGAGAGAGGGAAGAATTGCCAGGGAGGTTCCTGGAGATTTGAAGGAACCAGATTTAAGGACAGTTTACCAATTTGAATAATTATAAGAATTGCCTGGGACTCTTTTAAAATGGCAAGTTCCTAGGCCTCTGTCCTTAGAGATTCTATTCAATGAGTCTGGGTGGAGGCCCAAAAATTTGCATTTTTAGTAGAAATTCAGGTGATTTTTATAATCTGGAAAGCTTCGGCCAAACTCTGGGTCTGAAGATGCTGTCTCTCAAAGTGAAGAAGCCACAACTCGATGAGGCCAGGGCCAAGACGACAGGAGCTCTGAGTTGAAGAGGCAAGAGCAAAAACAACATGAGCCTTTAAAAAATTGCAAATTGGCAAAAAGCAACTCGTAGCCCGTATTTCATAATTTCCCATGGCTTCCGGAGAAGCGGCTGAGTCTGCAGAGTCCTGTTTGTGCGCCGGATGCAAGGAGCCCGTGTGCTACGTGGGAGGCCAACACAGCGTGTACGTCGCCACAGAAGTGCTCCGGAGAGTCGTTCATTATGCACTCCCCTGTCACCCAAAGTCCCAGGTTGGATCTGCCTTAAACACTTTCCCTTCCCCTTCTCTGAGGCTGATGGGCTGCAAGGGCTGCTCTCTAAACTCCTTCCCTCTTTCATGGAGGTCTCAGCTCTACGGACTTCCTCTGGATCGAATGATTGCGTTTCCCTGTCTTGGGGCCTCCTGAAGGCCTGGCTCCGGGAAGGGGAGTCCAGAGGCCTGAGATTGTCTGGATGACAGAAGCTTAATCTCCATCCTAAGCAGCCTGGCCACTAAACACACTCTGCCTTAGGAGGGGAGCCTCTCTGGGTGTGAGGACCAGAGGCCTCTAAACACAGCTTGAGGCTGGTGTCCCAGGAGGCTACCTGAAAAATCCCAGGTTTGCTGCTGAGTCGAGTGTCCAGGAAGAGAACTGTGTTGCAAGTGGCCAAGCCCTGATAATCCCTGAAGTGAACGTTAAAATGGCTGAAATCCTTAACAGTGATTACTAAGTACCCACTGTTCCTTCAGCCAGGTCCTGCGCTAAGCTTTTCACCTACATTATTTCACTTATATCTCAGAGCAATCCTTTGGTTGTTATTATACCCATTTTACAGATGAGGACAGACATTTAAGCTAGCTAAGTAACTTGCCACTATCACGCAGCTAGCTAGTAAGTAAACTTTAAAAAATTGAAATATAATGTACATAAAGACAGTGATAGTGTACAGCTGAATATATGACCACAAAAGTGAACACGCCTGTGTAGTTATCACCCAAATCAAGAGTTAGAATATTACCAGCGTCAGAGAAATCCCATGCCTTCGACAACAGCCACCTCCTCCCTACTGGTGATCATTTTCGTCACCAAAGATTAGATTGCTAGCTTGTGAATTTTATAAAGATGGAATTATACATTATGTGGTCTCTTTGTTTGGCTTTTCCCCCACTCAGTAGTAAGTCTGTAAGGCTGATCTAGTGTTGTTAATGATACAAATAGTTTGCTCATTTTTAATGCTGTAAAAAATTCCATAGTGTGATTGTACCATAATTTATTTATACATTTTCCTGCTGCTGGTTATATGGGTAGATTTTAGTTTGGCTCTATTATAAATGATGCTGCTTGGAATGTTCTTGTATGTGTCTGGTTGCATACATTTCTGTGCAGTATATCCCAGGAATGGAATAAATGGCTGGGTCATGGTGTATGTGTTCATTCAGCTTTAGTAGATATTGCTAAAATATTAATAGTTTTGCAAAGTGGCTATACCAGTTCACTCCCCTAACAAACAGGTATAAGAATCCCAACTCTCACCAACACTGGGTATTGTTTCTCTTTTTTATTTTTGCCATTCTGATGAATTTGTTTTAGTTTGTATTTCCCTGATGACTAATACAACTGAGCACGTTTTCAAATGTTATTGGTCATTTGGACAGCTATTGGCTTATTCAGATCTCTTGCCCACTTTTCTCTATTGGGTTGTCTGTCCTTGGTGATTGGTAGGATTTTTTTTATATTTTCTGGATATGAGGAATTTGTCAGTTATATGGATTGCAAATATCTTCTCTGTGGCTTTCTTTTTACTCTTAATGGCATCTTTTGGTGAACAGGAGTTCCAAATTGTAATGTAGTCCAATTTATCAATATTTTCTTTTTGGATTCTGATTTTTGTTTCTGTTATATAAAAATTTGATTGACTTCTGTAGATTGGCATTTTTTTACCCAGCAATCTTGCTTAATTTATTTACTAATTCTGAAAGTTTTTCTAGTCTGTAAATAATGGCAGTCTTATCTTTATTTCCATTTATTAAACTTTTTTTTCTTGCTTTATTGCAAAGGCTAGGACCTCCAATACAATAATGAATAGAAGTGGAAATAGGCAGCATCCTTCTTTTATTCCCAATATTGAGAGAAAGGTATCACTATTTAAACATTTAATATGATATTTGCTGGAAGTTATTTTTGTAGATACTCCATCATATTAAGGTATTTCCTTCTGTTCCTACTTTCCTAAATAGGTTTCTTTTTTCCTTTTATTATCACTGCTTTTTTCTTTTTGTTATCAAGTGCTTTTTTTGAATATATTGAGTTGGTCAATGATCTTTATTCTGTTAGTGTGGTAAATTACATTGATAGAGTTTTGAACATTGAGATAATCTTGCATTCCTGGAATAAATCTCATCTTGGTTGTGATGAATTATCCTATTTATAGATTGCTATATTCAGTTTGATAATATTTTGCTTAGGATTAGCTTCCATGTTCAAGAGAATGAAATCACCATTTTTTCTTTGTCAGGCATTAAGGTTATACAGCTCCGAAAAATGAATTGAGAAGTCATTTCTGTTCTCTGGAAGACTTTATGTAAGATTGATGTTATTTTTGTCCTTAAAAGTTTGGAAGAATTCACTGGTGAAGCCATTTGGGCCTAGGGTTTTTTTTGTGGAAAGGTTTTTCATTATGGATGTTTTATCTTTAATAGATACAAGGCTATTATATCAGTTATTCCTTTTTTGTTTGGGTCAAGTCTAATAAGTTGTGTTTTCCAAGAAGTTTGTCTATTTTATCTAGATTTAAAAATTTATTGTCATAAATTGGTTCAGAACAGCTGCTTATTTAATAGCCATAGGCTATACTGTTATGTCTTCTTTTTCATTCCTGATATTATTTGTGACTTCTTTTTTTAAAAAAAAGTCAGTCTTGTCAGGAGCTTATCAATTTTATTAGCCTTTTTAAAAGATAAATTTGGCTTTGTTGGCTTTCTTTGTTGTATTATTGTTTTCTACTTCATTAATTCCTGCTGCTTTTTATTTCCATTCTCATACTATCTTAGGGCTTAATTTGCTATTCTTTTATTAAAATCTTAAGATGGAAACTCATTTCATTGTTTCATCATCCTTTATTTCTAATGACACATTCGAGGCTGTAAATTTCTCTTAAACATGCTTTGGCTGCATTCCTTAAGTTTTGATGTTTTAGTTTTATTACCTTTTTAGTAAAAATTTCATAATTCCCATTGTGATTTCAACTTTGACTCATGGGTTGTTTAGAAATGTGTTGGTTCATTTTATATCATCTTAATCCAATCAAGCACTGAGCTCTTTAAAGATGGTTCAGGCTTTCTGTAGGTGACCTCTTTCTGGATCACCCCTTTGGGGGAGTCTCAGCAGAAAGCCTGAGGCATTTATCCCAGCCCTTCCTCCTTGCTGGACCTGGAATTCCTTTTTTTCCATGTGTGTGTCACCCCAACCTCCTTAGACTCCTGGGAACTCTGCTCACCTCTTCAGTTTCTCAGCCTGTTGCTGTGAATCCACACATGCCAAAGAAAAAAGTGGCCGAGACTTACCTCTCTGCTTATGCCTTTTTTGTGGGATCTTAGCTTCTTAGTTTCTCATTGTATCGATAGTTTTTTTTCATTAAAATTTTTGTTTTTCATTCTTTTTTTAGAGATAGGGTCTCGCTATGTTGCCCAAGCTGGTCTTGAACTCTCGGACTCAAGCAATCCTCCCGCTTCAGCCTTCCAAGTAGCTGGGACTACAAGCTACTACTAGCTCATAGTTTTTCGATGCCTTCAAATACATTTTTAAGAAATGTCTTGTCCACATTATCCAGTGTTCTGCAGGAGGGCAGCATGAGACAAGCCAGTCTGCCGTGACCACCAGGGAGATCCCTGGAGCTGGATTTAGGAACAGGTCTGTGCACGCCCAGACCCCAGAGCCCACATTGCCTCGTGACAGGTGGAGCTGCCATGTTAGATGAGGGGCCACCAAATGTGGAGGTCAAAAGTAACGTTAAGTCACCTTGCTGCCCGGCTCTCTTCTTCATCATCCTCACTATTCTTGATCTAGCCCAGCATTGTCATTTATGTAACCTTAGTTTTAAAATGTGCTGAACACAAATTTCCTAAATTTCTTAGTAAAATTTATCTTTTGGGTCACTTACTGTCTTAGGTGTTCACAGGGCATCTGGGATCTCTTTTCCAAGTTCATCTTTCCCTGGTCTGAAACCAACCAGTGTAAAACAAACCAACAAACAGAATCAAAGTGTGCTTTCGTTCTTCACTTCCTTCTGCAGACTTGGCTGGCCCCTGAGTGGAAGTCTCTGCGTGGCTTCCTCAGGGCTGTGCTTTACGCTGTCTCAAAGTGTGGCTTTTTTCTGTTAATATGAATGCCATGACTGGCCACATTTCCCTTTTTTCTTTGGCTGCCAGGAAGCCTAGACTGTAGAGCTAAATTTACAGTTCAACTATAGCACCTACGTCAGTGTACAGAGACCGAAAGTGCCTTTCCCTCCCCAGCTTGGCTTCTCCCTCTTATTTCTCTTTTCCCAAGCTCTGAATTTGCTTTATTTTTTATGTATTTTACTATGTTATTTGTCTTTCAATGTGTGTCTTTATATGAAACTTGAGTTACTTCAGTTCTGCCAATCTATGTGACCACTTAGAGTTTTTATTTATGTTTATAATTTTTCAGCTATGGAGACATTTGAAAGACAACAGAATCCACCCTAGAGAAACAAAGATATGAGCAGTATTGCAATTTCTAGAATTTATTGTGGAATTGGACTTTTATGAATCTTTGCCATATGTATTCTGCTTTTAAAATTTTCCACAACTCCTTATATATGTATTGCTTTATGCAAAAGACACTTTTCAAAATTTATTTATTTATTTATTTAGAGGAGTCGTCTTGCTTTGTCACCCATGTTGGAGTGCAGGAGAATGATCATAGCTCACAGTAACCTTAAACTTCCAGGCTCTTCGATCCTCTTGCCTCAGCCTCCCAAATAGCTGGGACTACAGGCACATGCCACCATGCCCTGCTAATTAAAAAAATTTTTTTTGTAGAGATGGGGTCTTGCTATGTTGCCCAGGCTGGTCTTGAACTCCTGGCCCCAAGCTGTCTTCCCATCCCAGCCCCGCCAAGTGCTGAGATTACAGGTGTGAGCCTCTGTACCCAACTCAAAATTAAAATGATTAAACAGCGTTTTTTTGACTAACCCAGAACAAAAGCAGATGGACAAATCTAGCCATACCAGTCGTGGAACACGAAAACGTGAAGATCAGTTTTGCGAGGTCATGGACAAATTAAAGAAGTTGTCTTAAAAACAGAAAGCATAATGTCGTTACTCATGACTACAAGAGACCAGTATGTAACTGTAAATGTTTTTCCTTAAAAAATAATACATTAACTAAAATGTGAAAGTACTAATCCATTACTTTTTTAAGATACTGTAATATTTAGGCTATTATTTATTTTATGGGCATGACCTTTAGAAAGGTCAGTAGGAGAGAAACGTCACTGTCTGCTTTCCTTTTCTATCCATTGTTACTGTTTCATTTCACGACTATTACTAAAAATAATATTGTCATAGAGCAGCAAGGTGATAAAAGGATCCTCTCTGGGGTCAACCCACGAGGCATGCTTCTGGGCACACAGTAGGTGCTGAAATATCCGCCCAGCAGAGCTCTGGCAGCTTGATGTTCTCTCCCTGCGACTCTCGTCCTGCTTTCTGCTCTCCCAAGGAGAAGCCAGGTCGTTGCACACCTTTCCTCGGACTGATGCTTTTACATTTTCTTTGCCTTTGTCTTTCCTGTTGAGTTCGGTCTCCTCTGCAAGTCCCCCATGGGGCCTGGTGACGACAGGCTCCGCACGAGCAGCTTTCTGCTTTGTGGTGTCTGTGATGTCTGGCCAAGGAGCCCTGTCACCTGCCTGGGCCTCATCTCAGCCCCTCCCCCCGCTTCTTGCTGTGTGGTCTTAAAGCAGGTCACTTCACCTCTCAGTATCTCTCTCTGTAAAACCCAGATAATAATACTTCCCAAATAAAGAAAGGGCTTTCTTTAAGCCCTTTGAGTTCCTCCGATGGAGAGCACCGCAGAAATGCCCAGTGTGGCATTGTGACTGCGCTGCCTCCGTGTGATTAGGTAACGTGAGCTCGAGGCTCACGGTGCTTTGTCTGGAATGAATGCGGGCCCTGCCACAAAGCGCCGGCAACTCTCAGTTACACCGAAACCCGCGGTAAGCTCGGATTGGCTTACACTCTAATAAAGCACACCAGAAAAGAGCAGTAGTTTTGACGAACCCAGCCCTCAATTAGCACTCATTTGATTTCTGCTGTGGAGTGTAAGCGATAAGTAAGAGATGACCCAGTTACAGGTGCAGGGGCACCACCAGCGCTCCAAGGAGGCTGAGTTGGGGGAAGGGCGGCTTTCTTTGCAAAATGCACCAGGCTCCCGAGGAGACAGGCCCAGCATGGGCAGGTCTGGATCTATAACTGTACAGAGAGAGAAAGAGAGAGAGAGAGAGAGAGAACCAGCAGTTGCCATTTATTGAATTCCTCCTGGGTGCCAAGATCTGTGCTGGATATGTTATTCTTCCCAACCCTCAAGACAACTGTATTAAACCATATTAATATTCCCCAAACCAAAACAAACACCCTCTGTACTTTATACACATTTTCCCCACCATAATGAAAGCCTATCCCTTTGGGCCCACAGCTTCAGCCAGAATTTTGGCCTGGGGCCTCCTCGCTGATCCTGAGGCTTTGAGACCACACAGCTTGGTCTGCAAACTGCAAGTGGAAGGCTTACTTTTCTCATTCTTACGCAGACCTCCAGAAGCAGCCCTGGAGCGAGATGCAGCCGCCTTCCTTATGAGGCCTTGGCTAGGTCCCATTTACCCTGACAAAGTTTTATGAGAGTCCTCTGATTGCATTTTGACTAATGAAATCAAAATTCTAGTGGGTTCGCTCATTCGGCTGCAGTAGCACAGCCAGTACCAAGGCAGGGTCTCGGTTGTGTCCTCCTTCAAGCCGGTTATGAACTAGGGGTGGACAGTAGGGGGTAGAGAACCCTAGAATCAGAGAAGATGAGGACAAGTATATTTTTGGCTTGGGGTTCTCCAGGCACCATAATCCAAGTAGCATGTGTGTGGAGAGAACGGGCTGGAGACAGAATTGCAGAGAAATCTCCTTTGGTGAGAGGAGAAAGAGGGTCCTTGGGAGTGGCTGCTTGTACCACAGCCCCCAGTGGGCCCCTGGAGGCAGGGGCTTCTGGAAATCCCAGGTAAGAAGACTCCTCCGCTCCCTGGGGAGGAATCTATTGTGTCCACTGCGGGGAAACATGCTCCCTTGAACGGACACTCTATTGCCCCGTGAGCGTGTGGAATCTGTTGTTAGGGAAACCGTGGTGAGGAGGGAAGAAGAGTGCTCTGGATGGGTGCTGAGCTGAGTGCTGATGGGATGGACCCTCCAGAAGAGGCTGCGTGTTATTCGGGGAATCGTTGTTGCCTGAAGAGCCCCGGGCTGGCTGGCTCCCTTGGGAGCTGATGTTTAGGGAAGGGCGGAAGCAGCTGGTTTATGGAAGCATCAAACGACGTGAGCTTCAGAATCTGCCAAATCCCAAACATTTCTTGCCAAGCGCCCTTTTTTCTCTAGATCTTGAACTCATCTGTGTTCACAGGCAATTTTGTTTAAATGGCTCATTCCCCTTACTAATCCATGGGAAGCTGCGACACGCAGGTGGGGAAGAGGACTCCCCAGGAGTCATTCTCTAGGGCTGCTGTGCGCCATACCCTAAAGGGCGCGGAGGACCAGAAGTCAGCTCCTGCATTCTCGGGGGGCGGGGAGGCTGGTTCCCTGCAAGGAAACACAGCGTGCAGTGGGTGTGGCTCTGCAGTCCACTGGCCCAGGTCTCCCAGAGGATAACGTTACAGATTTCTATTTCAGACTGAGCCAGCATGGCTTGTTATTTGGGACAAGTCATTAGGGACTGGGATTGTGTCATGTGTTATCTCTATATCTCCCAGAGAGCTTTCAGCCTCCCTCAGCAAATGCTTCTTGAATGAATGAATGAATGAATGAGCTCATTGTTTTAGCCATTGGCAAATTCAGTAGTGTTCTGCCAATTCTGTAAGTTCCACAGGGAGTCTTTGGAGGGTCCTTGCAAAGAACTCAACACTGGGACACATGCTCACAACATTTCCTTCCATCATCTTATGTCTTGTCCAGACTCCAGGAGTTCAGGGAGAGAGGAAAAAAAAAACACCAAAAAACTAGAGGCGGAGGTGGAATCTCACCATGGGGAGATTCTGCTGCTTCTAGACATTAGGAGAACTACTGGCCTAATTCATTTGCCATGGAGAGTTTTCCATCCTCGGGACTGGCGCTACTTGCGTAGTTCAGTCTGCGAAGCTCCCTTTCAAGCAGGGCAGCTGTGTGGCTTTCCGGGCTTCACGAAGTGCGGGGCAGATGTGGTGCCGTCTTGGAACACACTTGTTGGGGCAACAAAATCCAAAGAGAAGCCCCCACAAAACCTAACTTCTTTTTTTTTTGTTCATTAACTTTCCAGATCTGAGCGCTCATCTGGATACTTCATTAGGATCCCAAGACATCTGGGGAGCAGCAATGGAAGGAAGGAAAGAAACCTCCCTGTGTCGAGTGCCTATTATGTGCTTGCGTCGTGCCAAGCCCTTTCCCATATGCTATCCCATGTAATCCCCCACAAAAGCTCTGCCAGAGTGGAATTATTCTTCCCATTTTACAAATGAGAAAACAGTAGCTCAGAGATGCCAAGTTACCTGCCCAAGGTCACGTAGACGGTAAGCCAGTAGTTGCGGAATTTGAATCAAGAGAGTGACATCATTGGGGGGTAGTTTGGGGGGTGGCTTTAGTTGCAGCCATCATCTCTAGCAGCCCTCTTCCCTACAATTACTGTAAAACAAACATGCAATCTAAACAGAAAGAGCCTGCAGGAGATAAAATGAATATGTGATCCCCTGCCACTGCCTTTTCAATGAGATTGCTGTCCCAAACCCTGTCTACACGGGTCTCCTAGAGTTCACACTAAATCAATATTTACTTGGCTCCAAAAACCACGATCTTCTCAACACCACCAGGATGCCTCCTCTCTCAGACCCCTACCAGGAAGACCTTCCTTGGTTTGAAGCCCTTACTCGGAAGAGCCAATCAATCCATGTAGAATTCCCCTAATGGTGCCTGGCACCATAGATCTCAAAATGTCACCGGCCTGCTCAAAGTCACCGGCCTTTAAATGCCCCCGCACATCCCAGGGTACAGTGATGCATCCCATCACGGCAGGTAGGCAGCGCTAGGTTGAAGGAGCACAGGGCTAATGGTGTGGATTAGAGTTTCAATTTACTTTGAAACCTCCGTGGACTGACATTCAGTTCATTTTAGGTTCCAGCTAATTTTTTTCAAACTCTAAATGTAGAGACCAGAGGTGTTTGATGTGACTGTCCTGACACAGGCTGTTCTCTCTGGGCCACTTTAGCCTCTTCCCTGGAAATCTGATGTGAATGAGGGGTTCTAGTCGCCAGGGACTTGTATTCTAGGTGGAAATTTGTTTTCAGAGACTAAATGGTCACATGTGAACATCTTGTTGTGGGAGAGGCAGAAAATACAAAAACCAGCTAAGAGTCCAGGAATTCGGGATCGTAAATAGGCATAAGCCCCTTTTACCTTCTCCCTTCCTTCCCTCGGGTGGTTTACATACTACCAACGATTTACGTTGCTAGGTCCCCTGATGATGTCGAAGCATGTGTACACAGAGGGTCACATTTTGATCCTCACAAGCACAGTATTGCCATGCCTATTTTATAGGTGAGGAATTGGGGACATCAAAATGTTCAGGGCTTCACTCAAAGTCACAGAGTCAGTGAGTCATGAAAATGAGGGTCTCAGCCTTCAGTTTAAGGCAAAGAAAAGGGCTCATGGGCCTTTGGAGGGGCCAGGTCAGTTTTGCTGTCCTGGAAGGCCGTCCTGGCCTGACAAGAGCGCGGTGCCCCGAGTTCAGCCTCACACTCCTGGGCAGCCACCCACCATCCCACGCAGGCACCACCAGCTCCTGGGGAGGGAGGTATATTCCAGGCACAGTGTCATCTCCAGACACCAGGGTTTGGGGCTTCTTCTGGTGACGCGTGCAGGGTCATCTGAAGGTGCCTGGTCAGTCACCATGAAGTGGGGCTGGCCAAAGCAGGGAAAGAGAGATGGTGCCTTGGCCAAGGAGTGGCCTCTGAGTCACCAACATCCTCAAGCTACCGTCTGTACGACTCAGAGCCCGAGAAGACGGCCATTGCTGGTGGCGTTCCGGGAAAGCAGGAGGTCTACCAGACCAGATTGCCTTCAGACTGCAGCCGGGACTACCCGGTGAGCTGTATCAGGATGGTGAGGACGTCGATGCAGCCAGGGGGTCTTCCTGTGCCAGCCCTGGGCGGCACTCCCAGGCATGCAGAGTGGTAGCTGGGACCTCTCTGGGCCTGGTGGCTGAGGCTTAAGGGACAGAAGATTACCACAACCCTCGACAGGGCCCAGAAGCTGATATACCATCTTGAGGTTACAGGAAGATAGGGGGTCATTGTGGCCATAAACAGGTTACGGTGGCAGAGTGGGTTATAGGGGCAAGGCAAGTTATGGGAGGGAGGCCTGGCTAGCAAAGGTGGTCTTGTTATGTCCATAAAACCTCATAGGTAGCAGCCCTCAGAGAAAACAGATGACAAATGTTTCTTTCAGACCTTTACACGTGTCATCTTTTCTAGATTTGGACAAATGAAGGCCTGGCTGCATCCTCGCAGAATCTCCACAGATGCAAATCTCCGCCACGAAAGACAGCTTTGCAGTCTCAAAATATGTCAGAGAAGTATATTTTGGGGTGAAATATTTTGATTTCCTTCAGTGCAATCTGTGATCTCAGGGGCTGACGGCAGAGACGCTACCTGAAGGTAAGGTACACAGTTGTCTCCCACAGGCAGAGGCTGCCTGGCACCCCAAAGACCTAGAAGGCCCCCAGGTCCTGCATGTCTCGCTGCCTGGGCAGGTGGCCCTGGGGGAGTGCAGCCTCCCCCGTGTCTACCCTTCACCCCCAGGAGTTCTGCTCCTTGAGATAAGACCCCCTCTTCCCTCTACCCCATGGGGTGTTCTTATGATCTCAAAATTCTCTCACTTCTAGGGCTCACATACAGTGGGTTCTCAAATATTCATGAGTAAACGAACCAATATCTCATGTCACACCCATAAGATTCTGTGGGGCGGGTGTTGTTAGCATCTCTCTGAGGAAGGGTGATGAGCTCATGGTCTTGTTCTGCATGGTATTAGAAGTAGGAATCGAGCTGAGACATCTGCTTTCTGCTCCCCCGGCTGTCACTCGCCTCCCCTGCTATCAGCTCGAAGCATCGCTGGGGGCCGTGAGGACCTGATGCCTGCCTGTGTGGCCTGCCCCTGGGGTGCCCGCCGCCCCAAGTCGAGACGCACACCGATCGTGAGAGGCGGGAATTCCAGGGAGAGCTCCCCGCGTGTTCTGCGTGAGTAACCGCGGGCTCACCTCGTCAGCACGGGGAATTAACCTCTGTTGCTGAAGGGGTGACGGGTTGCGGGCCCTCCGAGAGCACAGGGAACTACCCCTGGGCATTTTCTCAGAATCGTTCCCGGGGTTAGAGGCGGGCTCCCAGGAACCACATGTGGCCGCCCTGCCCTTCAGAGTGAAGTTCAACTTCCGGAGCCAGTGTCACCCGTAATCGCTCACTTCCTTTCCTTGCTCCCTGCCAGGCCTGGCCCCCAGCTCGTCTCAGCCCTCACCGCACCTCATCCTCCACGGAGGCAGCTCCCGCCCCCACCCGGAGTGGTCCGCTCTTTCCACACACTCGGCCCACATTTCGGGGTCTCCTACACACTTGAACGTGGGATTGGTAAGATGCGCTCTTCCTGACGTGGGTTTCCTCTTTCGTTTGCAGTTAGAAACCAAGACCACAAAAGCGACGTCCACAACTCACTGTAATAGGCACTTGCATAATAGGGTTGGGGACAGTGTTTGGGGGAACAGGATGGGGTGGCTCTGTCTTTCCAACACTTGTGGGATTCATTTTGGTGCAGTAAGAAAGTCTTACCGGGCCCTTTAAGAGAGAAGAAGGTATTTCCTGGGAGGGACAGCAATGTATAAACTTGCCTTTTTCCGTTCCCTGTGCTGGTTACTATGCACCCCTTTCCCCTCTGCTGAGGGGACAGTTGCTGGATCTTTAGATGCCTTTGCTTTGCTTTGCGAGATGTGCCGCATTGATTCAACCTAGTGCCAAGGTGAAGCACTCAGACCCTGGTGAGAAGTCAGACTGCAAGTGTTCAAATCGCAGCTGCATCACTTACCAGCTTTGTAACCTGCCTCAGTTTCCTCATCTGTAAAATGGGGACAATAATAGGCCTTAACTCATAAATGGGGATAATAGTACTTAGCTCATATTATAAGGATTAAATGAGTTACTATATACATAAAGCTCTTAAAATCGTGCCTAGCATTGTGTTTGCCATTGTCACTATCTACACGGACTTTCTGTTAGTCTCCACTTTGCACGACCGTGTGTGGACATTTGAGATTGTCAAGTGCTCAGTAGGCAGTCAGGCTGATTCGCCTGCAGTGTGTACACTGTGCCTTTTTCCTTTTCTGGAACCAAGCAACATCTTCCAAGCTTGTCCACTCCAGGGGTGGATGTAGTGTCTTAACTGCTCCTGGTGGAAAGTCGTTTAGCAAACAGAAACAGATTCCTGAGACCCTCGTGGCCCCGTGTGATTTGCAGTTGCTCTCTGGAGTGGGTGTTGTCCCTTGTCTATTGCAGGCCCAGATCATGGTTGCCAGCAGCCCTCACGTCTGCCACCTAGGTGAGAGGTCGGTGTGCCAATCATGCCTATCTGGAAATGACTCGGTTTCCGCATACAAGACCCCAGGTTGCCCTGGCCTCCCCTGCCCACTCCTGTTAGCTGCCGAATCCATCCGCAGAGGCTGCCCTGCAAACAGCGATGACTTCTGCAGGCCGGGGAGGCTGTCCTTGTGAAAACACCCCAGCCTGCCTGTGCGTCCGGGCTGTGCCAGGGAAACACAGGTGATTTGAATGATGTCAAGGAAAACAAGCAATCGCAATATGTGAAAAAATGACTCCGTCAACACAGCCGACTAGTATTCAACTATTAAACCTGAGGCTGGGTTATGTGCCCTAAGCCTTTGATTCGAGCAAAGTAGTTTGGAAAGGAATACCTTTGGCACCCTGTCGATACCTCTCCCGCCCCCCACTGGAGGTCACTGGCTGTGTGACCGGTGGCTGGCTCTCAGTCAGTGAGCCACGGCTGCACATGGCCCACCTTCTTGACCCGGGGGCCGGCGTCTCTCCTCTGGGCACCTTCTGGCTCCTTGCTGTCCAAGTGAGATACGGTGCGGTCCCGCACGCTGCGTCTCCCACGGCGTGAAAGGCACGAGAGAGAGGCTGTGAGGAGGTACAGGTGCTACAGATACAGCTCTGTCACCTGCTGAGGCTGGTAGCCCGTGCCTAGGGACGTACAGACTATAACAGGAGCTGCGTGTCTGTACCCCACTGCTAGAGCTGAGCAGAGCTCCCTGGGAGTGCTCTGACCTGTATAAAGTTCCGTGTACTCGATCCTTTACCGTCTGGACTTGCCAGAATTGCATGAGGACTGTTGGTGCTCACAGGGGCCTGGCCTGCAGGCCGGGAGAGGCCATGATGGTGACATTCACGCTAGCAGCAATGACAGGAAAGGCAACAGTGACAGCATCAGTCATTATCAAGGTCCCACGGGTACCAGCTGTCACAGTAGATAATCTGTGCTGTCACAGTAGCACAACTGTGTCATCTCAGCATCCCAGCAACCAAGCCAGGTCAGTGCCCTGCAGCTCCAGCTTGCACCTGAGGTAGCTGAGGCTCAGCTGACGTTAAGTAACAAAGGTACGAAGCAAGTGTAAGTGGCTGAGCTGTGATTCAAACCCACTCCTGTCGGGTGCCAAAGCTCATCCTTGCTCCGCTCTACCAAGAGGCCTTCCATTCCTTGGTCCTGCTCAGGGACAAGAATCAGACAGATCTCTAGGCGAATCTCGAGAAGGTGACCATTCTGGTTACGTAACGGGAGAATCAACCCTATTGTGGGGACTGGCTCCTATGACTCAGACGTCACAGCAAAGGGTCTCCTACAGTTCTGACACTAGGGTGCTTCTCTGCACCTGCTCACCCCCCTCCCGTGATAAGAACCGTCTTTCATCTTCATAGCTATGATTTTTCAAACATCGGTTTTAATTCGAGGCACCCTCTCTTTTTGGGAGATTGCAAAAATTAAATCGTTTTTAAGCAACCCAACAACACTTCTGGGGTTTGTAATAACCTTGTGAAATTTGCGGAACTTGGCGGTTGAGGTTCTCTTCCACCTACTTCCCTAGGGCCCTCAGGAGCTGTGAGTTGGCCCTTCATGCTCTCTTGTTTAGAGCTCATCTTGCCAAGTATGGCCTGGCCATTGCATCTTGGACCAAGGAGCAATGAATTCTAAACCCAAGGGGCTCTGGAATAGCAACCTCCAAAACAGGTGTCTGGCCCTGCCCTCCCTCTGCTATTTGGGAAAAGTCAAACGGACCATAGGTGGGTGGGTGGTCCCACCTGCAGAGGCCAACCTTGTCAGTTTCCACAGGCTTAGACTATTGAGCGGGGCACAAATGAGTAGCCAACTTCCTCCTGCAAGGGTTCTTCCTCTCCCCTTCAATCCAATGACTCCAGGGTCCCTTGAAGGGTAGGCCCACGCTCCAGTTGGTGACACTCCGCTTCCTCTCCTCTGCAGAACATCCTTTCCACTCGCAGAAAACAGCAGCAAGATGCTTTCCATGCACTCACTGTCACTGGCCTTGTAATGTCATGGCCTCAGCTGAGCATGCAAGGCTGGCGTGTTTCTGGCTCCTCCAAACTCTTAGCTGGAAGCTCAACTTCATGTGATCAAGACTTGGACGGTGTCACGGCCAGCAGAACGTCATGACTCATCCTTTCCTGCTCTGCGGGGCCTTTGACATGACAGAGGGGGCCATTCTCTCTGTAGGAGGATGATGGGGAAAAAGGGGCCAGAAGGCACTTTGCCTTTACTTTTTGTCCTTGGTACTTGGAAGGCAATGCCCGTGCATTTTTCTAATCATATTAGTTGAGAATCTGGAGCTCGGGCCACAGGGCTGGATTCTAACCCTGTCTCGGCCAGTTGCCAGCCACACTCTGCACATTTTCCTCATCTGCACAGTGGAGTCAGTGACAGTGCCTACCTCATGGAACTGTCACGAGGATTAAATGAGCTAATGCACAGGAAGTGTTTAGAACTATGCCTGAAAGACAGTAAATGTGTATCATTAATTACATTATGATTTGACTATATTTCTGCTGTACAGAGCTGCTATTGCCCGGTCATATGTCTAATAGATAAACTGTGGGGACAGCCAGGGAACTGTCTCAGTGTTTGGTGAGACTCAGGGACAAAGGACACCACAGACCCTCAACAGAATGATGGCCTCCAAAGACGCCCAGATCCCAACTACCAGAACCTGGGACATGTCTGGTTACCTGGCAAAGGGGAGTGAAGGCTACAGAAGGAATTAAAGATGCTCACTGGGAAACCTTAAGACAGAGAAGTTATTCTGGATTCTCAGGGTGGACCCAATGCAGTCACAGGATGCTGAAAGGTGGAAGAGGGAGACAGAAGAGGAGAGTCAGAGAGGGGTGACTGCACGAGACAGGTCCAGACAGATGCCACCTTGCTGGATTTCAAGGTGGGATCAGAGGAGTGCAGAGGAGTGCTAAAGAGTGCAGGCAGCCTGATCTTTGCTGGAGCTGCTTATTAAAACCGCATGATTTTCTTCTACCAACGAAATCTTTCGGCTCTATTGAGGGTTGGGAGGTGGATGGCATCGGTGACAATAGAAGTACTTTATAATATTTGGGATGCTTTTGTGGCTTATACAGCTCCTAACCAGTTCACGAGTCTGAACACATTATTGGACTGAAAAATGCTCAAGGCTGGGCTTCCGTTTCCCAAGTGACTCCATCTCTTTAAGAAAACTGCCAATAATATTGAAAACGTTAGGGCAGAACGGAGCCTTGCGTGAATCCACGGCCCTCCCAATCACCCGCTGGTTATGTCAGCAGCCAGTGTTCTGGAAAGACTTCCCTCCACGTGGAGGAAGCCGCAGTCTTCCCTCCCAGCGACGGGTACTGGGTGTTTTCGCTGCCTCCTTCCGGGGGCTCCCTGCCCTCGGGAGCTCAGCACACCCTCGCTGGGCCTCCTGCCTTGACCAAACAAGGTCAGGATTTATAGCTTCTCCTGGCAACATCTGGCTCACTGCCCTCAAGTCCCTTTTTT
This sequence comes from Cheirogaleus medius, assembly GCA_008086735.1. Classification (NCBI taxonomy): domain Eukaryota; kingdom Metazoa; phylum Chordata; class Mammalia; order Primates; family Cheirogaleidae; genus Cheirogaleus; species Cheirogaleus medius. The sequence goes on along the minus strand of VBSM01002153.1, from coordinate 39,801,698 downwards.
TTTTTTTTTAATCTTTCATCTAAAGTCATTTCATTTCAGTTCAATTCCTTGTCTCTCTCTCTCTTTCCCTTCTTTTTTCCCTACTTGTTCTTTTGGCCTTCGGAGACAGGGAAAGAGAAGAGCAGAGGACGCATCGCCCACAGCTGACGATGCGGGTCAGAAGTGAAAGCTCTGCTGGGCCTTGACTTATTTACTGCTTTTTGGCCCCAGAGCCACCACCAGGCAGGACATCTTGTGGCACCATCTGCCTGCCCCTGCCCGCCCCCACCAGCCGCCCCCCTCCGATTGTGGTTGCTGGTGTTTCTTGTTTTATTTTAAGTTTTTGTTGATTTTATAAATTCTGTAGCCCTGTGTTTTTTAGACATGGCTTGCTGGAGGAAAAGCAAAGCCGGGGCAAGAAGAATGATCAAAGAGAGGCTGGCAGAAGACTGGGCGCTCCGCTCCGGGGCTGCAGATGTGCTGAGGCCACACCTCGGCTGGCCACGGTGTGCTCGCCGGGCTTGGCGTGCCAGCCAGAGTGCCTGCAGATGCATCTGAAAACTTCTTGTTGCCTCAAGAGTTTAAAATATCCACACTTCCTGCTCCTCCAAGAGGGTATGCACAGAATGTGGGTGACTCACCAGGGGTGGTTTTAAATGTGTCTGTCATAAGGAGGTATCATCAAAAGCCCATCCTGTTTCAGAAGTTATTTTTTCCACTCTCAGCTATGCAGTGCTAGGAGAGCTGAATGCTTAAAACCAGTGTTTGTTTTGAGTGCAGAAAGTGAAGGCCGAATTAATTGTGCTGCAGCAAGTAAAAACTGAGCGCAGAAGGGGAAAAACAAAACAAAACGTGTAAACAGTGTGAGGATTCAGTTTCAAAGCCCTTGTTTTCAAAAAGTTTAATTATATTTCAACTAAAGCCAAACTGTCAAAACATGGGAGGGTGATCTGCCTGCTTTGAAAATGCATTAGCCTTCTTATGTAAAAGCCAATAATTGATATCCACGGTGAAACCGGAGCTGGGCGGGGAGGCGGGGGGAGAAGGAAGGTAGAGACTCTCAGAACCACTCAAATGGCACTTCCCTATCAGCCATGTGTAATTCTTCAGATCTGGGTTTGTGAAGTGGGAAATTGGAGCGGAGAACAAAGGGAAAGGACAAAATGCTCTGTGAATGGAGAGGGTTTAAAATATCAGGCCTGGTTTGCGAAACATGTGGGCCCAGTGCGTGGTGAATTAGAATTTACATAAGAGCAAACCTGGAAGAGATCTTCAAACTCCAAACAAGAGCTTCGTAAATAACAGCAGGCCGCACCTTCTTCCTCCTGAGAAACGAGAGGATGTGTCTGGGCGGCCCCAGGACCCCGCTAACGCATGTTGTGTCTCTTCTTCCGAACTCTAGCCAGCCACTTCCTCCAAAAAGCGACCCTCGGTGCTTGAGACCTTGACCTTCTGTCTCAGTTCCCACCTGCGTCTCTCCTTCGCTGAATCTCCTAGGACTGTCTAGTTTCCAGGGCAGAGATTCGGAATCTTGTTCTTTTGACATCTGAGGAGTCTCTTTGTTCTTAAACCATTCACAAATAAAATTAAGCTTGCACCAAATGGAAAAGAATCACAGAAGCCACATATTTGGGACAGAGCTAGAGAAGGCATTATACAGGTCACGACTGGAATGGCATATCAAAATACTCAAATGGAATTAGAATTACTGGTCTAATGCTCGGGTTGCCCAAGGGGGCCACCACCTTTCTTCCTTCTTGGGTCAAGCCACTAACTTCCAGGTGGACCAGGTTTCTCTGGCAGGCCCTGGTGGCCTGGGACCATCTCTGTCATTTCCTCTTGGATGGTGATCTTTTAAAACAAGCCCATGTACCTATTCTGTGGATGCTGTTAGGATTTAGAATCCTTTCTTCTTCCACTCTGGTGACATGAGATAGCCATCTCTCTCATTCTTCCTCCTGATTTGATCTTCCACAAATATGATACATTCCACAGAGCCCACTGGACTTTCTGGTCTGTGGTCCAAGGCTCTTTGTTGCCCTCAGACAGAAGCTGCCAGATAAAATACAGGATGCCCAGTTAAATTTTGAATTTCAGATAAACAATACATAATTTTTTAGGGCAAATATATCTTAAATGTTATATTTTAAAAGTATGCCCCCTGCAATATTTAGGACATATTTACACTAAAAAATTACTTGTTGTTTATCTGAAGTTCGTATTTAACTGGGCATCCTGTATTTTTGTTTGCTAAATCTGCTGGCCCTTCCGGGGCCTCTTGTGTTCTTAATGAATGTGGGCTCCACAAACCACGCGTGGGAGTGGGTTCTACCGGGCATCAGAGCCTGGTGGGGCCATGGTCTCCTTCCAAGGCTGAGGTTGGTGCAACCCACGGGGCCAGATGTTCCTTCACTGCTTCTTCCTCATTCCTGCTCTGTGTCTGAGGTGCTCTGTCCACACCTCTGTCCCAGCGATTGTGATCATTGTCACGGTTCTAGACTTAAGAGCCTCTTTGGGCTGATACCATGTTTGTTCATCTGGGATCCTGGCACACAGCAGGCGCTCAATATATGCTAGCAGAGCCAGTGGCATGGGAAGCAGAAGGCCAACACCAGGCTCCTGCAGGCCAGGCCTGGACAGTGGAGCCACCTTTTTGACAACCTCCAAATGTCTTGGAAGCCAGCAGAAGCCACCACGCAGCTCATATAATGACAGTTTTCTCCATTGTTACACCAGACAGTTTGGATACTTACAAAAATTGCTTTGGGGAATCAGCAGAGGGTGCGGGAAACTCAGAAACTGGCCGCTGATGGAAAACAGGAAAGGAGCGCCTATAATTAAAAGCAGTTACCTCCCAGCTCCATCTGCAGCGCCAGGAACCCGGCTGAGAAGGGGAGGCTGTTCCCCTCGCTGGCTGGCGCAGTGGGCGGGCGGCCTGCACAGACCGTGCAGACGGCACTGGGGCCCTGCAAAGAGGAGGGTCAGGGTCTGGTCAAGCCCTCTCCACAAGACATCTTCACCTTCAGACCTCCATCAAGTTCCTTCCTCCCCCACCCAAGCTCATGCAGGGTTCGGAGCTCGGTGCTCAGATGCGCAGAGAGAGCGTCATCTGAAGGGCTCTGCAGAGCCATCTTCCGTTTCTTTCATCACAGACAGAAAAGTCCCCTTTCAAGTTCTCCAAGACTTGCTCTCAGCACACAGCGTTTATTGTCAAGCACTGTTGTTGGCCTCTGCGTCGCCAAGATATTTAAGCAAAACCATATACATTAGAACACCGCGTTTCCAAGATATTTATGCAATAATGTACGCATCAGAACATTGTGCTCTAATGGATATGCTATTGCATGAATATCTCCACATTAGAGCATTGTGTTCTAATGGATATGCTATTGCATAAATATCCTGGAAAGGAGGTAGGTCAGCAGTACTGTATTTAGTTTATAGATCCAAGAGAATGCCCAGAGATGGTGAACAGTTGGCCCATGGCCACACAGCAGGCCATTCATTCATATAACACATGAGTGGTAGGCGCAGCTGAGGCATCGGAAAGATGAGATGAAAAACCCACTGCTCCGGATAAAACCATAGGAAGGCAGATGCATCTTGAGCCAGCAGGAATGTAGCGGGGAAAGGACGCAGTGTGACGGTGGGATGAATCACACCCGGAGGAGGAGGACAGCGATTTTGCTGGGAAGGGGGTGTCAGCGTGCTCAGCCATGGCACCGAAGTCACAGGTCAAACCAGGGCGTCTGGTGCAGAGGTTAGGCCTCCGGGTCATTTGGCACAGCGGTTGAGCCTGGGGGTGGGGGCCACAGTGGTGACAAAGTAGACACAGTTTCAGACACATGGATGAGGACCAGAGAAAACCAGCGGCAGAAAGTGTTCGTCTCTGTGCCAGTTTGTGCCGGCCTCTCTGCACAGTCCCTCACCGTCGCTCCTGCTCAATGGGCGAACGCAAAGGGGTTTCTGGGTAGTTGCAGACGCACAGCAAGCTCCGGCTTTGATCTTAGCGAAGTTGCATCCTGCAGCTCCGGTGAGCTCAGCTCCTCCTCAGGGCGTGGGAGGCGATATGGGGAGCAGTACCCTGCTGAAGAGGTTTTTCCAAAGCCTGTGGTCAGTCACCGAGGAGCAGTGTCAGTAGGAGCAGCTCGCCCACTAGACGGCCGACCCACCGCTGTGGGTGAGCGAGGTCTCTATCCTTTGCAAGTGCCCGTGGCACCCAGAAGAGGCCCCTTTTAAGGTGAGCGCTCAGGAAACCCTGCTTGAGCAGGAGAGAGAGTTGAAACAAGCATTGCAGTGCTGGCGTTTGATGCAAACAAGGCGAAGGAGAATTTAGATCTTTAGGAAAAAGGTACCCATTAGATTTTGGGACACAGGGAAGGACCAGAGGGAGGCAGGAGAGACCCGGGGTGATGTTAAGGGGCTGGGGACTTTCCCTTCCTCATTCGGTGCATTAAAAGGCTAGAGGACAACTCAGTTCCTCACGGTCAGAAGAGTTGGCTGGGGGACGTGCATCCCAGCTAGCTGGAGCGGAGCCCTGTTCTCCACTGTTGTTCTCACGTAATTGCGAACAGTTCCCCTTTCATTCTCAGAAGTGGAGTGCCCTTGTTTGAACAATATATTACATGGTCACCCTTGAAGAGATTAACTAAATGACTACTCTGAAATCTCAAATAACCAGGGTAGGGGAGACGAGGTTCTGAAAGAATGATGCCCAGGTCCTGCGACATGGCCCGGAACTGGCCCCTCCAAAGCAGTGGTCTCTTTCCAAGAAGCTCACGTGCTTCTCAGTTAAGATTATTTCCATCAAATTCTTACCACTTACCAACGGTAGGTTTACACTAACGTTCTGGCCTTTAGAACAAATATTTTTCAACCCCCAAATAACTATGTTGTACTTTGGAAACCATTTTTGATTCTGTAAGGTATCTGTCCCTGCCTCTCTGGCAAGTATCTGTCCCTCATTCCACATCTTGTGATCTGAGTGCTCTGAAGAATGCGCACTGACGTCCACATTGGTGGGCTCCTCGTTCAGCTTAAACCACAGACACTCTTCCTTCCACACGGCCATCAGCATCCTCCTCTTAGCCTTCTGCGTACACTTAGTCGCCAAACCGACTTTCTCTCCCTTTGGTCTCTCCACCCCGTGCCCAAGGCCACAGCCCTCCGAGCTCTTTGCTTCCCGCCTGAACTGAGCCACCGTCTCCTCTCGCATCCTGGCCTGGGGAGACCGGCAGAAACCACATCCGGGGGATGTAAGGTCCCTGTGGGACAGTGTTAGTGAGAGTCAGCGTCCTGGTGGGACAATGGGGGGTGTGGAGCCCAGTTCCAGGACTGTGCCCCCACAGGTGATGCCGGGCTGAGGGCAGAGCAGAGGTTTCAGGGGAAAGCACTGTGTCAAGTCCAGCGGTGAACTGCTGAGGAGCTGGGCACTGCCTCAAGGCTTGTGGGTGAGAAAGTCTGTCAAACCCCTCTGCTCCTGTCCCAGAGAATTCCCAAACGCGGCACGTAGCTGCCGATGCCTTGGGGCCGGTCTCTCTGCCTCCCAGCCGTCCATCGCAAATTTATTTTTCCAAAGCAGGGCTCTGAGAAAGCCGTGCCTGCCCTAGGCCTTGGGTGTGCAAGTCTTCCGAGCTTCCTGCTGTGCACTTGACGTCAAGATGTCTCCCCCCGGCACTCGCAGCCCCTGTGGCCTGCGCTCGCCTGCCTTTCAGACCCGTGTCCACCCCGTGCTTCTCGCCTTGACTGCTCCCTGCTTGCCAGACGGTCCCAGGCTCTCTGGCCTCTGCACCTTGGCCTGAGCTTTCCTTGGTGTTGGAAAAGTTTATTTCCCGTTCTCCCCTCACCACAGTCACCAAATCCTGTGCCCAGAGGGGAACTCATCTTAAGGTTAATGAGATTGAAGCTTCGGGTCCTTTCCTTTCAGGTCTGTCCCTTCCACGGACCTGAGGGCGCCACAGCGGCAGTTCCCATGGACACGCGCTTTGTACAACTTGCAAAAGGAAGAGAAATAGATGAAGGCGTTTGTCTCTTTCCGCCCCGGCTTTGTCTCCACACACTTCATTAGTGGTATTGAAATGGCTTTGAACATTTCTTAGGATCTGGCTAAGGGAAAATTCAGTTGAGGAGGCACTTAATTTGGCTTTGGTGGAGCATGTATGCAGTTTGCAGTCTCTTCGGCACATATGAAGTTATCGCCAGCCGTTCTGATGCAGAGATGGCTTCCGGAATGCTCGTGCAGTGACCCCTGTGGCACTGCCACAGGGGGGACCAGGACGGAGGTCATACGCAACACAGATGCACCCTGTGGTCCGCATCCCCAGAACCAGTCGACAGGGAAGTGGAGACAGGACTTGCAATGTG
>VBSM01002153.1:39759320-39792901 GCA_008086735.1 Cheirogaleus medius | reverse complement strand
CTGTGAAACTAGTCCCTGGTGCCAAAAAGGTTGGGGTCCTTTGCCTTGAGCCATTGCCCGTTTAATGACTTTTCCCAGAGTTAGCACCACAGGTCAGTCATCACCTGTGTGGGGGTCTCCCCAGGCCCCTCTGTGGCCTTGGAGTCTGAATAGAGGAGTGTTCTCCGGGCCTTCCCCCTTCGATGAAGAGAAATTGTTTTCTACTCTGTGGCTTTCAGGGAGAGAAAGAAAGTGTATGTGGTATGTAGGATGTGAAGATGGAGAGCTTGAAGTCGTGGGTCGCCTTTTGTGGTTAATTCCCCCACATGTCTAAGCAGCAAGCAGCTGTTTATAAACAGGAACTCACCGTTGTAGCTATGAGAGCCTCTGGCCTCGCGCCTCTGCTTGCTCGCACACAAACACATGTGCATGCACACTCACACGCATACGTTTGTTTGTTTGTCTCGCACACACACACAGCTGTGTGGAGCGCAGAGCTGGAAAAAGTGTCTAGAATTGTGGTTTGGGCTTTTCTTCTCATTTCCACCAAACTCTCTCTCTCCCTAAGCCCCATTCCCGCGAACACCACGCTTGAGAAACCAGCCCACAGCTTTGGCAGAAAACGAGACGTCCCCAGGAAAGGTGGGTCTCCGGCACAGACGCGCAGGGACAGGAGTGCGAGGTTGGGCTGGAGCAGTCCTCCTGACGCAGCCAGCCTCCTCACCCCTGATGTCACTCCCTGTGTGATTGTGGTGGGTGCCTGGCCATTGTCACACCAGCGCACTGTCCCGGGCTTGCATCAACATTGGGATGAGGGAAGCAACGTGGGTTCACAGCTGGATTTGGGGACTTTTGCTGTCTCCTCTTCATAGGGATGAACTGCTGTGGGGCTTCCTCTCCCGTACCTTTCCTTACCTCCTCTGGTCTTCCCCCTTTCTTTTTGGGAAGAGTAGAACCAGGGACATCCAGGCACGTCCCTCTTCCCTGACACTCTCTACCCCATGCTCTGTCTTTCTCACGTGTGTAAGGGGCATTTTCCTACAAAGCTTCCCAGATGCCCAAGCGCTCTCCATGTCCTGGACACACACGCCTCTCACTGGTTACTTTAAGGCTTCTCATGCTTGGAGCGTTCAAGACTTGAGCTTTTCCAGAGTGGCTCTAGACCCACCTTGTCCCACTCATTTTTGACCTTTGCCCCCAAGTGTCTTTCCTCCACTAACTGTGATTTGTACCCTTTGTTCAAATAGGTATCTGCAAGCCTGGAAGGCCATGGAGGTTGGTGAACTGATCCTTAGTGGCGTCTGTGGTTGTCCTGCTATCAGATTTTCAGAAGATACATAGAAAAAGGGGAGACTCCTCCCTTATGTTAAAATAAATAAATAAGATTTTTAACTTTTTGATTTTGGAGATCTTTCCTCTCTCCTTTGGAAAGAAATGCACAGTTGTCTTGACAATCCTATAAGCCAAAAACACAGGATGCTGATGTTCTTGCCCTTTTAGGCTCCTTCAGGGGGCGAGGATCCTTAATCTTGAACCCAGGAGCCTCAGGAATGATGTGATGTTTGTGAGTGGGACATGTACATTTTCTGGGGAACCCAGCTCCTACTCTCAGATGAATGTCCAAGAGGTCCTTAACTGAGCAAGGATTAAGACCCACTACCCTGGGCTCATGCATGTAATCCTAGCACTCTGGGAGGCCAAAGTGGGAGGATCGCTTGAGCTCAGAAGTTGGAGACCAGCCTGAGCAAGAGTGAGACCCTGTCTCTACTAAAAATAGAAAAAATTAGCCGGGCATGGTGGCATGTGCCTGTAGTCCCAGCTACTTGGGAGGCTGGGGCAGTAGGATCACTTGAGCCCAGGAGTTTGAGGTTGCTATGAGCTAGGCTGACCCCACAGCACTTGCCCAGGCAACAGAGACTCTGTCTCAAAAAATGAAAAAGACCCACTGCCTTGGATCATCTTTGACACGTTCTCCCTTTTATTTCCCACAGACAATCTACCCCAAAGTTCTTTCTCTGCAGTGCCTCTGAGATCCAGCCTCCCTCCCTGCTCATCTGGGCAATGCCCAGATGTAGTTTCCCATGACCTCATGATCAACCTCTGACTCCCGAACTCAGTCTTGAAAACCGCTCTGCCGGCTCTTGAAGCCTGCTCCCAGCTCCTCTCCCTAACTTCTCCTTGAAGTAGAAACCCAGATTGACCTGGATTTTAATTCTGGTTCTGCTACTTGAGAGCAGTATGGCCTTTGACAAATTTCATAACCTCTCTGATCCTTTGCATCTTTATCTAAACATGGGGAGAACCATACCTCTATCACTGGGTTTTTTGATGAGAGTCAAATGAGATAGCGTAGGTAACAAACCTGGCACTTGCCTTTGAGTTACTCAATCAATGTTTCTCTCCTTTCCCTCCTCTTCCCTTCCCCTTGGTCTCACTCCCCACCCTTGCTACCCTGCACTGTGCTTTGTAGAGTGGTCTCTCATTAAATGCTTTTGCCTGATGATTTCTTATGACTCAATCAAAGTCGCCTTTGATATCTGCAGCTGGTTGTCCAGAATGGCAGATTTGGGGTGAGAACTGGCAGGTAAATGCAGAAGGCGTAAGGAGCTGAGGGGAGGGCGTGGGTAGCAGGGCTGGGCTGCAGTTCATTTAGGAGGAGTGCTGTGGGGATAGGGTCCCAGCTCTACCTCTCTTCTGAGCATCTGCTGCAATACTCCATCTGGACCCCAGAGAGAAGCCCCAAGGAAAGTCTAGAAAGTGGACAGCTGTCCCCTCATATAATCACCCAGGTCACCGAGCAGCCTCTTGTCACAGGATCGCTAGGGTCAGAATTGCCCCAGACCGTGTCTAGACTGTGTTCAGGTAAATGACTTGGAAGAGAGCCTTCTTGGTTTCCTTGCCCACCCAAGTCTCCCCATCCCTCTCCTATTTGACGTTTTTATTCCTGGTTTAGACCAGAAATAGATATTGTGTTTCCCAGTCGACCTGTGAGAATAACAGAACCATTGTCCCCCATGGAGTAACTTCCTCAAACATGAGTTGATTTTTTTTCTTTATAAATTTTCTGTCTGTTAACAACTTTTCTTGTGTCTATAAAGTGCTTCAAGCTCCTCAGAAGAAAGGCAGTACCAAAACACAAGGAGTTACTATTTTTGTCTTTACCATTATTTCCTAATGCAGGACCCCTTTAAAATTGCAGTAAGTGCGGAGAGCAATTATTTGGTTTGCCCTGGTTCCATCTGGGTCTCATAGCAGAGTGCAACATCTAGAAAACCAAGTCACAGGAGGAAGATAATAACACTATGTATTTATGTGCCTCTATCTTGTCATTTTACAGCCTCCAGGGACATTATTCACTAATTCCCTGGGGTTATAGAGTGATGAACCCTATTGTTCCCTGTTTTATAGGCAGGGAGAAGTTGCTGGAAGAAAGAGCCCTAACCTGCAGGACTTATTTGAAATCCCCTTTGGGATGTGCCGTGAGCGCCCTTTTCTGTGCACACAACAGGATCATTGAAAGCTGACGTACTTGGCTGGCCGGCCGCTGTCAAAAGGGCAGGAGAGTTTGTCTCTCTGAGCCCTTCTGTGAGGAGGGCCTCTTCTCACACCCTCCTCCACACATGCTGACCACTCACGGCGCCACTGGACACTCCTGTAGGTCCCATGTGACGGACCGGATCGCATCACATGGAGATGTGCCCCTGCTGAACAATATGGCCATGGCCTGACTAACCCAGTGGCCTCCCATCTCATAGAGCGTGAGAAAGTTCATGTCTTCCAAGGTTGGGTTTGGGTTTTGTGGGCAGTCACGGATCTTTGTACGGAGACAATTCTGCTCACCCAGTCCTGCCAGAATGTCCCACTGGTGGGCCACCACATTCTTCCACTGGTGCGTAATGGTGTGGCATACTGCAAAGGTGGTGGGTTTGGGAGTCGTGTAGACCTCGGTTTAAAGCCCAAATTCACCTCTTACTAGCTATGTTGTGTTGGGCCAGATATTTTCCCAGCCTGTTTCTTCACAGGTAGGAATAGCTTCCTTGGAGGTTATTGTGGAAATTATTGCTCATCCACGCGTAGCAGCAGATGCAGTTTGGGAGGTGGTAAGAAGCTGCTCCTGCTGGCGGGTGAGAGCCAGTTGTGCTCCATTGCATCACGTTAGTAGCTTGAAATTGGCCATGGCAAGAGTTTTTCCACCATGGAAATCAGCACATGCAATACAACAGGGCTTACTGCTTTCCAGAGAGTCATTTATCTGCATACCACTGCATAGTAGGCTCTCAATAAATGTAGCTATTATTAGTAACCTCAGGTAAAACCCATGTTGATTCAAAATGTAGAAATAGAATACATTCATTATATAGGACACAAAAATCACTGCTTGTTTTACAAGAAAAGTGGTATCACATCTGCCAAAAATTGATCACACAGAAAGATGAATGTGTGGCCTCTTTTGGTACATGGAGCTTGTCATTTAGATCTATTGCTTTAGCTTATTGAACTTGGGAACATATTTTATGTTGCTTCTAGTAACTCTAGTAATTGTCCTGCTTATAGGAATGCACTGTCTAAAATCCAAGCTGATAGAAAAAAGGAAGGCGAAACACTTGTCAATCAATCAACAAACATTCAACATGGTGTTTGATTCCACAACCGACACCAGAAATATGCAAATGATTCTCGACTTCACAAAGCTCACAGTCTGCCTAGGAAGGCAGAGGAAATGGCACATGTGTTTGAAATAATATAAAAAATAAGGAACTTTGCAAACACATTATATGTTACAATGTGTTTTTACATATAAGAAATTCAGGCACAGGGAAGTGAAATTAATTTTTTCAGGTTACACAACTAGTAAGTAGCAAAGCTGGAATTTGAACTCAGATTGTAGATTCAAGAATCTTTCTACTAATAATTAGAGAATAAGAGATAGCATTATATGCTGACAAAAAAAGGAGCTAAATTATACATAGATATAATAATTAGGTATATAGATATATATAGGTATATAGATATATATAGATAATTAGGAAATGGACAAATTATCATAAAAGATTAATTATGTGCTCATGGACAATGTCTTAATCTGTTGGATTTCTATAACAAAATATCATAGACTGAGTGACTTATAAACAACAGAAATTTATTTCTCATGATTTTGGAGGCTAGAAAATCCAAGATCAAGGTGCCAGCAGATTCAATATCTGGCAAGGGCCTGCTCCCTGGTTCATAGATGGCCATCTTCTCACTGTGTCCTCACATGATGGAAGGGGCAAATGAGCTCTCTGTGGTCTCATTTATAAGGGCACTAATCCCATTCATAAGGGTTCCTCCCCCGTGACTTAATCACCTCCCAAAGGCCCCACCTTCTAATACCATCACCTTGGGGATGACAGTTTCAACATATGAATTTTGGGGAACATATATTCAGTCCATAGTAGACAACAATTGTAGGAAGATCAGAACAATAAGAATCACCGTGGACTAACAACTGATGGGGAAGGCCTCGTATAAAAGACCATGTTTTCCTGGTATCTTGATCAATAGTTACAGACTGTTGTGATATTTTGCTAAACAGTGAATGCAGCCAGGTCTATATATGTTTTTCCCAAACGCAATAAGCCATTTGATGAGACTGCTATGCCCATGACAGACTGGGTGAGCCCCAGGTGGAAGGGTGCAGAACGGTGGTGCAGGAGATTTCTTTACTGTGCTTAGACAATCTGAAAACATCAGGGAAAAGTCAGTCAAACCAAGATTCTGATATTGTAAAAACTTAATCTACTTCTCTTATTCTATTGATACAAATCATTCTTGCTTTTTCCCCCTTCTTTCCCACCTTCCTTCTTGGTGTAATTAAAAAAAAAAAAAACATCAGTGGGTTTTTCTGACTGTAGCCAACCCAAACACAACTTCAAATAATAAATACTGAAGCAATGATGGTGAAGCCATTGCTTGGCTGGGGGGAAGGAATACTTCATTTCATACATCATTTACTGCTGCGCTAGGCAGTAATTTCACAAAGCCTGTAAAGATTTGGAAAGTTGAGAGGGGAGGAAAAAAAACCCTCAACAGCTTCACTACTTCATCCCCATTATCTTGTAAAGCTTACTGATGCATAATACAAGGTAATTTATAATGCTACCCAGGACTGTTCTGATTCATGCAATTAGGGCAAGATGGTGCTAAATAGTGTTTCTACAGCATTTTATATTTGTCACAGGCTTTATCAAAAAGGTAGTGATTCCTCTCTGTGGCTCAGATCTGGGTTTTCTAGAGCCCAGTTTTGGGTTGAAAGCAACTATCACACACAGTGCTGTGGATGTCCAAGATGGCCATTGAGGTGACTTGGGGTCTCCATGGCAGGAAAGTCATAGAAACCTGCCAGGCAGTCTCAGCAGCCACCTATCTGTGAGCTATTGACCAAGCCAGAAAGGCAGAGATCGGGGCTCCAGTCTGCGGCAGGAGGAAGGAGATGCAGAGGATGGAAGAGGTGGTGGAGGAGGTGGAGCCACCCCCTTTTCCCACTTGATTGAGGAAGCTGAAGAATTCCTGCCCATAATTCCATCCCCATTCCTTCCCTCAGGGTACACAGGTTTCCAGCATCCTCCGTTTCTTCATGGCTCCGCTCTCTACTCCTCACAGCCCCCCATATCACAATCCACACAGGTGACCCAGAAGTCACAGCCACATTGTCTGGATCCCAGAGTCTTCTCTGCACTGACATTAGAATATCTCTGGGGCATTTTCCTGACATCCTGTTCAGCCCAGGCTTGACCCAGCTAGTCACGAAGGTTTGAAGTGAGTTTGAAGCTCGCAGTCCAGAGCGTTAGCACATTGACGAGTTATTCCCAGTACATGAAACCTTTACTTTTTGTCACGTCTGAGAGTTTGTGGGCCCCAGAAACACTGAGAGCACTTTGTGTGTTATTGGGGTGGAATATCAGTTTTTCATCCCAAAGAGAAAAGAGAAAAATCCAGACTTGAGGAAGGCAGATCCCAGGGTAGTTGAGGGCTCAGGACTCGCAGCTGCAGTGAGGGCAGTTGCTAGAGCCCGGCCACACTCACTTCTCTGCGCCCCTGAGCCCAGTCTCTCAACGCCAGGGGTTGCGTCAAGGCAGGCTCCATTGGATCTGGCTCCCCGGGGACCCCAAGGGGCTCCTCCCCCTCCCCACCTCTTGCTCTCTCAGGGCAGTCCTCAGAGCAGCTCTCAGCCTCTCCTGGGCTCCTCCCAGAACCCCCGTTTCTGGAAGACATGAATCTGAAATGTGTACGACCCCTTGGACAAGTCACTGAAGACCTCAGTTTCTCATCTGTGAAGTGGGGATAAGAATATTACCTACCCGGTGATGTGCTGGTAAACATTGAACACCAGCTCTCAAAAAACTAAACAAATGAAGAAACAAAAAGAAAACTCTGATTTTATGGCATTTGTCAGTTTCCATGTCGTAAATATTTCCACCATGGCCAATTTCAAGCTACCGCCATGATGTCACTGATGGAACTGGAAGAGATGCACATGCTTAGCTTTCGTGAGCTGGCTCCAGGACACGCCTGTGTCTGTGAACTGAGGTTACCGCGATGCCTTAACTAGGCGGTGAACAGACAGCACTTAAAAGTGCTTAGTACAGCACCGGCACACAGCAGGCGTCCCTGTTACTGTTGTGCCTTATGCCAGCCAGGACTCTCAGCTTGGGGGCCTCCTTGTCCTCCAGAATGCAACTAAGGGATTCCCTCTTCTAGGGGAAGCAAATTGCAAATGATCTTTAAATAATATAAAATTGTCATTCTTGGCTCCAGATAAATTGCCCTCAGCACCTTCTTGGAAATAGCCCAGGGCCAGTGCATGTGCCTCAGTATGACGATGAAAAGAACATGTCCCCCATGACAACTATGGCCACACTAAGCTGCCTTCACCAACACTGTGCGATATATAAAGCATCGTTCTACTTTTAGCAAGTTCCTAATGTGTTTGTTCCTTTCCTAAGCAACAGCTATACTGCTGGCCACATTTAACAAAGGAACAAAGTCACATTGTTCAAGGCAAACAACTCCAGTATCAGTTGGAGCAAATATACAATCACACTCCCTGGACCTCAATCTCCAAACCCAGCTTGACTAAGTGGAGTGAAAAGGCACAAGGCCACAAGGCAGAAAAACACACCTTTATCTGCTTTCAAAAGGCCTTGATCAAGTACAGTTTTTATGTGGTTCTTTCCCCCTGACTGTCACTAGCATCCTTTTAGAAACCTGAAAATAGCACGTCTTTCCTTACTGATGGGTTCTGTTCCAGGTGACTTTGATTGATTTATTTTTTTTTTCTTCACCACCCCCTGTGTTTAGAGGAGGACAAAAAGGTTTCTTTTTACTTCTCTGTTCATTTTTTTTTTAAGGTCCGCATAGTAAAACTACAGTTTCATCCTTTTAAATTCATTCTCCCCATCTGTTGGCCTAGGTGATCATTTGGATTCTTCTACCATTAGATCTACTACAATTGGGTAAGCAATCGCCCCTTTTTCTGGTCTCCTGCCACAAGGCAGCTGGGAATTAATGGGCAGAAGGATTTTCTGTGTGGAAGGGCTTTCTGCTACCTGCAGACATTCCTGACAGGCTGTTTGCAGCCCTATGGGTTCGTGGTAAGAAGCACTCAGGGAAACCTTCTAGAGAAGTTCTCCTGCAGGTCACTGCACCAGCAGTGCTCGGAACGCAGCCACCCTGCAGTGGCGGAGAGTGCCACCAAGTTCTAGAAGAGGTTGGGTAAAAATGAAACTAGGCTGGCCCTTAGCCAGCCATGAATATGTGGTGTGGCCTCTTACACACATTTTTCAAAAAATGACTTGATTTACAAAAGTAACTGGTTACTTGGCAAAGCCCTACTGAGGGATTGCTCACAGATCGGTTGGAGACTATTAACCTTGGTGCAGTGAGACAGTGTCAGGGAAGCTGAATGGTTTTTTCACTCTGGGATCCTGACCTAGGGAGAGACAGCCCTGCCTGGAGCGACTGGAGGGCTGGACCCTTAAAGACTCCCAGGGAGAGGAGCTGTGTCTTGAGGAAAGAGCAGGATTTCTCTGGGCATAGAAGGACGCGGGAGGGAATTCCAGGCAGAGGGGACAGGTTGGGGAAAGGGGCAGAGACATGAAGTGCCCACAAACCTGTGTGCGCACATGGCCTTGGATTGGCTCATGTCTACACTTCCTGAAGAGAAGGCAAAAGAACTCGTTCTTCTGAGTTCGTTTATTATATGCTTTGTTCAGTGTTTTCTGGGGTTCTAGACCTATAAGCGCCATGGTAAATTCAAAGGGAGCATAAGATGCCCCCACCTGCCACACACGCTTCCTTCTCTTAAATATCCTCAAGGTCCTTCTCGAATCCCTGCTTTAAAGACCGCCAGGGTCGGAAGGGATGAGTCCCTCCTTGGAACTTTCAACACAACTGTCTTCATAATTCAATTTGCTATTAACCAGGACTTGCCATAGCTCTTCCATGGTTGTCTTGAACTGTTATTTTACATTTTAAAGTACTGCTTAATTCTCTACTCATTTTTAATCAACCTAATTGGAGTGTAATTTACATACAATAAGATGCACTGGATTGAAGTGTACGGTTTTATGACAGATGTGTCCGTGTACGCACCGTCTCAGTCGGAACAAAACATATTCGTCCCTTCAGAATGGTCCTGCGTGCTCCTTCCCTTCCTCCTCATCCTCCCCACCCAGACAGCCCCGGCCACCAGTGTCAGATGAGCAGAATCATATGTTCCATAGTCTTGTGTCCGGCTTCTTTTGCTTGACATAATGTTTTTGAGAGTCATCAATGCTGTGTAAGTGTATCAATAATTTGTTTCTTTTGAATATAATAATTTTTGTCACTCCTTCCCCTATTAACAGACATTTAGGGTTGTTTTCTCCATGTATTATTATTATTTATTCATTTTGTTGTCACCTTTCCAACTAGATTCTTAGTTCCTGAAGGGCAGGCATGTGTCACACAGGCTTGGTGGCCCATCCCGGAAGCACCTTATTCAACGCCATGTCGTACGAGTCCTCAAATGGGTTGGTTAATTGAATGGTAGTTGAGGATAAGATGTGGTGCCTGCCTTTGAAGAGGTGATAATCTAATCATGGAAGCAGCTGTTAATACAAACATCAATCCCTTAGTCCAAGGGAGCACATTCATCCATTCATCCTGAGAGTTTTTATTTTAGAAAAGAGAGAAGGCGTGTCTGTGAATACCTAAACCATGGGGCAAGAAGGTGGAATGTGGCATAAAGGAAATTCACACAAGGAGCCAGGGAAACTGAGAGCAAACGGACGCCTTTCACTGAGAGGCTCAAGGAAGATCTGGAAGAGAAGCGTCAAATGCCCAGGCCTCAGAGATTGGGCAGAATTTGGACACAGGGAGGTTAATACGGCTCCAACAGAGGCAAAGAGCTGGAAATGCAGGACGGAAAGGGAACATCTTCGTCCTTCCCACAGAGGAAGGAGGGTGAACGAAGACACGGGAGAAGCCCTGGGCTTGGGTGGGAAGTGGTGGCTGCCAAGGTTTGAGCAAAATGGGGATGGGATGTGGCTGGGGGTAACAGGGGGCTGGGCAGGGAGGCTTAGACTACAGAGAGCCGTGGATGCCAGGCTAGGACATCCACGAGCAAGTTCAAACACATAGCACTCGCTCATCAAACGCTTATGTGAGTAAGGGGGGCGCCATTATAATGATTTAGCATCTATCCTCTGCAAGGCAAAACCCCCACCATCTATGAATTATTACATCCACGTTACAGGAGAATAACTGAAAGTAAGTGGGGTAAGTAATTTGATTAGGTCACGCCAAAGGTGAACGCCAGAATTAGGATTCAGTCTGAATTTCTGGTAAGTCTGCTCTGGGCACAGGGTGGGCTTTCTGCACAGCAGGTGGTAACTGCATGTGAAGAGTATGCGACCCAGGGTGAAAAGGTCACAGAGAGCTTTTTTGCGTGCATGTGAAAGTCATCCAGAGTAGACGAAAATAGAGTTGGGTTGTTTGTTTTTAAGGGATTGAAATGCAGTGAACTTATTATTACCAATAGCCCTACATAATATGTTGAGGACTTTGTAATTTTGCAGTGATTTCATATTTGTTATGTCATTAGACTGTCACAGTCATCCTGAGAGTTCAGCAAGCCAGGTATCTTCACTATTATTTTTATTTCTACTACTACTACTATTATTCTGGATTTTTCAGGGCAAGGAACAAAGAGACCCAATGGAGTTAAGAACCTTTCCAAGGCATCTATAGCTTATTAGCCAGGACTCAAGGCTGCATCTCTTGAATGAATTTCCACAATCTGTCATCGGAGAACAAGGAGGAAGGATTCTACCAGATAGAAGAGTCTAGAAGACTATATTGCTGAACCAAATCAGTTGGTCTAAGACTCTCTCACTCTCTATCCCCAACACACTGTGGGCCTAACTGGGATCTGACAGGGGGTTAGAATAAGTCAAGATATGATTCTGATTCTGATTGTTTTGCTATGATCATGTGTGAGTCTGATTTTTCTTCCGTAACAAGAGGGGTTGGAGATATAGATCCCTAAGCTTTCTGCCGGTGTAGACATTTGTCCTTCTCTGATCCTGAGGGCCAGAGTCACACAGGAAATTGTCTACACTAAGAAGTGGGAGGGATCCCTGTGTCACTGGTAGCTCCGGGCCTCATGGCACGGTGGCCTGCCCTCCCCTGCCGGCTCCCCCTGCCCGAGCTCCTGTCTGCTGCCTGCTGCCGGCTGCTCCTACACAGACAGGCCCAGGCAGGCTGTGCACAGTGACCGGGGGCCTAGCTGGGAACAAAGAGCACTTCAAGAGGGATGGCCTGGAGGAGTTTGCCTTTGTGATCACTTTGCTTCAGGTAAATCCTGTATAACCAGGAACGAGTGAGAATGAGTCAGTGAACAACCATGAGAAACCACTGCCATAAAACAGAGCTTCGGAAGAGCCGTCTGGAAGGATCTCGAGCTCCCCACACCAGGGTCTCTTTCTAAGACCTGACTGCCTAATTTGGAATCTCCCAAAAAGTCTATTTGCTTTTTGTGTGCATGTGCTCTTGAAGACAATTTGCTAAATGACTTGAGCAAATCATCTACCGCTACCTCCATTTATTCACCACCTGCTTCCTTTGGAATCCATGACAACCTGACTTCCATCAAACCCATCAACCCATCAGCCAACACTTGCTCCAAGTATAAATAGTTGTCTTCCTCACTTTGCATAGTCACTCTCCTCTTGAAATATGTACATGTTGTGAAGGGACTCTAGAAATAAATCTTGCCTCGATAACATTTTCTACCCATGCACTAGTTTCTATATCTTAAACAGCAGCCAGGTAGTCCACAAATAATGACCGCCCTTGGTCATTCCTGGGAAGATAAAGGATTATTAAAGGAGGGGCGGGCTGTGTGTAGACTACACTTACTAGGTTTGGGGTGGAAAGAGAGGCTGCTGTTGCCCATGGGAAGACACTAATAGCAATCTTCGGCCATAGTAACTGTCTGGTCCATTTTTTCCTGGTCCAAGTTTGCATAAGTTCTAAGCCTGAGAGCCAAAGAAAAAATGAAATCTTACATGTAAACATGGCCTTGCAGCTCCTTGAAAAAGGCTCTCTCTCTCTCTCTCACTCACATAAACACAGCAGTCTCGCTCAGAGCAATCTTGGGCTCTGAGCTGTGAAGAATTGCTGCAGGTAGGAAGAAACGTTAGCTCTGGAATTCAATTAACTGTCAGCATTGCCGTTTGAGTCAGAATGAGTCACTCCTCTCCAGCAAATAGGCATGGGGGCTGTGAGCCTCCAAGATTAATGGTGATGGATCAGCTACTGGAGGCCCAGGACACAGAGCCTTCCAGAATCCTTCCCGCACCCACATGCGTTTTTACATGAAAATATAATAGAGAGATAGTGGGGGGAGGGGAATGTGTAAGTACAGGGGAGATACTGTCAAGAATTTGCTTGTCTCTTCTTTTATATTTGTTTCACTGGGTTCTAAGCTACCAAAGAGTAGGCGCTGTGTCTTATATTTCTTCTCTTTCAGTTCGTGTCCAAATTAATGCTTAAGGAGAGAAGAAAGGACACTGTCTGGTCCTCCACGAGGTAGGTACCATTATTAGTCCCGTTCTATAGATGGGGGGAAGTGACATGCTAATAGGAGAGAAAGCCAGGACTCAGTCTCAGAGAGGCTGCTGAGAGTACCAGCTCCAACCACTGCACGTTACATCATTTCCCTATTTAACACAGAAAGTAAAATGTGGGCCTGGAAAAGGTGAGGGCGTGTTTTTCCATTTTATACGACAGCTTGCATGCAACATCTGTCCAATGCACAATAATAATGCAATATGCGATAGGGAAAACCTTCCTTCCCCCTTTTCCTCGGGCACCTGGGCGGTTCAGGTGTCAGTGGATTGGTTTTGTGGGTGGTGGTGCTGGTTTCCCCCAACATTCCTCACTGCAGCTTTATAGGTGCAGATACAATCTGTGAAACAACTCAGAAGGGAAAAGAAATAACGTGATAAAAAAGGATAGTAAAATTGACAACAAGCTGGTGAAACTTAAAATTTCTTCGAGTATTGAGTGTGAATATTAGCACATGAGAACAAACATTCAATGCAATTTGTCCACAGCACTTAGAGGGAACATGCTGGAAATGCCTCATGCTCCTAAGAGTCAAGTCAGGGTGGCCAAACAGGCAGATGTGCAGTGTTCAAGGGGCAAAAAGGATGAAATAAGATACTCTAAATGCACGAGCAGGACCAGCTGTCAAAGCATTGGCTGCTTGACTCACACATTTATAAATTTCAGGTAGATAAGAGACAACAGTAAGAAGACCTCCGTGTGACAGCCTAATTCAAATGCGTAGAATTTGGATCTCACTGGTCTAAGCTGCAGAAATTTTGCAGTGAGTCTATTTTACATCAGGATGTCCCCGTACACCAAGCACCGCTTGTGTTTGCTGTCTTTGCCTTTGTCTTCACTTTCTTTCCCTGTTTCGCTATAGCACCAAACATACTTGCTCTCCCAGCTTCACAAAGAGAAAGGGATTCCAAGAGGAAATCACTTCACAGCAAGTGAGCCCTGGGCCGAATGAAAGACGGAGGAGCCCTTGTAATGAGATTAAGGGAAAAATGCTTTTGTGCATCCAACTCCTTATGCGGTATGCCAGAGGAGCCAAAACAAACATGGGCATTGTTTTGGGAAGGAAAAGGTTAACAAGCTATGAAAACGAAATTAGAGATATTTTCAAAGCATGACCCTCAGCAGAATGAGCAGAATGCAGCCTGCCCGTGCAGCGGCATTGGCTCTCACTGACATCTACCTTGCAGCTTCGGGGAGCCACC
Organism: Cheirogaleus medius; assembly: GCA_008086735.1. NCBI lineage: Eukaryota > Metazoa > Chordata > Mammalia > Primates > Cheirogaleidae > Cheirogaleus > Cheirogaleus medius. Next base: position 39,778,568 of record VBSM01002153.1, on the reverse strand, counting down.
GGGCTGTGATGTTCCAAACAGTGGAGGAGAGAGCTGTGTTCTCTGTGGTGGGCCAGCTGCATCCACTGGGCAGAGGAATAAAAGCCCAGGTCCAGGGGAAAAGTACTCCTAGCTCCTTGGCCTCTTCTTAGAAACGAGCTTCGGAAAAATTCTTCGTGGATCTTGCAGAGCTTGAAACACATGCTTTCATCTTCCCCTGGCAAAAGCACTTAGCCTGGAAATGGAAATTCTGAGCTCGTTTAAAGACTTGGTCTCATCATGGCCCTGGGGATAAGACCTGTGCCTTGGTTTCCTTATCCTGTCTATTCATGTTCATGAGGCACCTACCATGTACCAGGCTGAGGGTTCCCCGCCGTGGCTACAAAGTAGGAAGGGCCCCATCCTTGTCTTGAAGGGACTCACAATCTGACAAAGAAACAGACATACAAAGAGACAATTATTATTGTAGTGTGTTTATGTGTGTCATGTTTATTGAATGGATCAGTGTTTAATTGGTTTCCAAATTGAGCAGTAATGTGACTAATGTCAGTGGACGGTCGATACTCAAGTAGACTATGTGTATGTGTGTGATCTGACACCGGCGCCTCTCTCAGCAGTGTCCCCTGGCTCTTTGGGAGCCTGTAAACCTGTGTCCCAAGCTGGCTCATGAGGACAGAGACCATCACCCCACTGTGCAGTTGGAGCTACAGCTATGACGTGGTTTGTGACAGAGCCAAGATGAAGTCATCGAGACTCTTCATCCAAAAAAGATTGCGGGTGCCCGCGAGGGCCCGGGCTGTCTTCATTTAGCTCAATGCACACAGACCCTAGCAATTAATCATAAACGACATCAGTGATAACAATAAGTGGGGTTTTAAAAACAGAATCAAGAGCCCAAGCGCGAGAGAGAAATCAGGTCAGAGCATTGAGCTGTGTGGGCTCCATGACAAGGCACTCGGTTTTCTCCAGCAAGACTTAAAGTCTTCCTTGTCACCTTCAAGTCTCAGCTCTTCCAGGGCTTCCAAAGCACAATTCTTAGTGTTTTAGATGAACTTGGTGCGCTTGGCTCCAACCGAGGTGGTGCAGCTATTCCCAGTGTCTCCGTGATTATTTCCTGTTTGACACCGCATGGTCCTGGCTGGCGACTCCCCAAGATCTGAAGTGATGAGATTCAGTTTCATACACCCCAAAGTAGAGATAGCAAAGGGCGCACGGGGCAGCTCGGGCTCGGAAAGGAAGGGCTACAGGTGGTGACCTACCTAAAACGAAAGCTCCAATCACGGGATGATAGCCCTGTCTTTTTTCTGAGACCTGTGATAATCAACCAAGAAATGTGGTTACACCTTACAGTAAATTTGATGTGAGCAGGTAGAAGAACAATGACGTTGCCCATTTCTTTTTAATTCAGAGGAAGAATTCCCTATATATAATCTATTTTATGGCCCTCCAATTAACTATGAAGTCACAAGAGTTTTGGTAAGCTAATGTGAATTTCATCAGGCTTTTCATTTCCAGATCTATATGTGAGGTTTGAATTCTCCCTCCAGATAAAGTACTTATTTCATGTTCATATTAGCATTACATTTCTTTGCATGTCTCCTGCCAGCCCTTGGTTATCTGGGACAAAGATTACTAATCCTAGACCAGCTTCCTCTCATGCTTCTGGGTGACTTCCCTTCTTTCTCCTGCCCACCCTGGTCAGGAATTCCTATTGTCCTGAACACCATGGCACTTAATCCATGAGACATCTTACGGGAAACAAGAAGCTTGATATCCGTTTTTGTTCCCCTGGTGAATGAAGTTTACGTCTGAAATCTTGAAAGTCATACTTGTTTGTAGATGTTCTAAAGTATTCCCCACATTCGAAATGTACCCAAGGACCTTCTTAACATGTCTATCAACATCTCAAACTTGACGAGCCCCAGACTGAGCTCCTGGTGCCCCCAGGATGCCTCTACTCCAAACTCTTCCAGCCACAGCCTTCCCATCTCAGCTGGGGGCACTTCCCTCTTCCAGTGGTTCAGGCCCCAGACCTCAGAGTCACCCCTGACTTCACTCTTCTTCAGACCCCACAACCAAAGTGTCAGGAAATCCCACTTACTCCTTCCAGCTGTCTCCAGGATCTGGGCACTGCTCATCAAGTCCACTGCTGTCACCCAGAGCCACTACCACGTCCCTGCTGGATTAAAGCAGTGTCCTCCTCGCTTCTGCCCTCAACACGCCAGCCAGAGTGATTCTTTGCAAATGCAAAAGCAGGTAGTGTTGCACCTGCTCGGGACACTACGGAAGCTTCTGGCTCCCCCAGGGAAGAGCAGAAATTGTTACACTGCCTCCATCATCTCTCCAACCTCGTGACCTACTTCCCGCCCGATTTCACTCCAGTTCAGCCGTCCCAGCTCTGTGCTACTCCTCCAATAAGCCAGACGTGCCCCCACCTTCGGGCCTTTGCCCTACCTGTTCTTTCTGTCTGCAACTCTCTTCCCCTTGACAGGGCTCTGGCTACCCCTCCCCTCCGCATATCTGCTCAGATCTCACCTACTCGGTGGGCCCACCCTGACCTCTATTAGACTGGCCTGTGGCACCAGCCCCACCTGCCTGACCCCAGCAAGGTCTCTCTTCTCCCACTTTGGTTTTTGTTTGTTTATTTGTTTGTTTTCCATAGCACTCATCCTCACCTTCCACGAGGTCTGGAACCTTTGTCTGTTTTATTTACTGATGTGTCCCTAGCATCCAGAGAGGTGCCTGACACATAGTAGGTGCTCAATAAATATCTGTTGAATGAATCATGGATGCAGGGAGTTGGTGCACAGTGTGGAAAGAGTATGGGTTTGAAATCAGGAGAGCAAGGTTAAAGTCACTTACTAGCTGTGGGGCCTTGGGCAGATCACTTTAACTTTTTGAGCCAGTTATATACAATTGTAACTATGACATGTCTAAGATAGTGCCTGACGGACAGAAACACTCAGGACATGGTAGTTAGTGGTATTGCTATTCCCATTGCATATGCCAGTACCTGCTGAAACACAGCAACAGCCTCCAAGGAGAGTCTAAGCCCAGCTTCTCAGGTCTGACCGTAAACCCAGGGCTTGGGGAACAATCGTTGGCACCTGCAGAGTTTTCCTCTTGCCCATCCCTGTTGTTCCTCTGGTTAGTAAGAGGGAGGCAGAGAGAAGGCCTGTAATTCCCACAGCAATAATCTGCTCAGTGACACTGGCCTCCAACCCTCACTCACACTGAAGCTCTGAGAGAGGTGGGGGCTGGCACACAGAGGCTCCTTCTGCCTCCTCCTCCCCTTCGGCGGGCTCACACTGGCTTCATCATCGCCATTATTACTCTAGGAGTCATCGAGGGGCAGCAGAAGAGACGTGGCTTTGGGAGTCTCATCTCTGCCCCTTGCTGGGTGAGTGGCTTTGGGCCCGTCCCTCCTGACCCTCACTTTCACCATCTGTACGGTGGACATAATGATACCCTCCTCAGTGGAATTTACAGGACACTAGGTGCTTAGCAGATTGTGGAAGGGCTGATGGCATGAGAGGACAATCCTACTCATGGGATAACCAGCGCTGTTTGCAGTTTACAGAAGGAACTTGTGAAGCAACTGAACAGTCCTTCTCCTGAAGCAGGGAGGTAACTCTCCCTAACGGCATTCAGGGAGAAACTGGACAACCACTCAGCTCCTTGGATGACCAGGCTTTCCTTAGGTCTCTCTGGTCTCTCTTGCTCTCTTGTTTTTCCTCTTTAAATCTCTTTATGTCTAAGACCTGCAACTGCAATGAGGTAGATTCCTCTCCTCCCCCTCCCCAACTTTCCTCCTCCCCCCATAAACTTGGCCAGGTCTTGGCCTGGTAGAAGCAGAGCTGGTGGCCTCACAGCTGGCTTGCCTCACTCTGGAGTAGTTGTCATTAGAGGATGACACACACTGAAAAACAGAAGTGCTCAGAGGGTTCATATCCAAATATAAACGTGATAGACCCAGGAAATATAGGCAATCTATAGACGAGCTGCAAGGTTAAATAGAGCAATATGGAATACACCAGCCTCATAAAACATGTTTAGAGGAAACGCCCGACACTCTCCTGCTTTATTTAGGGAAGATGGGCTTCGAGAGCCACTCTAAATGATGGATGTCTTTGAGTATGGAAAAGGAGACAAGGAAAATATCTTCTGTTTTGGAAAGTGGGAGAATTCTAGACTTCTTCTATGCTTGCTGAATATGCAAAAGTAGACCCAGGGGCAGGGGTGAAAAATATATCTGTGCAGAGAATGCCTCCAGAAATACAGACATCCGAGGCCCAAACTCGCAACTGCTGTTTTTCGTGATGTTTCCCTGCAATTCTTTGCACCCCCTCCCTCCCAAAGTGGTCCAGCACTGGAGTGTGTTGCTGTGGCAACGGGCTCAGTGGGGGAGCCACTCAGCATTACCCAGTAATTCACATCTGTGCTTGTTTCCATCTCTCCTCTCTCCCCTCTCGTTTTATCGGTAAATGGAAAGCAGCTCATGAGTGATGCCACCTTGAAGCTGACAGTTCCCGGGAAAAAGGGAAGAGAAGACTGTCTTTCCGGGGGCCATTTTCCCCCATAGAGTTCTTTTTTCCCTGTCCAAACGTTTTGCCCTTTCACCTAGGGCTGGAAGGAGCAGGCTCAGAGAGCCTCGCAGCTGGGAATGTATGGAGGGAACCCTCCGGAGAAGGCTGGAAACCCGCCATGCATCCGACCTCTGCACGGAGAGGTTCTTCTTTTAAGAAGAACCTTTTAAGGCTAAGGAATTAGCTTTCGGGCTTTTGCAAGCTACCAGACTTCAGGTGGGGTCAGGCAGGTGGGATGGGGGCCAGGTGGGGCAAGATTTAGCACTTCCAGCCCCTGATGCTGAATGCCCACAACATTTTCTTTGAGACCCTTGACTTTTTTCTCTGGCCACTTATCCAGTTCTCCTGTTTTCTTTCCTTGTCTGTAATTTCTATTCCTGCCTTCCACACCAAGACCCAAAGCAATGGATGATCAAACAGGCAGAGGCAAGGAGGGGGCCTGTTTGGGGGCGGTTGGGGGGAGGCCGATTGAAGGAGGGATTGTACTGCCCCTTTGTCCCCACCTCCAGCCCTGCTGTCACTGAATTCCATAGTGTGACAGACAACCGGTCCAGGCAAACCCATTGACCTCTTGTTCACTATTTTCCTTTCCTGTAAAATTAACTATCCTTACATTCTGGTCTGTGTCATAAAGGTGCCCAGCTGTTCTTAAAGAGTTAATGCCTATAGAAAAAGTTATTCATAAATGCCACCAACATCTGCATAGGACAGGCTTTTCCCTGCAATAGCATGTGTTTTAGGGGAATCATTTGTTGGTCTGGTCTATAGCATAGATTATATCAAGTCTCTGTAGCTTTGCTTTCCTTCTTCTTGCTTTTTAAAACAATTATATATCTTTCTTTTTAAAAATAAACAATCGATTCATAGTATCAAAATTTAAAATATCCTGAAGAATTTGTTTGAAAAGTCTCCCTCCCATCTTTGTCCCCTTATGAGAGCCAACCAATATTATCAGTTTGTATCAGAAATACTTAACGTATTTACAAGCAAATGAGTATGTGCATTTTATTTTCTCTTTCCTTTGAATATTGATTCCTAAAGAGTAGGGTTTCGGAGTTTAGAATATCTCACCAATGAATGTTTTGTGTCCAGATTACTAATAAAGGCTATACTTTGTTCAAGTATCCATATAGAGATTGAGTAAGTAAATTTCTGAGTAATGACAGACTTCCTTTTTTGGTTTATTTTCTTTTAATTCCAAGAATCACCTTCTTCTTGTGCCATTTTCCAGGACAACAGAGAGGGGACATATCAGCAGACAGCCAGGTTGTGTTTGTTCCTGTCTACCTGGCAGGAGGGCAGGTGCTCAGTACTGCTTGTCAGGGGAAGGTGGCAGGGATGGAAAAATGACAGTCACAAGCCTGGGGAACACTTCCTCTGGAGAATCGAGATCCCTCTGCCAGCCGTGGAGTGTGGCTCACTGCCGTGCTCGGGCAGAGGGGACCCTGCAGGCTCTGGCCCCCCAGTGGAGGGGAGAGCTGTAGGCGAAGAAGACCAGCAGCCTCCAGGAGGCACTTGGAGTAGGGCGGGAGGAAAAAGAGAATTGACCAGACTGGTTATTTGGCTTTAACTGGCTCCGTCCATATTTTAGTCAAAGTTGTTCAGAATGGCTCACTGTGGGCAGACAGGGCTTGAGTCAGCCAGTCAATAGCATCCACCAACTGTCCCCTGGAACAGCGTACAGAGCTCTGAGCTATGGAACCAGAAACAAGAAATGCACGGCTCGGTCCTTCCCCCGAGGAGCTGAGAATTCGAAGGAAACACACAGGACAGATTGACCCAAGAAAGACTCCAAAGCCCATGAACACACAAATATGGTAGCAGGGACAAATGAACACGTAGGGCCAAGCCTGAGACAAGCTTCCTTCTCCATATTCTCTTTTGGAAAAGGGAGCAAAAGACCTTGTGACATATCGCACATGTCCCGGCTGCCCAGGGCAGCGGTGTGGTGGAGCGATTCAGGCTTTGCAGAAATAGAACTGGGATGGGATCCCTCTGCTTGCCGCTAGCTGTGTCATCGTGACATGTTTCTAGAGCTGTGTGAAGCTCACTGTCCTCATTGGTAACCTGGGGACAATCCCCATGTTTTACAATAGTGAGATTATAGGATGCAAAATACCTGTCCAGTGCCTCGCAGAGGGTGGGTGCTCAGTGAGTGGCAGCGTTAGTTATTATTATTCTAACAATCTTTCTAGACTCTCACCCCCTTAGAAATCGGTACAGAAAAGAGCCTGGTTCTTCCATTGCCTCCCGCTCTTCCTTTCTTCCGGGTCTCACCTGTGAGCCCAGTCTGGCAGCCTTCAGTCGGTCACCAGGGCTGCGCACTTGCGAGGCCAGGCCTGGCAAGATCTGCCCACGTGGACAGTGCCAGGGTCAGTGAGGTTGGGCTGGGTCAAACAGGAGAGTTCTTTCTGCGTGTTCTATTCCCGGAGCCACTGTGCCGAGGAAGCGAGATGAAATGAGAAGCCAGAAGATGGGGCCAAAGCTCAGAGCCAGGGAGCGGCCTGTGGGTCTGCAAGTGGAACTGGGTGGGTGGCAGTGGGACTTGGGAGTGGGAGGCCTGAGGTCCAGGAGGCCAGCAGGTGGCCAGTGGAAGACAGATATGACCGAGGAGTCCAAAAGGACCCACTGGGTGTGTCCTCAAAGACAACACTGGGTAAGTAGGGTGAAGCTGCTTTGTCTGTTTTGCGGCCACTGCCATGACTGGCCCCCAGTCTGAGCCACCATCACCCCAATCCTGAACGTCCGGTCTTAACCGGGCAGCTGGAGCGATCTATCTGAAACCTGCGATGGAGCTTCCCATCTCAACTGGCATGAAAGTCGCAGTTCTTACCACGGCCTACAGGGACCTTGGCACCCCGAACCAGGTCACGCCCCAGGCCCCAGGTCATCCACTGCCACTCATCGTCCATCCTGCTCTCCCCTCCGGCACTAGCCCTAGGACGCTCCAGTGCAGTCCTGCTCGGGGTTTGCATGGGCCATGGCCTCTGTCTGCGACACTCAGTCCCCCGAGGTACACACGCTCGCTCACTCGCCTCCTGGAAGTCTCTGCTCAGCCGTCATCTTTAGCAAGAAGGCCCCTCTTGGCTCTTCCCCCAGCCTCCCTCCCTGCCACCCCCCTCCATCTCCTTCACTCTGTTCCATTTAAAATGCACTGTCACCTTCTAACAAGCTCACTGAGTTCTTTTTAATATTTGTTGCTTTGTGTGTCTTCCTTCCTCTAATATAAGCTCAAAAGCACAGTGACTTTGGTTTATTTTGTTCACTGATGTATCCCAAACACCTGCAACAGTAATCGGCACATACGAGGCCCTCAATAAACATCTGCTGAATGAGTGTGCATTATTTCATTATTATTACTATCATTACTATTGCTACCAACATCACCACCAGTGACAACACCGAGGGCCATTTTGACGGCCTATTCTGTGGCGAGTGATTGAACGTGAGTTCACATACGACTCTGTGAGGCAGTTACTGTCTTCATCATTTTACACATGAGGAAACTGAGGCTCAGGGACGTTCAGCCACTTAACCGGGACCACCGGGTTAGAAAGTGGCTAAGGTGGGACTCAAACCCCAGTCTGCCTGGTGTCAGGCGCCGTGGAGTTTCCTGTACAATGTCTCTGCCTTCAGCGGGCTGGAATCAAGCTCCAAGGTAGGAATATTCTCCAGGGATGGCATGTGCGAGACACACTGCCTGGGTCCGTTGATGAAGATGCCGGCAGAACCGCACATCGAACTGAATGGGGCGTTGCCAAGGGGGCGGCCTGCATTCCTGCCTTCTCCACACCTCCTCCTGTGTCTCTCTCCCTCCCCCCGGCTGCCCTCTCCCGCCCTTCTTGCTCTTTCTAACACGGACCGGGCTCCTTCCCACCTGCAGCCATGGCCGGCTATTCCCTCTGGGAATGCTCCTGCCCAGGCAGATCGTGCAGAGCTGGGTCCTTCCTCCCTCCAGGCTCAAAGGTCACCTCCGCAGAGAGGCCTTCACGGACCGTCTTGCCCAGGTGCTCTCCCTCTCCTGTCCTGTTTGGGTTCTCTGTCGCATGGTTGTCACCGTGCACCACGTCCTAGTTACCTTGTGTGGTTATTCATGTGTTCTTGATTGCGCCTGCTAGACTGTACGCAGGCACTGTGTCTGCGTTCATGGCCGTCTGCACACCTGGACGAGGGCCTGGCAGCGGGTGGGTGCTGAGTAACACCTGTCCGGGAGAGCCAGTGCCACCCTGCTTGAGGCAGAGCTGGGCCACGTGGGCACAGGGGAGTGTTGGGTTCCACGGGGAGGTTACCCTTGGTGGCCTGGGGCAGGCCCTGACGGCGTCCCCGTTGGCCGTGTCCTGGGAAGTATCCGAGAGCACAGCCCAAGAAGCCCACGTTCCATGAGGAGGCCTGGGAGCGGCAGGGAAGCCTGAGATGTCACGAGCCAGAAAGATTGAGGAACACAGCCAATGAGCTGGAGTGGGGAGGTGGCCACTGAGAGTCCCGGGGCCAGGGCTGCCAGCCTCCTGCGCCCGCTGCTTGGGGGCCTTCCTGTTCCAACGCCCGAACCCATGTACACCCTCCACCACCCCCAGAGGCATGAAAAACATGCTTCTCCATTTAAAATTCAAAATTACAGCCTGCATTGCTGTCTTTCTAACTTTGTGAGTGTAGACCCTCATTACCAGTTGGGTTTAATGAATCTAATGAATCATGTAGATATAAATACAGTATATACAAATAGACTCATTTTTGCATTTGTTCACAAGTGAGTACGGCAGAAAGAATGATGGTTGGGTTTTTACTATTTGTCATCAGTTGAGGCCGTGGCCCGGGTCATTGCAAAAGCATGACTCAGTACCAGGGAAACACTGCACTAGTTTCACTAGTCGCTCTTGTTCTTTTTAGTTTGTTTTTCTTTTTCTTTTTCTGTTCCCGCTGATATCACTGCATTCCCCTTTGATGGCGAGAGAACGAGATCAATGAAGGTATCAGGATTTAACTGGCAGGATCTTCTATCTTCCTCATTATCAACTGTCAGAGCGCCTCTGAGTTGAACCTGGAGGATAGATGGGTGTCCTGTTTGTTTCTGGTGGCTCCTTTTGTTTTATCTGCATGTGTCTGATGGTTGGGTTTTGAGCGTCAGTGTGTGTGGAGCAGGCGTCTGCCTTGATTGAGATAATAGCTGTGAGGGTGTTTTGCGAATTGTAAAGCGTATGCGTTGTGAGTCGTTATGTTTTTGCTGCTATTGTTTCCTTCCTCCAGTGGTGGGCTGGATCCTGCCCTCGTCCTCTGATTACAAGACCCCAGACTTTACTGACCATCCATCCCAGGGCCTGTAGGTCTGCAGGAGAAGCAAGTGTGCGGGAAGCCCCTGTGTCCCCGGAGGCTGCCGCAGGGCTGTCTGGGGCCTGCAGCTGGTGAGCCTGCACTATAGGGAAGGCCGCCGCCCCAGGAGGGGGTAGAAACGCCTCCGTTTACCTCTGAGAAATAAGTCCTTAGCTCGGAAGCCACATCTGCCTGTCCAGGGTGTGCGTTCTTGCCTTTTACTTAGATCCAATTTCCTACATCTCACTTAGCTAATCTACAATTTTCCATAAGTAGCCTCGAGCATGGCCTAAAACATAGCTTTAGCTTGTTCTCTGGGAGCCAGAGCCGACTGTCTCTGGGGTTGGGTGCACCGTGGGGATCCCCTCCTTCCCCACACCGCCGTCTTGATCAGCCTGAGCCTGGGCTGGGCACAGCCAGGCTGCTGGCACTGGTCTGCAGGTGGCACAATAAACATCTCCAGGTGCACCTCGGACACGGGCCACAGCTCTGCACCACTGTACCTGGTGGGTCTGAACAGGAATGCCCACCTGGACACTAGGCACCTTTCTCCTTAGTCAAGTGTCATATTTATAAGGCAGCACTATCCCACAGAACCAAAGCATGCCTCTCTGTCACTTGTCTTGATCTCATTAACATCATGTTCCCCTCACTGTGGCTTCACATATAGGCAACGTTCAACTAACAGGCATGAATTGGGCAAAATCTCTGCAGCAAAAGCCAGGCTGTGACTTTCTTTGGAGCCATTTCACCCGCCTGACCTAAACGGCAGCAGATACAACGCAGGCACTGAGGTGGTCTGTGGCTTAGAAACAGGAGCTTGGGCCCGGCGTCGACAAGACGCAGTGGCAGGGTGTGCACATCACGGCTTGCTCGAGCTAGTCTGACGCGGCTGCTCTCGAGGCGGGCAGGGGAGGGCCTACCAAGGTTGAACAGGCCGCTGCTGCTCCTTTTGCTTGATGCTTCCTGCGGTTTTATGTGATCTCGTGCAGTTAGGAGGAGAAGTAGATGATGTACATGTTTGCCTTTGCCTCATTACATACAGTATCACTGGGCTCAAAATGTATACTCACCACAAGGACACATTCTAGCTGAATATGAGAGACTTTTGTCATTATCTTGAAAAAACAAAACACCCAACAAGCCTCTCTATTGTTACTGCACATCAAGTGATGCAAATGTGCATGCCATTGCAATAAAAGCCACCATTAGCAGAATTAAATGCTCCAGATTCCGGCCATGCCCAAACACCATGACTGAATGGACCATTTTCTGGCTTGCTTGCAGGCCCTTTCCTTGCCGGGATGGTGGGTGGCTGCGTAAGCCGTTGGACTATGGCTGCTTGGTGGGTCTATGTGGCCCTGAGCCTGCATGCACTTCCGGCTATCCTTAAGCCCGAGCTGGATTTGCCTGAGAGCGAGAATTCGGATCCCACTGAGCGGACTCCCATGAGCTCAGACTGCACAGCTGGACCAGCTGCCTTTCAGGGTCTCATTCCTTTTGTTGATGAAGAATAGATTTCTGGCCTTGTGTCCTGCAGGTTCTATGACGATACTGGAGAAATGTCCTAAAATGCAGCTCCTGTCTTCAAAGAACTCATGCTGGGTGGGAAGCATGGCACACGGAGGCCACACCACAGAGAACAAGGCTCTTAGGTAATGCTCCATCGTATGTCGGCAAATGTGCAGAACAGATGGATAAACCAAGCCTTTGGTCCAGCAGTGGTAGACTCGGAGAGCCCAGCCCAGCCTCTGGCAGAGTTCGTGCATGTTTCCCTCCTTGAAACGCAGATGTCATCTCCCTTCTTCATTCTTTGTTCAGCGCTGCCACGCATTACCATAGGTGGTTGGTAATTTTTAAAGTTTGTCCCTGTAACTTTCACATTTGACTGTGGAAGATCAAATGCTTTAGAGATAACATCTGCCAAAATGGGCAGATCGAGGCATTCAGGGAAGTATGTGACCAACCCAAGGTTTCCACGTGCCCGGTTCAGAGCAGCCAGGCCCTGGCACCAAACCAGCAGTCCTGACACCTCAGGGGGGATTCATTTAGAGATCCCAACATCAGGGCTTCTAGAGCCCCACGGTCCCCCTCTGCAGACAGGTGAGAGTCTTGTCCCAGGATCATCACGAGTAGGCAGGTGAAGACACTGTGTTTGACATCAGCACAGATTTAGGCACAGGGCTCTGTGGCAAGAAAGAACATTGCTGCTCTTCCCAGACGCCTTCTTGAGTACATACAAAAGAACCAGGAAGGAACCTAGGAATTGGTGCCTGGCTTGTGGTCACAGGAGATATTTCCAGGGGCATTCTGGGTTGGGCTTCTTTGGGGAAGGAGCTGGAACCTGGAAGGGTTTTGAGTTGCTCCTGCAGTCTTCACTCTGGCTCACTTCAAGGTGGTCTCTCCCCTCCCTGCTACCCCAGGGCCCTGCAGGAGAACTCCAGAGAAGCAGGTTTGAGGCTCACCACAGCCACTCACCAGCTCTGTGATCTTGGCTGAGTCAGCCCTAGTTGGATGGCAGCAGCGTCCTTGTGGCCTTCCAGGATGTGGTGAGGGTCACACACGTGGTCAATGTGCATATGGCCTTACACGCAAGAGTGGCAGATCCCCCCCCTCCATTTTGCAGTGGGAGGCCTTGTTGCACCTGCAAAACAAAAAATAAGAAACAATGAACCTGTTGACTAATCCTAGAGGTGTCCAGGTGGTACAACTTTAAATACACCTTCCCAAAGACCCATGCATGTGTGCGACGGCTGATCCACCTGTGACTGCCTGTACCGGGAAGCTGCAAGATGTAGCATGTCACATCATGAACATTCAGACATTACTGCAAACCCTCATTTTTAAAAATCCTTGAAACCAATGTCCTTAATGATATTTTTCGCATCATCCCTGCTAGAAACAGCTCGAGCAGGCGCCTTAGGACCCCACTGATGTTGCAGGCTCCAGAATCTCTATTTGGGAACTGATAGGGCAAGGACTTGACACCACCTGGATGAGTCTTTAAACTCTCCAGACCCATGTGGGTGGAGCTAGCTGTAAAGACACGTACGAGCATGGCCACTGTTTTCCCCTCTCCATGCAAACCGCCCATCCTGAGCCCCCTGAGCCCTCGGAGTTCAGGCTGTCTGCGGGAGACGGCTGTGCGTATGGGAGCCAGGGGTCTGGGGTCACAATACCCCACAACCTTCCCTTTACCCCTCTCTCCGGTTCAGACTTGAGCTCCAAGAAGTGAGGGAGGGTGCTCGTGTCCATTAAAGCAATGGCAGTAGCTCGGAAGCCACGCATCTGAAGCTGTGATAGTGATCTATGACGGTGATCATCCCTGGAAACAAGGCCCCCGGCCCCATGAAATCTCTGACAGCACCTCATCTTCATTCTCACCCTTGACTTTTGCTCACATACAAAGGCTGTTCTCCAGCTACAAGGCCAGGCACAGGTTTCTCTTGTCTGTCTACAAAGGGAAATATTTTAAATGCTTTCTGTTTGTGGCCGCAAAGCCTTGTGATGACTAACGGCAAAGGCGGAATCTCTCTGAACATTGATTTTTAGTGCAGGCTTAATGTTTGTATGTAATTATTTTTACCATGCAGGTGAAGCAAGAAATTAAGTTGGGCTTTTTAATGAGGGGGAAAACCAGCACCAGAAATGAAAGATCATAGGAGAACCTGAGCAGCTCACCTGTTTGCAAATATGGTTCCTGCTTTAGGTCTCTGTTACTGAAAATGCATTTACCCTCCCCCCCTGCCCTGAGCTGTATGGATCTGTTTTTGCTTTCTTTTGGTTTTGCAGGAAAGAAAAGTCCCCTAGGATCCTCCTTTTCTGTCTGCCTGACAAACCTAATAGAAAAGCAACATCCGTGTGTAAGTGAGGGTAATGGGCTTTCTGCCGTTTCACGCATGTTTTGTCACATTCATGGGCCCTGAGGATGGGGGAGCCCCTGGGGAGACCGAATTCACGTCCACAGGGCCGGGCAACCCACCTCGCAGCGGTGCCGGGAGGCGTGCACGAGCGGCCCAGCTCCCCCCAAGGAAACAGTCTGTTCCTTCTGCAGCTTGCCCTTCTCCGCTTACAGGCTGTGGGAGAGAACACTGGAACTCTGCAAACAAGGCCCAGGAGTCAGATTTCCACCCTGGCCACGGTGGGAAGGGCAGGCCCAGACATCCCAGCCAGAGGCTGGTTTTCCAGGAGGTACCTGGGGAGACAAGCTAAGCAAACAGGAGGCTGTAGGGTTTCCGAGGCTCAGACACACTGTGACGCCAGGTCTCCCCAGTGCCACAGTGGACACGAAGGCGGCTGACTCTGTGCTGCTTCTAGAAAGTTCCATTTCCTTTCCAGGGAGTCAGCTGAGAGGACAGGGACTGGGTGTCAGCTCCCAAGTCAGGAGCCCTGTCTCACTCCGGGTGGCGACTCCAGGAGGTCGCTGTTGTCTCTGAGGTGAGAGGTGCACTAACCCCTGGTGTTGAGTCACAGTCTCAGGAATGGAAACAACAGTGTCACAGTTCTGTTCCCAAACCCAAGTCTCCTTTCCCTTTCCTAGTTCTTAAGAAATTAAAATTTGTCTGGGGATCAGTTTTGCCTAGCAACACGTTTTTATTTGCACTGTCTTCCCAGACTGAGGCAAAGGTGTGTCCCTTTCTGGCCTGCAGCTCCCAGTCTTCCCAGGGTCTGCCGTCCCCAGGGACCCCAGCACCTGGGTCTTGTTTGCTTGGAACTGGCCCATGATTCTTCCCTCACTGCCTCCCTCCAGCTCTCCTCCGCCATGTCCTCAGCACGGGGGATAGCCAGGCGTGTGGGGGTCCAGGGGAGGCCGTGACGTGCTGATGTGCGGGACATTCCACCCGGCAGGGGAGGGTGTGGGTGTCCTGACCGCTCTGCTTTGCAGCATCTCCAAAAGAGATCAATCACCCAACCCCGGGCCCCCAACACACACACACAGTGGGGCCCTCTTTGGTTTAACTTTATGCATAACCAGCACTTAGCTGGGAATACCACCCAAGAGAGTCTCGTGGGCCTGTGATAAAAGCAGGGAAGAGCAGGAGGAGGGACTTGGGGGATCCATCTCCTACTTGCCAACATTTCCCTCCACGACCTTGAACCACTTCCCTCCTGGCAGCTCCGTTCCTGTCCCCAGACACAGGAGGCAGTCACACATGCTCTAGAAAGGTAGAGGAGGCCCCTTCAGAGGGCAGGCTGTGGTCCCTGTGAAGGTAACAATTAGCCAATTTGTTTTACAGGGAGGCCCGAGGATAGCACTCCCGCTTCAGCCTTTCCGTCACCTTCCAACCAAAGGAGCCAGGAGATGGCAGAGTCAGCCCCTGCTGCAGCACCTTCTAGAATCAGAGGAGGCCTTTCTGGGAATCCTGCTGAACCCTGAGGGTGAGGAGTGTCAGATTTTGCAGCAGGGGAAGCTGGCAACCGAGCCTCCACTCCTAAGTAACCTTTGCCTCGGAAACCTGCCAACTATCTGCCTGGAGACTTGCCTTTGATCACGGCTTGTCACCTCCCAGGAGATGTTCCACTTTCCAAGCAGGTGAAAAACGAACCCGATTAAAAATAGCAGACTGGACTCTTCACAGAGTCCCCTTGTAAAGCGAAACGACTGGGTGCACCTCCAAGTAGGAAAAAGGAACGGCCCTGCCCCTCGGGGTCCAGGGCTCCGTGGGCCAGCTGGGCTCCTGCTGCGCCCAGAGCCCCGGCACAGCCCGGAGCCCGGGGCCTGCTGCCTGGCTGCGGTCCAGCAGCGAGCAGGGCCTTTGGCCACCGCCACGGCCTGGCTCTTGCTCGCTGGGCTCCCCTTGGTGACCAGAGGGCACTGTGACCGCCCGCCCGCCCCTCCCTTCCTCCCTCCTCCCTTCAGTGCTTTATGAACCAGGCTTTCTGGAGCTTTCTCAAAACTGTGGACACATTCCCAGTGGAAATCATGACATTTTCCGTTTCACATTACGTACTCCACAATGCCTCAGGAAGGGGGGTGGGGGAGAAGGAAAACAAGGCTTGGGAGCCAGCCCCCCTCTCTGCACACGGCCAGGGCCGGTCCCCGCTCTGTTTATCCTGGAGTCACCTCCCTCCCGGCCTGACAGCGAGCGAGCGCTCCAGTGTTTTCTTCTGCAGTCAAAGGCCCGGATGAATAGGTTAACTGCCTTTTCTATCTGCTCATGTGGCACATCTGGATAAAGGCGTGCCTCCCTACTTTGTTGTGTTTTTTTTTAAACTTTACTTTCGACTGCCATGGTAACTGCTGCATGTTTGGCAAAGGGAAAGAGGAAAAAGAAAAAAAAAGCTGGGAGAGAAGAAAAGGAGCTCTCAGCGCGGGGCTGGCGGCCGTCCAGGGTAATCATGCCACAGAACTGAAATGAGGCCTCTGGCCGGCTGCCAAGTTACAAAGAACAAAGCTGTCAGTTCCTAATGTTGGCGGCAAAGCTTGTTTGGCATCCTTATATGGTTTCCCAGAACTCCCTGCCTTGGCCGCCTTCCCTTCCCTTCAGGGCAGCAAACAGGATTAGCACAGCTCGAGTTGTTTTTCTCCTTCTCCTCCAACTGTTCCAATGACATCATCCCTGCTGCATTCATTTGCCAGCAGGGTGGTTTTTTCTTTCTCTCTCCACCTCCCTCCTCCCTCCATCTCTCTCTCTCTCTCTCTCTCTCTCTCACACACACACACACATCTCTACTCCCACCCACTTCCTGTAGCCTCCCCCTCGCCTCTGACTTTCTTTAAATGCAACGTTTTAGGTCATTCTTCTTGTCCGGCTTCTCTGTTAAATTAAAAACACCCTAGCACTTGTACATTTAGCTGAATCAAGCCAGACCCTGTATTTTATTTTTATAACTGAATTCCTGTGAGATAAAAATCTCATTTTCCTTAGTAGGCTGTAATCAGCACTCACAGGGATGTGGTTTCCAACTGCCCCATCTCGTGCTTCCTTATGAAGCTCCGCTGAGAAATGAACTTGGCTCCCGCTCAGGTTTAAAGGGCCCGAGGCCGGTCACACGGCGCTCACTCACTCACACACACACACACACACACACACCCCGCACCACACACACACACGCACACAGGATGTGCACACAAAGACCAAGCACACAGGTCCTTGTCCAGGGAGGTACCCCCAGCTATAAACACAAAAGGCAGAAAACACCCCTGAGCTAGAGGGACACACAATCGGCACACAGTGTCATTCTTGCCCTTTCCAGAAGGAAAATAGGTGAATAAGTAGAAGCCGAAGCTGCTTCCGAAAAGACGGGTTTAAACTAGCAAGGCAGGCGAGCATTATGCAACTCATGGCTGGGTTCATTAAAGGAATCGAGGTTTGCCGACTGCACAAATGTTCCCCTGCCTCCGCCCCAGCCCCCCCACCCCACCCCGCTCTGATTCATGAACTAGTTTTCAGATTCATGAATCACTCGGGAGCCAGCGAGAGAAAAATGAGTAGTATTGATCTCATTTCCATTGAAATGGGCTCGTTATGACCGTGCTGGCTGTGGACGGCTTTGCACGACCAGTCGCTGGCCAGCACCGGAGGTCTGCGGGCAGGCGCCCCTGCCTGCTAGGGGGGCAGGGCCCTTGGGTGAAGCCTCTGTCAAGGGTGCTCCTTCTTTGTACACCCCATGAGATGGACACCACACAATCTACTGGTGCAAGGCACCCTGGCTGGTCTCCACTGTCCTCGCTGGGCAGGCCAGTTGCCTTCTTTGTGTGTTCTCCATTTGTTTTTAATTTTTTTCACTTTTAATGGAATCTTTTAAGAGACATCTCAGTGCAACCTCTTTCCTGCATTTCTGGTGACTTCCCAAGGATTACATGAAGTAGAAATTTACCTTCTGGACCAACCAGGATGTCTCGGGCTTTGTTTGTTTGTTTTAAGACAAACAAGGAGTTTTTTATCCTCTTCCTCCACGACCTGGCACCCCCTTCAGCCAAGAAAGACTAAGGACGGAGGGATACGAAGCCTGTAGACTAGGGATAATCTGATTAATGTCAAGAAAAGGTTACCCGCCAGCTAGATGAGTGTGTTGTGGACACAGGGCTCTGGGATTTTATAAAACCACTCTTTTCCTTCTCAAATGAAATGATGCTCCTTTCGCTGGTGGTTGAGGAAGCAAGAACTGAGCCTGGGTCCAGAGGCGTCACAGAGAGAGGCACCAGGTCCCCTGGCAGGTGTAGCAGGGCTGCCCACCTCTTCTCTCCAACTGCCCCTCCTCTCTCCACCTGAGTTGGGACTCCCTCTTGACACCTGTCCCCCACCCGCTTCCAGCCCTGTGTGCTAGACTTTTCTTCACAGCTGGGGAACTCTTTTCTCTTCTTCTCCACAAGACGCTTTGGACTCCCGTGTGTAAGCAGATCGTGAGAGGCCATTAGCCTAAATTTGCAGCTTCGAAATGGGTTTTTGTGTGGTTTCTTCTAGTTTCTCCCTCTACCCCCCACTCCAGCCCTGGGAGATTTAAACAATGGACTGGAACACATGCTTTTCAGAAACCCCACAGAAGTTGGCAACCAGTGCCACCAAAGGATTCCATCCTTAGATGCATAATTTTGTATCCAAGAGTTTAGAAATAAAATTCTTATCCATTGACTTCAGACACACCGTCGTGCCACGGGATGCATTTCACTTGGCAGGGATTCGACGAAGTGACCTTACCCGCTGTTGTGCCTGCAGTGCCCGGAGAAGCTCGCAGGGGCCCAAACAAGGGGAGAGAAGATGTATTTGTGTGAATTTCAATCAGCAGTTGGTTCAGAGGCAGGAAGAGCTCCTTTGCCTTCAGTGAGGTCTGTGCGAAGGTGCCTTTCGGCTTGGAGCTGCCCGAGCATTCTTGGGCTGAAATCTGCCGTTCACCAGAGCCCCCGCCTGCCAGTGCTCCATGGGTTAAAATCACTGTCACAGATTTGCTGGCTGGCCCCAGGAGCAAATGGGGATAGTGGCTTGGCTCATGTTTTGCATTAACTAGTCTGATTTTTTTCCACTGCAGCCTCCCATTCTGTGATAAACCTAAGTTGCTAGGAAAGCTTTATGTAACACCCATCCAGCCTCAGCTTCTCAGAGCAGCAAGTGTTGTTTCCAGAGTTCCCCATAAACCTGGCAGCACATCAAAACCTCTGTTTCATAACAGACTAGAAATAGGATTTTCTAATAACATTCCGAGGACTGGACTTATCGTGCAGGGATCTGCACTTTTATGAATTGTTAATGGTTAACTAAACAAAGACCCCCACGGCGGCCAACCTGCTATCTCTGGGGTCAGGACAGGAAGGGAAGTTGGAAGAATGTGGTTTCTACATCCATGATCTGTTGGTTAGTGACCCAAGGCCCTTTTCAAAGAATTTGCTAAATAATCTCAAACATATTGAGGATCTTACTCATATCTAAAAAAAAGA
>VBSM01002153.1:39735020-39759220 GCA_008086735.1 Cheirogaleus medius | reverse complement strand
TACCCCGTCCCCTCCCCCAAGGTCCACCCCACCTCTTCCCGACGGGGTTTAGATTGTCCCAGGGATGGGAGTCCCCCCAAAAGGCCATTCGAAGGCTATTTAGATGCCACTCAGGAAGCTTCTTCCTGAGGTTCCAACCACGTGTCCCTTTGTTCCATTTCATCACGTTGCCCCTGCCGACGTGGTGGCGCTCCCTTCCCAGCTCTGCCTGGCCGTCCTTGTGCAACAAGCACATGGGCATCACATCGAAGCAAGGAAAAAAGACCCTGTCAGTCACTGCTCAGCTAGGGAGGACTGCTGGGGGCAGGGCCTCAGCCTCAGCAAGGCTTACCTTGGGGAGAACCTGACAACGGGGTAGCTGCCATCAGGGTGCTCATGGCTGCCTTAAAAGGATGCTGCTCCATGGCTCTCTCTCATTCCCTCCTGCGACCCCCCTACGCCAACACTCTTCCTCGAGTGCGCTCTCTGGGCTCACCTAAACAACTCGAGTGGGCGGGGCGGGGACCTAAGCATTGGCCAGCCAGAGCTGCTCTGCCCCTTCCCTGCCGTGTGTAGCCTCAGCTCTGCGTTCCTCGTAATGTCCCTGTTTCAAGGACATTGTCGTCTTTCTCTCCCTAATGCCCTCACATGATTCCACTTTGTAAATCTCTCCTACCTTCCTGCTTTGGAATGTTGACCCCCAGAGCTACCAATTCTGGACTTTCCAGAATGAGTCTCATTTGCTTATTTCTTCCATGGCCGTCCACATAATTTCTCCAATCTCCCTGGCATTTGCAACACCTTCCCAGTTAGTTTTGTTCGAATCTGATTTACCTGCTTATTTACCCTTTCTTCTGGAACCTTAGTAAAACCGATGGAGAAAAGGCCCCTCTCCCATGATGGCAGCCCCTCACGTCCCCTGACCCGCACGCCAGCCCTCAGTGTGAGACGGCTCCGAGGAAACCGCAGGCAGAGGGCAGAGTGGGCTTCCCTTGCCAGGCTGAGATTTAATATCCTTGAGATCCATTTAGTGTCTGGACACCTGGTTGCTATGGGGATGGTTGTCATAAAAAACACACGGATCTGTGCAGAGATATAAAACTGATCCCGGCGATGCACCAGCGGACACAGCAGCTTAGAGACGCAGCCCGCCGCTTATCACTTGTCTTTGTGTGCACAGCGCCTCTGCCTTTCACCTTCAACCCGGGTGACCGTCTTAGAACCGGGCCAACACAAATCCATTTTCAGTTCGTATTTTGTAAGGCACAGTCAAGGGCTTCACCAAATGCCAGATGCCCCCTCTCTTCCTGTCCCAAGCTGAGTCAGCCAAGAAGAAGAGGACATTCTTCTTTGGCACAGTTTGTTCTTTACGGACTGCCATTGATCTATTAGCACAACAGAGCAGGCGGAACAAAAATACTGACCCTGACAATGCTTCGGATCGGGTGGCTGGGAGTGAGTGACAGATGTTAGCAGGGAGACCTTGGATGCACTGCCCGGTTTGCAGGGGTGGAAGCTGAAGAGGACACCAGGGACCAATCTGGGACACGGTGTAGGTCGGCATCGGGACCGGGTGATTCAGCAAGAGACACTTAAAGGTGTACAGGGGCTTTCATGAGCCACCTTTACCTTCCCTTCCTCTAAATTCTCAGCACCTTGCTTTTCGTTATTACTGGCTGAAGGTTAATTTCTCCCTTGGTCTGGCTTCTGTGCAAAAATCAGTAAAATATTTCATGCCTCTCTCTGGGGCATAAACCTTGACTATACGGCTCTGGCCATATAAAGGGGCAGGTACAGGTTTATTTTGCAATTCCCAAAGGATAGTGGGAGTCCTTCTCAAATTTTTTTTTTGCTTAGGGGTTGAAAGAATGATTTGGTGTTTAGATTTTTAGCTGTGCCATTGGCTGAGTGTAAATTGGAGTAGGAAAATGGGGTGGGGGGAACCAGCTACAGCAGCATGTTATGACTGTGGGCAAGGTCTATTTCCTCCCAGTGCTAATGGCTCCAGACAAAACGTGAGACTCCCTACCTGGAAGCCCGCATTCACTATGTTCTGTCTTTTGGCGGGGAAATATGTCTGAATTCTAGAAAATGGGTCATAACTTAGTCACTGACTTGATGTTTGATCTTCAACAATTCCTTTGATTACCCAATGCTTCAATTTGCTTCTTTTTTATTAGGAGATGTTTTGTTTCTATTTCATACCAGAAAGACCTTAAACATCTTTTGCTTTAGTCCATCCTGTCCCATTGCTCTGGGTAGAGTAGGCAAGGAACAGACCCACACTAATGTATGGGTGGGAAAACAATGAATGCAGTTTGTAGCATGCACTGTTAGTGTGAGCTGCCGCACAATGTTAGGATACCTGCTGTTAGTACCCCTGTCGACTGGGTGGTGATTAAAGATTAAAAAAGAAGTTCCACCAAGGTGTTGCAGATTCACTAAATACCCTGGGATGCTGTTATTTTGACCTCTCATTTGCATATCTTTAATTTCTCTAAATACCCCCTTAACCCATCCTTATCAACAGGTTATTGGCAGCATCTTTGTTATTTCCTAATTGTTCTTACCCTTTATCTTTATTTTTCTTGTTTAAGATAATTTTTTAAAAAGCAGTTTAAAAGCTCAGCTAGTTCAAAGTCACTTAGCTTGCAGCTCCCTCCTACTGTAACGGGCCTACTTTCTCTCTTTCCACACTCCTCCCCCTGTGCACACACACACAAACGCAAACATGTTATGAAAACACGCCCTCTTCCCCTTCGTTCCTTGGACTGGTATTAAATCATTAAATCATCTGCCTTCCCCCACCCACCCCCACTTTCTCGCCCTCATATTTTTCCTAAAAATGTTAACTCAGTCCTGGTGTTCTTTCTTTCCCATTCTCCTCCCCCTGTGTCTTCCTTTCTTGAACAAGTTCAGGAGGGAGTTGCTCTTTTGATTCCCCCCCTCCCCCGCCCGGCCCAGCTTTAAGCACATAGAGCACTTCTTTCTTGCTATTTTTTGTCCTGTTTTCATGGGACCTGGAGTCTCAGCCCTGCAATTATGGCCTCTTTCATGTTATCTTTCTCCCAAGGCAACAGCTCACATCCTGGCAAAGGAGACAATGGTAGTGCGGGTCTTGACTTAGCTTTTATACCTTTTGTTTCAGAATGCAGGATTTCCTTATGGTTTGTTTGGGCTTTTAAAAGAGCTTATTTACCGATCCTGAGAGGTGCCAGATTCACAACCCTGAAGAATAAAGGCCAAGTTTCTCTGTGCCTGAAAATACTCCATCATGTCCAGGCCAATTTGATGTTCTGAGCCAACTTAGAGGCTGATTTGATTGCTGTGTGTCCTGTCTTGTTTGCCAAGAGAGAGGCTGCTACAACAGATCCAAACCGCAGCTCACTGCGCCTCTTGTTGTGCAGAGAGAACAGGCCTAGAAATTCAGACCAGGATAATGCCTGCAATTGGGGAGAATGTTGATTACATTTTAAAACCATGGTCTCGTTTATGCATTGGTAGTCAACGCTAATCATCGATTCGTTTAAATGAAGCCTCTTGCCTTAATTAAAAGTCGCAGTGTGATTTTTAAAAATTTATCCAACTATAATGGAAACCTCATATTCTCAGATTTTGTACCAAGGCTCTGTCTTTAAACAATATTTTCAATACAATACAGCCTTTTTACAAATACTTAAATCAAGACATGAGGTCTTTTTAAGAGAGAGAATGTGCGACCTTCACGACAGAACCACAGACCGGGCCGTAAAGCGTGACTGTGTTGCAGGTTTACTCAGTGATTTTCCTTGAGGTCCGTGTGGCCTTGTTGCCCGGAGCACCGTGGAGGGGTGCAATGCAGACAGATGCGTCGAGAACACTCACAGGTGTGCACACACAGAATCAAAGGCAGCTTGTTGTGCTGCCCTGATCACAGAGCCGGGGACGAGCCTTGGGAAGATGAAATGACAGCCCTTGCTGCATAGTGCGGAACCAGCCTCTGCCCGAGAGCAGTTGGGGTGCTTGGATCTGGGTGATTCAGAGGCCCCGATCTAAGTAACTTCTCTAAGAAGTCTGATTCCGTGCTCCAGATGCGCACTTCACATTGACTCCTTTATGTTAAGGCAGTGTTTCCAGAAGTTTCCTCTTAAAACTTCTCCTCCTCCTTAAAATATTACATCCTCTCGTCTGCCTGACACAACTGTCTCTACCAAACCGTTAGCCTCAATGGCTCGTTGCTCAAGCTGTGAGTCAAATGCCAGCTTCTCATGGAGACCTTCCTCAATCTCTGGTTAAAATTTATTTCATTTTTTTCCCTGGGTGCCCAAAGCTACCAGAGCCCTCTATTAAAGCCTTATCCCTTCTGCTACCTTAGAGCTGTGGGCGTCACCGCAGGGTGGGCTCCCTGAGAGCAAGGGCCGTGTCTTCCTCCTCCAGACCACGACTCGCACTGAACACTGCTCTGCCCAGAATTTATCGTTTCGTATTTCGGATGTCTCTGTTCAGAAGTCTCCCTGGGACCACAGACAGAAAGTTCTTCGAGCACATGGACGTTGTCTTGTTCATCTTGACAGCCCCAGTGCTGAACAGGTTGTGGCACTGAAGGTGTTCACACGCCTGTCGGAGCACCGAAGTCGCACAGCTGCAGACGGAGGAGCTAAGCGTCGGCGCGGCTGTGCCCACGCTTCCCACTCCACGCGCCTGTCTCGCTATTGTCACCTTTTCTCTTCCTGCTCCCTTTAGTTGAATGCATCTGGCTTCTTGCCTTCCCTGTAACTGCTCCGTCATAACCGTTCTTGCTCAGATTGCCACGGACCTTCTAAATACCACCAGCCACCTACATCCCAAAAAACATATTTTAGGACTTACTTATTCGGTTCTTCTGAGATATTGGACACTGGCGACTCCTTCACATTGCCACGCTCTCCTTTCCTTGGTGTCCATGGCACCAATGTGGCGATCTTCTGCTCCTCTTCCTTTCACGGAAGCGTCAGTGCTCCCAAGCTTCCTCGGTCCCCTCCTCAGCTGCACGTGCTCCCTCTGACACCAGCCCGGCTGTGGTTCTGACAACCGTCTCACTGCGAATGACCCACAGGTTTCCATCTCCAGCAAAGACCTCTTTCCGGAGCTTTGGCTTTTTATTCCCACGAACACAGTGCACAGCTGCACATGGGTAACCCAGAGCCCCTTTAAACTCGGTCGGTCCGTCATCACCTTGCCACCAAATCTGTCCTGCCCTCAGCTCAAGAAGAAAACCACTCTATAGGAGAAAAAAGGGAATGGGACTCTAACAGGTGGCAGGTCATCCACAAAACCTGAGTTCAGTGTCACACAACGGGGCTGTCCCATGCAGTCATGCTCAGAATTGACCCAGTGTGATGAAGACGTGTGCAGTGTGTGCTGGGGCTTGTCCCGTCCCGTGTCGGTGGCCTCCCACGGCTGGACTTTCCAGAAGCACTGTTCCCACTCCTGTCAGTGACACTGTGTTTGGGCCAAAGAATCAAGCCCAGGCCTCGGACGACACATGGCCCCGCAGAGACATTTCCTATGTGGGACACCGTCACAGCCTTACACTGAGCCATAGCCTGCCCTTTTTTAATAGTATAAAAGAAACGCAAAATATATTCTCCCTGGTTTTCAAAGATTCCCAGTGCATTTTGCTAATACGGCAGCTATTTCCATTATATTTTATTCTTGATTCATCATTTTTGAACATGGCCTTGTGGGTTGGAGGCCTGATAAGAGAGAAACAGGGCTGGAGAGAGGATGAGAAAGATTGCTTTAGATGAGAGGCACGGCTTTAAATCTTGAAGAAAAATTATCTTCGCAAACTAAATGATACCTGAATTTTATTCAAGTAAAGAGCTGGACAATTGAGTGTGATTTAAAATGATCACTGTTCTATACTTCAAATGCACTGAAACAGGCTTTTTTTTTTTTTTTTTTAACAATAACCTAGGGAACATCTGCAAATTGCAATTCTGTTGTTTAGTATGAAGAAGTGAAGGCTGACTGAATAATGGGACTGCAAGGATATAAAGCAGTATGTTGAGGATACACACCATGATTTACCTTTAGATAGTACACAGAATTAAAATGGACTTAAAGTGCTCAGGAAATATTCAGGTTAGATCATAGAAAAGTAAAAATCCTAAAAACAGCTAATGCTTGATGGATTTTTCAAAGATTTTTTTGGATGTAGAGAGATGATACTAGAGGGAAAAGCAGATGGAAAAGTTCCTTGTGGTTCTTCATTAATAGCCTAGAGTCTGCTCTACAGAGCAGAGATTTCAGAGTGTGGTCTTAGAACCTTTTTGTTCTTTGTTTCTTTTAAGATGCCACACTCCTCTGTCCCCTGGCCACCGGGGCTGATTTTGCTGTATCTGACATGGGTTTTTCGATCTGCTGGGAAGACCCAATATCTAATTTCCTGGTCTGCACCCTGCAGCAACCAGTGGAAATTGAACAATGATGAATTCTCCGTCCCCCATTTCCCCTTTCCTATGTAGGATGATGCTGGCTGGGGCTGTGATGCATTGAGAACACACACTCTTCTTCTTTTTACACCTTTTCTTCAGAGGACCCGACTCATTCCCTGGAAAAGGGGAAATCACAGCAGAGACATGCCCTGTGGCCACATTGCAGACCTGTGGGGCAGGAAGCAGGACAGTGGCAGTGGGGTTGTCACCCCTCATGATATGAGTCAGACCCTTCTTCCACATGTTTTACTGAGGGTTTGAGGGCTCTAAACTTACTCTTCTCTGAGATGGAGCAATTGCCGATGGCACATCTTGGAAGGTTTTAGAAGCGCCACTGAAATGGCAAGCATGGGGACAAACTTACTGGCGCTTCTCCCAGCAAGAAGGCTAACGTGGACTCACTCTTGCCACCCACCACCAACCCTTGACCCTCAGAATGGACCAGCCTCTTTACTCCCAAGCCCTTATTGCCATTGTCCCTCCTAAGCCAGACCCAGGCAAAGGACAGGCCCCAAGTGACGCTGTGAGCGGGTATTCCACGACATTCAGCAGTGAAGCTCCCAGGAAATTCCGCCTCGTCCTCATGACCTAGTTCATGCCCTCGATACGCCCGTGACATGTGCAGGGGCTTTCTAAAGGGTCACATCATTCGGCCTTTATTTTTGTCCCTCTGTATGTGTTGTTCTCAACTCCCTCTGCCGAGGGGAATCACTTAGGGGACTTGTAAATAATACCTTATGCTTGGGCCCCACCCCAGACCCATTAAACCAAGTTCTCTGGAGAGGAAACCTGGCAATGATGCTTTTTCCAAAAGCTCCCCAGGAGATTTTAGTGTGCAGCCTGGGTCGAGAGCCGCAGGATCGATTGCTGGAACTCTGGGAGAAGAGAGAGGTACATGCCAAGGTGTGGGCACGTTTTCATAACATTAAGGGGCCCTACTCTGTGCAGGCTGCAGCTACACATTATTGAGGGGTTCAACTAGATTAAGGGTCATTGCATAGCTGCTCAGACAGAGGCATGAGTGGGGAGCCCAGTGCAGGGAGCCCACTTATCTGGGAGAGCCGTGAAAAGTTCCCTGCAAAGAGCAAAATCGGAATCGTTTGCATAATGAGTAGGTGTTTGGCAGATAGAGACAGGGAGGCAGAAAGGACAGGGAGCAGGTATGACACAATGTGATTCGTCAGGGAGACTAGAATGCAAGGGAGCAGGGTCTGAGCCGGACACCATCAGGCGCATAGCAAATCGGAGTGGAATGAAGGAAGGGATGGACACCTGAGCATTGCCTCTCGAGGGTGCAGGGGGTGCCCAGAGATGGGGCTGAGGGACCAGCAGGAGCCCTGTACTAGATGGAATTCTGTGCTATGTTAATTAGACTTATCAGTAAACCCAGTAAGTGCTAAAAGTTCCCACTTGGTTCAAGAATGAGGACCCACATGTAACCAGTAGGAAAAAAAAAATATCTCTCAGACCCACTGTACTAATATAAAACCATTGAATGAGAAAATGCATATAGACTAACAAATGACCCCCAAATCAATGATTTTTCGAATGCATCTTTATTTTGATCACAGCAAACAATGCATAAGTACCATATTTCTCTACAACATTGAAAGTTAAGAAATGTCTACCACTCTTTATCTTTCTAAGGTAAATCATGACTGTTTTGAGCTCTTTCTAATAAAGGCAGATTAGAAAGTCTTTTTCTCAGCCAACTGTCTGGGTTGGAACTTGTGAGGGAGGGACCGCAGGTCTAGTGTGATCTAGCCTGGGCTGGTCCCCATCTCCTGGCAGGGAGGGAAGTCCACAGAGATAGCCTCATGGCCATCGGTCCTCTCCCCTTTCTGCAAATCTTGCCATAGAATTCCAGGGTGGAGGTTTTGGAGATCCAGTCCCCCCCAGAATCCATACACACAGCCAGTGCCCATCGTGGGTCCCTTAAGCCTTAAGGCTCAGGCCTCTACTCTCTTTGGAGTTTGCAAATCCTTGGTCTTCTGGCCCATACCTACTTCATACCCTCAATCCAAACAAACAAACACAACAACAACGAACACACAGACAGCTTTCTCTTCATTTTTGTTTCTCATTGGAACTTACTGCCCATTTAGAAGCCTGGGTGGTTCTGAGCCCAAGAGTTTATTTAGTTTTTCTGGGGCTAGAAGAGTTCAGTTTTGCATTGTCCAGAGGTGACCATCCGGCCTTTTCTAACAATGATATTCACTGACATTTATTGAGTGTGCTGGTTATAGCACTTGGCCCTTTACTAAGGCATTTCACCCTCACCGCCACCCTGTGAGGAAGGTTCTGCTATTTCCTTAATCCTACAGAGAGGAGGAGAGAGATTAGGTAAATAAGTGGGAAAATCAGTAGAATTTGATGAATGGCTAGACTAGGGGGTGAAGGAGGAGGAGGATGGTCCAGGATGACTCTGCGATTCTGATTCAATGGCTGGGTAGACAGAGATGCCATTAATTGAACTGGGGACCCAGGGGAAGATTCTTAGATTAAAGATTTATTGCCTTTAATCTTCTGTATTTACTCTTTCAATTTATATTTCTCTTGCATGTTTCCTATAAAAACTTATAAATTGTTCATTAGTAGTTAACCAGACTCTTAACTACTGATGAAACCAGACTCAGCCAAAGGGACAAAACTTTGACCTTGACTGCTAAAAATGGATTATCTCAACTTCATTCCTTCCCTGGTCTTTCACCATGCCTGGGATTCATTAGGGTCAGTCCTTAAATCAGCCTGGGGAAATGAAAGAGAAAAATCTATGGAACTGGGCGTGTGCGTTGTGCATGCCCAGTGCATTGGGCACACTATGGCCTGGCCTCAGGGACTGCTCCAGAGGCTGGCTCTGCATGGACAGGATCTGCAACAGCATCTTGTCCTTTGTCAAAGACAGCTCTCTCCACCGCCGAGGCGTTTGGGTGACTGAAATAAATGCAATGGGCCATGTTACTTTTAAATACACGTCTTCGCTCATTCATCTGGAAGGTGTTCCTATGATTCAATTAAACAATCGCTTAGCAGGTGTTTATTCAATGCCTTTTCTGTGCAAGATGCTGTGCTATAGAAATTAGCATAAAATAAGTAAAATAGAAGGAAGTATGGTAAACATTTTTAATCAAATCAGTGAAACATGACGTCTAACAAATAAGTGTACACCTGAGAACACTCATGGATGTGATATTGAAATTAGAGCTATCCTGGGATGTCTTGGAAGTGACACTGCCATAGGTACAAGGTGAGTGGTCCTTGAACTCCAGAAGGGCAGATTTTACTCAGATCCTCCCAGATGTCACTGTCATCACAGTCATAGTAACAACTGCTCTTGTTCACCCACCCAGGACCTGTGGCATCCTGTCAAGCCGTCCCCACCCACACCACCCCTCCCACGTCACTCCGGGAGGCTCCGGCAGGTGGTTCACACAGGTTCACACACGCTGTCCTCTGCAGCCTCCTTGTCAGCGCCACTTGCTCATGTAGCCACGGCCACTGCTCCTGCTGTCTGTGCAGGGAGGGGACCCCAGTGGCCTCCTTCCCCGAGACACCGGCCTGGAGCTTTGCTGTGTCTGCCTCAGACGTGAAGGCTATTCCTCTTCCCAGCTCCGTGTGTCACACTTGTCACCGGAACACCAGGCTGTTCGTTCCTGGAAAAACAGTAGGAAAGCAGCTGCTTCAGCTTCTGGCTGGACCCCTCAGCCCAGGCCGGCTCTGGGGCAGACCCGGTTGGTCCCCGCATTTCTCCTAGTCCTGGTGGAGCCTCCCTGGGGCCAACTGTCACCATCACACAAATCATCTGATGCCAACAGGTAACCCAGGGTGGGGCTGGGCAGAGCAGGCTCCATGCCCCAGTTTGGGTTCAGCCTGACCCCAATACCTGAGGACAGTGGGGACTGGCAAGACACAAGTGCTGTGTGGGTGATACAAGAGCAAAACTGAACCGTCATGGATGTGTATGTGACAGTTGCTCAGAGGAGACATTGGGAGCCCAAGGCTGGAGCCTGCTGCACCCCCTGCCAAGCCCTGCCAGGACAGGTGTCTCCTAGCAACCCCTCAGGGCACCTGTGACACTTCAGGGCTCAAGTGGCCAAAGGCACTCACTTCAGCTCCCTTTGTTTTGTCTGTTGCCTGAGGTGACCTTCACCCTAAACTGCTTTCCCTTCCTAACCAGCAGCCCCTAGGCCCAGCGGTCACCTCAGCGGAGCCAGGCGCACCCCGCCAGGGGCTATGTGGGAGCAGCTCTGTGCAACTCCAGCTCCCGGCAGAACACGTCCTCTTCCCTCCCAGACTGCTCCTAAGCTGCGGCCAACTAGCTCTCCTGCCTCATCTTTGCCCTTCCCCTCGATTGCCACTCACCTCCCATCTAACTCTGTGCAGCCGGAGCTGCCTCACTTGGGCTTACTTTGTTCTCTTTCCCTGAAAGAGGCCCCTCCACTTGGCAAACTCCCAGGCACCCTTCAGACCGAGCTGAACCATCCCCTGGTTTGTGAACTTCCCGGAGGCAAACCCCTCTGGTTCTCCTGCTGCGTCTGTTCCCTTCAACCCTTTCTCCGCATGGGACCAGAGCCACCATCTTAAACCGTAGCTCAGGGCATGTCACCAGTTCATGACCCGATGAGTTTAGGATGGAGTGCACATTCCTTGGTCTTCCTTTGACCTCACTCGTTACCTGCCTCCTCTTCCTTCAGCACTACTGGTCTCCCGGTGCTTCTTGCAACTGAGGTCTTCCCTTCTTGCTTCAAGTCCTTTGCACAAACTACTCCCTTCCCTCCCTGTCCCTGGAATTCCCACTATGTATCTTCCAGGACTCAGCTTAAATGTCACCTCCTCAGAAAGGCCTTCCACACCTCTCTGTCTAAAAGAGGTCCCCACCCTTGCCTGATTATAACAAGGTCAGTGCCTTAGTCCATGGGGGCTGCTATAGCAACAGACAGAGTGGTTTATAAACAACAGAAATTTGTTGCTTACAGTTCTGGAGGCTGGGAAGTGCAAGGTCAAGGCGCTGGTAGGTTTGCTGTCAGGTGAAGGCCCACTTTCTGGTTTATAGGTGGTACCTTCTCACTGTATCTTCACATGATGGAAGGGATGAGGGAGTTCTCTGGGGTCCCCTTCATAAGGGCACTCATCCTATTCATGAGCGATCTACTATCCCAAAGCCCCACCTCCTAATACCATCACCTTGGGGGTTAGCATTTCAAGGTGAATTTTGGAGGGACACACATTTAGACCATAGCAGTTAGTCACCGTTTTCTTTGTTTCTGTATTTACTTCAGTTATTACCACATCCTTACTAGACTGTGGACATCAGAGGACAGAGACCACCTGTTGGAGGATATTTGTCAAATAAATGAATGAAGCACTAATTATATAGTTATTGCTATTTTAATGAGAATGTTTCCCTCATTGCACTGCAAGTCCACTGAAACTGGCACTCACCTTCTTCGTCTTTGTGACTTCAATATATACATATTTTGGCCTGGTCCCAAGTGCAAATATTTGCAGAATCAACGAGAACTTGACTCATGGCTGGAATGAACTGCAAAGAGGAAGCCTCAATACTCGAGTACTTCACACCAAGCCTCTGGAGTGGGACTGAGCCCAAGCCCAGGCCAAGATTCAAAGGCACTTCCCTAATGTTGCAAGTGACTTAGTGCAACAGTCACCTGCTCTGGGCAGAGCTGAAGAGAGAAGACTGAGCCCAAGGGAAAGCTACTGTTCATCCCTGGGGTTTCCCTCTGTCTCTGCACCTCCTACTTCTCTATGGCCAGGGCCACCCTGTGGGCTAGAACAAGGCTTCTTGTCCTCCCATGAACCTGCAGCTTGGCCACTGGCAAGGAACTCATGGGCTGTTGGTTTTGCTCTTCCTTCCTGTGCTGGTGTTGGTGAATCCCCACCCTCAATGGATGATTTCTGGGAGTGAGAAGGGCACTTCAGACGGATTCTTGAAACATACACACACACACACATCACAGAAATGCTCTCAAAAACCCCGATTGCTCTGGGGAGGTGGGCTTAGCTTGACACCTTGAGGTCTCATAATGCTGACAGCACCACTGTTCACATTCCCAGGGCTGAAAAGCCTTGGGTTTAAGCTCTGCAAAACCTACAGAGCAGCCTCATGCATTTGTTTTAGTCTCCAAAGTTTGGGGAAAGTGAAAGTAGCACCTCCTGACAGTACAGAACCAAAGCCCCAAAGAAGAGATCCTCCTGCAACTGAGAAGTCTCCTCAGGACTTTCCCTCAGGGTCACCCCCAGGGAGTCTCCCCCAGGACTCCAGGAGGGGCCTGGGTGCAACTGCAATGACGTGGAAGTGAGCACTGGCGCAGACACCCAGGGCCTAGCAGCCACAGGGCCTGGGATCACCCCAACCCCAAAATGATTTTCTTGGGGTTTACTCAAGTCCACTCTTGAGAGGTGTATGAAGAAAGGAGGGACAGACGGCTCCAATTCTGTGGGTGGAGGGAAATGGAGCCCTCACCCTTCATATACCCACTTCTGCGTTTCACTGAGCAGCACAGGAAGTACTTACACGTGGCCCAGGGACAGGACACCAGCCGCGTCCTCGCTGCCCATGGCACATTAAATACTTCCAATTCTCTTTCCAGCCTTGCCCACGAGCCAGTCTGGAGTGTGCTCTCAGCAGTCCTCTCACTCCCCGTTTCTCCCTGACTCCTGCGTTTCTGACCCTTTGTGTACCCCTCCCTCAAGGGCCCAGTATGTTCTCGCAATTCAGGCAAGCGTTCCCAGACCCTTTCCAGATCAATCCTTTTATATTTCCTCGACAAAGACACAATAGTTCTGGGCCTATTTCCACTCACTGTTGAAGAAGAAGTTTGATCACCAACTCCACCTTCTCTTTTCTTCCCAATTGCCATTAGCTAAGGATTGATAGAATTTAAAATGCTGTTCTTTCCCGGGTGTCTTGAGTGATAACAAAGGTTCCTGAAGGCACACTGCCTAAACCTGTACACTTGGCATTTTCTGCCTGTCCTCTCACGACTAGGGTCTATCGCATAATTCAGACTTCATATGAGCAGGTTGTCTTATTTTGGGCTATTTTCATGTGGGTTTATTCCCATCTCTCCATTTTGATTTTAAATTCTAAATCAACCATGTCCTAGCACAGGACTAAAGACATTAATTCATGCTCAGGAATGAGTCTCTAGTGTGCATGAAGTCAGTACAGGAAACAGAATAATAAAATACTCGAAAGTTTGAGTTGAGAGGACCTCACAGAATCTAGCTCAGCTTCCTCATCTGACAGACAAGCAAGGTGAGGCAGAAGTTCAATAACACATGAGACAGTGAGCCATGTATTCACTAAAGAACAAATATTTATTCAATGTCTGGTCTGGTTGGTATGATGGGAATATAAAGATGAATCAGTTGTGGACCTTACTCTCCAGGAACTTGGAGTTTGATGTGAGAAGAAAATAAGATATGAACGAACATCGGTGACTATACCATGTCATAGGGAGCGTGAGCACCATGAAGGTACTAAATGGACTGTCATCAAGGGCTTAAAATGAATATGGGAAATGTTAAATGCTGTGCGTGTGCAGGAAGAGAATAGCTGAGGGCAGGTAGTGATCCACAGGAAATTTCCTAGCCAGACAATGAAGCCACCTCCGTGTCCTGCTCTTTGCTTGGTTAGTGACAGCTCACAAGCCTGATTCACCCTGTGTTGATGAGGAGTGTACTGCATGCCATGTCAAGTCTAACAGAGAAACCTGGAAGGAAACTAAAATAGCAAATGTATCAAATTGCCACCTCCAGATCTTCCAGCTCAATATGGTTCTAAAGAAGACAACTTAAAAGAGAAAAAAGGAAACTTTGTTTCTTTTAAATATCCTCCTTTTCCACCAAGGAACTATGGTTATTTTTTAACTGCAAGTTGAGTTTTTCTCCCCACCTTCTTCATATTAAATTAATTCTTGCAAAGTGTGCCAAGCCCATACAAATAACCTTCAAAGGCACAGCCCAGCTCTAAAAAATTGCGGAGTACCTGGTATTCGTTGCTTCTTAAAGGCTTGCCTGGGTAATCTGAGAGACAAAACGCAATCAGTGATGAGCAGGCTGAGGTATATTCATGGCTCATTCAACTCTTGCCTTTGGTGCTGAAGGGATGACAGAAGTTGTCAAAGCCACAGTCCTTGCCTTCCAAGACATTGCTATCTAAGGGAGTGAAAATGCCCGTGGTTGAAATATCCAGAGAAAACTGACTCCTAAGTGCAAGCTAGTGTGGTTTGCATCACATGTGTTCACGTGTGCACACCACACACACATACACACACACACACACAGTCCTGAGAGCAGGGTTGTGCATTGTTGCCCGACAGCTCTACCCTCTTACCCAGCTTCTATCCATCCTTAATGCCTTTCCTCCGCCTTAGAGGAAGAAGGGTCATGGCTCTTCCCTGCCACCTGACCCCTCCCTGGCCCTCCTCTGAGACCTCCAGCTCTCTGCAAGCACCACTCTGTCTTCAACCCTCAGTCCTATCTCCTTGTCTAGCTCCTTTTCCATATTCCTTGAATATGCCAAAGATCCCAACTCTATAAAACTTGTTGACATCTCTGCCTTTGTCTCAAATGACTGCTCCATCTCACTCCTCCCATTTGGCCTCCATCTTTATTTTTTAAAAAGGCTACAGTCACTGCCTTCACTTTCCTGTCTTCTGCTTGTGTTTCCACCGCTACAGTTCAGCTTTGGCTGCCACCGCCCTACAGGGTTGGCCCTGACACTCAAGCCTGCTGTTGGGATATGCCAACCTCGGCGTTTTGGTCTTGGGGCCAGCTAGCCACTTCCTCTGAGATCCTTGCTCCCCCTGGTTGATGCCTCCCAGATGCAGGCCTCCAGTCTTGACCTAAATCTTGGGGTGCAGAATCTGTATTTCCAACTGCCTACCAAACAGTGAGTCTACATGGCTGTCCCTTGAAAACATTAAATTCAACATGCCCCAGATGGACTCACCCCCTTCTCCTTAAGCTTGCTGCTGTGACAGTGTCTGTCATCATCACACACCGACAAGGCAGCCCCCAAGCTAGAACCTCAGGATTGTCTTAGATGCCCCCTTCCCTTTCATGTTTCACATCCAATTGCTTCCTAATTGTCCCTTAAATCTGTTTGCTCTTGTCATTCTACCCCTGATCCTTCAAGCCCAGCTGACTCACATAATCTGTCCTCGTGGCCCCCCAAAGCTGCAAGCACCAGCTATTTTAGTCAAGAACTCCAGCTCCCTGCTTCCCGCTTCCTACCCTTTGCCCCCATTTTATTTTCCATTTCTGGCCACTCCAGCTTCATCAGCTTTAGATTTCCATATGATTATTTTCCACAGTGATTCTCCATCTGCTTATAGCTCTGGTTTCGGTTATGCAATTATACCCATTGTCTCTGGGAAGAAACATCCTAGTGCAGTTCCTACTCACGTGAAGCCCACTGGCTAATCCAGCCCCGGGGCTCCTCTTCTGTCCTTTCACAGTGACATTGTCATATATGCACCCATTTCTTTCACCAGACTATAAATTCCTTGGTGAGGAGGACTGACTGCTATTTACTTGTCTTCGAATTCCATCACGGGCACATGGTACGAAGGATAATAGGACGATTAAAATGGAAAGAGTGTGGTCTATGCAGGAAATATTTAGGAATGATTCAAGGTAATACGTGGACCAGAGAAATGCAGGGGGAGGGAAGGGCTGTCGTGGGTTGAGTCAGTACAGGAAGCTGGATCTCCAGCCGAACACAGACATTGTAATTACATATCCCCCAAACAGGAAAGTGCTGGTTACTCTGATGAAGCCTAACTTTTCATTCCTCCCAGTGCTCTGAATTCTCCACTTACCCTGTTACCGTCTCATAACCTGGCTGGGATGACTACTGCCTGAAACACCAACAAGAGTTGTTCAGAATGTCATGAGAAGCTTGGTGTGGCCAGCCTGAAGTCATGAGCCAACAACCTCCCTGCATGTTAGGGCCAGGAGTTTGGGAGGCTCCCTCTTCTGCTAACTTGGACCAAAGGGATCTTGGAGCTCTGGCTGGCCCCAGAGCAGCTCCAGACTCAGAAATGTTCATTATCGCTGTGAGCACATATCCAGGGAGTGTTTGATCATGAGCTCTCCCCAGAGTCAACTCTCCAGCCAAGTGTGAACAGCCCTTGTATAATCCTGGCTGGGGCCCAGGGGCCTTGTTAGGTTTTTCCAAAGAAGTATCCTGGGCCTTCTCATTGGTTTCCCCATTTATTGTTTCCTGTAATGCTATCATGTGATTGGAATACTGCTGTCCTTAAGGCTGTGTCCCTTTGGTACTATGAGCTCAAGTTTTGATCCTTCTCCTCCTGGCCTTGCACCTATCCAACCCCCTTGGCCGAGAGATCACTGGACTGCACTGCAGCAGCATTAGCCTGGATTGTGTTTTCTTCCGACATCTTCTTCTAAGCCATTCATCACAGGCACCAGCTGTGTACGCAATTCGTGCCCCGTTATCAGTTCTTTGAAGGATGCTATTTATATTTGGCTCATATGGATGGAAAACCCAGTCCTTAGCAGGGAGTTGGGTCATGCTAACAATCTCTGATTCATTCCAGCAGCCTGACCCCTTTTATTCTCCCCTCTCTGGCCCCATCTTCTTTCTAGCCACTTACCCTTACCTCCATGCACTCCCAGCTGCTGCAGGCCCCAGATGTTCCAGGGCAGCTGCTGGCAGTGACTGGCTATTCAGTGATGCTGTGCAGGTATAGAGGCACTTGGTCACCCACCTGACAAGTGGTCTAACAAAACGGTGCCCTAGGGAAAGTGCGTCCTGACTCCCAGCCCTCTTCAGCATGGCTTTGTCCCTCCCAAGAGGCTTGCGTCCTTCTCAGCATTTCATTGCCTTCTGAAGCTTGCCACAGAGATATTTATAGCCCAAGCAACTCCACAGCTGCTCAATGGTCTTATCCATGGTCAGCTTGTAAGTTATCACAAAAACCATCTTCTGGTTTCTTTGGTTCCTGGAGAAACTTGGTGAACTCTGTGCAAAAGTAATTTGGGCATATGATAGCATATTAATATGCAGGTTAATCCTCAGGGAACCAAAAATCCAAGTCAGGCCAGATGTGGTTTTCACCCCTATAATCCTAGCACTGTGGGAGGCCAAGACGGGAGGATCTCTTGAGCTCAGGAGTTCAAGACCAGCCTGAGCAAGAGCGAGACCCCGTCTCTACTATAAATAGAAAGAAATTAGCCAAACAACTAAAAATAGAAAAAAAATTAGCCAGGCACAGTGGCCTGTGCCGGTAGTCCCAGCTACCCAGGAGGCTGAGGCAGAAGGATTGCTTGAGCCCAGGAATCTGAGGTTGCTGTGAGCTAGGCTGACACCACGACACTCTAACCCGGGTGACAGAGTGAGACTCTGTCTCAAAAAAAAAAAAAAAAATCCAAGTCATAATGTGATCACTCACATTTTTGGGTTTCCAAACACAAGAGAAGGCCCTGAGCCTCAGGAATAAACAAAAAGAAAGAAACAACAGAATGTACAAATACATGAATAAAGGAGAAGATTCTGTGGTTCTGTAAAGCTTCTGTTTCTATTGATGCACATCCCTGCAAATGCCTTCTCTTCTTGCCCAATCCAACCGTGTCTCCAGGAGCAGGTGAGAGCGAGAGAGACAGGTGATAGATCCAAAGAAAAACTTGCACAGGATCACTCCTCTTAGAGTCATCCATCACATCATGCAGAAGATCCTAGCTCCATCACACATGCCAATCTTGCTATGCAATGGCCTGGAATTTGCACCATCTCTGTTGATACAATCCCTAACTGTTACCTTGCATAAATCATAGGATTTATCAGTCCCCTTGCAAATGTCTCTAAGTATAACTTATATACAGTGTCATTAACAGGGTACCAGCTTGCTGATATTTTTAAACCAATCCAGGCTTGATTGCCTTGAAGAATGCTTGCTCCTTTTCAGCAGATGGGCTACAGGGCCCACCCCGACCCATCCTCTCCAGACCCTTGGGCTTTAGGCTGCCTGCTTGCTCTGCTTGGGGCCACAGGATCACTTGCTGTGCTGGTTTGGTGCCGCTTCACCAACCGACCTTTCGCTCTCTGGCTTCCCTGCTGTCTTCCAGCTCACAGCCAAGAGTCAGAGAGGGGCTCCCCAGAGGATTTGCCTTCTGTCATTTGTATGTGGCTGGGCCTGGAAATCTTGACAAAGCACTTTCTATAAACCACGGTGAGGAAGGGCAAAAATAACAACAATAAATAACGCCTCTGAGTCATCCACTAACCTATGCTGATGCCACCTCTGTGTCAGCTGTCTCATGTTGATAGTGGCACCTAGAATCTCTGATGGGGCCATGCAAGCTTGTGCATGTTCCCTCCCCCACAGCCCTGCAGATGAACACCCCTCCCGTACAGCCCATCTGTCCCGGTTCCATGTGGCTGGGCCTGTTTCTCTCCAAGCTGCTCTCAGCAGAGCAGACTTTATTTTCAGTGCTGTTGCCATGAAGGTCTCCAAATCCTAAGCTTCCCTTTGGTCTTTGCTGCAAACCACCACGTCTGCTATTTGGCAACGCACTGCCTTGCTAGCTTGCCTTCACGTCAAGCCTCTAGATTTCCAAAGTCCCGGAGTCAGGTTTGTCTTGGGAAACCTCCACCCACCAGAGCCACAGGGCTCAGCCCACCAGGGGAGTGTCTGCAAAGCTGAACGGGCTATTTCTCTGGCCTGTGCCTCCCTCTCCCAACCTGCCCTGTTCTTGCTTAGCTAGACTCTCAAGGCTTATTTTGACATCCTTATCTCTCCATGGCCCTGCCCTAAACAGACATCGCAATAAGTGCACACTGGTGGCTCACCTAGAAACACAGTGGCAGTCTTCCTGTCCACAAAGCCTGGCAATTCAGTGAGGCGAGGAGCATCAGCCAAATGAAACTCAGACCTTGTTTGCAGCTTCTGGTCAAAACCACAGCTCCGTGCCAGAGGACATTTACATTATTTAGCCTCTGGACTTTCTCTGTGCCTCGTGCTTGTCATGAAGCATACATGGGAAGGGCGTGGGGTCTCCCCATGCTGCACCCAAACGCCACTCACTTCTCATGTCGTTCCTCAGCCTCTGCATTCAGGGGTCCTCAAAGCATTCCCTCCTTTATTTTATTGATTGTGCAGCATGCAGTATTTGGTCACCTGGCATGAGCTTGGCCCTGTGCCAGGTGTCAAGGCTGTCACCATGTTTAAAATCACCACCCTCTAGAGCCTTCTATAGTGGGGAAGGCAGACACTTTTCAAGGTAAGGTGCAAAGCGCCATGGGACCCCCAAGGAGGAGGTTGGGGAAGTCTTCACAAAGGCAGTGGTACTTGATGTGGATCTTATAGCAGGAATAGGGCAATGGCGGTCCAGCTACAGGGAGGGCAGGGTGCAGGGCACAGGGCGCAGGGCATGGCATGGCGTGCAGGCCAGTGCATCGAGCTCACTTGTGCATGGACCCCACCAGCAATGAGGAAGTGTGAAACTGAAGGCAGGTCTCCATGTGCCATACTAAGGGAATCAGACATTGTCCTCGAGATGACAAAGAGTCCCCAAAGGTGTTTAAATAGAGTTGGGTGTGAAAGATGGGCACAGAAACAAGTTGTGATGGTCCTGATCTGAGACAGAAGGAGACTGGCTTGGAGGCAGTGGGAATGCAAAGGAAGGTGATGTTTCTGGAACAGGATAAACCAAATCTAGTGACCTATTGAAAATAGGAGGAGAAAATAAGGAAAGCATAGAGAATCCCAATGAGGGTTTGACTTCGAGAGATTAGAGTCAGGATGCAAGGCAGGATGAAGACAGAGGTAGGGGAACAGTGGGGTTATAATTGGACCATAATGGCTTTGTGAATACAGTCACTGAGGAAGAGGAGGTGGCGAGTGCAGATGAGTCTTTCATGAAGTTTAGTGATGATGAGAAGGAAGGAGACTCTTATAGCTTTAAAGGATTTTTCTAAAATACAGTAAAGAGCATATTTGTAAGTATAGGGAAGACATAGTAAGGCAGGAGAGATGGTAGAGCTGCCATTTCTTGAATGGGAACCACGTGCAGGCCTGGAGCTACATGCTTAACACGCTTATCTCATTTCAGCATCACGCCAACTTGATTGGGTAGGTGTACTTATACCCATTTTTCAAATGATGAAACTGAGGCTGACTGATGGATTCACCCAAGGATGGATCCACCCCAACTTGCTGAGCAGTTGAAACAGAAGGATGGAGTGCTTGGGATAAAATGAGTTCAGGTGGAAGCTAATAGAATGGGAAGGGCGGTGCTGGAGGGGATGAGGAATGTCTAAATTCTAGATTTGGGATTTGAAGCAGTTCTGGCTGGTGTCAAAGATCAGCCATAAGGATCTGGAGCTCCATGGTGTAGTCATGTGAGCATTGTGGTTACCCAGGATGAGCCAACTGCAAAAAGCCCCCTGTGCATGGTGGCTGCAGGTGACATTGATGCAGATGTCTGTTGCTTCTTTCTCTGCTTTTTGTCTTTTCCTCAAGTCTGTCTGAACACCATGTTCAGAAGAGTCTGGTTTCCATAGAGCATGGTGTGTCCAAGAAATACCCCCATTCCCACCGCATTTGCTATTTAATACTGCAGTTGGGAGAGGCAGTCTTGCTTTCTGCCTGCCTGTCTTTTTGAAGCATATATGAACTACAAATAGATACAGCCCACATTTTGCCTCAAAGATATATTCTTTGCTTTCTTCCAATTGCCAAGTTGAACTCGAAACTGATGTTTAATTTATCTGTGGTAATGAGGACGGGGATAGCCTTGCATAATTGGAATCTGAAGATAGGCCAAAAACTCCTTTTAGCCAAAATTCCCACGTCCTTTCCCACTAATTCTTTATGCCTGCGTTGCTAACAAATGGCAAATTGACTGATCCGAGTGTCATTAGTTCTTCGTGGGCACGTCTGACCTTGTGTGCTGGGTTCTGACTCAGTGGTCCAGACAGTACAACAGACCAGAGCGCACTTACAGAGTGCTCCAAGCTGTGGGTGCCTGGTGCTTGGGTGAACATCTTCACAGATCACAGGAAACCAAAGCTCTTGCATCTACCACTCACATATCTTTCTGCGGAAGTTTGGGAAAACACCCCCCTCAGTCTTTGACTAACCTCTGCTGAAAAGGAAGAATGAATGAACAAACTGACAAATGAATGAATTTCTAAGCCGCCTCTAAATGGAACTCCTGGGCAACTCATGGGACGTGAGAGGCAACCCTTACGTAGATTTCTGAGCTGTGTGAACACAGTGCTCTCAATTGTTCTTCCATTTACTCTTTGCTAATAATTAAAGACTCCAGCAAATTCCAATACGTGAGATGTTTGGGAACATTAGCCAAAATACAAGATGAAATTTATCAGAGCTTAGGTATACAGTGATACACTTGGGGTTTTATCCTTAAGGCCTCTCAAGCACAGAAGTGTAGCGCGGGAATGAGGTAGCATAAGACCATGGAGTGCAAGGAGCCTACTGTGCATCAATCTGATTTATACAAAAGGTAAATGAAGCCTAATGAGGTTCAAGGACTTGCTGAGAGTCTTAGTCTAGAGATTATTTGTTCAGAACCGAAATCCATTCAAAAAGTCTTAAATTTCAAAGGGGGTTTATTACAGAGAAACCTCATGGAAACCAGTTGAAAGTGGTTTAGTTGAGACTTGTGGGAACTGGCAAGTCATTGGTTAATTTCTCTGTCTCTGTCTCAGTGGAGCCTTGTGGATTCTTCTTCCTGCTTCCCGGAGCCTTTGTCGTATCCTCTGCGGACCAGCTTCTCTGCTCACTCATGACCCTCCTGAAAGGTAGAGTCAGCGTCCACAACTCCATGACATTCCAGAGAGACTCTTCACTGCTAACTGACCTGGGCAGGGGTCTCCTTGACCCGGCTTAGACCAGGGGCTCAACTCTGGCCTGTGACTGTGGTGGGGGTGGAGCTGACAGGGGCTGACCTTCTAAGAAGAGGTCAGGGTGGGGAGTACACTACTGGACACTCTAGTGCCCCCACGATGGCCCAGGCAGGTCAGAGCCCGGCTGTCCCAGGCCCGCATTCTGTCACTGACTGGAAGGGCTGGGTGGACTCAAACACAACTGCAGTCAAAAGCAAGGTATTTCTCCAGAGGTGAGTGCAGTCACAGGGAAGGAAAAAAGGTGGCAGATCTGCTCTTTTCCTCCCTGGCCAGACACCAGCCATCCGAGGGGGCGTGGCTGACACATTTTAAGAATAACCCAGAGACAATTCAGAGCACAGGCAGACAAGTGACAGTGATGGTGAAGAGATTCAAAATTATGCTGCAGAGGAAGTGGTTGGAGTGACTTGGCATATTCAGCCTGGAGAAGGGAAGATTTAAAGGAGATGTGATTCTTCTGTCCAGATGTTTAAAGAGCTGACTAAATTCTTTAAAGAATTTTATGTTTGTGTATGTCTGCAAATGTCCAGAAATAGTACC
Organism: Cheirogaleus medius; assembly: GCA_008086735.1. Taxonomy (NCBI): domain Eukaryota; kingdom Metazoa; phylum Chordata; class Mammalia; order Primates; family Cheirogaleidae; genus Cheirogaleus; species Cheirogaleus medius. The sequence goes on along the minus strand of VBSM01002153.1, from coordinate 39,736,321 downwards.
AATGGGTAGGAATTAAAAGGAGGAAGTACTTTGGCTTAAAATTAAGGACAACATTCTTTCCATGGGGGTATCTAGACATATGCTGCCTTGTCATGCTCAGGAAGAGGTAAAGTGATCACTCGTAAGAAGAGCTGCAGAGTGGATACATGAATTAAGAGATGTCTAAAGTCTGTTCCAGTTCTGGAAGTCTATGGCCCTGCCACAGGTGCATCTGGTTGGCAAGCTTGATTGCCATCACAGGAGCAAAGGCCACCATGTGTGGTCAGTTAGATCAGCAGGATCAATGGGTACCAAGCAGCTGCACCCCTGGGTACAACAGGTTGCCTTGATCTTGGATCCCTTCAACTCTGGGCCATCTCAGGTGTGAGACAAACCACTTTCAGTTGGGATGTACTGAATCATTCAAGCCTCTCTGCCACTCACAGGGTCACAACCTGCTTGGAGCAGACAGAGGGGCTGTAGGTTGCCCCTCAAAGCCCAAGATAGGAAATCGTCATTGAGAGGAATGTTTTAGACATAGCTCATTTGGTTGCAAAGATCAGAAGCTTGTTCAAAGTGGCTCAGATTTTTTAAAGAATAAGGGAAATGTGTAAAGGTCTGCATTTTAAGGATACAAAGAGGCTTTGCAGAAACCTGAAAAAATCTCAACATCAGGATTCAGAAAGGGCAGGAGTTAAAGGCCTTGGGACCTCAGCAACAAGAGTTCCTGGCCTTTATGAGGAGTGAGCATGCCACTACTTATTTGTGTGACTCAGCTCCAGTCCTCGGGGGCACTTATTCTTTCCTCCTGTGTCTCTTCACTCAACCTCCATGAAAGGCCACTGATTGCTACCTAGATGATAAATTGGCTAGCTGGTTCTCTTATCCATCCCCAGAGTACCCTGTAGTCTTCAGGGCCTGATTATCCAAGGGCTGTAAAACTATCCAGGGGCAAGTTAAACTAGAAAGAGAGCTTGGACTTGGCAGAAAAGTTGACCAAATCATCCAACATCAAGACAACCAAGAGTCCTGAGTAACCCGTGACAATGCACACTCAACCAGTTCATACTAGGCTGAAGTCCTTTATACCTTTGCAGTTTTAACTTCTTTTCTCTTCCTCTACTGTGCCTTTATTTGCATATCTACAAAATCTTTTTGTTCCCTATTGATTCAACCATCCCAAAATACTAGATCACTATGCCTACCAGGCCATGTGCCTGTATCCAATACCTGAGTTCAGGTGAGAAGATTGAATATCCAGGTTTGGTTGCTCAATCTAATTAATTCACTCATTAGTACACGTAACAAGTAATTATCAAATG
>VBSM01002153.1:39657025-39734920 GCA_008086735.1 Cheirogaleus medius | reverse complement strand
TTCAATAATTCACATTACTGATTCTGTTCTTCATAAAATTTAATTATCTGTTCTTGCAGAGGTAAAATTTTGGCTAACACCTGTCCCTGCAATAGCCAGTGCACTTTAGAACAATACAGGGCAAAGCCACACTAAATACCTCATGGTTCAACTTTAGCATGTTACGAAGCTGACAATGCTGTGTTGCATTTGCACGAATATAGTTAACAATACTTACAACTTGTTGCAAAGCTTAAAATAGTAGCTTTAGCACAGAGATTTTGCTGATGCAAGATGCAATGAAAAGAAATGAGAGCATCTAGATCTGTTAAGACTTTTTTTTATCTGTGCAATAAACCCTTCATGCTTTCCTGTCAAGGAAGGTACACCCTCTATACATACGCTCACTAAATTTATGAAATTCAGTCCAACATTATGACATTTATCTTGAAAGTTGTTGAAGATATCTATTTCTCGTGGTCTATTTGCAAGAGTTCCCAAAGCAAGTAACTCTTCATTGCAAAGAAAATCTTCTGTTAGGACCCAAATGAAGTATAAAACCTGTGCTGAGTCAGTAGTATCATTTGATTCATCCAAAGAGATTGAATAATATATATTTTCCTTTTGAAGTATTGCATGAAGTTGTTCTGTTGAAGGCTAATTCATGCTGCCGATCAGCTATGGTTCTCCTCGAAAGATGCAGTTGTTTGTACTTTGAAATAATATTAGGGTCTAAGAATCCTACAACTTTGACAATGCATTCTTTCCCAATTTCTACATCACTGAATGGCTTCCCTTTTTTCCCCAAGTGTATAAGCCACTCTATAAGTTGCTTCAGTGGCATTATTTCCAGGTCTTGTTGCTGCTTGAAAGAATTGTCTTTGCTCTTGACTTTCATTTTTAAATTTCTTCAATACAACCTTTCACACCTCTCTCTCTAATTTAAAATATATGTGGTCCTTATGAGTGTTATAATGCTGATGAGCATTGACTTTCTTTAATGTTGACATTTCAGTGTCACAAAGCCAGGAAATCATCTTATCTTTAGCAGAAACAAGATAATATTGTAATTCCCAGTCCTCATTAAAAAATCTGTTTTCTTCCTTCAGCATTCTCTTGGTCTTCTTTGATATGATAGGCTGTTAAGCAGACAGAATTAAAAAAATACTGTTGAGCTGTGCAACTATTCACAAATTCCACTTCAAACAGAAACTCAGTGCACTGTTGTCAAAAGCTGATAACAGACCGGTGTACTCAACCCCCATAAGCTCTCGCCAACCAGCTGTGTGCGGTAGTGGCACCAGTGGGGGGGTGGGCAGTTAGAACTAAATCATGAGCATAGCAGCTGTCAATTTAGCCCTTAGGTTTTACTAATGTTCTAATCATGCTGGTCAATCTGGAAGGATTATTTCATTAAAACTTATTATTAATATATTCTTTGGTATTTTAAATATGTTCATTTTAAAAATAAAATAAAAACATAAAAGATGAGCCAAAGTGTATTCATAAAAATATAAACATTTGTTCCATAAAATTTTGGTTCAGTCAAAAGGCTGCACTTAAGGACCTAGAAGACCACATGTGGCCTTAAGGCTGCAGGTTCCTCACCCCTGGCCTAGATGTTATAGGCCTTCACTCTTGGTCAGCCAGCTATGCTGCCACTCCTGGCTTCTGCCTTTTCAAAGTGACCAGCCTACCAGCGGCATCCTCCCCCTGCCCCTTGGCTCACACACAGATTCCATCAACAAGCAGTAACTGAGGCCCGCTCTGCATGGGGCTCTGGGCAGAGGGGACAGGGAGACTGAGGGGCCAGAGCAGCCCTGTCTCCCAGGAGCTCACCCTTTGACAGTTGACGGGGAGAAATACCACAGGCAGGACATCTCCAACACAAAGCCGACTCATGCTGGGATTTGGATTGGAATTACATTCATTGTATTAACTTAGGGGAGAGCCTATATCTTTAAAGGAAGAAAAAGATAAGAGACCTAATAGAAAAGCGGGCAGTGGATATGAAGTTGCAATTAACACTGTGGGAAACTCAAATGTAAGGTAATCATCAGTCACTCTAGAAATCAAAGAAATAGCAATTAAGACTACAGGGAGATACCATTTTGTGTCCATCAGACTGGGGAAAAAAATACTAAATTGAAAAATGCAAATTGTTGAGGATGGAAGAAACAGGAATTTCCATGGAATGCTCCAAGGAGTATAACTGAGTCTACACTCCAGAGGGCAATCTGGAATACTTAATGAATCCCACATCTAGGCATATAACCTGGACAGACTCTGATTACAACAGGATAGGCTCAAGGATGTGTTTATTGCAGCATTATTGGTGGTAGTGATGAGTTGGAGGCAATGTAAGTTTCTACCACAAGGAGGATTGATATGAGCATTTGATGGAATGCTATGCTGTGGTCAAGATAATAAAACAGATGTATACTCAGTGTGGATAGATCTCAATAAGATAGTATTGGCTGATGACAGTAACAAAAAGATTAAGATATACAGCAAAATGTCATTTATATAAATTCAAAACACATAGGCCAGGCGCGGTGGCTCACACCTGTAATCCTAGCACTCTGGGAAGCCAAGGTGGGAGGATCGCTTGAGGTCAAGAGTTCCAAACCAGCCTGAGCAAGAGCGAGACCCCCTCTCTACAAAAAATTAAAAAATTAGCTGGGCGAGGTGGCGCTTGCCTGTAGTCCCAGCTGCTCAGGAAACTGAGGCAGGAGGATCGCTTGAGCCCAGGAGTTCGAGGTTGCAGTGAACTATGAAGATGCCACTGGACTCTAAGTGGGTTGACAGAACAAGACTCTGTCTCAAAAAAAATAACCAAAAAAACAAAAACAAAAACAAACAAACAAAAAATCACATGCACAAAATGACCCAGCAGCTACAAATGTGCCTGATGCAGAGTACGTCGTCAATAAATTGTTTTTGTTGTTGTTATTAAATATATATATGTGCTAAATAGCACTATACATTTTCAATGATATAAATAAAATGAGATCTATAACATATTTATGTAAACTAAGAATGCATAGATACACATACATATTTTTAAGGGTATATAGAAATTCAAAAACATTTAAGGGCAAGATTCTCCTAGATATAGTCATTCAATGTTAGAAGGGAGTTCCCTGGAGTGAAGTAAAATTAATTCACAAAGCTCTGTCGTGTCCAAGGTCAAACATCTTCAAGAGCAACCACTCTCTATGCTCTGGTTTTATATTCACTGAGCAACATTCTGAAGCCTGAGAGTTTTATAGAGATCCGGTTGCAGAAAAGTCAGAATGAACATTTCGCCAAAAGAAAATACATGAATATTCCACTAATTGGAAAATATCTGAGCAGCTTTGGGCAATATAAATTATTAGCATCAGTGTCTTATGGGTTGAGTTATTAAGACCAGTATTCCAAAGCTTAGTTGTTTAACTGATTCCTCTATGTCTCTAAATCAACGATTAAATATAGATTTGGGTTTAAGATTCTTTGAAAGGACACTTCACAGACAGTTCTGTGTACTTCCTACCGCATCACTTGAGGAGGGAGGAACATCACGTGTGGTTGTCTCACTTTTAGTGATTCTGAGATTGGTCCATGGGTTCAGGTGGTGTTTGGTCTTATTTCATCAGTACAAAAGTTCCCCACCTGTTTTTTCGCTATGGGTTTCAGCATCTATGGATAACCACCGTCTAGATTTGTCAAGGTTTCCAAAATAATTTTATAATTCTATGATTCCTTCTGGAAGACACTTGCTGCAATTCTTTACCAAGAATTTTCCCTCATCAACTATTTAAAAACCCTGAGATGTAATTTGCAAAAACAAACAAAATCACTATAAAAACTTGACATTTTTCCTTCCTCATCGATCTTCAGAATAGGGATAAAAGTTACCATTAATAAGTTCTAGTGGAGACCAATATGTTTCTCCTACTGTTATATACTCATGAATTTTATATATTGGATGAACTTGAGTTAATTGCCATCATTATTCTCTTTTTTCTCTCTCTTTTTAGGATCTTTTCTTTTAAACAGCTTATAGCCAGTAAACGGCATGTATTTAAATTTTACAGTTTGATAAGTTTGCACATGTGTGTATACAGTCATGGCACCACCACGGAGGTAGGGAACATACCCATCCTGACCTAAAGCTTCCTTGTGCCCTTTGCCATCTCTACCTCCTGCTCCTCCCCTAAACTGTATTCCCAGGCAACTACTGATCTACTCGATGTTGGAATTTTCTAGAAATTTATATAAATGAAATAATATAATATGTACTATTTGTGTCTGACTGCTTTACTCAGCATAATTATTTTGAGATTCATCATGTTGTTGCATGTATCAATACTTTTCATTATCAAGTATTGCCATTATGACTATGTCACAACTGTTTAACCATTTATCTATTCATGGACATTGGGCTGTGTCCAGGTTGAGGCTACTACAAATAAAGCTGCTAAAAACATTTGTATATAAGTCTCTGTATAGACATAGAATTTTATTTGGATAAATACCCAGTAATGAAAAGGCTACATCAGACAGTAGGTATATATTTAACTTTTAAAAAAACTGCCAAATTAGTTTCCAAGGAAGTGCCGTTGTACATTCTCACCAGCTAAGCGTGAAAATTGTAGTTGCTCCACATCCTCTCCAATATTAGTATGGTCAGATTTTATAATTTTAGCCATTTTAATAGTTGTGTGTTATGGTTTGAATGTGTCCTCTTTAAAATTCAGGTGGCCAAAGTGATAGTATTAAAAGGTGGAGTCATGAGCTGATTAGGTGATGAAGCTATGAGGGCTCCTCCCTCACGAATAGGATTAGGTCCTTATAAAAGAGGTTTCACATAGCTTTCTGCTCTCTTGCCCTTCCTCCTTCCACTGGGTGAGGATGCAGCATTCCTCCCTCTGCAGTGTGCAGCGACAAGACGCCATCTTGGAAGCAGAGGGAGGCCCTCACCAGACAAGCAAAACTGCTGGTGCCTTGATATTGGACTTCCCAGCCTCCAGAACTATGAGAAATACTTTTCTGTTCTTTGTAAATTGCCCAATCCCAAGCATTTTGTTGTAGCAACACAAAATGGACTAAGACTGTGTATATGTACTTCATTGTGTTGTTATAGTAGTCACCCTTATCTGTGATTTTGCTTTCTGTGGTTTCAGTTACCCATGGTCAACAGTGGTCTGAAAATAGGTGAGTACAGTACAATAAGATATTTTGAGAGAGAGAGAGAGAATGAATATTCACATAACTTTTATTACAGTATATTGTTATAATGGTTCTATTTTATTTTTATTAATATTAATAGTTACTGTTATTGCTCTCTTACTGTTCCTAATTTATTCTTTTAATTTTTGTTTTGTTTTGTTTTGTTTTTAGTGGAAGATGAGAGCCAATATTGTGCCCAATTTATAGATTAAATTTTATCATAACTATGTATATATAGAAAAAATAGTATATATGGGGTTAGGTACTATCTGCTGTTTCAGGCATCCACTGTAGGTCTTGGAACATATCCTCCCCAGATAGAGAGAGGCTACTGTAATTTGTATTTCCCTAATGACTAATGATATTTAACATCTTTTCATGTGCTTATTTGATATTTTTATATCTTCTTTGAAAAAATGTCCAAAGTTTTTGCCTATTTTAAAATTGTGGTGTTTTTAATTATTGAGTTTTGAGAGATTTTTATGTTTTCTGGATACAAGTCCTTTATCAAGTGTATGCTTCGTAAATATTTTCTCCCAGTCTGAGGCTTGTCTTTTCATTTTCTTAACTGTCTTTTGAAGACCAGAGACTTTCTTATTTTGATGAAGTTCAGCATATCAATTCTTTTCTTTGAAAAATCGTGTTTCTGGAACTGTATCTAAGAACTCTTTGCCTAAATCAAAGTTACAAAGATTCCTTTTTCCTATATTTTCTTCTAGAAGATTTATAGTTTTTGGTTTTACATGTAAGTGTATGATCTACTTTAAGTTCACTTTTTACGTGTTGTGGGATATGGATCAAAACTTGTTTTATTTGCGTATGTATATCTAATTGTTCCAGCACCATTTGTTGAAAAGACTATGCTTTCACTACTAAATTGCCTTTGCACAAATTCAATGAAAGCCAGTAGTCTAAGTATGTATGTGTCTATTTCAGGATTATCTGTCTGTTTATTTATGTTAATAATTCACTGTATTAATTACTATAGTTTTATAATAGGTCTTGAAATTAGGTGGTGTTTGTCCTACTACTTTGTTCTTCTCAAAGTTGTTTTGGCTATTTTAGGTTCTTTACTTTTCCATATGTATTCTAGAATCAACTCATCTATTTCTACAAAAGAACCTCCTGGGATTTTGATTGGAATGGTGTTGAATCTGTAGATCAATTTGAGGAAAACTAATATCTTCACAATAGTGAGTCTTCTGACCCATGAACATAGTACATCTGCCTTATTTAGGTCTTTTAAAATTTCTCTCACAATGTTTTGTAGTTTTCAATGTTTAGGACTTGCATATCTTTTGTCAGACTAAGTGTTTAATATTGTTGATACAACTATAAGTGGTATTTTTAAAATTTTCAATTTGTTTGTTACTAGTGTATAGTAATACAATTATTTTTTGTATATTGATCTTATATCAGTTGCAGTAGCCTTTTTGTAGAATCCATCACGTTTTCTACATAGATAATCATGTCACAAAGGACAAAGACAATTTTACTTCTTTCTTTAAAAATCTGGATTCCTTTTATTTGTTTTTCTTACCTGATTGCACTGGCAAGGATTTCTAGTAAAATATTTAATAGAAATAGTGAGAGCAAACATTCCTGACTTGCTCCTGATCTTAGGAGAAAAACATTCAATCTTTCGATATTAGCTGTAGATTTTTCATAGATTTTTTTTGTCAGATTGAGGAAATTTTCTTCTACTTTTAGTTTGTTGAGGGACTTTTGTTTTTTAAAATATGAATATATGTTATTATTTTTCTATTTTTCCCATGTGTCTATTGAGATAATAATATGGTTTTCATTTTCAGTTAGTTAATGTGTTAAATTACATTGATTGATTCTCTAATATTAAATCAACCCTCCATTCATGGGATAAATGCCACATAATCTTCATATATTATCCTTTTCATATTTTGTTAGATTTGATTTGCTAAAATTTGGTTAGAATTTTTGTATCTGTGTTCATAAAAGATATTGGCATGTAGTTTTCCTTTTTTGTCTTTGTCTAGCTTTGTTATTAGGCATGCTTATCTCAGAAGAAGTTGAGAAACATTCCTTCCTCTTCAATTTTGTGGAAGAGTTTTCTAAAATTGATATTATTTCTTCCTTAAATGTTTTATAGTGCATGCCTGCTGGTGATGAATTCTTTCAGCTTTTGTATATTTGAAAATAGTCTTTATTTTCACTTTATTTTTGAAGACTATTTCACTGGGTATAGAATTCTAAGTTGACAGCATTTTCACTTTTTTTAGTACTCTAAAGATGTTACTCCATTGTCCTTTCACTTGCATCATTTTCTATGAGAAGTCTACCGTCATCCTTACATTTGTTCCTCTGTACGTAGTGTGTCTTTTTTGTCTGGCTGCTTTTAAGATTTTGTCCTATGCTACTGGTTTTGTGTATGTTTATTATGATGTGCCTTGTTGTAGTTTCGTCATAATTCTTGTACTTGACTTTCATTGAATTTTTTGGATCTGTAATTTTATAGTTTTCATCAAGTTTGGGGGGCAGAATTTAGCCATTGTTCTTCAAATACTTTTCTGTCTCCCTTCTCTTTTGGGGATTCCTAATTACACTTATATTAAAAACATGATGTCCCATAATTCACTAATACTCTTCACTTTTTAAGATTCTTTTTTCTCTGTTTCATTTTGGATGGTTTTTATTGCTCATTTCTTCAAGTTCATCAATCTTTTTTTGGTAATGTCAAACCTTCTATTAACCCCTTCATCTCACAAAATGTATTAATAACTTTCATCTCTAGAAATTTAATTTTTAAAGATATGTTTCATGTCCTTCTTAACTTTTTGAACATACGGAATACTGTTATAATAACTGCCTCAGTGTCCTTATCTGTATATTCTAGCATCTGTGTCAATTCTGCGTTGGTCACTAAACATAATTTCTCACTAAGAAGAATGAGGGTTCCTTGGAGAAATGGCTAATTACAGATTTGGGACAAGAAATATCCAAGATGATCCTGGGGTATCTTCTAGTGCCAGAAAAAAAGGAAGTAATAAAAAGCCTATTGCTACTGAGTTTTCATTTTTGCTAGGCCTTTTCCCCTAAGAGATCAAAACAAATCAAGAGTTCATGCTAATATTTACAATTTGAGTTTAACACTATAGGACTTCTATTTAAATTCTTTGATTTTATGTTTGTACCTCTTTTCTAATGCAGTTAAAATAAATATGCATATAAAAGTATGCATAGTGAAATAACATGATGTCTGGGATTCAGTGTAAAAACTTCAGCATAGACAAAAACACACACAAAAAAGAAAGATAAACAAAATGTTACAAAATTTTGATAACTGTTGAATCTGGGTAACAGGTTTATGGGTGCATCATAGTATTCTATGTGTGTGCTTGAAATTTTTTAATTTAATTTTTTAAAGAGAGAGACAGAGAATTGAGAAAGGGAGAGCCTCTTGCCTAATAAGATGGCAACCTCCTACTTTCTCATTCCTCTTTCCCCACCCATACTTTTGGAACATTAGCTTGTGTTAATGTTTTGGTGTTCAGAGCCATCATCATTTTTTAACATTAGGGATTTTTTTTTACTTTATTAGAATTCAAATAATAAATTTAAGAGGATTTCAACAGTTCTAGGTGTTTTATAGTAGGAGGGATTTCAGGTAATTTAATTCATCATATTTTTGGAAATGGAGGTTTTCAGCTATGCTTTTAAAATAGGTTTAATTGTTTCTTAACACACAGGAGGCAGTCTATAAAGTGGCTATCTCCTTATCAAATACTGTCTTACCAATACGTATCATTGGTGCCCAAAAAACAGAAATGAGTGAAAGTAACCCCTGTCCTTATCTTAGAAAAAAATAATTCAAAACATATTTCCTACCTTACATGAGTTTTTATAATAATCTGTGAATAAAGAGACTAACACCATAATATTTTTTTTGGGGGGGAAGGAGCATTACAAAGTATTTTATTCCAATTTTATCTCAAGAGTAGTGATTGTATAGAACTTAGCCAGGTAAGGACAGACAATATCATCTCAAGCTGCATGGAGTCTAACAGGTTATAGAGCATTATCTCATTTAATCCTCACAATGACCTTACAGCACAGAAAGTATTGTCATTCTGCATTGATAGACAGAGTGACTGAAGCCCAGAGAGGTTAAGGGATACAGCACATCTCACACATTAAATGCCAGGGCCAGGACTTGAGGCCTCAGGGTGACACCACCCCACAGAATCTTTACTGCAAAAAGCCAGGCTGTCTTCTTATAATGGTTGCCAGTGTATTCATTTTCAAAACCTAAATCAGCTAAGATTTAAAAGAAGGAAAAAAATTGGAGAGAAAGTTACCATTAGCTTCAAAATCCAAAGAAAGGAGTGGATTCTCTTGTTTTAGACCAAAAAAAAAAAAAAAAAAAAAAAAAGTGATGGTGATAGGAGGGAATAATCCCCAAAGGAAAAACATCATCACCTTCTCCAGGCTTGGGGAGATGGTCAGGTATCTGCATGCCCTTCCATGCTTCTGGGAAAACAGTCCGCACACATATTCTTCAGACAGATGTGAATGCTGTTAATGGGCGCCCCTCTGCAAAGCGCTGACCAGCCTTTGCCTGCTCTGTCATTTTCATCCAAACATTTAGATCTGTGGCTAGGTAGATATTAGTGGCTGGGTCAAAAAGACACTTCTGGTATGAAATATTTATACTTCATTGGCCTCTGGGTCTGTCTGTGTAGTTGTGCCAAGCATTTTAATGGTTTTCATTGAGTACTCTTTATTCTTTTTCGGAGAGAAAGCTATTCAGGGGGAGTAGGGAACAGAGTACAAAATGCTATCTCCTCTAAAGACTTTGGGCACTTTTCCCAAAATAGAGGCAGAAGGGAACACGGGCCTCTGCCTGGCAAATAGTTTGGGATATTTATCGTGTAGTTCACTAGTGTTATTCTTTGCCTTTTGGCCTTTCTGATTGAAATTCCAATTTCGTCCTGATTTTGTAGAATAATCAAACTATTGGATTGGAGGGAAATTGCAATTCCTAGTACACAACAGCACGAGATGGAAGCAATGTAACTTTTCATTTGCAATTTAATTTTTAAAAAGTGCATTTATTTGAGTAATTCTTATCCAGTAGTTTTTTAAAATCTTTATTTTTATCATTACATAGTAATATATAGACTCTTATAAAAAACAAACAAACAGAAAGTCCCAAAAAATATAAAGAAGAAAACAAAAACCACCCATAATCCAACATGCCCCCCAAAAAGTTTACTGATTTTAAGTGTGTTCACTTCTAATATTTTGTATGCATTTTTACTTCTCTTAAAAATTTGAATTTTATTATATATGAGATACCATTTCTATACCTAACTTTTTATAAGTATTATATAGTGAGCATTTCCCTGTTACTGCCCTTCTTGTAAATGTAATTTTTAACAACCCTCATTATTGCAAAGTATAGATGGTCATAATTTATTGGATGAGTCCCTCATTGTTCAATTCTTTTTCACTTTGGCATGTTAATAAAATCATGGTGTGCATTTTATATTTGTATCTTTGTTCACATCTTTGACTATGTTTTTACCATAATTTCCTAGAGGAGAAACTATTGAAACAAAGGATAGGCACAATTTTAAGGTTCTCGTTAAGTATTTAATTTTTTTTTTCCGAAAACAACTCCCCAAGTTATCCTCCCACAGGTTGCGCACGGAGGGCTGGATTCCCTGTACCCGGCCCGGCATTGCCCCAGGTCCTTGGCTCACCCCTTGCCTCCACTACTGGAGAAGAGAAGGGGAGAGCTCTGTAGGCTCCAGGTGAGGTTGCCCCTCCCCTGGCGTCCAGCCCTCTCCCAGCAGGGTCCTCCTGGGCCAGTGTTCTACATGTTTCTCCACGTGTTTCTTCCACACCTTCAGCGACAGGAGCAAGGAGGAACTGCAGAGATCTAAGTGCTCCCGGAAAGACCCTCCCAATAGCCTCCTCCCCAAGCAGCACTCCATCACTACAATCTGCCTCTTTGACCAACAGAACCACTCCCATCCTGTCCTTCACCGCAAGTTCTCGGGTCCTCTGTCATCACCCAGACTCATCCCTGCACAGCTCAGCTACCCGGACCCACCCTCTACCTCTCCCCACTTCTGAAGACCCCCAGTGGGTCATCAGCTAAATCTCCTATATCCTCAACTGCCTGCTTGGTCACTCCTGTCAACTTCTTGTTCAAACTAGAAACTGGTTCTCCCCTGATGACACTGGGTTCCATGCAGCCTTTTTACATCATAGCTCATTTTTTCTCTCACATATCTTGAATCATTTCATCTGGAGTGGTGGATATACACTGCTTTTCCTCCACCGATGCTTCCAGAACATTCTCCCTCCCTTCTCTCTAAGTGCTCTCAACTTTGAAACTCATGTTGCGGAACATGGGCTACCCCTCCTGGCTTCCATCTTCTACTTCTCCCTGTAACACTTCTCTTCATTTATTAAAGATTTTTAGCCTGTGCGGCCTGTGCCCTGTCTCTAACACAACTCATGTCATAATTCTTGGTGATATCAACACCCACATAGAGGGTCTTTCCACTGTTGTAGCCTCTCAGTTCCTTGCCCTCCTCTCCAACGCTGTTGTTCTCCAACCCACCATCAACTCCACCTCACTCAGCTACCCACTCATGTGGTTCCATCCTATGTGGTGTCATTCCCAACAACTGTATCTCTGCCATAATCTCAGCGTCAAGCACCCATGCACCAGCTACACACTCTTCTCTTTCTACTCACTCTCCAGTATCTCCAAGGCCAATAATCCATAAATTCTACTCTATTCTACGCATGCCTAAAACCTTAGAGTTGCCCTTGCTTCTTCTCCCTTATGCTCTATATATCTGCTTGGCTGTCCCTTGAAAATGCAGATGAACCAACCACTCCACAGTTACCATCTAGTCTTCATACCTTCCTCTCTGCCTGGGTGACTGCAGCTGTCTCCTCCAAGTACCCGCACTTGCCCCCAACACTGCAGCCAGAGAGACCTTCTTAAAAGGGAGTTAGGTCACATCTCACCTCTACCCAGAACCCTTGAATGGATGCTCATACAGAATAAAAGCCAAAGTTGTTTTTGTTTGCTTGTTTGTGTTTTTAATGAACAGACTCTGTTTCTTAGAGCAGAACACTAAAGTTTTTACAATGCCAAGGCCCTAGTGCTCATTCCTGTCCCATCCATCCACTCCTCCAATCTCACCTTCTGCCTTTCTACACCGTGCTCCCTCCCCTGCAGCCTCACCTTGTCCTGGATGTTCCTTGAAGACACCAAACTTCTTCCTGCTTTGAGGTCTTTCCTTGTCCCACTACCTGGAGTGCTCAGCCCTCAGCCGCAAACCTCCATTTTCCATTTCCTCAGGTCTCTGCTCAAATGTTACCTTGTGAGAGATGCCTTCAAAAATCTCTCCATATAAAGTAGCAACCACCTCCACTGAGAACCCTGCACCCCAACACAATTTACCCTGTTTTCCTCCTTTCTTTACTCCTTCCTTCCTTCCCTCTCTCTCTCTTTTCCTTTCCCTCCCTCCCTCTCTCTCTCTCTTGTTTCTTTATTAATAGACTTTACTTCTAGAACAGCTTTAGGTTCATGACAAAATTGAAAGGAAAGCACAGACTTCCCATATACCTGCTGCCTCCCCCACTATTAACATCCCACACACGAGAGTGGTATATTTGTTACAGTCCGTGAACCGACACATTTTCCCCTCATTGTAGTTATCACCACCTGATATGCTATTTATCCAATCGTTTGTTTATTGTCTTTTACCTTCTCCTCTAGAATGGAAACTCCCTGAGGGCAGGGGCATGGCTGATTTCTTTTACCATGGACTCCCCAGGCATGCCTGGTGGAGCAGGCACTCAAAAATATATTTGTTGACTAAGTGAACGAAAAATTTGATAGGTAAACCAAAAAACTTTGGTATTTTGTAGTTTTAATTTGCAGTTCTTTGATTACTAATGAACTCAAACATCTTTTCACGTGTTGGTTAGCCATTTGTATTTTTTGCAAATTGTCCTATATATTTTTACCTATTTTTCTCCAGGAATGTTAGTATTGGCCTTATTAATTAAGTGCTTTACCTGTTAAAGATATTAATCTTCAGTGTCATATTTAGCCAGTTTGTATTTTTGCCCTTAATTTTGTTTATACACTTTGTGTATTTTGCTTACACGAGTTTTAAATATTCTGTGGTTAAGTATGCCAATGATTTTAATATTTGCTTTTTTCCCCATTATGTTTATATTTAGAGTACTCTCTCTCACTAGGATGCCAGTTAAATAGTCACTGACATTTTCTTCTAATTCATTCGCTCAATAAATACCAAGCACCATTGGAACCAGGCTTTATTTCACAAGCTAGGAATGAAACAGTGAGCAAAAGTGACAAAAGAGCTTGCTCACTCGGAGTTCACTTGCTCATATTTTGTTATTCAATGTTCTATGTGTAGCTCTTACATTCCACTAGAAGTTTTTAAAATATAAAGTACAAGGTAAAGGTCTAACTTTGTCTTTTTTCTTTTTTAAAGTAAACTTTTCTTGAAGTGTAGCATTAATACAGAAAAGTGCTCAAATTGTAAACGGACACCTTGCAGGATTTACCAAGCACACCGTTGCAGCCACCACCCAAGTACAAAGCAAAGGTGACCGGCACCCCAGCAGCCACCCTTGGTCATTGATTCCTCTCCAGAGGTCCCCACGCTCATGACTCCAATCATTATAGAATAGTTTTGCCTGTTTTTGAACCTTATATCAATGGGAACTTCCAATAAATGGAAACATTAGTTACTGGCTTCTTTTGCCAACCTTATGCTTATGAAGTGCATCCATGTTATTGAGACACATTTCTTTGCAATCATTTGTAGTATGTGCATCTTTACAATGTTCAACATTCCCATTCAGCATCATGGTGTAGATCTTCATGTAATCAAATCTTTTGCATGTGTTAGAAAATTTAGAGAATACATTTTTGATAGGATTGTAACTTGGTACTTTATGGCTTTGGGTGCCATTAAGAATAAATTTTCCAGCATTTTTTCATCTGGTTGTTGCCGATAAAATACCAGTGATTTATATATATGTATATATGTAAATATACATACATATAAAATATATATTTATGTCATTTTACATACAAAATATTTAAATCAGCTTGTCTTTGATTACTGGTAAGGTGAGCATGTTTCCATATGTTTATCAACCACTTTACTTTTTATTTTTTTAACTGCTTCTTGTTAATTTTCACAATTCCTTATATTGATTTCCTTGTTAATTTTAACAATTTTTTATATTTTAAGGAGGTCTTTGGAATATATTGTATAAAGTTTATCTTTTCTCTTTAACTTTTTGATTATATTTTTGACATATATTTAAAATGTGTACAGGCAAATCTATCATTTGTTTCTTTTGTGACACCCTCTTTGCATTTATTTTTAGAGAACTTTGCATTAAATGATCTATCCTCCCTCCCTCCTTTTTTTTTGAACTAATGCCTCTATCATATACTATACATATTTGTGTCTGTTTATAGACTTACTATTTTATTTCATTGGTATGGTTAGGTATAGAATTGTACAATTTAAATTATTATGGCTCTATAAAACATTTTGATTTCTCTCAACATGAGTCACTTTCCCTTATTTTATCTTTCCAAATAATTTTGGCTGTTCTCATTTTTCCTTGTAAGTGAAATATTTGTATCATTTCATTGAATTCCAAAAAAAGTAAAATCTTTTTGGATTTTTAATTGGAATTGCATTAAATGTGTAAATTAACTCAGAAGAGTTTATATCTTCCCATTGTTTGTCCTCCCATTTGAGAAATTCTGTATCTCTTTATTTGTTCAAATATTCTTTTATGTCTCTCATTAAATTTTTTATATTTCTTCATTTCACTCCTGCACTCTTCTTGTTGGGTCTATTTCTAGGGATTTTGTATTGTTTTGCTATTTTGAATTTAATTATTCTTTTAAATGTATTGTCAGTTGGTTATTAGTGATATATAAGGAAAGGCTTTTTAATATTGCTATAATAATGATAGTTAAACTTTATAGAGTGAAATAAGGAAAGGCGGTGTGTAGCATGTTGATTAGGACAAAGGATTCTGGAGTCAGATTGCCTAGATTGAAATCCCAGTTCTATTACCAGCTGCGTGATGTTCACCCGACCTTTTCTGTGCCTCGGTTTCTTCATTTGTATAATGTGGGTGATACAGTACTTGCCTCATAGGATGCATGTAAAGCGATTAGGTTATACTCAGATTTCTTTAGAAAGACAATCATATAATTTATAAGTAATACTTTTTTGATATTTTTATTATTTTTCTTATATGTCTTATAATGGAAATTTCTAAGAAAATGTTACCAATAGGAATGGTAATGAACATCCTTATCTGTTTCCTGATTTTAAGGAGAACATCTATTTCATTGTTAACTATGCTGTTGAGTATTTGTTAATTAATAGGTTTTATTGGGAATGAATGTTGAATTTTACCAAATGCTTTTTTAGTATCTGTCGAGATTATCATATTTTCTCAAACTGTTTTGTGTGATTAATTATATTATTAGTTTCCCCATATTGAACCATCCTTGAACTCTGGGCATAAATTATCCTTGGTATGATACATTCTTCTAATATATCACCAGATTTGATTTACTAAAACATTTTAAAGTTTTTCCTCTCTACTTATAAATTAGATTGGTGTATACTTGCTTTCTTTGTTCTAGTTTCATCAGGCTTGTTAATAAGATTACACAGATTCATAAATTTATTTGGAAATATATACATATTTTGCTGTATTCTGAAATAATTTATTTAGTGTGAGAATTAATCTTTTGTTGAAGGTTTGAAAAAACTAACCTGGTAAAATGATACACCTATCTCAGCCTCCTACTTTCTTGAATGTAGTCTTTGACAACTTGCTTAATGTCTTCTGTACTTATTGATTTATAAGGGCATCTACTTCTTATTGAGTTAATTTATGTTTTCCTAGAAAATTCAACTACATGTTATCTACAAGAGGCATACCAACTCATAAAAACTAAAAGACTGGCTCAACTCACTAGAGAAACACAAACCAAACAGAAAATAAATATCACAAAATCAGTCCAATTAAAATTCAAGGTGAGAAGAATTAATGGGTCACAGAAGGTAATATTTTGTTGATAAAGGATATTATCTTCAGGAATAATGTAGGTAACAGGCATAAATGTTAAGCCCTAAGTCATGTAACCATGTCGTATAGAAAATAAAACTTGTTCAAAATATAAAGATTAATTAGCAGGGGAAAAAAGTGGTAGGAAACTTTAAAACATGTAACTCATTTCTTAACAGATTGAGTAGGCAAGCATAAATGAGAACGAGGAGGTTGAATTATTCTCTAATGTTTTCAGCAGGTAGGCTTGGCCAGCCCACCTCCAGCCTAAACGCAGGGGCTAGTGAGCATTCATCAGTCATAGCTCAGGTTTACCAGCATGGCTCCTAGGCCCGTTTCTCTGCCTTGGGGACTGAACGGGACACTGAGAACTACCTCCTCCAGCGTGTACTGCTGCAGGCGGCTCCCCCCCCAGCTCCCCCCTCCCCCCAGAGTTCTTTCTTATCACCAGTCACCTCTCCCCAGAGCAATTTCCAACCATTCATCTGGGAACTGTCATCTTTTAACATTAGGGTGAGAGGTAGCAAGGCCGAGGGCCGGATAGGTAGTAGTCAGGCCTCCTCAAATAGCAAAACCCACTTGTAGAGGGCCAGAAACCCAGTTTCTGACTGGTACCGCCTTTGAGGCAGAGGGCCACGAGGGAACAGGAGACAAAATCAGCCATCTTTCTACCTTTTCAGGAAGTCAGCTGGCACAGCTTCAAGAAAGGAGAGAGTATGCTCTTCTCTCTTTCTTTCTAAAAATCCACTTGATCTCCTTTATTTTTCATTGAAACTCCTCCACGTGGTACCGTGTGTCCGCATGAAGACAGCGACTGAGCCCCACGAGGTGAGCTGTCCCTCTGGGGAGGCTAATGAGGGCTTGGGAATTGCAGGAGAAAGACACGAAGGGTTGTTAAACACCTCGCCTCTCGGTCCCCTCAAACACGCTACCCACGGCCCTCGCAGAGCCCCCCCCGCAACCGCGGCCGCTGCGCAGCTGCTGCGACGTTAGGTCTAGCGGTCTGCTGAAGAGGATTATGCCGAGGGAAAAACCAAAACAAAGCAACTTTATTTCCCTCCAAGGTGAGGAGCTGAAGGTCCCCTAAGAAGAGGGGGAACAGAAAGGGAGAGAACATGAATAATAAATGCAGGATTGTCTCATCCTTCACAGCGAACTCTCTTCACGGCTGCCGTCCAAACTGCAGAGAAAAGGGGGAACACTTTCAGTCCAGAAGGAAATTTTTCCCTGGTGCTCTTGTTTATAGCAAGTAGGTGTGTTACACAAAGGTCTGGCCCAATCCCAGCCTCCTTCAGGAGTCGGCTTTCTGGGATCCTTTAATTAAAAGTACCAAGGAACGATGTGAAGATGAAAGGCTTAGCAGATTTGGGAACTGCACCCAGCACGGCTGGTGGTCTGCCCGGAACTTGTGAAGGCCCAGGGGGGCCTTGTCCCTGCTTGCATGGGGGTCTGGCTCTCACACCTGCTTGGGAATTTGGAGGACAGTGTCAGGGAAGCTGGAAAGCCCAGGTGGCAGCTCTGGGCCGAGCTCCTGGAGACTGAGCCACACCTGCCCTCGAAATGCATCTGTCTGTGGATGCCTGTGAGCATAATTGGGTGCCCCGGCGCCGCAGGGAACTCCTGGGCTCAGTCCCCGCCGTGCACTTGCCGTGGTGACTGTGGCCTTCCCTCTGCCCCTGTGTTGTCAAATTCCCCACTGCCCCTAGGGTCCACTGTCCGTGTGTTTTTATTTCTCTAAGTCTGGTTGCAGCTTTCCACACTCAGAGCTCCTGTGACTTGTATCCTGTTTGTGATCCTGGAACTAAAGGCCCCAAGAGATCTTTTTAAGGAGAAATAGTTGTACATTCACCTACCCTGTGCTTGTGTCCCCAAGCACGAATGGGAACCTACCTCCTTGTCACAGGCTGCCTGGTGGCAGAGAATCTACCACACCTGCATTCACCCCATTCCGCACTCGTATGGATGTTGTTCTTACAAACTACATTTCCCGAGGCGTCACGGGTCTCTGGATACTAATGAGTCACATTAATAGTAGCAACCCATATTTCACAGGCTCTTGTCCCCTCAGCTCTCCTAGGACAGGAGTGCACCTTCCAAGAACGTCTGTGTGCCCTAAGGGGTGTCTCACAGGTGCTCACACGCAGCCCTCCCATTGTTCTGCCACTCCCTACCCTGTTGATGGCCACAGTTGGCTCCGACTCCTTGCTGAGAACATCCGGGTCCTCCCCAAGCCCTCAGACTCTATGGAAGTGGGGGTAACAGCCCTCCCTTACACCCCGTGTGACACTGTCACTCCTCCAAAGCAGAAGTACTCCAGGCCCCTTCTCCCAGAGCCCTTTATAAACCAACTCCTGCAGCACTTCCCGCAGACCCTCTGGCCCAGGGAAGGACCGTGCTGAGCTAGAGACCAATTTCTGACAGACACCGTGCTGGCCTCCTCATTTTAGCGCCCTTCTCAGCTACCTGCAACTTCACCCTCCTTCAGACAAAACCCATGCAAAATGATGCTGCTTGAAGCCACACATGAGTTTGTCTGTTAAATTTAGATCCTAGCTTATGTCCAGATTAGTACCCCGGTGACATTCTCACCTGCTGGCTAGTTACAAAATTCTTTAAAGGGTAAGGGCAGAAACAATCAGATCCTTAGTCAAATCGAGCGTTTAACTTCGCATCTTCTGAACCTTATTTTTTGGGGGCAGCTCCTTCCTTAGAGACAAGCACTCAGAGATCATCACTGCGCTGTCTCTGTAGTTCTGAAATACGTGCATGTCAGCGAATCCAGAGTATTGGTTTGATATTCCATATAAAAATGATCAGCAAGAGGAGTCCATTCTGTTCTTCCACCGATCCATAGGGTCAGATCAGACATTTATCAGCCAGATGACATAGGATACAAGGTTCTTTGGATAATATATATAATACAATTTTTTAAAAAAATGATGGAAGAGTTCTGTGAGCTATTTCATAGTCCAATTGACCCATGCGTTTGGCGAGCTGAGGGACCCTCTCCAGACAGAGCTCTGGGAGAGCTAGAAAGAGCTCGGCCTCTGGATTTAATGCCCCTCCCCGCAGACTAACTGAGTAGTCTTGGGCAATTCACATCACTCCTCTGAGTTTCTGTTTTCTCACTTCTAAACTGAAAAATCTTGCTGGGTTATTGTAAGAGTTAAAGAAGATTTAGTAGGCACTTGGGAAACGTTAGGTTTGGGAGCCATCATTTAGTCTGGAAACATTCTCTGGAGAGGACGCACATGAACCGTATGTTTCCCACCATGTCCAGGTCTGTCTTTGAAACACACCCCTCCATCTCCGTGTGTTTCTCTCTCACGCACACGCACGCACATGTGTGGGTAAGACCGTGGCCTCTACATCCAGGCTGCCAGGTCCTGGTGTCACACCCTTCTCACTGTGTGGCCTTTGTCACTTTACTGAGCTTATGGATGTCCCTTTCCCTCCTCTGTTAAATGAGGACGATTATGGGTGGTATGAGGATCAAATGAGTGAATATATTTAAACCATTAAGACAATGCCTAGAACATAAGAGAGTGTGCACGGTCAACTGTTATTATTCCTACCCATTGCTCATTATTCCTCTGGGGAAAGAAACAAGCAAACCGCTACTGGTGAGATCCCTGAGCTCCCATTCTCTTCACCGCTGACCCTCATTCTGCAGCCTCGTATGCACCTCTTGCTTCCATTCCCCCATCTGCTTTCCCTTCCAGAATAGCAGGTCCAAGTGGGTCTGCTGGGCACCTATAACCTAACTATGTCCCAGGCTCACGCAAGGCCAGTACCTGCAGCCACTAAACAAGCCACCTCCCTGACAGACTGTATGCAGGCAGCACAGAAACTGTCCCCTTGCCTCAGGTGGCCCCAGAACCTCTTTGTAGTGGAGGCCTGTGTGTTAATGAAGTTAACAAAGGAAGGGGGCCTCCCAGAATGTTTGTTTGGGCTACTGCCTGGAGGAGAGGACACTTGACTCTGAGAGACGGGGCAGAGTGTCCCCCATCTGCAGCATGCTGGGTCTGCGTGGCCAAGGAAGACGCCATCACCGGCAGCAAGGGTGGCTCTGACTCTGGCCTGCTGTCTACTCAGTCTACTAGCAATCAGTGGATTGCTAACAAACAGTCCCATAAGTGACCACTGGCCCACCTAACAGGACCTTTGGGGAAGATGCATGGACCAAAAGCAATGCCTATCTGTGCCAGCTGGAAGTGTGGGCCACTGCCATGGCTGCCGGTGACATGGATGCTGAGAGCAAGCCGAGTGGGGGCCAGAGCACTCTGGGGCAGAGAAAGAGGTGCCATGAGTGAAGGCAGAGAGGAAAAAAGGACTCATGGGTTAGACCTCCTTCTAGAACCTTCCACTCTTCCTCGGAAGACCAGTAAAAGAAAGCAGAAAGAGAAATCAGTTTCCTTTGACTTCTCTAAAGCAAGCATTCTTCAGAAGGGACAATGGATGACCCTGGTTAAAGTGGGTAAACCATCCGATGTTCACCCAGAGAGGTGTCTATTAATGGATGTAAAATGGAAAGATGAATCAGTGGGACCCATTAATATTTATGAAGAGTTGAACTGGGCAGAGTGAAACAGCCTTGTATATTGGATAAGAAAGGGAAAGGGTTGCATGCCATAGGATGGATTTGTTTGGTCAAGGTTTCTGTTTTGATCGCCGGGTAATCATATAGAGCAGGAACGTATGGTAGAGAAATAAAACCTATATCTAGAAGTTGTTGACTTTATGTACAAAAGTGCTGTGGGTACCTATTTTTGTGGACCACTCCATCGCAAAAATAACTTTGCATTTCGTACAGCTAGTTGTTGTGGAAAAGGAGCTCCGAAGAGTAAGCAAGTTTCCTACAAAAAGAATCCAAGCTGTTGAAACTACAATTAAGAAATGCAAAGTGTTACTAATTTTACTACTGATATGAAAAGAAATTTACAAGCAGGAAAGAAATTATGGATCAGGGCAAATTCTAACTCTAGAGGTTCAGGGATAGGAATTCTAATTATAACAGGACAAGAGAGGACTGTTTGGGGAAATTTCTGGAAGATGAAACAGGAAAGCTGATGGTCAAAATGATATTGGGATGAGAATAAATTGAGAAGCGTTTGCAAGGAACCAAGCTGGGTAATCATAAAAGGAAAGTCAAGGAGCAAGAGGAACCTGAACACCCGAATAAATAACAGAAACTCAGACCATAAAAGATGCCAAATCTAGAGTGCTAATGTTCAGAAGGTGTGGACAGATAAGTTAGAAGCCAAAACGCAGTTAACATTATCATGCAAAGGAACAGCAGGACTCTTAGCAAAAACAAGTGGCTTAGCATCAGACCAACACTGCTTTCCTTAGGTAGCTTGATCTGGGGAGAAAAGGCTGTTATCACCCCCTATCAAGGGTTTTCAGGCCATTTAAGTGAGCCCTCCAAGTAGGAGACACAGCAGATGATTATTGACCAACGTTATCTTTCAAGGGGGAGAAGCAAACTGACTTTACACATTAGTGTTCGTTAGCACTACGGAACCCAGATTACAAAACACTGGGAGGGGTTCTCATGAACACATTAAGCAATATTTGCAAATGTGTGCAGGTGAGTGTTGACTATCTGACCACTCTGGACCAGGAAATGGTTCTCAGCCAATCATGGCATGATTTCGTTTTCAAAGTTGGACACATGAATATTATTGTGACTAGCTAAGAACAGGGAGACATGGCATGTGAGACTAACAGATATCGCAGCTCTTAAGAGAAGACACAGACGTCAATCTAGCAGCAAATACTTATTGAGCATGCCTGGCACCATGAGAAAGGAAACCTCCACAGCTGGTAAAAGCCTTCCAAAAGTACGTTGCCAATTAATTTGCACCTTTCCACGAGGTGGGTGTCGTTAGCCCTCTTCGTTAATGAGAAAAAAATGAGATTCAAAGAGGTTAATTGAATTGGGGATCTCCCGATTTCTAGTTTTATATCCTTCCTGTGTACATTGCAGGCACTTCTTAGCTGAGTTACTTAAACAAGTTCTTTATCCTCTGTATTCTCAGTCGTTAAAATGAAAACACTAATACCCACCTGGTAAGGTTCGTGGAAGGATTAAATGAGAGAACGTGCATAAAAATGCCAGGCACGGTGCCTGACACATAGTAGGTCCTCAGCAAACTGTGTTTCTCTCCCTTTTCTTTACTGAGGCACAGTGGTAGACGGATTAAGCTGTCCAGCATGGATCGCACAGCCCAGCATGGGGCAAGATAACCTGCTGGATCTGTGCTCTGGGGCTGGGCTGCGTGAGTCTTTTTCCCTGGAGGGGCAGCGTGTAAGGCCTGAGAGGTGGGGAGGGCCTTGGGCAAAACCTTGATGGAGGAGCAAGATCTGCTCAGTGGTCAAGAGCTGAGCGGGTATAGAGAACAAAGACACCAAGTCAGGAAAAGACAGGGATGTGTGTGAGGGGCCAAGAGCTGCTACCCAGTTTGCTGAGCAGTGGGCTGGTGCTGGGAAGGGGTGGGAGCGGGGAAGAGGGAGCTGAGGCTTCTCGCGAGGGGAACTTCCGCGCTGAAGGGTTCCCACTGGATCCTATGAGCAAAGGTGAGCTATGGAAGGCTTGTGAACTTGGAGTTTCATCTAGTAAGGAGGTTAATCCAGTTCCAGTGTGTAGAATGGACTATCACAGAAGAGGGTTAAGAAACAGAGAAATTTTATATTTTATGAATACACAGCCTCTTTTATTACAAAATATATGTAATTGGCTTAATCTCATTTTAAATGGTTTGGGCATTAATTTTACTCTTGTAATTGATTATAGAGATTTAAAACTGTTATGTTTTTGATTTTGTGACATATGATGGTCATATCTAAAATTCAATTGATGTGAAAACTAGAATAAAACTCTCAATTATATTGTTGTTCCTAAGGTAAAATATAATCTACTTTAAGTCAATTCACTGTGTCATAAACTATCCAGGAATGAAACTTGATAAAAGGCAGAGACTCACTGCATATGACAATAATTAAATCTGTATTCAACGTGTATAGAAGAATGGCTGTAGGGGTAGGTAATTTGGAAGACTAAAAAAAATTTGACTTAAAATGACAGAAAATCATACTGAAGTTTGACACCCACGATCTATTTTGAGATATAGGGTTATGCCATGTATTTGAGAAAAAACAAAATCCAGTTAAGTGCCCAAATTATTAAATGAATTGTGCTCTCAGAAAGCAATAGACAAAGTCCATGTTTTGAATGTTGGAATACATTTTTTCTCAGGAACACAATATTGTAAATAGATGAAGGTTAAGTTCCCAGTCTATAAAAATCATATTAAATCACCATATAGCAGAAATATTCTATATTGGCAATCAATAGAATTGACTAATCTTTTCATAACCACAACAATAAAAAAGAAAATATTGAAGAAGTAATTTTTCAAAAAATAGAGGTAGAGTAGGTTTACTTATAGATGAAGAGATTGCTAAATAATTTTGTAAAGACTCTGAAGAGAATATCTGGGCACTTTCAAAGGCTTTAGAGTTAATAAACCTTATTCTTATTATGTCTACTTTATTATTTAAAATGTATGACTCTTCATTCATTCATTTATCAAGTATAACTTAGATACCCACAACTGGGTATTGTGCTAGTGGCTGGATATTTCAATGTAAAGAAATAGCTTCTAACTTAAAGAAAAACAACACTTGAAACTTTTACTAATGCATTCAGTCATTTACTTAACAGATATTGAGTGTTTGCTACTCTGAGTCTGTTATTCCTACACATATCAGCTCTTATTAAGCATTCATAGTTGACCAATGGAATAAAAAAGAAATGTTCCTGAGATAATGCCCAAAAATTCAGAAAGAAAAATGAGGAAGAAAAAAGAGGAGGACACGTGAGTGTGTGTGTGTGTGTGTACGTGTATTAGACTGTTTGTGCTGCTAAAACAAAAGAGCTGAGACTGTGTAATTTATAAAGAACTCTATTTTCTCCTGGTTCTGGAGGCTGAGAAGTCCAAGATCAAGGCACCAGCATGTGTGGTTGTCCGGCAAGGGCTGTTCTCTGCTTCCAAGGTGGTGTCTTGTTGCTGTGTCCTCCAGAAGGAAGGAATTCTGTGTCTTCACATGGCAGAGGGTGAAGGGCAAGTGAGCTAACACTGTGTGAATCCTCTTTTATAAAGGTTTTAATTCCAGGAGGGAGGAGCTCACATGGCCTAATCACCTCTTAAAGGCCCCATCTCTTAATACTATCATGTTGGCAATACCTGAATTTTGGAGAAGACACATTTAAACTATAATAATGTGTGTATATGACCTCAAAATCAATACTGGGCAGAAATTTTGTGGTCAATACATGGACATTCACATTCACAAAGAATGTGAATCACCTGATGTGCAGGTTCCCAGCTGAGGTCAAACAAGACAACACTCTGCCTTCTTGCTTCAGCTCTCATGCTGTAAACAAGAGTCCTCTTTGTGGTCTATTTAGTGCCATCTTTTTTGCATTTTTTGGCTCTTTGTTGGTGACTTTGCTATTTAAAATGTCTGCTTTTCATGCCCCACCCCTGGCCTAGTGCCGAAGTGCTGTCTAGTATTCCCAAGTGCAGGAAGGCTGTGAAGTGCCTTATGTAGAAAATGTGTGTGTTAGGTATGCTTCATTTAGCCATGAGTTATAGTGTTTCGGGCCATGAGTTCAATGTTAATGAATCATCAATGCATATCAAATTAAGTGTCTTTATACAGAAACACACATAACACAAGGTTATGTACTGATGGGCGATCAGAGGCTTGTAGGAACCTAACCCTGCGTTTCTCCTAGGAGCAACGCTTCAGTGTTCCCTAGTTCAGTGTTTGAAGAGACTTTATAGACTGTAACTACTGTGAATAATGAGAATCAGCTGTACTTTTAAAACATTTCACTGGTTGCTATGTGGAAAAATGGATTGCAGTGGGGCAAAGGAGATGGCAGAGAGACCAATTCGAAAGCTTTGGCAGGAGCCCAGCCCAGGAGCTTGGACTCAGCTGTAGCAATGGTGATGGAGAGAGGGGGATGGGGGTAGAATGTTTCTTAGGGGAAGAGGACAGATTTCCTGTCTGCCCAGTCAAAGCACACTCTCAGTCATCATCACGTTGCTGTATTGAAAATTCCTGGATAGCTTTTCGCTATCCGACATAGTCCTTGTTTATTTATTAATTTGTATTTGTTTTCTTCTGCTGGAGTGGAAGCCACGTGAGAGCATGTGCCTTATCTGTCTTCTTCGTTTCTGTACCTGCAGTGCCTACAGCAGTGGGTCACCCAGACAAGCACTCAGTAAACACCTGCCAAACGAGTGGACTTGCCGAAGGGAGCAGTCAGAGGTTGAGGAATGAGAGTGATTAAGAGTACTGGGCATGTGAGGAATAGGAGACAGAGAGTAAATTAAGATGGTTTTGGTTAACTTCTTGAATATTCCAATCACAAAGATATTTTGCCAATAAGAAAGAGCAGGCCAGGGAGGGCCAAATATGGAGAATTTAAGTCTTCCCATAACTCAAGAATATTTTTAAGTTTCTGGGTAGATTGACCACCAATTCGTTTGTGTCTCACATTAAGACTTTGTCATACAAGAAGAAATCGCATGGCTGGTGTCTTAATGCTAGGGCTACCATGACAAAATATGACAGACTGGGTGCATTAAACTACAGAAGTTTATTTTCTAACGGTATGGAGGCTGAAAGTCCAAGATAATGGTGTTGACAGGCTTGGTTTCTCCCAAGGACTCCCTTCTTGGCGTGCAGATGGCATCTTCTCACTGTCCTCACGTGGCCTTTCCTCTGTGCCTGCAGAGAGAGCGCCAGTTCTTGGTGTCTCTTTCTCTTCGTATAAGGACACCAGTCATACTGAATTAGGACCCACCCATATGACCTTATTTAAACTTAATGACCTCTTAAAGGCCCTATTTCTAAATACAGTCACGTTCTGAGGTACACTGGGGGTTAAGACTTCAATAAATGAATTTCGGAGGGTGGAGGGGACACACTTTGGTCCATCACAAATGGCCTTAAGAAGAGCCAGGGCTGTTGCAAGATCGTTTGCCCAGATGGAGATGCAACAGCGAAGCAAGAGCCGTCCGCAAAGGGTACTCACGGGCTGCCCAGGCCAAGCTCAAGCGCAGGTTTGAGGACATTCGGGAGCCTGGCTCCCAACACCAGCCTCCTGCAAGTGTAAGTCAGCGTTCCTCTGAACCCTGGTTGCTTACTCGAAGATATTTTTAAGTGTCCCCAGGCTTTGAAAGGGGAACTGAATGTTCTCCCTGCCTCAGCTCCCTGTTGCCTAAAAAGCATGTGATGGAAAAACCAGGCTGGGCTGAGGACAAAGTAGGAGCGAGCGCGCTCCCGGGCCCTCTCGCTGGTTTATGTTGCGGTCGGTGGTTGCCGTGATTGGGCTTCTCAGTGGTGATTGGTATGATCTGGAGACTGGTGTTGTTAAGCAGAGGTTTCAGTGACGACTACAGAAAATAGAAAATTACTGTAAATAAGGTGGTATTTAGCTGTTTTTAATTTAGTACAGCTCATTATACCATGGCCAAATGAAAATCTTGACATTTGGAGCAGGAAGCGTGTGGCTAGGGGGGTGAGTGGACTCCAGGCCCGGCTGCTCCACTGAGTGAAAGTTGTTCATGAGTCTTGCAGAAGCCAGCCACACAGACATGGGCTTTAGAAATCAACTCTGGAGATTTCTTCTTCCCAACAGAGCTCTTTATAAGCTTCCTGCTCTGCTTGTCAATAAAGAGACAGGAATGGATGCACTGGGGTGAGAGGGTGGACCTCTCCAACGCACCAGGCCCAGGCAGCTCGTTCTAAGGAGATGAGGCCAGTGGAACACACCGTCCTTACTCCAAGGCCCTCAACCGTGAAGGTCAGATGAACACAGAGCCTTGACATCTCTAAGGCCAGGCCTACCTGCTCTCCAGACGGCTTAGGAAAAGGCAAGGATTTTCCTGGATTGCTCCATGACTGGCCTGATAAAGCAGTCACCCAAAAATTGAACTTCAGAAAATTTAGAGACCTTAGCACATCATCCACATTCAAGCTGAAAGAGCTTTGAACATCGTATGCGTCTCTGCAATAATCCCACCGGAATTCTAGCCTCTATTTGAAAACCGCGAAGTTAAAAGAACATAACATAGAGAAATAGGAGTATGGCATAGTAGTGAAGAGAATGGGCTTTGGGGTCAGGTGCCCTGAGTTTACATCCAGGCTCTGACACTTACTGGTTTTGTAACCGTGCGCAAGCGAGGTCTCCTCTCTGTGCGTAACGATAGTGCCTACCTCTTGGCAATGTCGTGAAAATACACACGGGAGAGCTGGGGACGGTGGCAGCCATATGTGACAAAGGAGGCTTGTTATCATGATTACTGAACAAAGGCTCCTTTGGACATTTCACTGGGTTAAAGGAGAGTGAGACAGAGACAGAGAGAGAGACACACACAAAGAGACAGAGAGAGTGTGTGAGAGAGATAAGAGAGAGAGAGAGATTGTGTGTGTGAGAGAGACACATACAGAGACAGAGAGTGTGTGTGTATATGAGAGAGAGATTCAGGGAGACAAAGTATGTGTGTGAGAGACACACAAACACACAGAGAGAGAGAGAGAGAGAGTGAGTGAGAGAAAGAGAGGCACAGGCAGTCTGTGTGTGAGAGAGAGAGGGAGAGAGGGAGCGGGAAGAGAGGCTGTGTATACTACCTATTAGGTAGGAAGCAAGGGAAGGGCAAACATCACTGTGAACACTATAATATTAAAACTCTTTCCAAGTGTGTGCCAGCGGCTTGGTGGATAGACCATGCTATTTTCCCCTCTCTAAATGCAATGCGTTATATGTCCCACTTTCTGAGGCTCTGTGGTCTTGAGAAATCCAGGAAACACCTTTACCTGCCTTGACTCAGTCTCACCTTCTTCTCTTCATCTTGCCGGCTATCCCTGGCTTGGGGTGACCAGCCACCAGCCCCCAGCCTCTCAGAGTGAGACCCCCATCGCCAGAAAGCTTTCTTCTTCCCAGCGTGTGCCTCAAAATTTCCGGGAGCTTAGGCCTTAGAGAGATTCGCTGGTGTATGTCTTACAAGGACACTTGCTGATTTGAAGGAGACGTCCATTCATGACTCTGGGAAGGAAGGTGGGCAGTAAGGAGGGAACAGAAAGGAGAAGAAAAAGGAAGGAAGGGAGAGAGGGAGGGACATTTTCAAAGTTTGCTGTAAAGGAAGAAAAAATGTAGTGAAGTGAGCCTCTTCATGTAACTATATATGAAAATATGAACATTTGTCATAGCCAGGATAAATTTAACATGCAGAAAAATATACACACTAGAATGTTAAAGGCAGCAGGGTACAAAATTGTAACACAGTATGATTAGAACAATGTTAAAACCAAACAAAAAATAGATGCAGGAAAAATGGTCTCACAGAAATACTTTCAAAGGGTTAGCAGTGGGGGGCTTTGGGAGGTCGAGGGGAATTTTCTTCTTTCTATACAGTGGAGAGAATGAACAAACCGATTTGAAAGAGAAAGCTTGCTACACTAAGAGTGCTCCTTTCCACCGGCCACCCTTCACTATCCCAAGAGCGGGGCCGTGAGGGAGCCTGGCCCTTTTTTCATTGGTCTGGTTCCTTCCAGGTTCCAGCTTGTCCCACCACATGCCAAGCCACCTGCGCAGTTTCCTGATGGATGCCTTTATGTCCCGGGACCTTCCTGCTCTGCCCTGGGTCAGAGGGCTGCAGACTCATCCACCTTGATTGATGACCACCGCCCACTCTTTCCCTTGCCATTCAGGGGCGGGGGACCTGGGGCCTTGCAGGTCCTTAAGTGCAGCCTTTCAACTGAATCTAATGCCACTTCTGATCTGACAGGAAGCGGAGCCCAGCCAGTGATGCGAGCGATGGGGAGCGGCTGTAAATGTAGATTAAGCTTCGCTCACTTGCCCTCCACCCACCTCCTGCTCTCCTGCTGTGAGGCCTAACAGGCCACAGAGTGGTACTGGTCTGCGGCCCGGGGGTTGGGGACCACAGATCTAGAGGATCAACTGAAACTGTGGACCTCCATGCTGCAACCACGTATCCAAATGCTTTCCAACAAAAGGCAGGCACAACAAAGTCATTAAGAGGTTAGTTAACTTTAAGATTAACAGTTTTTATTTTTTGAAATTATTAAGTATGTAGTAGTTAGATTTTTACAAAATAATGTATATATTTTAAGTATATTTAATTAAAGTTTCTTGAATGTGGCTTTATTTGATTATAGCTAAATTAATGTGGCTTCCAACAGGAAAAGGTTCCCGACGCCGATCTACCTCCTGAAGCTCTCTCACACCCTCCCTGCCACTCCCAGGCTCGGGGTTCATCCTCTAGTCCCTCTCACTCTTAGGACAGGGTGAATGGTTTCACCACGTGCTTCTCCCCACAATACTCCCTGTGCTCCACACAATAAGCTGTCATGCCTTGTCCCTAAGCAGCAACCTATATGTATTTCCGCCACAATCCTTATCTCATTAGACCAAAATTCCTGCTTCTTATGTGTCATGTCCCCCAAATTAGGAACTCTCTAAAGGTAGAGACCTTGTCTCAATCATGGTTGAAGCCCCAGTTCCTAACACAGTCCCTGGCACATGCCAAATTCTTAATCAATAGCATCTAATTGAGTCTGACCCTCCTTACCAAAAACTTTCCATGGAAACCCCTAGCCTGACTTCCAGAAACATCCAAAGATGGTTTAAACCTGCTTTCACCACCTCATTCCCTACCACCCCAAAACAGCCCCCAGCCCCGCCATGCTGGGTGGTCACTTCTCCCCAACATACCTTGCAGGTGTTCTATTCACTCCCTTTTTCTCCCCATGCCCAGAGCACCCTCCCATCTTCTGGTTTCCTCATTTCATTCCAGTTGTCCTGCAAGTCCCACCTCCAGCCCCAACTCCTCCCAAAGTCCCTCCTTCCAGCCCACTCAGCAGCCACAGCAGTCCTCCACTGCTTCCGGGACTTCTCACATGCAGCCTTTCACTTTGCTAATTTAACTTAGGTAAGCCCCTCCACAGCGTATTTCATGCACACTTGGACTGGGGGGCTCCCAGGAAGAGCTGTTGACTTATTTATTGGTGTAGGTCATCTGCTGCTGCGGAGGTGATTGTGTTGGGTGTGCCAGTTTTGGTTGCTGAGCTGTGGATCCATTTCTCATACAGGTGGTGCCTGGAGGGAGGGCCCCTGAACCTATGTGGCAGAGGTTCAGTCATCCCAGCCCTCCCCTGGCTGCTCTGCCCTTGCCTCTGGGTCTGCTACCACGGGACACTGGGCAGACAGTCAGAGAGGCGCTGCCACAGGTTGCTGAAGGACCAGGAAGACAGGTCCCAGTGGATAAAGGGCCCTATACCCTGTGGCCAGCACCCTGGTTTTCAGAACCCCCAATGGATCATGCAGAAGACAGGCTTTGTTGAATCCAGGCAAACTGTTCTTGCCCATGGGAAAGCATTAGGAATGAGAAAATTGTGTTTGTTTTCCTTCTCATTATAAACTTTCAGTGACTCCCCTCTGAATACCGTCCAAAGCAGTAAATAGCCTGGTATTTGAGAACTTACAAATCTGTCTTTCATTAATCAGATACCATCCAGGGCCACCCAGCCTGTACCTTTTACTCATTTGCAAAGAAATGGAAAATTCCTCTTTGAATGGGTGAATGAATGAATGAATCCAATGGTAACTGCTTTCCATTTTATCATATGCATTGCACTCTCTGGATTTATGAATAAAAGATGCTGTAGGCGGTCTGGCTCCAGCCAGCACTGAAGAATGCAGAGGACCTGATGGGAGACCAAATATCTCCTGTCCTTGAGCAGCTAGGGTGCTGTCATGAGTCACCTCTTCTTGGTATTCCCCCTTCCTTGTGGATGTGGTGTCAGCCGTGGTGCTTGCTGGCCTGAAGACAAGACTTGCTGCATGGAGGGGGGTGGCTGGGGACTTTGGAGTGGGTTGAGGGAAGCTGGCCTTGCATAGCTCAGAAGACCACGTGGGGATGAGACTTGCGTGTCTCTGGATCTGACCTTGGGCCCACTGTATGCAAATTGGGGCCAGGGCTCCTCACACTCCAGATATTGCAAAACGGGGCCATTCCCTCTGCCTAACTAGAAAGAGACCTGGAGCGGTGACTCATTCTCACTCATCGGAGAATCTGCAGCCCTTCAGCCCTGGCCTGAACCTCTGGCCTTCCACGTGCTAAGCCTTCCCTGCGTCTCTCTGGACAGCCTCAAAACCAAGGGAAGGAACTAAGAGAAAACACTTGAGTTTTAAAAACTGGACAGTAATGAGGAGGAGCGATTCTTCCTTCCCCCTCTGTCCTCTCTCACCCCCCATCCACCAACTTTTACCTTCTAGAAATGTCCAAGCTGTTTGTCACCCCTTGGGAGTAGCTTGTCTACTGTGCTTCTGCATTTGGGGCAGAGTGACAAGAAACCAAAGTGACCTCAATGCTCCGAGTTCCTAAAGTGCGTACTCAGTTATTTACTATGACAGTTGACAACAGCAGAATCACTCCGGGGCGAAATGCACTCTGAGGGATTTCATTCATCAGAGACGGCCCAGCTTTGTCCTCTCAGCCCTACCTCGGACTCCCTGCTCCCTCTCATCTCTGTAAGGCTTCCAGACGTGGGGTGCTGTATGTGGGTTGCTGGAGAAAGAAGAAACGTTTTCTTCTTTAATCCTTCCAAATTGCTGCAGCCCGTGCATTTTTCATAAGAAGGAAGCCCTGATGAATGTCACCAAGCCTGTAGAGACTGCCCCGCCTCGGTGGAGGGTTGTTACAGGATCCTCAAGTGCCACCACCGGTGTGCGGGGCAGAGCAGAGGTCCGATGTGTCGCCCACCCAGTGGGCCGACGATCAAAACGCCTGTGTGTTCCTGCAGACATTTCTGATTCAGTTTATATTTTAGAAGAAAATAAATGCACACAGACAGCGCTCTCCTGTTCTTCTCTCCCTGTCCTCTTCCCCCTCTCTGATACTGGAGCAAACCTTTCTCCCCTTCCTCCTCCTTTTCATGATGGAGCAAACCTTCGAGGTGTCAGTGGGGCTGCCTGGGAGGCCACAGATGCCAACTCCACACCTAGGGGCCTGCTGGTTCCGCTGGTCCCTGTGACCTTGAATCCTCTGGAGATCCAGGTGTGGCCAAACCTCTCTTCACTTCCCAGCAAGGCCTGCGACTGCCCAGCGTCATCCTGGATCCACAGTCATCCCAGCTAGATTAGACCCAGGCCGAAGACAGTCTGGGTCTTTTGATCAATGGCCTTTGGGAAACCTGCCCTTTTCCCACATAGGATATAGAGACATATGGGAGTTGCAGAGACCTGCCTACCCCTGGGGTTGTGCCCGGTGCTGGCATCCTGAAGATCTGCCTGGGCTCCTCCCAGCCCCGGGCTCACCCCGCGTGAGCTGGCATTGGCAGGCCAGCCCGGCCTCTCCGGGATCCCCGTGTGGCTTGGCCTTTGTGGAGGAGGCAGGCAGCCTGAGGAACTGGAGTTAAGCAACAGCCTCCCAAGGGCGAATTCCTGCCCCGCACCTGGTATCTGGTTTCTGAGCCAAGCCTGGGTGGCTGCGTTTCTGCCGATTCCTGACTGTGGCTGCGTGCTGCGTGCTGGCTCTCTGTTCCCGCCCGGATAGTCCTCCCCAGCAGAAGGGGTTCAGTCGGGGCCTGAGAGCTGCGAGCCTGGATGCAGCTCTGAGATACAAACACTCCCACCGATGTCTGGGCTGAATTCTCAGGAAATACTAAGACCCCTTACAGCCACGCTGGGGTCCTGTTGACCCTTCCTCTAGATTCAACCGAATCCACCTGGCCCGCTGTTATTGTAGACACTTGAAACAGGCAATGCTTGATACCGGGGTGGTTTACATTGCAGAGGGGTAGGGCATGGCATAATGTTTGAGGCTGGGACTTACCATGAGCAGAGCCTTCTTGGTCACTGTGACAGCTTTGCACAGCTTCACCCAGCATTTCTCAGATCACCCCGTGGGTGTTGGAGGGTTGTGTCTGACGATTTTTGCACGCAGGTTAGAAATGTATGAAAGATGGTCTGAATTTCTCATCCCTCTTCTAGAACAAACCTAACAGCCCAGACATCAGCAAGTTGCTGTTATTCGGTCTCCATGAGTTGGGAGGTATTAAGCGGAGGGATTCCTGTCCCCATCCCTGGTTTTACCTGAGATCCCAGAACCTGGCATGGACCATACACCCCGGAGTTTGCCAGGGACAAACCTGTTTAAGCCCGTCCTGGCATAATTATGAAAACACCCTCTGTTGCTTTCGAAAGTGAAAGTTGGACAATGAATTATGGAGTCACCCTCTGTATAGAGGACATCCCATTCGTTCCAGCTGTGTTCTTTCCAGATGCACAGAGAGCGTGTTAGGGCTGGAGAAGTTAAGGCTGAGAAAGGGAAGTGACTTGTCCACACTCACACGGTGAGTCAGTAGCAGAAGCATTGAAGAGAATCCAGGAGTTTGACTAATGTGCTACTCACTCCTGCCACCGCCCTGGTAAAGGGAGTAGAAAGGACAGGAGTCGTCGACAACAGGCCTTGGAGGAGAGAAGCCCGCGTGCCTACGCATGTGAAATGACGTCAGGAGACATACAAAGGGGCAGGTGCAAAATAATATTGCACAATGCAATTGACCCTTCGTGGGAGCCCAGGAGCTGTTGGTTGGTGGGTGAATTGAGGAGTTACAAAGTGGCCACAGTGGGGGCGGGAGGGGGGTGGCGGCGGGAAGGAAAGCAGAAGGTAGGACAATCAGGGGTGGCTGCAGGGAGGAAGCAGTGAACTCCTCGCTGTTGATCAAGTCCAGCCTGGGATGTGGTAGAGCAGTGGTCCCCAACCTTTTTGGTACCAGAGACCGGTTTCCTGGAAGACAACTTTTCCATGGATGAGGGTGCACTACATTTACTGTGCAGTCAAACCTCTCTGCTCATGATAATCAGTATTTGCAGCCACTCCCCAGAGCTAGCATCACCCCCTCAGCTCCATCTCAGATGATCAGGCATTAGATTCTCATAAGGAGCACACAACCTGGATCCCTCACATGCGCAGTTCAAAGTAGTGTCTGTGCTCTACGAGAATCTAATGCCACCACTGATCTGACAGGAGGCGGAGCTCACACGGTGATGCCAGCGATGGGGAGCGGCTGTAAATACAGATGCAGCTTCCCTCACTTGCACGCTGCTCACCTCCTGCTGTGCAGTCTGGTTCCTAACAGGCCACAGACTGGTACTGATCCGTCACCTAGGGCTCGGGGACTGCAATGGTAGAGGGTGTCCCGGCACTGTACAGGCAGAAGGACCTGGGCTACCTCCAATCTGCTGTGGCATTATTTATGGGGGTTGAGCTGGCTTCTGAAAAGGAAGTCTGCCAAGGAGAGAGGGGCGAGCCCGGCAGGAAGGGAGGAGGTGCAGGGACAGCGGGCAGACAGCACTGCCTGGAGCAGAGGGAGATGGAAGCAAAGAAACAAAGAATGTCTGCCCAGCATCCTCATTTTTTTGGTTTTATGGGAAAATGGTGAAACTCTTTCTTGTAAGCGGCGATTACAGAGGATGGGAGTAGGAGAGAAACCACAGTGATTTTTTTTTTTTCAGGACCAAAAAAATGTTTTCCCCAAACTAAACAAAGTTAGATTGAGAAATTCAACATGGTACCTTAGGGACCTGGTGGCTCATTGCGTCGCGGAGGGCCGCCTTCCCACAGGCGCCGGCCTCAGACTCTCATGGCTGCCTGGGGAGGAGAAAGGGACACTTAAATTTTTCAAGATCCAAACAGTCATGGTTCTCTTTCTGCAAAATAGTTTTGGTCGGCCTCTGGTAATGACAGTGGAGTCCCCTGTGGTAGCCCCTTTTGTGAGCCACCGCAGAACAAGCGTGGGTGCCCTCTGCCCCACCTGTTACCTGCCGAAGGCACTTCACCTGTTACCTGCTTCCAATAGGACAGCTTTATGGCCTACAGTGTGACTGCGTGTGTGCCTCTTGCATGGAAAGCCCCCAGGGGTGAGGGCTACTTTCTCTACCGAAAGGTGATTTCCCTCCTCCGAGGCCATGGGCCCAGCGCTTTAGTAGCATTAAAGAAACAAAGGAATCCCATAATTGCAAGATGAAACTTTGCCTTCAGAAAGGGACAGGAGGCCAAGTTCTTTAGGAAACACTGGTGCTGGGATCTGGGTGGTCTGGGTGGTATTAGTTCTTTAGTGCTTTCATTAAATGAAGCCATTCATTTCAGATCTGCCTTTTTTTTCTTTTTAACAAAACTGTAGGGGTCATTCAACCTTCTTTAGCAAATTACAGTGATTTTAAGCGAATAAAAAGAGTCAGTAGCCCTACCCACATTCTCCCTTGTCAGAAACAATATCTGATGAAGGGAAATATCCAGAGCCTGAAGGGAAAAAAAAAAAAAAAAAAAAACCAAATCCCAGCAACTGCTCAAGTGCATATCATGAGGTTGTATTTTTATTTACATGGGGTTGAATTTTTATTCATGTGAAATCCTCATTTTCAACCATCTGATTTGTGTTAAACCACTGGATCTAAATCTAGTCAGGTCTTGTGCCTGCAGACCCCTCTAATTAGTGTGATATATCTTAAATTGTTTTCAAATTGAGGTGGCTGTGCCTCTGGTTCTTATCTGAGGAGCCAGAGGCCTGGGGCTACCTGCACAGCCCCACTGGCTGAGATGTTTATCTTCCAGCATGGCTCTCTCTCCAGGGCTCTGCTGGGCAGGGGCTGAGCCCCGAAGCTTCTCTGGCTTCAGGTGGAAATCTAGGTCCTTGGCCAGCCCAGAGTGCTGGCGGGGGAGGGGTGGGTTTCAACAGGGGGTCTTAGTGCAGGGGAGGAGCAGGTACTGACCTTCTGGGCGGCCAGGCGTGAGGACTCCTGTGCCCACCCTGGGACTTCTGAGCTGCTGCAGGGTGTGGGATAGCCCGGCTTCCCCTGGCTGGCCATGCATGGCGTGTGCCAAACAAAGACTGAGGGAGGGACCTCAGTGTCTTAGACAGGAGCCAGGGGCCGGCCCACAGTCCTTGTACCGCTCGCACCCCAGGCCACTGCTGTGATCCTAGGACCTGTGTGGTCACTGGTGCCAATGTCCACGCTAATGACTCTAATGGCCATCTCTGTCCAGGTGAGGGCTGAATCCCAGCGCCAACATAACTTTCCCCAAGCCACCTAGATTAGGCGATTGGCAAAAAAGGAAAAAGAAAACAGTGAGGTAAAGATACCTTCAGTGTAATCTTAGCTTGTATTATGTAAATGTAGGGTGGGAGTGCTGGCCCCACCAAACCAAAAGGATTAGTGAAACAGTGCAAAGTGTCTTGCACCTTCTCAGAGGCATGTCAATATAAATTCCTACAGTGGTTCAACTCTACAAAGACAAATGATTTTTTTAATTCCATTTTGTTCATTGGTAGTTTTCCCCTTTAAAAAAAAATTACATATATTGAAGGTGTATAACATGATGTTTTGATATACATACACAGAGTGAAATGGTTACCAGTAAGCAAATTAACATATTCATCATCTCACATAGTTATCTTTTTATGTGTATATGGTAAGACCACGTAAAATCTATTCTCTTAGCAAATTTCCAGTAGACAATACAACATAACTATAGTAGTCCTCATGCTGTACAATAATACTCCTCTAGATTTATTCATCCTACATTTTTACCTTGAACCTACATCTTCCCATTTTCCCCTCTGCCCACCCCTGGTAACCGCCATTCCACTCTCTTTTCTACGTATTCAACTTCTTTTTAAAATTTCATATGGAAGAGAAATCATGCAGTACTTTTCCTTATGTGTCTCAATTATTTCACTTATTATTCCTCCGGCTTCACCCATGTTGTCCCAAATGGCAATATCTCCTTTTTTAAGGCTAAATAATATTCTATTGTGTATATATACCACAATTGCTTTATCCGTTTATCAGTCGAGGGGTACTTAGGTGATTTGCATATCTTGGCTCTCATGAATAATATTGCAATGAATGTGGGAGAACAGATATCTCCACAAGATGCTGATTTCATTTCCTTTGGGTCTATGTCCAACAGAGGGACAGTTGAATCCCATGGTAGTTCTATTTTTAGTTTTTTGAGAAACCTCCATACTGTTTTTCATAATGACTGTACCAATTTACTTTCCCACCAACAGTGTACAAGGGTTCCCTTTTTTCCACACCCTCGCCAACACTTGTTATCCCTTGCCTCCTTGATAATAACCATCGTGATAGATTTGAAGTGATACCACGTTGTGGTTTTGATTTGAATTTCCCTGGTGATAAGTGATGCTGAGCACCTTTTCATATACCTTGCGGGCATTTTTATGTCTTCTTTGGAGAAATATCTATTCAGTTCCTTTGTCCCCCTTCCCTTTTTTTCAGACAGGGTCTCACTCTGTCACTCAGGCTGGAGTGCAGTGGCACTTTCATAGTTCACTGTAACCCTGAACTCCTGGGCTTAAGTGATCCTCCCACCTCAGCCACCTGAGTAGCTGGGACTACAGGTGCATGCCACTATGCCCAGCCAGCTTTGCCCATTTTTCAATCAGGTTATTTGGTTCTTCTGCTGTTGAGTTGTGTGAGTTCCTTATATATTTTGGATATTAACACCTTATCAGACATATGTCTGGCAAATATTTTCTCCCTGTCTGTAGGCTGTCTTTTCATTTTGTTGATTGTTTTCTTTGCTGTGCAGAAGACTTTTAGTCTGATGTAGTCCCACTTGTTTATTTTTGCTTTTGTTGCCTGAGTTTTTGGTGTGGTATTCAAAAAATCATTGCCAACGCCAATGTCAAGGACCTTTCCCCCTATGTTTTCTTCTATAAGTTTTATAGCTTCAGATCTTAATTTAGGTCTTTAATCTATTTTGAGTTGATTTTTTGTGTATGTTGTAAGATAAGTGTCTAATTTCACTCATTTGCATGTGGATTTCCTGTTTTCCCATCACCATTTATTGACGAGACTATCTTTCCTCCATAGTGTCTTCTTGGTGCTCTTGTCAAAAATTAGTTGAATGTATATACTTGGGTTTATTGCTGGGCTCTCCATTCTGTTCCCTTGGTCTATGTATCGTGTTTCCCCGAAAATAAGACCGGGTCTTGTATTTATTTTTCCTCAAGAAGATACCCTAAGGCTTATTTTCAGGGCATGTGTTATTTTTTTTAAGTATAGTACAGCAATCTACATTTGTTCAAATATAGTTAAATCGTCTTCTTCTGTAACATCATCATAACTCTCCAAACCCCGAATTCCATCCTGAATTTCTTGCAACTCTATTTCCTTTAGAACCATTGGCCCCAATCTCTCATGTTTAGCAATAGAGCTCTCACGGGGCAGATGAGAAGGGCTGCTCATCTTCTTTACCGCTCCGCGACGAAATGCATGGGTTGTGCAGATATGATGTGTAGCCACGCCCATCACTAGGTCTTATTTTTGGGGTAGGGCTTATATTGCACAAATGCTTAGAAATCCTGCTAGGGCTTATTTTATGGGTAGGTCTTATTTTCGGGGAAACGTGGTATCTGGTTTTTATGCCAGTATCATACTGTTTTGATTACTATAGCTATGTAGTATAATTTGAAATCTGGATGTAAATGCCTCCAACTTTGTTTCTCTTTCTTAGGATTACTTTGGCTATCTGGGGTCTTTTGTAGTTCTATACAAATTTTACAATTGTTTTTCCTAGTTCTGTGAAAAATGTCATTGGAATTTTGATAGAGATTGCGTTGGACTTTAATATTGCTTTGGGTACTATGGACATTTTAATAATATTAATTCTTTCAATCCATGACATAGGATATCTTTCCATTTATTTGTGTCATCATAAATTTCTTTTATCAATGTTTTATAGTTTTCAGTGTTCAGACCTTTCACCTCCTTGGTTAAATTTATTCCTAAGTATTTTATTCTTTTTAATGCTATCAGAAGTGGAATTGTTTTCTTGATTTGTGTTTTGGATAGGT
The DNA here is from genome assembly GCA_008086735.1 of Cheirogaleus medius. NCBI lineage: Eukaryota > Metazoa > Chordata > Mammalia > Primates > Cheirogaleidae > Cheirogaleus > Cheirogaleus medius. The sequence goes on along the minus strand of VBSM01002153.1, from coordinate 39,695,590 downwards.
TCTTATTGATATAAAGAAATACAATCGATTTTTTTATATGTTGATTTTGTATCCTGCAACTTTACTAAATTCATTTGTTAGTTCTAACAGTTATTTGTTTTTCTTTTGTGGAATCCTTGGGTTTTTCTACATATAGGATCATGTCACCTGTAAACAGGGATAAGTTTACTTCTTCCTTTCTGTTTTGGATGCTTTTTTTCTTATCTGATTGCTCTGGCTAGTACTTTCAGTACTATTTTGAATAGAAATGGCAACAGTGTGCATCCTTGCCTTTTACTGTACCTTAGAGGAAAAGATTTCTGTTTTCCCCATTGATTATGATGCTGTCTGTGGAATTTTCATAAATAGCCTTTATTATGTTCAGGAAATTTCCTTCTATACCTAAAGATTTGAGAATTTTTAATCATGAAAAGATGTTGAATGTTGTCAAATGCTTTTTCTGTATCTATAGAACACTTTGGGAAAGTGACTTGCAGAGTGATTATCCTTAGTGCACTGATCCAAAAAAGGATCATGTGGTTAAGAACTGACAAATTAGCATAAGGGAAATGATCTCAGAGAGGCTGGGGATGGGTAGACAGATTAGCTTAGCTTCCAAGGTGGGGAATGTATCTGCTTGCAGTGAGAATTTATATATTGGGCCTTCTTAATTTTCTCTCCTTTCCCAAAGCTAAACTGTAGATTCTGCCTTAATTCTAGGACACTATCATTATCTACTCAAAGTGGTCAGCATTTAGACACTCAATGAGTGTGGATCAGGTGAAAGTAGTGAATGTAGCTTGAAAAAGATGAAAAAAAGGGCTATTCAACAAATGGTATTGGAGCAAGGGGCCAGCCATTTGGAAAAATAAATTAAAATTGAGCTGATTCTTACCTTACTCTTTACTTCCAATAAATTCCATGTGAATAAAAAACCTAAAGGTAAAATTTGAAACCATAAGATTTAAAACTCATGGGTGCATTTATTGACAATCTCTGTATGGGGAAGTCACTTCTAGTGTAGAATCCATAGATTTTAGAAATTGTAAATTTAATACCATAAAAGTATGCATACTTTTGTATGACAAAATTACCTTTTAAAAAAGTGACAAATCAGGGAAAATATTTGCAACATATATGAGAAACACATGTGTAATTTCCTTAAATTGCAAAGAGCTGGTACAGATCACTAAAGAAAAGCTGGTATGAATCAATAAATAAAGAATTGGGCAAGGAATATGAATGGGAAGTTCAAAAGAAAAATAATACAAATGTCCAATAAGCACATTCAGTTGAAATTAAGGATGCATATCCAAATTATAACAGGATACCATTTTTCACTTGATTGGCAAAGATTGTAAAGTTTTATAATAATTAGTGCCTGTAAAGATATGTGGAGAAACAAATTCACAAATATTTTTATAGGAACTGTCATATTGCCCAAATGGTCATATTGCCCAAATTGATAGACCCTTCTGAGAGTGATTTAGCAATATCAATCATAATTTTCATTGTACATTTACTTTGATCTAGGAGTTCACTGCCCGAAGTTAGCCTACAACTACATTGGCTAAATTATGCCAAATTGTATAGGATAAGGATTTACATTACAGCATTGTTTATAACAGCAAAAAACCTGGAATTCACCTACATATCCATCAACTGAGACTGGTTAGACAATAGAACTTTATGAAGCAGTTTTAATAAATGTCTAAAAGTTGATTGGTAGATACTGATACAGAGGATCTTTGATTTTTTATTAAGTAAAAAATAAAAAAGCAAGGCCAAGGGCAAAATATTTAGCAGTATCTGACAAAGTTTTTAAATTGTGCATCTCATTAGAAAAAGCTTTTGGGCACATTCCTCAATGTATTTATTTATTTATAGAATATAGAACATCTACATACAAGTATATGTATAGAAACAGATACAAAAATAAAGGGGGCAAATTAAAACAAAAATATAAGCTCTAATATTTTTTTCTCAGCCCTGAGTTGTTTTAGTTTTTTCTCAGCTCTGACATTCTTATATGTGTGCACTTATTCCATATTAGAGTGGAGTGTGCATATCATTGTGGAGGTTTAAAAATATGTCTGCAAATTTTTTGACACTTTTTCCATTGGGAGACAAAGTCCCCTTCACACTAAGTAAGCTTTGGGGATTGTTTTGACCAGTAGGGTATGGGAGAAATGATAATATGTGAATTTGAGTCTAGGTTATAAAAAGTATTGCAACTTCTGCCTTATTGCTAGAATAAGCAATTGTTCTTGAAGCCTTTAGCTGCTAAGAGGAAAGTCTGAGATCACTGTGCTGTGAGGAAGACCAACCTAAGACAAATGGGAAGATCATGGGCAGAGAGAGATGTCCCCAGGTGCTCCTGCTTCAGCCTCTGTCTGTCTGCCAGTGCACAAGCCACCCTGCTGAGCCCTTCCCACATTACTGATGCACAGAAGTCAGGAGCAAGAACAAAACACTTGGTGTTGTTTTAAACCACTATGTTGTGGGTGATTTGTGATACATCAATAGATAGCAGAAAGAACCATGATCCCAAATGTGTGTGTGTGTGTGTGTGTGTGTGAAAGAGGGAGAGAGAGACAGACAGACAGACCCTTGAACAACACGGGCTTGAACTACACAGGTCCAGTTATACACAGATTTTTTTTCTGCCTCTGCCACCCCTGAAACAGGAAGACCAAGCCCTCCTATTCCTCCTTCTCCTCAGTCTACTCAACATGAAGATGATGAAAATGAAGACCTTTATGATGATCTACTTCCACTTAAAAAATAGTAAATATATTTTCTCTTCCTTATGATTTTCTTAATAACATTTTCCTTTCTCTAGCTTACTTTATTGTAAGAACCTGTGTTTATCCTATATAACATAAAAATATGTATAATCAACTATTTGTTATTGGTGATGTTTCTGGTCAACAGTAGGCTATTAGTAATTAAGTTTTGGGGGAGTCAAAAGTTATATGCAGATTTTGACTGTGCAGGTGGTCAGTGCCCCCAAGCCCTGCCTTGTTCAAAGGTCAACTGTATGTGTATATGTGTACACACATATATATATAATATTTATATATATTCAAATGTATATGTACATTTGCTGTACTTTGCATAATTTTGAAGGAGTAGAGAACAGAAGGAACTGCTAGGAGTGGTTATTTTTGGCATGGTGGACTGGGAGGCAGGGAAGTTGTGATGGTTAATTTTAGGTCTTAACTTGACTGGATTAAGGAATACCTAGAGAGCTGGTAAAGCATTATTTCTGGGTGTGTCTATGCTAGAGTTTCCAGAGGAGACTGGCATGTGGGTTGGTGGACTGGGTGGAGAATATCTGCCCCCAATGTGGGCGGCACCATTCACTCAGCTGGGAGCCCAGATAGAAGAGAAAGGCAGAGGAAACGTGAATTCTTTCTTTTCTCTCCTGGAGCTGGGACACCCTCCTCCTGCCCTTGGACACCAGAACTCCCGACTCTCCACCCTTTAGACTCTGGGAATCCCATCAGCAGCCTCCTGGGTTCTCAGGCCTGTGGCCCCATAGTGAGAGTTACACTGTTGGCTTCCCTGGTTCTGGGCTTCTGGACTTGAACTGAGCCATGCTACTCACATCCCAGGGTCTCCAGCTTGCAGATGGCCTGTCATGGGACTTCTTAGCTTCCCTAACCACATGAGCCAAATCCCCAATAAATTCCCTGTCATCCGTCTATCTATCTATCTCCTAGTGGTTCTGCCTTTCGGGAGAACTCTGACTAATACAGAGTTATCTTTGTTAAAAATGGAATATTAATTCTCTATTGTTGCTTGGATAATCTATAATTTTTTCTTGGATATCTTTGAAAAATTTTACTTGAGGAGTAAGGCTTGGGAGGAGACAATCCTTTTATCTACTATTATTAGCTTTCCTAAAATCTCAGGACATGAATTTCCTGCACAGTAGGAATACTGGGCTGAGCAATACTAATGTGCTTAAGACTAACCCTAGTTCATCTAACCCTAGGTATTAATCATGTAGTCTCTGAAATCAGACTGTCCACATCCTGGCTCCACTGTTACCTACCCTCCCTGAACCCTGGGTTTCCTCCTCTGTAAAGTGCAAATAATACTAGTATCTACCTATATATTAGTTATTTATTGCTACATAATAAATTACCCCAGAACTTAGCAGCTTGAACCAATAAACATGTGTTAACTACAATTTCCAGGGGCTATGAATCCAGATATGACTCAGCGGGCAGCTTCTGGCTCCAAGCATCTCACGAGTTTGCAAACTGTTGTCTGAGGATGTGGTCCCATCTGAAGGCTTGACTGGGGTAGGATCCTCTTCCAAGTCCATGTATGTGGCTGTTGGCAGGATTCCATTTATTGAAGGCTATGGAACTGAGGGTCTCACTTCCTCACTGTCGGTTGCTCGAGGTCTCCTCAGTTCTTTGCCACACAGACCTCTCTATAGGGCAGCTCATAGCATGGCAGTGGAGCACCCAAGACAGAAGCCACTCTCTTTTTACAGCCTAATCTTGAAGGTGATATCCCATTACTTCTACATACTCTATTCATTACATACAAGTATATGAATCCAGTCCACACTCAAAGCAAAAGGATCATTTTACAAGGAGTGACTGCCAGGAGGTGAGGGTCACCAGTGGCCATTTTAGAGATTGCCAAGCACAGCCCTTCACAGAGTGGCTGTGAGGATTAAACGAATTAATGTCTTAAACAAATGGCAATGTTTAAAACATAGTATTTGCTCAATAAGTGGAATGTCTTATTAATATTATAGATTTCTGTCCATGTTTAACATTAAATGCCCAAATGTCCTTTTCAGCAACAAATTTGCAGTGAGATTTCAGCGAAGCCTTTTGGCCAGAAATGTACTGACTTATCCACACAGGGGTTTTCTCAGAATCCCCCGAGCAGCACTGACTCAAGAGCAGCCCCTGCCAGGCCCTGATTTAGGCTAACCCTGCCATAGCTTTGGGCCCTCTCAGTTCAGTGCAGCTCATCACTTATTCAGTTATTGAGTATATACTAGTGCCTAGGACGAGATGTGAACTCAGGTAAAAGCGGGGGACCCAGGAGTGAACCAGGTAGGTGTGGCTTCTGCCTGGGAGGATGCAGGCAGAGCAAAGGCAACCTCAGCCCTTCCTAGGGACTCTTCCTACTGGTAACAAGGAAGGTATAAACCTACATGATTGCTCCTCCCTTATCACTTCAATAATTAGGAGCAAGTAGGAGATTTATTATTACTTATTATATTTAATTTCAGAAATATTTAATTTAAGTGAAACATATTTTATATTTACAGTGTTATATTTATGAAATTTATTGACACCAGGTGTGCCCTCATTACAGGTGAGGCAGGAGAGTAAACTTCTTGCCACCATCATGGGATTGGGTTCACAGTGGAGGTGACAGCTTGGTTTCCTAGGAGACTTAGCTCTGAGTGTGGGGAGGACAGAGCTAGAACACACATGAGTATGGCCATCTTCACCAGGTGTTCAACTATTCTTTGTAGGAGCATTTCTACAATCTTAAAAAGTACATATTCATGCACTCAATAATTATTTAATATTTAATTATCAAATAATAATTATTTAATATTTAATAAGTAATTTAATAATTATTTAAATGATATTTATTTATTTAATAATTATTTAATATTTAATTATTTAATAAGCAATTGCTATTTTAGGGTACTCTTTGGATCCTGCTATCTCTAAATTTCTAAGACTACGTTCCCTCAACTCATTGTCCTCCAACACAGCTTTCGAGACTATGAATTGGGCTCTTCCTCTCCTAGGCACGCCCAGCCCAGCATAAGGCATAGAACAGAACAGAAAACCATCAGAGTGGGCTTTGAATCAGTCGCAGGGACGAAAGCAATAAGCCAAAACCACCCAACAAGCACCGAGACAGGGCAATGGAATATATTAATAATTACAAAAATATTTTAGGCATTTTTTTCTTATTCTTATGATTCCCACTTTGTGTGTAAGAAAACTGAGAAAGAAAAAGAAAGTGACTTGCATGAGGCACATCCTCCAGAGCAAGCTGACCCAAAGTCTTTATAGGGTAAAGATGGGAGAGAATTCATAATTATTATGAATAAACAGCAAGAAGCCAACTTCAGTACAAAGGTTACCCCTTATCTTACCTAAACTCTAGAGTGTTAAAATTTATTCAGTCAATCAAAAAGTGCTTTTTAGCACCACTCTATGCCAGGTACTATTCTAGGCTCAAGTTTTGTCATGGTGCCTCAATTTTCTCCTTATGATATTTATATTCAATAAACACTTTTCAAAAAACCCACTAGGTTACAGAGCTATAATCTGTAACCTATTGTACATTCCTGAAAAAACAAAGCCTCACTTGGCAAAATCAAGAACTCATTTAAAAAACAGGGTTTAGAGTATAAAAAATTAGAATAGTATTATGTGTGAGTAGTCACACACATCTACATGTAAAAATACATACACAAAACAAAAATTCTGGAAGACAATCAATTCTGAAACAAGTTCTGAATATATTAAAGAACTGCTCTGCTGTAAATGTTTTCTCCTTAATCTCCTTCAGGCATTTGGTAAGTATATGTGGTATCATGATGTTCTAAGGCATATTCTCCTTGTGCTATGTAAGCTATGTGTTCTTCCGTGTTTATAAACTAGCCCTTACGGGCTTGAGTTTAACATCTTCTTGCACTCACATCCTCCCTTGCTTGATCTGTGCAAATCTCAGCAAAATCTTGTATAACTGTATTAGTCAGCTTCACTGCATAACAAATAATCCCCCAAATCTCAGTAGCTTCCACCAGTAATTTATTTCTCACTCATGAAACATGTAGACTGTGGGTCTGCTGTGGCTCTGTCCACATAGTTCTCATCCCAGAATGCAGTTGAAGAAGCAGCCCCTATCTGGGATAGGTTCTTCTCTTGGAAGAAGGCAGAAGAGCAAAAGACCAAGCTGAACCACAAAATCGCATTTAAAGTTTCTGCTAAGAAGTGACTTATATCGTGTCTACTCACATGTCATTAGCCAAAGTAAATTACATGACCAAGCTAACAGTGAGGCATGAAAGTACACTCTCCTTATAGGGAGGCCTTACATAGGTAGGGATGTATAATGTATAATGAGAAAGCACAAATAATTGAGAACAATACTATAATCCACCACAGTAACCACTCGGCCATTTTCCAAAATATTGAGGACCTTAAGAGCACATTTTTTCTGGATTTACATTTCTTTCCATTTATTGAGGGCTGGAACATAGACAGTTCCCCAGTCTTGGCACACATAACCTACAGAAAAGGAAAGTCATCATTGTGAAGGACACTGAATTAAGCCCAGCATTTGTTAAAAGATGATATATAGATTTAAAAATTTTAGTAAACAAATATAAAAGCTCATTATCACAACCTCAGAGTTGACAAAGGATGTCTATAGTTTGTTCAGCATTATGCAAGCAGGTTCATTTAGCTAGGGCCCAGTTTGTTGTTTCCTGGGATTGAAAACCAAAAGAAGAAAAAGGAGTGGCTAGTACCAACACTAACACTGTATAATGCTTTAGAGTCTGTTTAGATAGCGCTTCCACATTCACAGAAGTGACAGAAATGATGAACACAGCAGAGAAGGACACGCTCTACTTGGGGAATTAGAAATAGAACTAGGAGAGGCAGAGAAATATTTGCTCCTATATGAGGAGTAAAATTATAGTGTTACATATGCTTAATCATTGCAGGGACCTAAATCATTGCAGATATCCACTTATGCCATTTGTTGGGAAAAACTGGGACAGGATGCCATCTTCCTTCCTTCCTTCCTTTAATATTTTTAAGTCACTCTCTACATTCCAGACACTGTGAAATGAATATCTCACACTTACATATACACATGCCTATTATTTCCACACATCTCTGACTTTTCACTGAACTCATGGATTTGCTTCTAGTCATAAAAGATGGCTTGCCTGAGATTTCCTGCCATTAAGCTCTTTCCTTTTATACTAGGTCATACCTTCTACAGTTGGCTTAAAAGACACATTTGATGATGAGAAAGCCAAAATGAAGTCTTTCTAAAGATCCACCCAAAATGCAGTTAACTAACATGTTGAATACTTCGCTCCTCAATCTGTGGTCCATTGAGATGATTGATTGATTGATTGATAGGTTGATTGGTAGGTGAATAGTTCCTTGCATTTGGCGTAAGAAGTGAGGAGGTCAGGGTAACATAGTCATAGTCGTAGTACCCATTTCAAATTGGAGAGTGGTGTTAAGTCAGCCATTTAGGAAAAAAACAAGAGCTGTGTTAACTTTGTCATTCAACTAAATGTCCAGTTTGAATATTGTTTCTTCTTAAAAAATCTGGAGCTCAACATTGTGACATTTTGTAAAATGGCTAGCATATGATGACTATTTGGTAGATGTTATAGGCTGAATTGTGTCTCCTCAAATTCACAGGTTGAAGCCCTAACCCCAAGACCTCAGAAGGTGACTGTATTTGAAGACAGGATCTTAAAGAGGTAATTCAGTTAAAATGAATTAGTATGGGCCCTAATCCAATATGAATGGTGTCCTTTTAGAAGAGGAAATTAGGACAAAGACGCACTCAGAGCGAAGTCATGTAAAGATACAGGGTGACGATGTCCATCCACAAACCAAAGAGAGAGGCCTCAGAAGAAACCAATCCTGGTAACACCTTGATCTCAGACTTCCAGCCTCCGAAATTATAAGAAAATAAATTTCTGTTGCTTAAACCACTCAGTCTATGGTGCTTTGCTCTGGTAGCCCTAGCAAACTAATACAGTAGATATTTAGATATTTTAAAAATCAACTTTGCTCCAGTTGTCTGAACAAAAAAGAGACAGTATTACCAATAATTATATTTACATGGTAAGGCAGCATAGAACAGTGGTTATGTGCTTGCTCTGGTAGGGGCCTGGTTCAACTCACTGGCTCTGTCACTTACTAGCAGCAAATTAATCTCTTCATGCCTCAGTTTACAGATCTGTAAAATGAGTCAATACTTATTTCACAAAGTTTTTATGAGTAATAAATGAATTAATGTTTTAAAGCACTTAGAATAGTGCTTAACATATTGGAACTGATGCATAAATATTAAATAAAGCAGACAAAATGTAGAATGAAACTGGTTTACAAACCCTTTCAAATTCTAACATTTTTTTGGAGTTCTAAGTATGAAGTATTCTTATTACAGTGAGGAAATGCCCATGACAGCATTCAGAGTTTTTACCTGTTCGTTGGGGGGCTACGGTGCGGAGTTTGTGTTCCCAGAAGGACAAATGACTAAATTCAATGCGTATGCTCTGCTGATGGAGATGGTCACCACCCATGCACCCTGACAGCAGTGACTGTCACCGACTGCCAGTGAGTATTTTAACATTTGCCAAAGACGGGACCCTTGCCGTTCTCCCCGCCAGCATTCACTGCCACGAGGAGCACGAGGGAGGGAGTCCAGCACGTGGGCTGAAACACGTCCACAGGTGCTGTCTGCACACGCCCTACTGCAGAACCGGGGTAAACACTACTCGATTTCTCTTGGTAAAACTTTAACACAAGATAAACTTGCTGACTGCGAAGCGTACCACATGACTATTCTGTGTGTGATAGCTACTACAAACAGAGTCGGGGTGGCAGAGTCATCCCAGGGTCCAGGGACCAGTGTGTGGATCTTTCTGGAAGGCCAGCCAGGCCACAATCTGCTCCCTGTGGCTTGTTTCTGCCTGTAAATCAGGAGCATCGCCAGGTTGACCGTGAAGGTGTTTGGTGACTTAGGGCTTCCGGCCCACTGACTTTTAATACCCATTATGGCTCCTGCCAGGGAATCCTGAAGCCCTGGCAACTGCCTAGGTAACAAACCTTAAACAGCAATGGCCAGTCATGGAAAATGAATCTTATAAACCAACTGGGGACAGAGGAAAGTGTTGTCAACAGAGAGATGGCACCCGAGATAGATTTCAGAGGATATTACTTCTCTGGGATCAAACGCTGCCTTTGATACATCGGGAACATTTTTATGAGCATAAAAATTACTAAAGGAGACTTGAAATATTTTTCTCTCATGTCGCTTCAATCCACAAAGCTATTAAAATTTTCAAAACTTCAAGGACTAAAGAAATATATTATCTGAATTTGAGCAATTGAGAACCAACCTATGCCGGCAGTGGGTGGGTAGGTTGATGATACATTATATACTTTTTAATTTACATAGAACCGAGCCATTACATAGCTTTACATGTCCGGAAAATAGCTTGGAAATAAGGAATTCAAAAAAATAAAAACAAAACTTGAGGGATACTTTTCGTATACATATACTTTTCTCACAGAAGAACCAGCGCTTAGGCCCCGACTCAGAACGTATTTATGTTTATCGTACACATTTCCCTAACCAGTGTGAGTTTTTCGACTTCCACATGGATAGCAGCGTAGACATAGAAAATTAGAACTAGAGAGAGGGCTTTTTACAGACATACATGCTAACAAGTAACTGCTGACCCGAAGAAGGAGGAAACAGAAAAGTGTAAAAAGCAGACAGACACAATAATTCCAAAAAGCACAGTAATTTGTGACTTTTTATTGTACAAGCAAATATCCCTATCCGTCTCAATTACCTAAGCCCATAATTTTATTATCCAATAGCAGTGGAATCGGTTCTCATTGTGATAACTTCAAGACCAAAGGGGGAAAGAAAAAGAAATTAGTAAAGTTCCCCACTCTCTTTAAGAAAGCAGGAGAGGTTGAATTACATTTTAGAAAATTTTCTGCCCAAACTGTCTTTCCTTTTTTCCTTCCTATTTACTTTCTTTTCCTTCCCTTTTTCTTTTCTTCCCTCCCTCCCTTCCTTCCTCCCTTCCTTCCTTCCTTCCCTCCCTCCCTCCCTCCCTTCTAAGGACCAGCTCTCAATTGCCTAGAACTCAGCTCTACAGAACAGCTACAAAGAGAGTGGAGATTTTCATGGTCCTTGTGCCACTATGTGCCACTGCACAGATGTGGAATTATTACATATTATTTGATCAATATTAGTTCATATCCTTTAAGAATCATCTCACAGTTTTTATGTTTCTGAACAGCTGAACTATTGTGAAAGAGACTGTTACTTGAAAGGAGAAGAAATAAGGAGAGAAAAAAATGAATGAAGGGAATTGTAAGGAGAGGATATGTCAGAAAAAAACATGACATCATCGGCGCAGTGGGAAAGGAAAAGAGGGTTCCTTCAAGGCGCAAATAAAATTTCTCCATCCCATTTATTTTTACTTTTCGTTCAGCTCACAGCCAGACGTCTAAAACTGCTCATTATCATCAAATGCCCTTTCAAGTGATGAATCGTTGAAAGAAAACTCGAAGTCACCCCCCATATGATATATAAGAAATGTTGGCATATTCAGATCTTCCTAAGGAAAGAAAGTTTAACTACAACAACTCTGAAAGCAAGCCTTATCAATTGCATCCCGCTTTCTTCCACTCACAACGCACACACACACACACACACTCCTCGTAAATAAGAACATCGTACTGTAGGGAACGTGTAATAACAGTAATAGTAACTCTCCCATGCGGTTTACTATCAGCCAGGCACTGGGTTAAAGTATTGACTTCATTATCACTTGACCACACCCCTGTGAGGAAACTGAGGCTCAAGGAATTTAAGTAAAGTTCTGGAAAGACACACAGCTTGCAAACAATGAAGAGCTGGGATTTGAAATGAGGTCGCTTCTTAACCACGAGGCTCTACTGTCTGCCAATGAGGTGTAAACAGTGGTCCTTGTTTAAATGACCCTCATTTTCTCAAGGGGCAAGGATGAGAAAAATAGGCACCTGGAGTGTGCGGAGCACCTTGCTCTACGCAGAACGGAATTGCCGGGCACTCTGATGTTGGTTAATAATCGGCATGTGGCCTGTCTGAGTGACTCACATGCAACCCAAATGTCAGGGGCTGGGAACAGCCATGGGCTAATGTGGGAGGGAGGCCCTGGGCTGCTTCTGCAGCGTCAACCACCTTGCATAGATGTTTCTCTGTTCACCCAGGGCTCTCTGCAGCAGCAAGTAAAATGTTCACAATCTGCTCCCAACGTTTACAGGGGGAGGCTCCCTGTAACCAAATCATACATGACCTGGGCAATGTGGTCTGTACACAGATCTCCACCATCACACCACAGGTGCCAAATTCTTGGTGACAAGAGACAGCCTTGGCTCCAGCCTCAATTTTTTTTTTAAGGACATAGCAAGCCCTGAGGATCCAATTATACATTGATTGGGCCAAGTGATCCCAGAGCCCCTGTTCTCTACTATTTTGAGGTATTTAGAAAATGCAGAAGCCGGGTGTGGTGGCTCATGCCTGTAATCCTAGCACTTTGGGAGGCTGAGGCGGGAGGATTGCTCAAGGTCAGGAGTTCGAGACCAGCCTGAGCAAGAGTGAGATCCCGTCTCTACTAAAAAAATAGAAAGAAATTAATTGGTCAACTAAAAATATATAGAAAAAATTAGCTGGGCATGGTGGCGCATGCCTGTAGTCCCAGCTACTTGGGAGGTTGAGGCAGAAGGATTGCTAGAGCCCAGGAGTTTGAGGTTGCTGTGAGCTAGGCTGACGCCATGGCACTCTAGCCCGGGTAATAGAGTGAGACTCTGTCTCACAAAAAAAAAAGAAAAGAAAGAAAATGCAGAGAAGGCAACTTGGAAAATAGAAATATGCAAATTGGAGAGAGAGACAGAGAGAGAGATTGACTTTGGAAATCGTCAGCCTGTCAACCTAACATATGGAGAAATGCAGCAACCATTGATCAAAATATCACGTTGGCAGCACTTTAACAGAATGCTAAGAAAGTACTAAGCTGTACAACTGTATGATAGATCAAGCCTCTTGGACTAACAGAACTTCCCTATGAGACAAAATGGCAAATGACGAAGCAGCCATGAGGTCATGACAGGAACCTACAAATGCTTTGCCTCCGCACTTCAATGAGACCTGGCTGAGCAGCTGGGCCTGAGTCTTACACACCTGGGCAAAGGTTAGACTCCTTGGGCAAGTTTGCCCACCATTTAGGAATGTCTCATTCCTCAGCACTGCGGGACATTCCCAACTACCCAGCACAAGGGCTTCTCTCTTTCACCATCCAGACTGAGTAGTATTGCTTTTTGTGGTCCTCTGGCTCCCAGACGTGAATTCAGTGGCCAACATCTACTGAATAATTGCTCAGTAAGCACTGGTTGATTGAAATACTAAGTGCTCTGTGAGTATCTGCCTGAGTCATTAGTGCTTGAAAATACAGTGTTTAATCATAGTACTCCACCTCACTACACTAAAACCAAAACACTATGTCCATGTTTCTGATTTAGGGGGAACAGTCCATCATTGAAAAGGGATGTATATAAATACCATAACCTCCAAAATAGTTGATATTTCTGATATTAAAGCAATACAGATCAATGTTATAGATTGGGCATTTTCAATGATCAACAACTATCTCTGAAAATGTGATTTTTATATGTCTTCCTGGCATTCCATCATACAGATGGACTATGACTTATTAACTGTTTCCTTGTTTTTGTATGTTGGGTTTGCTTCCAACTTTTCCTATGTTATAAGGAATGCTCCAGTGAACAAGCTTATTCATGGACCATTCTATTAATACATGCTTCTGATTATTTCCTTAAGATAACTATCTAGAAGCAGAGTACTAGGACAAGGGAATATAAACACTTTTATGGCTCTTGTTACATATTTTTAAAAATATTTTTTAAATGCTTTTTAAAAAAGATGTAAGGATTAAAGTCTAAAGGAAATTATGGAAAGAAATGACAGGTTTGGGGTGTTTGTTTGTTTGTTTGTTTGTTTTTCTTCAGCTCTATTGCCTCCTTTCCTCCAGCCTGGGCCAGTCTATGTCTTTGTCACCTTTGGAGTTTAGAATTCCTCCTTCTTCTCATGCTTTTATCCAGCATCTCAGGAGCACTTACCCTAGAGAGGCCTCTGTTATCCATGGCCTGTGTCGCTTGTGATCCAGGGTTCGGGGCACCCTCCTGCACCTTTCACAGAAACAGGAATTGCTCTGCAGGGAGTTGGTTTCAAGGCTAGAACAGACACTGCAATCAAAGGCCTATTGTCTAAAGAAAGCAAGTAAAAATATACAAGAAACATTGATTCCATGGAATTAAATCCTAAATTACTTCCTGACCCTTTGTATTTCTACACAGCTCTTTCCAGCATTCCAGCAGATTTCAGGAATGTCGAGGGGGCATTTTAGCCACAGAAAAAGTTGTTGATTTTATAAGCCTCAATAATGACCATTTTCAAATATGGTGTTTGGTTATTTGCAATTATAAAGTTAGGGTTATCTCAGTTGTTTCTTTTATGTAGAAACAAACTACACAAAACATTAAGTTTGCTGTTTACCTTCAAAGGTAGCTGGAATTTCTAATTGCATCACAGCAGCTTTTGCTCCACTTTTCTGAAAATTTACTTTGCAATGAGCACAGAATATATTCATGTTCATCATAAATATCTTCCTCCTCCCTTTCTAGGTAAGTTGAATTTTAATTATTTTAATAGATGGATTTTCTTAAGTGCTTCTCATTATAACTTCTTATGTCCTACTTTCCCACCTTATTTTAGTTTTTTTCTTTGTCTTCTACATTATATAAAACATACTCTAAGAAATTTATGCAAAATAATTTAGTATTATATACCAGTAGAGTCACCAAACATATTCCCACATTTCAGGAATTTAGATGGATATAGGACCCTGCTCATAGTGTCATAGAGTCAAAGAAAAAAATAGATTTAGCTGGTACCTTGGGATAGTAAATGTAATTCCCTCATCTGGTTAAGGAAACTGGAGCCCAGAGAAGTGAAAAGGCTACTTACTGAGTCTTTGGGTTTGTCATTTAATCAAGGATATGGAACAGGAAAAATAATAAACATAATAACTGACTTTTTTACAGCCGTTTACAGTTTATAAAACATGTTCTCATGCGACATTAAAAGGCATCGAAATTCTGGCCTTTCAGCAAATGAAACACCCATGTGCTCTATTTACCTCCAAGAGACCCATGTGGCTGATTTTATACCTGGTATTATTTCATTTATTGGTTGTTACCGATGGCAGCACCCCTCACCTGGAGACTCAGAAAGCATTTAAGATGAATTCATGCACAAAAACAGGAGGCTGACATTTGGGTGGGCCAATTTTAAATGGAGAATAACATATCTTGCCATAAAGGTTAAGAAACTGTGGCCACATCCTAGTGGCAGAATCACAGTGTCAGTGGGATTTTAAGATTGAAAAAAAAGCAGTTACCAGTCACATCTGCCAACTGGGGCTCCAAAGACCAAATTCAATCTCAAAGAAACCCAAAACTGTGTCTTTCAATGTCCAAGGGTGGGTTTCTCCAATGAAGGTGTCACGTTGGATATCTTTGATAGTTACAACTTCATGGAAGATGATGGTATGTGCCTACGTGACATCATAAAATAATGTTAATCATTCTTCTGAAATAGTTCTCCCATTAATGCATTCACATTTTTGACATTTATTGAGCACTTCTGGTTTTCAGGCACAGAGGGAGGAATTTGGAGGAGAACGAGCATGGCTGCTATCTTCTAAGTGCTCCCAGCCTGGTGGGCACATCTGTCCTGCCGCATCTCCACAGCTACCTTGAACCCTTGGAAAGCTGCATTTCCTTTGTAGATGACAGCACGGTTCATTATGCCTATTTGGGACAGCTCAAACATAACCTTTCCATCCATGCAGTGAGTTTCGCAGCATTTTGTATTTACACTTTATCAGGGTGTATTAGTTTCTTAGAGCCGCCACAACAAATTACTACAAACTGAGTGGCTTAAAACAACAGAAATTTATTTTTACAATTCTGGTGGCTAGAAATCTGAAATCCTCTGATGATGGATGCACGTGAAGGCCCCAACTTCATCACAATGCAATATATCAATGTAGCAAAGTTGTACTTGGACCCCACGAATATACATACAAATAATAATTTTTAAAAAAGGAAGTCCAAAAGCAAGGTGTTTGCAGGGCCATGCTTTCTCTGAAGGCTCTAGGGGACAATCTGTCCCATGCCATTCTCTTAGCTTCTGGGGTTACTGGCAGTCCTTGACGTTTTTGGCTTGTAGATGTATCAGTGCAGTCTTAGTCTCCATCATCACACAGTGTTTTCCTTGTGTCTCTTCCCCTGTTCTTGCAAGGACACCAGTCACATTGGATCAGACCCACCGTAATTCAACCTCATCTTCACTCGATCAGGTCTACAAGACCCTATTTCCAAATAAGATCACATTCACACACACCATGGGTCAGGTCTTCAACAGAGATTCCTGGGGGACACAGTTCCACCCATAACACAGGGATTTGACACAACCATGCTCTTTTCTCAGAGGAGACAGTAAACTGCTGAGAGTAAAATGCATTCGTTTTCTCCTTTCGCTGCCAGGCTGCAGTTTCCTGTGGCCGTGTCCGACAATGAAGCAGAAAAGGCTGGGTTTCTTGAGCTCCAGAATGGGCCACAGATGGTTAAAACAACGTGGGGTGTGTTTTTAGAGGAGAGAAGACAGAACAACCTAAAGTGCACTTTCCAATAAGTGACATTTCCCTCTCTCTTTCATCTTTATGTGTGGATAGCACATTATCTTTCATCTTAATGTCTTTTTCTCCTTGTTCCAGTGAAGTGGCAAAGAGCGTCAAAGTGCTGAGCTCCTGCTGTAAATCAGGTGCCACTCGGTGCCCCCCATCCATTTGGACGCTCGCTGCGCGTCCCGAGCACCAGGGGTTGCAGCCACTATGCTGATAGTTCCTATTTTGCTATTCTTAATTGAGTCTGGATGGCCCACCTGGTAAAGCTTTTATTTAGGCAGCGAAGTGCACATCTTGTTTCCATTTCAATCATTTGCGTTGGAAGTGTTCTCCCCTAATGAATTCATTGGCATAAGGAATCCAGTTCCATTTGTAGTGCTGTTCCCTTTGGCATCAGTTGGAAGACTGAATAATAAGCCAAAACGCCACCTGGAAGATCACAAGGTAACCCCGTACTCTTCACTGTGCGCTGCTCACCTGAGCTCAACCCCTGTTCGCTCCAGCATGGCGCTCTCTGCACACAGGGTGCGGTTCCTGCTTCTGCTGGTTCTGTGTCATGCCCTGCTGTACACAGCATCGTGAATGGAAAGCTGTGGCGGGCCCAATCCCTTCACGCTGCACTCCCCAGGCAAAGGGTTGGTCTCAACAGGAGCTAAAAATCTTCCTGGGAAAGGAGAGCTGCAAGAGAGACGTTTTCCTCTCACTTCTGGCTGCCCCCAGGGGAGAGTCAGGAAGGTTTCTGCACAAAACTGTAGGAAGAATGGTTGCCTTTTCTTGCCATCAGAAATCATGACTAAGCTGCTTATGGCAAGTGTGGCACCTCACTGAGTGTTATAAAGACATGTGCATCATAGTCCCCGCCCACTGGGAACATACTGCTTAATATGAATTGCAAGGACAAGACAAACAAAGAGCATTCAGCTGGGTGCAGTGGTTCATACCTGTAATCTCAGCACTTTGGGAGGCCAAAGTGGGAGAAGTGCTTGAGGCCAGGAGTTCAAGACCAGCCTGGGCAACACAGTGAGCCCCCATCTCTACCAAAAAAAAAAAAAATAGCCAAGTGTGGTGGTGCATTCCTGTAGTCCCAGCTACTCAAGGGGCTAAGGCAGCAAGATCACTTGAGCCCAGGAGTTTGAGGTTGCAGTGAGCTGTGGTCAGGCCACTGTACTCCAGCCTGGGTGACATAATGAGACTCTGTCTCTAAAAAAAAAAAAAAAAAAAAAAAAAAAAAAAAACAGAGAGAGAGAGAGAAAGAAAAGGAAAAAAAGAACATTCAGGCAACTATAAAACTACACACACAAAAAAACTTTAGATTTTGTATAGGCAAAAGGAACCTGCATTTTCTGCTAAATGAATACCAGTCATAAGAGATACTTTGGGTAGGGATGGCCATCTTTCTCCTAATTACAGGGAATTTTATGAAGGAAGTTTTAAAAATATTTGTATCCTAATTGTTAATAATTTAGTAACAAATTAAGTGTATAGTTGAGATTCTCAGCAGCAAGTGAGATAAATAAAATTCAAATAAGGGCAATATATTTGTTTATGTACCTAAAAAAGTTCAGGGGTGGTTCCAGATCCTCAAACAACATCTTCAGGAATATTCTCCCGGCTTCAGCTTAGCCTTCCTCTCTCTTGTCACCATTCTCAAGCAAGCAAGCCCTATTTTTTGACAAGTTGTCCACCAGAAGCTTCAGGCTAAATTTCTTTCTGTTTAACAACCCAAAAAGAGAGTTTTTCTTTTCCAGTACTTCTAGCATAACTCCTGAGGTTGGCAATCTTATCTCTGATGGGCTTAGCAGTTAACATATACTCATTCCCCGACCACCAGCCTGGTTAAGATTTTCAGTGGCCAGACTTGGACCCCATGCGCACTCCTGGGCTGAGGGTAAGAGTCAACCCCACCAGAACTACAAGGACTGAGAGTCAGGGAGGAGTGTTTTCCCAAAAGAAAACTAGCTTCCTGGTATCATAGGAAGAAATAGATGCTGAACAGGAAAAAGCGACAGAAGCCCGTGACACTATACAAAATAAGGTAACCTGTTCTGAGATTCTGATAAAGAATTACAAATCAACCCTGATTTTTAAAGTCATTTTCAATAAGGTCAACTTGCAGTGTCTTCCATGGAACTTCTGATTACTTTGCACTAGGAACCAATAACAATAAATTCTTTTGTTCCTCTTGCAAACCAAGATCGTCCAGGAACACTTCCTGTTAATCTCTATTTTAGAGTATTACATAATTTCTGAGTCCTTGTTTCAGGAGTAAAAGTAACAAACAGACATAGATAAAAACAAACAAATGAAAAAGAACAAAAAATGTTAAGTGAAATTTTTCTATTTTTATATCAGAGTTTTCTTCATAAGGAAAATCTATTTAAGACTCAGTGATTTCTGAACACAGCACATAATGATTAAGGATTTTTTTTGTTTTTTGGTTTTTTACTTAAAAAAGCAACCACTGTTTGTAATAAATGCAAAGGAAAAAAATTTGAAAGGTACTCTTTCATGGGATCGATATTGCCATTTTCCAGGAAGGCACTATAATGCTTATCTTCAGTTCTAATCTTCCTTTTCACCTCAAAATTTTAGTATTCACTGTGACTTATATTTGATTTGATGAATTCTTAATAATGACTAAATTAAATTCTTCCATTTTCCCCTCATTATAATTAGCCCCGGGTTTTTAAAAAAATCCACAAACATTATAAATTCAAAAACCAACTTGTATCAAAAGTCAAGGAAGAAGTCTCAAAGAAAATTTTAAAAATATGTAGAACTGAATAAAAATGAAAATATTACATATTAGAATGTGTAGGTGTAGCTAAAGTAGTGCTGCAAGGAAAATTAATAGCATAAATACTTAAATTCAAAGAGAAAAATCTCAGATGAATAACCAAGTTTTTATCTCAAAAAACTAGAAAAAGAAGAGCACAATAAACTCAAGGCAAGCAGAGGGAAAGAAATAATAAAGTTAAGAGCAGAAACCAATGAAATTGAAATCAGAAAAAGAATAGGAAAACTCAATGATGCAAAAAGTTGGTTCTTTTAAAAAACTAATAAAATTGATAAACTTTTAGTTTATCTGACAAATAGACTGACATAAATAAAAAGAGAGAATACATGTATCACCAATATCAGAAACAAAACAGAGGATATGACTACAGATCCTGCAGATAGCAAAAGGATTTTAAATTTGACAACTTAGAAATGTACCAGTTCCTTGAAAACCATAACTACCAAAACTCAATTGAGA
This sequence comes from Cheirogaleus medius, assembly GCA_008086735.1. Classification (NCBI taxonomy): domain Eukaryota; kingdom Metazoa; phylum Chordata; class Mammalia; order Primates; family Cheirogaleidae; genus Cheirogaleus; species Cheirogaleus medius. The sequence goes on along the minus strand of VBSM01002153.1, from coordinate 39,675,761 downwards.
TAAAATAGTCTGAATAGTCCTATAACCATTAAAGATATTGAATTTGTAAGAAAGCATAGGAAAAGAAATCTCCAAGCCCATATGATTTCACTGAAGAATTCTACCAAACATTTAAAGAATTAAAATCAAATTTACACAATCTCTTCCAGAAAACAGAACAGGAGAGAACATTTCCCAAAGCATTTTATGAAGCCAGTATTACCTGGATACCCAAACAAGATAAAGATAGTATTAAAATAAAAAGGAAAAGAAAATTACAGACCTATATCTCTCATGAGCTTATACAGATAAAATCCCCAACAAAGTATGAGCAAATTGAATCCAATGATGTATTACAAGAATTTTATACCATGACCAAATGGGATTATTCTAGGTATACAAAGCTGGTTCAATATTAGGAAAATAAATCAATGTGATCTATCATATCATCATGCTAAAGAAGCAAAACCATAAGATTATATCAATGTAGGAGAAGCATTTGATAAAATCCAACACCCCTTCATGATATAAACTCTCAGTGAGTTAAGATTAGAGAGAACTTGATAAAGAACATCCAGAAACAAAACAAACAAACAAAAAACCAATAGCTAACATCATACTTAATGTTAAAGGACTGAATGTTCTCCCTGTAAGCTTGGGAGCAAAGCAAGGGTGTCCACTATCACCAGTCTTATCCAACATAATACTGAAAGTTCTAGTCACTGCAATATGACAAGAAAAAGAAATGAAAGACATATAGATTGGAAAGGAAGAAATAAACTGTCCCTATTTGAAGATGACATGAATCTCTATATAGAAAATCCCAGAAAATCTTCAAATAAAACTCCTACAACTAATAAGTGAGTTCAGCAAGGTGGCAGGATACAAACACACAAAAATTAATCACACTTCTATATGCTAACAGTAAACATTTGAAAAACAAAATGTAAAACATAATACAACCATTTACAACTGTTCCAAGGAAAAAAATACTTAGTTATAAACTTAAAACATGTACAGGATCTGTATGCTGAAAATTATGAAATGCTGATGAAGAAATCAAAGAAGACCTAAATAAAAGAAGAGACATATTGTGCTTATGGAGGAAGATTCAACATAAGTGAAAATGTCACTCCTCCCTAAATTGATCTACAGGGTTGATAGAATTTCTATCAAAATCCTAGTAAGGCTTTTTGTAGACACAGGCAAATTTATTCTTAAATTTATATGGAAAGGTACAGAACCTAGAATAGATAAAACAATCTTGAAAAAGAAGAAAGGTAAGGTATCACCTTATCTGATGTTAAGGCCTACTATCTAGCTGTAGTAATCAAGACAGTGTGGTATTAGTGGAGAGACAGACACATGGATTAATGAAACAGAATAGAGGACCCATACAAATATGCACACGACTGATTTTGACAAAGGTGTAAAAGCAATTCAATAAAGGAAAGATGGCCTTTTCAACAAATGGTGCTGGAGCAATTGCATATCCATAGACAAAAAAAGAACCTCAACCATAACCCCATAACTTATGCAAAAATTAACTCAAAATAGATCACAAGCTAGAATGTAAAACATAACTCTTTAAAACTTTCAGAAAAAAACAGGAAAACATTTTTGTGAGGTAAGGTTAGTCGAAGAGTTCTCAGATTTGACACCAAAAGCATAATCCATAAAAGGAAAAATCAATAAATTGGACCTCATCAAAATGATCAATTGTTATTCTGCAAAATAATCTGCTAAGAAGATGAAAAGACAAGCTACATACTGGGAGAAAACATTTTCAATAATCTGTACTCAAGGGTTTATAACATTTAGCAAAATTTTTAATAGCAAAAAACCAGAAACAACACAGACATCCTTAAATGGGAGAATGGCTAAACAAACTGTAGTACAACCATAAAATGGAATTCTACTTAGCTATAATAAAAGGCAAACCATTAATACACACAACAATCAGGTCAATCTTGAGGGAATTATGCTAAGTGAAAAAAAAAAGCCAGTCCCCGAAGATTACCTACTGTATGATGCCATATATATGATATTCTTGAAAAGACAAATGGAGAACAGACTTGTGGTTGTTGGGCTCAGGAATTGGAACTGGGGGAAGGCAGGAAGAAGGTGAGGCTATGAAAGGATAAATTGAGGGATGTTTGTGGTTGGAAATGTTCTATAACTCGGCTATCATCAATGTCAATATCCTGGTGTGATACTGTACAGTAGTTTTGTAAGTTGTTACCACAGGGGAAGCTGGGTAAAGGGTACATGGGATCTTTATGCATTATTTCTTATAACTGCATGTGAATCTACAATTTTCTTAAAATGAGAAATTTAATTAATAAAAATCAACTTGTATAAAGGAAATATTGACAACAAAACACACAGTACACAGCATTAATAAACTATTAACAATACATAAAAAGTGAGCAAGAGTACATTTGCAAACTCTACGCAAAGTGCTTTCGTACTTGGGACAAATTTCTCTGGATGCTGTCAAACTGATAGTAACCTTGCCTGCAAGGTCATTCATCCGTCCAACAAATATTTGATGAGGGCTCCCTACACATGGATCACTGTGTTGTACTGGAGACTGTCCTTGCCTCATGAAGCTTGCATTCTAGTTGGGGTGACGGTGACAAACAAACAAATAAATACACCAACCAGATCATCAGAGACTGTGATCAGTGTCACATAGGAAACAAACAGGGTGCTGAGACAGAGAAAAGCTGGGAGAGCCCGTAGCAGGTAGAATGTCAGAGAACTGCTCTGAAAAGGTAGCCTCTTCAGTAGGGCCTCAGGGATGAGACAGACTTGTCACTGCAGAGGAACAGAGGCAGGCCAGTGTCATTGGGGTGGGGTTGGTGAGGTAGGCAGGAGATAAATCAATCAGGGCCTCACAAGCCATGGTAAAAATATGAATTTAATTCTAAGAAAAATTGGAAGTCTTTCAGGGGTTCACAGCCAAGAAGTGACATGACTTGATTTAAATCTTAAAGTAATCGTTCTTATTGCTATGGAAAGAACATGTGGCTCTATGATATGAGGCTCGGCTGCATGGGAAATGAAATAGTGGCTTAAACGAGAAAGAGATTTCTCCAACTCGAAAGCTTTGTGGATGGGGTGGAGGGTCCAAGATTAGCCCAACAGCTTCATGTCCATCAGAGACTTAGTTTCCTCTATTTCTCCACCCCATTGTCTTAGTAAAAGGTTCCTATCCACAAGGTTGCAATATTGTCAAAGGAATTCCTGACGTTATGTCTGAGTTCTAGACTATAAAAGAGAGGAAGCAAAAGAAGGCAGAATATTTTCTATACCATCTAAATCCACTTCCTTTAAGCACCTTCCTTCAAAGTCACACAAAACACTTCTGCTTACATCTCACTGGCCAGAATTTAGTTACATGGCTATACTTAACAGGTGGGGCTGAGAAATATGATCTTTTACTTATGATATCTGGGTTAGTAAGGTACGTATAGCTATTAGAACATGCAAACCCAAACATGTTTAATGGCTCAAATATGATACGAGTATATTTCTCACTCATATGAAGTCCAAAATGATGTTCTTGATTGGCAGGTGATTCTTCTCCAAGCAGTGATGGAGAGACCCAGGTTCTTTCTTTCTTGTGCTTCTGCCTTATCTGCATCAAGCTGTGGGTAGAGAAGGAGCATGGAGGACCGGTGGAGGAGGTTTCTGTGGGCCAGGACTAGAAGTGACATATCACTCCACTCTCTAATGGCCAGAACTCAAGCACATGGCTGTATATAACTGCGAGGGAGGCTGAGAAATGGTGTCTAGCTGTGCCCAAGAAGATGACATGGGTTCATGGCAGGATGAGCCAGCAGCCTCTGCCACTGAGACAATGAGCCCAGCTATTATTATCCTAATAAAACCTACTATTTTGTTACCAAGAAAGAACTTTGGGAGACAGGTAGCAGTCTGTACCACGGAAGGCAACAGCAGACACAAGGAGACCAATTCCACCAGAGGGCTAGCAGGCAAAGAAATACTTGCCGTCCGCCAGCAATGAGATGGCACACTCTAGGACCAAAAGATGACATAGTTCTGCCACAGATTTCATTTTGCAGTGATGCTCCCCCACAAACATCTCAAGGAGTTATTTTCAGCCCTTAAAAATTCATGAAAGTACAATTAACACTATGTAAAAATTATGTAAAATTCAGCAAGTCATTTAACCTCTCTGAGCCTCAGTTTCCTCAATTGTAAAAAAGGAATGATGTTATCAACCTCAAAAAGATAATTGTAAGTGGTGTAGTCAGTGCCTGGATCACAGTATAGTAGGCTCTTGAAAATAGTTATTATTAATAATTAGTGGGTTAGATGACTAGCCCAGCTTTAGACTTGATGTCAGGTATATGTGGGTGGTAGAAAAGTAGAGCTTCTGTAAAGACCTTTGCTTTCCCAACTCAGACTAGACAGCATGCATGACATGGTCAGGAAATCTCACATCACATATTTAACTAAGTGCTAAATTCTGTGACAATGTCTTCAAATGTCTTGGGACTTTAGAGAAAAAAGATTTCGATAGTAGGAGGACCTGGGACTCCATGGATGGGGACTAGACCTGAGCTTGGAAGGCTGTACAGGGTTGGAATAGGAAATGGGGAACATTTAAGGTGTTTGTGCCTGGGACAGAGTCGTTAGCCCAAAACTGAACAAATGAATGCATGGACAAGCAGGCACAAAAGACAAAGACAGGAAGTCCAGTTCACGGGAGAGTGAAGAGATTCCTTAATCATCAGCTTTGCTGGGTGTTAATGTGTTGGGAGACACGTTAGCCAGAATGAAGGCAACCACCTGAGCAGGGTGAGAAGTTCAGGTTAAGGTGGAGGAATTACTGAGCAGAGGAGGACAATGACAGAGCAGTGCTAGGATCAGTTCAGCGAGGGTCAGGGGTTGTTTTGCAGCAGGAAGCTGGAATGCAGAGAAGTCGGTCAGGAGTCTGTGTCGGGAACTCGGATGAGACGCAGGACGCTATGCTGAGGGACAGGCAGTGAGATGCCACCCGGGATAGCAGAGGGCACAGGACCTGGGGCTCAACCGGATGCTCAGATGAAGGAGTGGAGGAGGGGATGAGCTCACTACTGACTGCAGAATTAGCAGGAATTCTAACAGACAGGAGAAGCAGGAGAGGGAAATGGGGAGTGGGGGAGGACAGCGAACTCAACTGTGTCTTTGCTGGTTGAGACACATAGATGGAGACACCCAACAGGTGGTTGGAAGCACAGAATCAGAATTCCAGCACAAGGGCAAAGAAAGACAGAGAGGTGGAAGGCATTCTAACAGAGACCGTACACAAAAGCCACGAAATGGATTCGGTCTCTAGGGGATTGGCATAAATAGAAAAAAACTAGAAAACCAAAGACCAAGTCTTGGGCAATATATAAATAAAAAATAGAAAAATATTCCAGGAATACCTAATATGAATACATGAACCTTAACGAAATTAGTTGTCACTACTAGGGCCACATTATGACCTCTGTGGTTCCTGGAAATGTCATGGGCATTTTGGGGCCCCTTCCCCCATTAAAAAAAAAACCCAACAAAAATTATATCCTACAACTGTGGTGGTATAAAGACAAATAGAATCTAGACTGGATTAGTTCTTATATATTATATATATAATTATTATATTAACTTGTATTAACTGTTTACTTTTGGTTCTAAAAGAAATTAAAGCATTTCAAGGGCCGCTAAAAGTACCATGGCCCTACTGTGCCGGACAGAGACGTTAGTCCAGGTCATTACAAGACAGTGTGATGGTGTCAATGACCCAGAATAATGACTAATTTCTTTAAAATTATGTACAGTTCACTTCAGAAAGTGTGTGTGTGTGGAGGGGGGAGATCTGTTCTTTTTGTTTTTAATGTTATAAGCTAATATTGTAATTGACCTTGACTCTCATAGAGCCATGACCTTCATCCAGCTGAAGTGGTCCTAAACTCAGATATGTGGCTGACGGGTTCAGGGCAAGATTAAACCAACTGTTCAACATGCTTTACTGTCTTTAAAAAATTAACTTTAATTTTTAAATGTATATCCTTGGGTTCTGTCCCTCAGAGAACATGATTTCCTTGTTAACATGCCTCCTGTACCTCCTGAGAGCAGTTATATTCAGGATAATATTAAACAGTATATAGTTTTGATGTTTTGGGGGTTTGGTTCCTGTTTCCTGAATAAAGTGAAATTTAAACGCCTCCCCAAAAGTGGAAACTTGAAATAGATTGATTTAATTATAAAGAATTTCAAGGCTCAAAGGGAGAAAAGGTTGGACCATAAACCAGGCAACTTTAAGGGTTTGCATCATCGTAGCGGAGAGCCCAGGAGGAGCTGCAAGGTCTCAAATATCAAGAAGATGATACAGAGGGACAGAGCTGAGGAACTACTTCCATGACACAGTTCAAGTCAGGTCACAGACATTTATTGAGCATCTACTATGTGACAAGTTCTGACACTCCAGCCTGGAGTTGGAGAACTGGAGGAGGTGAAACAGCAGAGACCACACACTTCAAATGAATCCACAGGGAAAGACGTTCAGTAGGCACAAGATGTTACTTTAAGAGTCAAAGTGAGAAAATGACTCCAAGGAGTGATATCAAAAGTGGCAGATGACTCAGAAAGGATTAGAGAGACAAGAGTCTCTTGGAGATGGTCACAGTGAAGTCACTGGCAGCTGTGGTGATAATTACTTCCAGGGAGTGGTGGGTATAGAGGATTACTAAGTAGCAGAGGTTGTTTCTAAGGATCCTCAAGTCTGGTCCTGAGCAGCAGAAGAACTGGTTGGGTTTAGAAGAGCCTGCTTCAGCCTGGTCTGGAAATACCTCACATCACGAAAACCAACGTTAATCCAGGGCTTGCTGTGGGCCATGTTCAAAGCACTTTAAGCATCATTTAATCCTCCCAACCACCTCTGCAGTAAGTAGTGTGCTTAGACCCATTTTTCACAGATAGGGAAATCGAAACACAGAAAGTTTAAGTATTAATAGCTTGCCTACTATCGCACAGCTGATAGAAGTAGCAAAGGTGGAATAAGGACCCAGCTTCTGTGGCACCAGGCCCTATGCTTTAACTGCTGGGTGATACTTACTGATAGTGAGTGGTCTCCAGACATGTTGGTAAATCTCACATGTATTTGGCAGTTGGTTTGGTGGCTGCTGTTATTGCTGTTATATCAACTTACAGAGGCGAGGGGAGCACAGAAGAGTGATGGGTTTACACAGGAGCACAAAGGCAGAAGCAGTGTTGGCACCCACCACAGAGCCTCAGAGCTCTGCACGACATAGCCAGGCAGCCCAGAAGGAGCGCACTGAGCTCTCCAGAAAGGGGAAGTGGGACACCATTCAAAAGAACAAACATCTGTCCAGTCCTCAGCCTGGATCTATCTCTGCATCCTGGAGTCCCCTCAAAGAGAAAAGCTTTCTTTAAGGAGAGGTGACTTTGTTTCCCCCCCCCCGAACATCTAGAAAATGCCACAGTTTCAAAGCCTTTCCCCATCGGGCCCAGGTAGTCTTGGATCCACACCCTCCACTTTGGCTGATGGGTGCAAAACTTGTTCTGAACAAAAAACATACTACCCGACGTTACTAAAATAACACTAATAAAAAAAAGATATACATTGGCCATCTTGTTTTTGCTTTGAGCCCCTAAGGAAAAAAAAAAACACAATACAGGAATAAAGGGCTGTAATTTGCTTCTTTTTTTATCAAAAGTTAATGATATTACTTTATCAGCATGGAGTGTGTGCGGTTGACCTATAGGCCTTTCTCTGTCTGGTAACGAAAATACATGCCTTAGAAATGTGTGTGCATGGACAAAGAGAAAACTGGAGGGATAATTGTCATAATGATTAGGTAATAAAGTTAGACCCTGATTTTCGTGACTACAGTAATTGCGGCTTCTCCTATCACAACAGCTTAAGGAAAATGGTAGTGAAACACCCATCAGAGGAATTGAAAGGGAGACAGTATTGTTTGTTGGAGAAAAACAGTGGTGTCTGCAATGACTACACTGTGGATGCCACAGCTGAGGATGAAAAGAGATACATGCCTGCCTGCTTGCCTCTCCAATGCCATCTGTGTATATCTTTAACAAGCGTATGTTGATTACATTTTTAAAAATCCAATGCTATTTAAGTACAGTTGACTCGTGAACAATGCAGGAGCTGGGGGCACCAACTCCTCGTGAAATCAAAAATTCAAGAATAACCTTTGACTCCCCAAAAACTTAACGACCAATAGCCTACTTTTGATGGGAAGCCTCACTGATAACATGAATGATCCATTAACTTATATGTGTAGGTTATATTATATATTTTATTCTTAGAATAAAGTAAGCTATAGAAAAGAAAATATTAAGAAAATAAGGAATAAGCCGGGCGCGGTGGCTCACGCCTGTAATCCTAGCACTCCGGGAGGCTGAGGCGGGTGGATCGTTTGAGCTCAGGAGTTTGAGACCAGCCTGAGCAAGAGTGAGACCCTGTCTCTACTAAAAATAGAAAGAAGTTAATTGGCTAACTAAAAAAATATATATATATAAAAAAATTAGCCGGGTATGGTGGCACATGCCTGTAGTCCCAGCTACTCGGGAGGCTGAGGCAGGAGGATCTCTTGAGCCCAGGAGTTTGAGGTTGCTGTGAGCTAGGCTGACGCCACGACACTCTAGCCCGGGCAACACAGTGAGACTCTGTCTCAAAAAAAAAAAAAAAGAAAAAGAAAAGAAGGAATAGAAAATATATTTACAAGTCATTAAGTGGAAGTGCATGATCATGAAGCTCTTCATCTTTGTCTTCATGTTGAGCAGGTTGAGGAGGAGGAAGAGGAAGAGGAGGGGTTGGTTTTGCTGTCTCAAGAGTGGCAGAGGCGGAAGAAAATCCGCATACAGGTGGACCTGCGCAGTTCAAACCCGTGTTATTCAAGGGCCCACTGTATACTAGAGGAACTTACTTTTCTTTAATTCCCTGGTAAATTTCAGACTTTATAAAGTATCATTTTGTAATTTTGAATAATCCCTTCCTAACTGATATCTTTTCTAAGGGATATAGCATTCCATGTAGAATGTTCTGAAAGCTGGTTATCCCTGTTCTCAGTAACAGACAGAAATGTGTATTAGCAATAAGGGATGATTATAATGCAGAGTTAACATGGAAAACTCAAATACTCTTTTCCATTACTTTGGCAATGACATTGGATAGGGAAGCACTGATGTGAAACCTAAAGGCTATGCATTTTTCTGTAGATGCCACCTCCAAATGGTTCCCTCGTCTGAAACGCAGACTGTCTTTGCTCCTTGAACTCAGTCTGTGTGACTGTGTAGCTCAAAAATGCTCTGAGTTCATGTGTGGCTAAGAAAGGAATTTACCATAGTCATTTTCCCTCCCGACATATCTATTATAAAACAAACTGTCTACAGTGATTTACAAACTTTGTTTTCTTTCAGGACAACACAGTAAGTTGCCATCTCATGTGCTCTGAGAAGAACTGACTCCCTCTCCCTGACTCCCATGCAGGAGTTGGGGAGGGGGCACAGGCATGGAGTCCCGGCCTTGGAGAAAGGATGGGATATGATGCTGTGCTTCTGCACGCACCGTCCCATGGGGCACCTGAGGATGCAGTGCTGGCTGCAGTCCAGGTACATTGGAGGCGATCCTAGAAGTAAGAACATCCATCATGCTTAGTAAGATCTTAGGTTGTAACGGCTGCCTTGAGCCTTCTGACATTTTTTATAAAGCTCCCGGTCATAAAACACTCTTTCCGCTTCTCCTGCCATATGTTTTTCCAGCTGGACTTTCACCAGTCTTCCGCTCTCCAGAAAGTTCTTACTCATTCAGTCCAAGGGTATCTCATCAGCTTTTCTGAGGACTGCTGGAAGTTTCAGCAGGAGTTTTGGCCACATGGAAAATCAAGCGACCTAAGCTTGTAGATGAAGGTCTCCATTTGTGGGTCTATGCCTTGAGATGTTCTGCTTTCCTTGTTCAATTTAAATTTAGAGACATTTAAATACACATATTTAAATATGTAAAACTATTAACATATAAGAAAAAAGTTCTCTTTAGTATGCATTTTGTGAGATTCAGACTTCCTCACCAAATCTAACAGCAAGGAAATTTAATAACAGTTTTTGTCCTTTAAGAATAGTTTCTGTCCAAAGATTGGAATCCACCCACTTATTTACTCTGATCAGCCAGTGACCACTGAACTTTGTTTTTTCATTGTTCATTTTCTATTCGCCTGGGGCCCTGGAAATGTTTTAGCTTTTCCAGATGCTGTTTTTCTGATTGGTTGATACAATGGCTAGAGTCACGACTCTTGGATATACACTTGTAGTTCCTTGCCTATGGGACAAGGTTCACTCTTGCAAATTCTAACCAAGTAGTTTGTTCTTTGTAATTCAGGCTCAGTTGCTGCCCTGTTGGTCTTTTTTCTTTTGAGTGAATTTAGAATTCAGTTTCTCATCCTCTAAAGCCCTAATTGAAAAGGAACTGATGACCCATTCTCCATGGCAAACCCTCCTTGGGAAATTCTCACAAGGAACTGGGCATTGTATGTAAAGCTCCTACTTGAGTGATACATTTATATTTCATATACAATAGAAATTTGAGCCCACTTCCAGATTTTAATAGGGCCACTCTTTCTGGTAAGACCACACTCTTCCTACGTCCCCCACCAACTCATTGACCCTCCCTCCTCCCCACCCCCATCTGCTGTTGTGTATGCCCAAATCTTTTTTCACTACCTTCACACTATGTACTCTTCAGGGACAAAAATGATGCTAGTATAATGTAAAGAGATCTTAGAACAACTGAAACTAGCAGTATAAAATTGAAAATGTTGACAGTACTAATTTGGGGAGACAAATTATATTCAGGGATAGCTATGAAATGTGCTATCTGAATTGGCAAAGTATTTTTCAAAGCAGGTTACCAGAACACAATATTACGAGGAAATCCCACTGATTTTCACTTTCTTTCTGGCTTGTTGGTTTCACTAAATGCTTAAATAAGAATATAATTACAATATTTCCAAATGATTGTGCAAATGCTCTGAAGCTTGACTATATACCTCCCACCACTCACAATAATACAAGTGGTATATATCTGGTAGGTTACCCATTAAACGACTGTGACAGATCGTATTTCTGGTTAATTGTTAGTTCCTTACGACCTTAGACTTTGCCTGTGTATTTAATAACACCATCTGCTGTCTAGCGTAGCAACACTACCTTTTTACATAAGGATTACTGTTCTTACTTCGTAAACAAAAGTGCTCAATCTGAGGTGTTGAAACTCTACCATAGAATTATTTAAATTACACTACCTATGGAAAGCTTAAAGAAAAAAAAACTAACTTTCTTCTCTATCCTGGCTTTATTGGCTTCAACTAAAATATCATAATTTATATACCATAATAAAAGGATAAAAAAAGATTTACAAGTTGTATTCTTGGTCTGCAAAATTAAACGTTTTTAAAGAACTCTGTCTCTGTTACGCTTGTCCTGTTTCTCTTCTTCCAGACTAGTTTCTCATTGTATATGATCTCTGGGAAATTTCCCAATAAAACAGACAGTTAAAGAGAAATTCTCACAAAATTAAATGAGATGAGACTTTTTTTTTTTTTTTTAACCATCACCAAAGATCATGCCTCTCTGTTTCGGGGCATGTTGAGAATCCCGCTGGTTCATAAGAAATATGAAAACATCTATTAACAGAACATGTGGTCTACAAAAAGGCAAATGCAGACAGGGTTTGAAGTCAGGTACCTTTGTTTGGGTCTCATGGATACTGGCGCCTGTTAAATGAGCTCTTGGTGGTCGCGGTGAGGGTGATGGGGAAGGGCAGAGCATTTACGTGTAATTTCACCAGGCCCGTGCTGTACACTGTACTAATTTAGAGTAATTCTGCAATCCATGAATCAGAATTTCCTAAAAACAGAAGGGCTCTGTGGAGTGGGAGAACTGGCTTGCATCTAACTTACATTTCCTGCGTGAGGGGGAAAAACAGCACCTTTCTGAGTCAGGAGAAGGAAACTCCACTCACTTGTTCATTCATTTATTTGTTCCTTAATCCATTGCCAGCCTTCATCCAAAAAGGAGCTGAAGTGAATGAAATTACTGTGCAGTTTTACTAGGGAAATGACAGCTCCTTAATAGTGAAAATTTTCTCACAGTCGTGACACTGTTAAGAATCAGGAATGAGCACTGGAGAAGAAAGCATTGGAGGTAGCGTGTGTCTGATTTTGAAGCCCCTGACTTTTGTTACAAACTGTGACAAGGCGGACAGACCTGACCAAGATAAATAAGCCCAGCACTCACACACAACTCCTAACTTTATGCTAAAATATGGACAGGCCACAGAGTGTTGTTTTGTTTTGTTGTTCTTTTTTTTAAATTACTTGGAACCAGAAAGGTTGGCCTGAATACCCACTGCATGAAAATAATCAAGAGGTCGTTTGCCAACAGAAAACAACTTCAGAAGTACGGAATGTGGAATTCTGAGCCTAAACCACTTGACAGCATCCCAAAAAGGCATGTCCTAACATGTTTTCCGTCTAAGAGGGCTTCAGCATTCCAGGCTTTTAAAAGAATGTCTCTTATTACAGCTACAAGGAGCTGGTGATCCTATTCCACACTCTGAATTCAAGGAATCTGGAAGTCTAATCCTGGAACACTCATTTTAAAATATATCGAGAAAGCTTTACATGAAAAGTAAAGTATATTTGGCACTTTTTTTGTTTTTCGAGAATAGTTGAAATGAAACAAATCCTACACATGAGTGCCTCCTCATCATTTTTGAAAAACCTAGAATTTTTAAAACTTCATTAAAGTTTTCTCATAATCAGACCCAAAGGAGCAAAAGTCATGTAGAAGGTTACAAATGTAACATTTCACCATGGTTAACAAAGTCACAACAAATTTCAAAACATCAGAATTCTTTGAATTTACTCTCATAACATCCTTTATGAATTCAGTACGTAGCCAGCAAAGAAGCCACACTGCTATTAAGCAGTAGAATCCTAGGTGAGAATACAAAATAACCTCAAAACAAGTTTCCACATCCTCCTGACCTATTCAGCCAAACGCCTGCCAGTGTATGAAACTGTTTTTGTTTGTTTGTTTTACAACTGAGGGCCTCTTGAGTAATCTGAAAGTCCTGTATATAGTAAATCTTTGCCCATTTATGTAGATATATGTAAAATTGGGCAGTCTCGTGGGGACAGAAAGGTGCAAATATTTTCCATAATCCTTGAGACACTGTAGTTGGGCATATTAATGCTGATACAGATGTTTTGCCCTGGCTAATTTAAACTAAGTGTAGACCGTGGTTTAGACACTCCTAGCCTGGGATCTGAGCCCAAACCAAGCAGACATGTTCTCAGATGATTTGATGATCTGGTAGCCATTTAACCTCACGACTTTATTTGGATGGCACAATTGTGCCAAAATAATGGGCAGGCATTTCCTGGTAGTTTTCTGCATTGTTTTGTGATCCCATGTGGGTCAGAAGAATGTTGGGCTTGGGTTTGTCAAGTTGCCCTGTATTCCCACTACCCCTACCCACTACATGAGGGATCAGAACAGAATTGACATCAAGGCCGGCACCCTCTCTTCCACTCAAGAAAAAAACACTGGCCCAGAGCATCCAAGGGACCTGCCTCAGGTCAAATGCCTGGTGTATGAAGAGGACCTAGTGTCCCTGAGTGATCTCCTGTGTAGATAATCATCTGTATGTGAAAAAGAACCTAGGAAGAAAATGAAAATAGGAGGTAGCCCACCAGTGGGCCAAAGAAAGAACTGCAGTTTGGGAAACCAGAATTCTAGCTATTAACTGCACATTTTCTTTGTTTCAAGGCAAATTCCTTACTGTCTGGTGCCTCCGTTGCCAAATTCATAAAGTAAACAGACACTTGAGGTTCTTAGGTATGGTTAAGAATAATGAATTGGCTGGGCACTGTGGCTTGAGCCTGTAGTCCCAGCAACTCTTGGGAGGCTGAGGTGGGAGATCTCTTGAGCCCAGGAGTTCGAGGCGGAAGGGAGCTATGATCACACCACTGCACTCCAGCCTGACCCCTTCTCTAAATAAATAAATAAATAAATAAAATGAATGAATTGACCTGATAATCAAAGATAGGTAGATAGAATAAAATAAAACCAGTCTGACAAATGGTGAAAATCTAGCTATCTGTTAAATGCTAAAAGATAACAGCCCTCAGGAAGTTCACATGTGTGTAGTTCCCAGGCATGTTTCAGAACCAACTTTCTTACTCAGGAATTTGCTTGAAGGGCTGGGAGTCTTGCCAGCAAGTCCATCAAAGTTCATTTGTATTTGCATTTTAGCCGTCTGTGACAAGCTTTTTAGTAAACACACCATATTTAGGGAGTCACTTTAGGGAATCACTAGTAGTCTCTTGCTGGGCTCAAACCTAGGCTGTCTGCTTCATATAAATATGTTTTCTTCTTCCTTGTATGAACTTCAGTTCTGGGTGTGAATCTTAATTCTCTCAATGGTTTTGCATTTCACCTGGCAAGGAGATTATACCTCTTTGGGTAAGTGGGCATAGGAATGGATGTGTCAGTGCATAACAAAAACCCACTGCAACTAAAAAATTGCAGTCCACAGTCTTTTTAACTTTCTTTCCTTCTGCAGGGAGCTCTCTGTGTCTCCCTTATCTATAAAACTGATTCCGCCCCCTCCAAAAAAAAGTGGTAGAGAAAGAATTTTATTGTTACATGTTTAGATCTTTGAGAGATATCATTGAAATATGCACTATATACATAAAATAATTGTTTTAAATAACAGCACTACTCTTTTTTTTTTTTTCCAAGCATGCTAGACTAAAGTAAGTCACCAGATAGATTATTAAAACTCCATTGGTAAAGGCCCAATTTTCCTGCTAAATAGCATTCTTTTGCAAAATATATTTTCATCTTGTTAAGAGAAAGTCCGGTTCATACTGGCTGTATTTTATTTCATAAGAAACACAAAAAATAACAATGCAAACTCATTTGAATAAGTTATGATCATTTTGTATCCCATCGCTCCTTTATAACCATGACATTTTACACAGTATGTTGTTTCATACTTTTGTCTTTTCAGTGCCCTGTATGTCTGAATGTAAAGTAGTCAGGATTGGAGTCCTACAGTTGGAATTAAATGATTTCATAAGTTTTTCTTCTGTTTTTAAGAAAATAGGTCACAAAGAGTTGGAGTTGCAGTATTCCAATTTGGTGATTACTAGAACCATTTCATCATCCAACTAATTGAATCTTTTATCCTAACACTAACATCAGTTTTTATCTAAGGTTCATAAAGACCAGCACAAAATGATGAGTCCCACATAGATGTGGTGTCATAGCAACTGTGCCTCACCTCGTCATCTCTATCTGTTCTGAATGTCTTACTTTTTTTTGGATTGAATGTCCTATGAACCATACTAAAATTTTTCTTATTCCTATAAATATAGGTATGGATAAGCAAATCTTAATATCCTTTTTGTTAACACTCACAAATGTTAACACTCTTCTGCTAGGCCCCTAAACTGTGCTGACATAATTTTTAAAAATGCAAGATGCAATTAGAATGTTCTCGACTACATCCTTAGACAACAGGACTCATACCTGGATTTCAGTTCTGACACTCACTTCTAATGTGACTTAATCACTTAATCTTTTAACACCTCAGGTTTTTAGTTTTTGAAAAGGATGACAAGATAATAGAATTAACACCCAGAATATCTTTTAAGTATCCATATGAAAGATATAATAAATACTATGCTATCATATTATTCTTGAACCTTTAGAATTGCTATATTATTTGATTTTCTCAGTTCCTATATTACTGAATGTGTATGTAGGAAATGTGCATTTTTAAGTAGGAAAGCTCATGAGAGGAAATTTATCATTTTAATATTTTCTAACATCATCCATTAATTCATTGTTTTGTTAGCATCTTCCTACTGATGCTTTTTAAAGGATTTTAGTGGGTATCTTAAATATAAGTTAAACCCACATCCAGATATTATTCCAGAAAAGTACATTTCACCTTGCTCTTTCCAAAAAGCCAATAGGAGGATTTTGGCATCAAATGGCTATTGAATCCCTTCCAGTTCTACAAATTTCCTTGCAGACTGAGCAAGTGTGTGACCTCAATCTCTCCTTTGTCTGTTTTGTCTGTTTCTCACTTAGCTCTTTAAATTCTGACACAGTAAGTAGTTAACCTTCATGAAGACCCCAAAATTTGCTCTAAATGGGGACCTGTACATATGTTAACACATAGGCTGGTGACTAACAGCTTCTGCGTATAATATGTGGATGATTAAGAGCTCCTGTGATTTTATTTGGCCTGATTCTTAGACCCTCCACAGAGACTTTATCTCCTCCACATGCAAAAGTCTCTTTAATATCTGAATGCTCTCTGTGCACAGGAGAGGTAGGCTACAGAGAGAGGTCAAAGAGAGGAAAAGTATTTCTAAAAAAGAATATTTGCAATTTGAAAAACAGTGGAATTGTCTCATAAAATACAATTACTTAGAAGAAATGCTCTCGTATCAATTACAGAAGGTTCATTAATGTCATGATGCTCCATAGTATGTGTAGATGTATTTATATAAACAAATGGGTTCAAATATATAACTTTTTTTTTAAGCAGAAAAGCCCTGAATATTATATGTGCTCTTCTAGTCTCGTGGCACATTTGCCCAAGTATAAGGAGACTGTGATGATGTCCACAGAAATCCAGATGAAATGTGGCTGCATTTTTTTTTCTCCTTCAAATACACCAAGGTCAGAGTTTAAGAAGCTTTAGCATGGCTGCAACATCATGTTATTTAAAGAAGCTGCACTCTAAAGAATGAAGGCTGTGATTCCATGTCTGGCTACAAGGTGAAACCCATGAAGTCAGCAGTTCCTAGGAATGCCATCTATCTCCTGGACAGTATCTATAAGCTGCTGGGGGCATGGGGCTGCACCCTTCCTGCAGCTACATGTCCTGGGGGTAAAGTTCTGTTAGAGACCTCTGATAGGAATAGATTCTTTACACTATCCTATAGACTGTCAGTACAGGGCTTCTCTGTGTTAGCAAGAGCTGCTTGACTGGAGTAAGCTCTGGGGACCAGATTCAGATTTTAGATGTTTAATGCTCACACAGTGGAAGCCCATGTATATCTCAGTGTGGGAAGGTCAGAATTGTTCTACCCCTTGAGCTATGGCTTGGAATTACTCCCTTAGGTTTGCCGTAAGAGCCGCTTCCCTTATTCCTGCTTTTTTTGATAGCACCATACTGAATGGCTTTCCTTTTACTCCTATACTGTGATTTTTATTTTTAAAAAATCTTAGAAATTAAAACTGGAAAGGACTGTTGGTTTGTCTAGTCTCAGCAGGGGTACTCCCCATAAGAATACTTCCTTTAGTTCTTAGGACAAATTGCAACATTTCAGCACTCTGGTTAAAAGCCAACCTCAGCCCACTGCTTCAGGGACACTTGGCATGCCTGTCCATATACAAATGTGTAGGAGCACACTGCAGCCAACCCAGTAACCTTGACTCTGAGTTGCAAAGATGATCATAATTCTCTTCTGAGAGGACCTGGAGCCTTAAGCAAGAGGGCAGAGTCTACGTGACTAAAACATACCAACTTCCTCTTTCATAAGTCATCACATGATGAACTACAATTACAATTCCTGCCTTGTCTCTGTGAATTGCAGACGCATTGCCTCACCCTAGAAACCCTGCTCCTGTGTGTGGAGGAGGCGGCTGTAACTGCTGCAGCAGCCGCTTTGGAAGGGATCCAACTCCAGTCTGTGCCGGGAGGGCGGGCGGTGGGTGGAAGACAAAAACAAAGCTATGTTTACTTAGCATACATCGATAAAGCTGCTTCAGAGCTACATGAAAGGCCAGGCAGCATGAAAGACTTTTGATACAATATAAGGAATTGCTGCCCTGGATCCAGGGTCAGCCTTAACTCCCTTGATCCCAGATCCTTTTAGGGCAGGCGAGACCAGAACTAAAATAGCCTTCCCATTTTCCAGCGGGCATTTCGTTAGGGAAGTTACAACAACTTAGTTTCGACGTTAAACTGGCAGTGTAAAATAAGAAGGAAATGTTCTTCTTTTGGAGAAGAAAAGCTCTGTTCTACAAAGATCCTTACGTAGTATCTCTCAAAGCCGAATGTGTATCTCTAATTCTATTTTGGTATGGAGTGGCAGGTTCTCCCTAGAGTATTACAGTGCCGGCTTGCAGGTAAATGAGTATAATTAGGCCATGGCTCTAATGGCCAGTTGTGTTTTCTTTTAACATGTTTCAGTCGGTGCTTAGTGGGGCCATCTCTTGAGGGTGTTGAGATGGCTCATCTCTCTGCAGCACAAAGACCGGGCTTTATCTTGGGCAATGGGCAGTGGGCCCGGTGGGTGAAGTCACATGCTAGAATGAGTATCACAGGGTCTCCAAGGAGGGTGACCAGAAAGACAGGTCCAGAAGAAGATGCCAGACAGCAGGGCCCAGGAGTGACCAAACCTGCTGGCACCAGCTGCTCCCTGGAGAGATCCCGGCAGGCCCCATTCTCCCAGCTTGGAGAGGGTGAGGCAGGATTGCAATTGCAGGGCAAGATCCGGGAACAGATGGGGAGACTTTTAAAGCAGACGCACCTACTCTGGAAATCCCCAAGAGAAGAAATTCAAGGTTAGCTTGTAAAAACATTTAGGTCTGGCATTACGTTTTCTGTGCCATTTTTGAACAGGTTTTTTTT
>VBSM01002153.1:39610842-39647234 GCA_008086735.1 Cheirogaleus medius | reverse complement strand
GCTATAATAAGCCAAATGTTCCACGCTGGTGGAGTAAACATGCATGTTCAAGGGGCATCTGTGTTAGCAGGAAGCACACTAATGCACAGTACATGTTAATAAAAACGTATTTATTAAGCAAACCTCAGGACATGCCCATATGGGAACTGCCAAGTCAAATAAAGTACTGAAACAACCGACTGCCTAAAAGGGAGTTGACTTTTTATGGAGAAACTTTTATTTACTTTAGAAAAAAAAGGTTTTTTTCTGATCATAGTATGGTATTATTGTGCACTTGAGGTGCCACCCAATTAATTGACTTCTAATATTTATTAAACACTTTAATATTCTGCAATGTTATCTCAAAAAATGAACAGCATGGTTCCTGTCACTTAAAAAAATGACATTAAAATGACATTTCTCCATCACCAACCTTGGAGTAAGGGGTGGCTATCAGAAGTAGCAACTTCATTGTGGATTGTATAATAGTTGTATAATAGTTTCAGTCATTGTTTCAAAGTGATTGCCGCACGTGGATGGGGAAGCTAAAAACCTAAAGCCTTGCTCCAGGCTTGTGAGTACCTAGGCACAACCCTACCCAAAGCCTTCCTTCACCAACTTAGTTTTCTTTCCAGATAATAGGCACAAAAACCATTTTAGAAGCTTGAGATGGAAATCATGCAAAACAGTCTACTCCTTACATGTTTTATCCAAGAATCTGGAAATTTTTTCAGGTTGAAATGCGATTCCTAGGAAATTATTCTTGCTCTTTTCCTGTGGCTGTTTGTCTTGACACGGCAGCAATGCAGCGGTGGTGGCCCTGCTCCTTCGCAAAGACCCTGCGCAGAGAACTATGCTGAGACACACAAGTTTGAGTATTTCTGAAAACACACCTCAGAATTGTCCAGTTCTGTCCCATGTAAACAAACCGCTGAAATAAAGGTCTGGAAATCTCCAGATGTTCTTGGGCCTTGTGCGATGGTCATCTCAGGTAATTTATTTAACTTTTGCGTCTGTTTTGTAATTATTAGAAAAACAAAAAACATGTACTCATCTTGGGGGGGGGCTAAGAAATCAAATTGGGCAACCTCTATGACAGGTTTCTGATTTTTTGTACATGTGATACGGGACGTCATTAGGACATCATTAGGTGGTTGGGCACAGTGTGTACTGCTGAAAATAGAGAGTTTAAGTTATTATTAGAGGGTACTAGCAAATCACTTTGAAACACCGGAGAGAAGTGGCTCCCCCTGCTGTCATCACAGAAGACGCATTGTCTTTTAGGCCAGAGTCCTGTATCTGGGACACCCACTGGTGTCCATCACAGTACCAGAGGATTCATGAAGTTATCATCACCATAGATGATGCATAGTTTTATTGGAAATAAAATAAAAATACAGACCACAAATAAAGGATATCAATATTTTCCTTAAATTATCTATGCTTGGATTCATTTACTGAAGGGTAAACCTACCTATAAACCCCCACAATGGTCTGCCTAAGTCCGTTTATGGCTTTAAAAGCAAGGATGGTATTTGTGTGGCCAAGTAGCAGCTTTGGGATGAGGCAGTTGAGGATATGTTTTAACATATTTCATGTTTTTAAGGATTTATTTAAATAACGAATCAACAACAACAACAAAAAAATTAAAATGACGTATGATGGGAAAAAAGAACCCCTTCGTTGAGTTTTTACCTTGATAAAAATGTTGTGTTTTTAAAAAAATTGTTTCATTTTCTTGTCAATCACATTTCTCTACACAGGAGTCAGCCAGTGGATCAGTAAGTAAGTCTTCTGAGGTCATCAAGAGTTGTGTTTGTCAGCCACAAATCTGATGCCCTAGAAGGAACAGATTCAAGGTCTTGGTGACAATCATTGGCTGAGCTGAGTCTCAACCCATAACCAGCCTGAGCCAGGGTCTTTCATCTGTGCGGTGTTTACAGAGGGGTTGAGGACATGGGTGGAATTAGGTTGAAACTCTCCATGGATGAGCTGAATTGTAAGCAGTCAAGAAGGAAAAGAAATGGTATGTGCAAGAGTTGAGAGATTGGAGAGGAAAAATTGCATGAGGGGACCAATGTCTAATCATAGCCATTCATTCATTCACTCATTCATTGGTTCACTTATTCTTTCAGTCCAACACATCTATCTCATGGAAAAGAACGTGGGCTCTGGAGTCAGACTACTTAAGCTTAGATTCCAGCTCTACCTCTTTCTAACCTTAGTATTGGATAGGTACGAAAAAATAGTCTTCAATTTGCTTCCAGAAACCACTTTCTTCATTCTGCTACCTCATCCTCACTGCTCCGTCTTAATCTCCTTCACTGCTTCCTCCTGATTTCCCTTGTTGGACTGCCCTAAGCTTAGTCCTCAGAAGGTTTCTTCTCTTGGTCTACACTTACTCCTAGCAATCTCATCCAGAATCATGGTTTTAAAATTACATTTGTATGCTGACTTCCAAATTTGTATCTCTAGACTGGACCTCTACAGCTGAGTACCAGCATTGTATATCCAGCTACATGCCCAGTATGTTCACTCGAATATCTAATTGGCATCTCAAACTTGTATATCCAAAATCGAACTCCTGATCTCCCCCTCCTGCTCCCCAGTCTCCTTTCAGTCTTGGCTATTCCATCTTCCAGTTGCTTGGTTCATAGACCTTGGAGTGGTCTTTGATTTGGGTTTTTTTCTCACCCACTCCCTGTCCAGTGTATCAGCAAATCCTCTTGTCTCTACCTTCAAAATGTATTCAGAATCTGACCACATCTCACTGCTTGCTTGAAGCCACTGTCATCTCTTGTCTAGAGTATTGTAGGAGCTTCCTAACTGTTTTTCCAGCTTCTGTCCTTGTCCTTTGCAGTTCATTCTCAGTTCAGTGGCCAAAATAAATCTCTAAACTATTTTTTTTTTTTTATCGAGACAGAGTCTTACTTTGTTGCCCAGGCTAGGGTGAGTGCCGTGGCGTCAGCCTAGCTCACAGCAACCTCAAGCTCCTGGGCTCAAGCAATCCTTCTGTCTCAGCCTCCCGAGTAGCTGGGACTACAGGCATGCGCCACCATGCCCAGCTAATTTTTTCTATATATTTTTAGTTGGCCAATTAATGTATTCCTATTTTTTTTAGTAGAGACGGGGTCTCGCTCTTGGTCAGGCTGGTTTCGAACTCCTGACCTTGAGCTATCCACCCGCCTTGGCCTCCCAGAGTGCTAGGATTACAGGCGTGAGCCACCGCGCCCGGCCAATCTCTAAACTATTGATCTGATCTTGTTTCTCTTTTGCTCAAATCCCTCTGATGCTTTTCTTTCTCCTTCAGAGTCAAATACAAAGTCGGCAAGGCCTTGCTGCCTCCCAGACAGGGCTGCTGCTCTTGCTTATTCCATTCCAGCCACTTAGGCTCCCCTGATAGTCCTTGACCTTGCTAAACATGCTCCTGCCTCAGAGCCTTTGCACTTGCTTTTCTCTGCTTGGAATGCTCTTCCTCCAGATTCTATGCTGGCTCATCCCTCATATCCTTCAGGTCTGTATGCCAAGGTCCCCTGATCAGTGAGGTCTTCCCTGACTACCCTGGGTTAGCACCCTATTGTACTGTAACAAATTACCACAAACAGTGGATTAAAACAACACAAAATTATTATCTCACAATTCTGGATGTCATAATCTAAAATTAAGGTGTTGGCAGACCTGGTTCCCTCTGGAGGCTTTTGGAAGGCTCCTCTTCCTTGCCTGTTCGAGCTTCTAGAGGCCACCTGCATCCCTTGGTTCCCGGTTCTTTCCTCATGTCATTCCAGCCTCTGGCTTCCATCATCTCTCTCCTGCCTCCTTATAAGAAGTCTTGTCATTGGGGTCCAGGATAATCTCCTTATCCCCAAATCCTTAGTTTAATCACATCCACAAAGTCCCTTTTACCATGTAACGTCACACATTCACAGGTTCGGGAGACTAGGACATAAACATCTTTGGGGGGGCATTATTCAGCTACCACAATCTATTTTATACTCTCTATAAAAACACTCATCCCAGCCACTGCACCACCTGTTGTCTCTGGTCCCTGTTTTATATTTTTCTTCCTAGCACTTTCTCTTATCTGACGTTGTGTGTATTTACTGATTTGTAAGTTTTTGTCTCCCCTGACCGTAACCCTTGCATGTCCTAGAGTGTAAAGTCCATGAAGCAGGGCAGAGCATCCCCAAGGTCATGATCATGTGCAGTATAAATATTTGTCAAATGAGTAAATTTAGTATCTGATCCCAACAGGCAGTATCATGAAAAATAATAGACAGTAAGAAAAGAGCCATAAAGAAGCATTTATAAGACACAGTGGCACCCCAATCAGTCCACCCGGGGAGAGTGCCCACGGAGTGCCACAGCCATGAGGCAGGGCTGGCCAGGAGTGGGGGGGGGGCAGGGCTCAGCTGGGTGTGATGGACCTGGGGGTGCTGAACAAGCACAGGGGTCCTACAGATACTGCTCAGCAGGACAGAGGGTCCACATGGACAGACTCGGATCAGAAAAATCAGAAATAAATGGTCAGGGGGCCATGTGCTAACTAACCACACCAGAGTCCGAATCAGACTGGTGATGTACCCTGAGATGCTTTTACAGGTGTGGGTTTTAGGGGGGATTCTGATAAAGCAGGAGGAAGCCGGTCCTCACTGAGGCATAGGGCGGTGAGAGCCTCGCTCACACTCAGCCCACTGCAGTGGTGAGGCTGAGATCTGATTGCTGACCCGCAGGCGGGTGCTGCTGCCACCCAGTTGACGGATGGATCACTCTGGTCTTCCACCTGCTCCTGGCTTGGGAAGAGGCAGAGGGAAAAGAGGTAGAGGGGAAAGAACTCACCTAACAGACCCTCAGGGGATCTTAGAAGCTGGTTGGCAGCAGGTTGCAGCAGCAGTCCTTTTATTGAAAGATTCTGGTGAGTGGATTCAGTGTCGACTTCCTTCAAATCCTGGCTCCACTGTAGCTTAGGTGTGTATCCTTGGATAAGTTCTTTGATGTCTCTAAACCTCAGCCTCCTCATCTGTAGAATGAGAATAATAAGAGTGCCTATTTCTAAAGTGCATCGTGAGGGTTAAATGAAACAATGTGTAATGTCTCCTTGGGATTTATTATTTATCCCAAAGCAGGAAGCATCAGAGGTCTGGGAAGGTGACAATGTCACCTGCTCTTCCCCACACATAGCACCTGAGGCCTCAACACTCACGTCTTTCCTGTGGGTGCTCTGTGGGTGGATTCCTTCTGACAGTCCTTCCCTAAATGCCTATTTACACCCCAACTCCCAACTTCAGGGTTCCCTCTCCAGACTCCCCTTTGGTGGAACCTTTGGTGGAACTCCCTTTAATGATAACGGATTTCTAGTCCTTTGTCCCTTCTCAGGCCCTGCTAACTCTGCCCTCGGGCTTCAGTTTTATGTTCCTACCAGCCCTGCCCTGGGGAGATCTGGTCCCTTTTGGCTCTGGGTAAAAGGACAAAGAAAGGGCACCACTTGTTCTAGCAGCCAGGAAGAGGTTGATAAGGAGAAGCCTAGGGACGCTTCAGTTTGGGTTCTGTCTCCCTGGCAGCAAGGGCTGAGGTCAGTGTTGTCCTAAATTAAATAAATGTATACATTAGTCATCACACCACAGGCATGGAGACGGAGGGAATGCTAATACTGTAAAATTGCAAACATGCAAATGCACTGTAAACTCTAAAATAACATAAAAATGCTGACTTTTATTGTTTAACTTGGGATTTTCTACCCAAGCTTTACTTTAGTGAAAAGTTAGGGACTTGCCCTTATATGTAATTTATAAAAATACCAAGACCGAGACCAACATCTGGACGACTCCACTGATTAACTGCTCTCTAGCCATCTGTGAATTATTTATTCAACACTGTTCTTCCAAATCCTGAGCTTATCCTAAGGACATGGCCTTTTCTGGGAGCTGGTTCTTGTGGCTTTGGTGCAGTTATAAGTCACTGGGTCACATTTCTGCACTGTCTTGCAGAAATGCTTTGCTCAGGTTTGCCATGAGGTCCACAGTGGGAGCTGGGAGGTCAAAGGTGCCAGGACAGTCTGTAGCCTTCTTCCTGGTGAGGCTGAGAGAAACTGCCAGGTTAGCTGCCCTTCACTCTAGTCCTCAAAAGAAGGCCACACATGACATAGAAGTCTGAATACAGAAGCAGGAGGAAGCTGATTTCTTTGGGCATATCCAACAAGAGATCGGAAGGACCTTTGTTACTGAAATGCATAAGGTGTTGTACAGGGGGCTTGTAAAAATGAGTATCTCCCTTCAATGTGTGGTCAAGATTTATTGTGAAATTGTGAACACGGGAGCTACTGCCTATTTGTTTTGTTTTCCTTGAGCCATAATAAATGCATTTATGTGACACCACAGAGGCATTGGGAAGACATGGTCACTCTGCCAGGAGAGAGATAGCAAGGGGGATGGGTGTATAGCGGAAGAGACACTGACGCTCCTCTGACCTGAGCTCCCGGGTCCCACCATGAAGGTTCACATCCACCTGTCCCCAGGGTGATCTAGGCATGAAGGAGGACTTTTGAGTGGATTACCTTGCATCACTGAGTCACCATGTGGCTCCGTAAGTCTCCTTCCCTGCCCACTCCTGTGATTGCTGCCCTTGGCAAAGGCTTCTGGATGGCTCCATGGCCCCTAGACCACAGCTTTCAGCTACTCCCTCTGTCTCTTGACCTATGTTGGCCAAGTCCATGGGACTGGGCTCTGCCTTGGCCCGTGCCTAAGTTCTGTAGGTTTCCTTGTCCCCTCATAACCTATGTCTCTTGCAGAACTGGAGATCTACCTTAAGCCCCTGCCCCGTGGTCAGGACTCCAAAACTTGCCCGATGTCCTTCCCAGCATCTCCTAAGGAATGGCTTTCTGCCCTGGGTTCTCTGTCATAAAGCAAGGCTCCCTTGTTGAAACTCTGCTACCTTATTATGGGCTCCATGATGCCAACCACTTTCTGGACTGTGCCTGAGACTCTTAGAGCCCAAGGTTGCTGTACCTCATCCCCACCATCCCCTCCCAAATCTGACTTTGCCACCAAATCAGTTGAACCAGTGCCTGTCCCATCCTAGTGAGCAAGTCTGGTGCCACTGTATTAGTCAGGCTTCTCCAAAGAAACAGAACCAATAGGATATGTACATAGAGAGAGAAAGAGAGATTGAGTTTAAGAAATTAGCTCATGCAGTTGTAGGGGCTGTCAAGTCCAAAATCTGTGGAGCAGGTCAGCCTGCTGGAATTTCATTGTGGAGTTAGTGTTGCTGTCTTCAGTCTGAGATCTGCAGGCTGGAAACTCAAGCAGGGCTTCTATGTTGTAAGCTTGGGGCCCAAATCCTTCTTCTTTGGGAAATCTCAATCTTTTCTCTTGAAGCCTGTTTGGATGGGTGAGGCCCATCTACATTATAGAGGGTAATCTTCTTTACTGATTTCAATATTAATCACATCTAAAAAGTACCTTCACAACAACATCTAGACGTGTTTGACTAACATAGCCTCGCCAAGCCGACACATAAAATGTAACCATCATGGCCACTTTCCAAGTTTGCCTTTCCTCCTCCCCTGGCTTCCCCAGACCATGTTATGGCCTTCTATCAGTTATGATGCTTTCAAATGCAACATCACAGAAAATCCTACTCCAATAGGCTTAAAGTACAAAGGGAACTTAATGGCTCTTGGAACTGAAAAATCGAGGCAGGCAGGCTTCAGGTCTGACTCACTTAAGGTTTAAGCTTCATCTCTCTCTGATTCTCTTGGCTCTCTTCCCTGTGTTGATATTATCTCAGGCAGGCTTCTTCCCTGATTACGAGATGGCTGACACACTTCCTCACTCAGATCCAAGAGGCAAAAGAGCAGATCCCTTCTAGAACAGGGCGAAAGAGCCCCGAGCTCTGATCTGATTGGCTCAATCCTGACATCACCCCTGTGGCCAAGGGAATACTCTGCTCTGATTGGCTTAGGTCTGCCCATGCCCTAACCAATCCCAGGGCAAGGGGATGGGATTGCCCTGACTGGAATCTAATTAGGGGTCTCCCTTGGGATTAAGAGTAGAATCCATCCCACCAAAATAGGCAGTTGCTGCACAGTGGCTGAGGGTCTGCAGACTGGGTGCTGGGGAACAACCGTGGTGCTCCACGTCAGCCTCCAAAGCAGGGTGCTGCATTGCCTAGAGCCAGGTGCATGCCCAATGCTGCAGCCTATGCAAATGGTACCCACTGGAGCAGAGTGGACCCAGCCCATGGGGGCATGGGCAGTGGTCCCGATCCCCAGAAATGACAGCTGCTTGGAAGGAGGGGTGCTCCCTGCTTGGATGTCCAGGCAGAGTTAGTCCAGCCTGGAGGAGCAGGGTGCTGGCTGGTTGTGTTCTCTTCAGATGTCCTTGTCTCTGACCTCTTTGCCCCTCCCTCTGCCGCTGAGGGAGTGAGCACCGCAAGAGGACCAAACTCATAGCAGCCAGCTTTACAGCTGCAGGATCTGGGATGCTGCTGGGAGCCACCCGAAGCTGAGCAGAGTGATTCACGCTGTTCTGATTAGTGACTTGGCGGGGACAAAGAAGGAAGGAGGAAGGTGGCTTGGAGACATGTTGGGGCAGCCCAGAGAAGGGGGTTGTCTCTGAGATTCTGATCTGTAATTTGTTTTTGTTTGATAAAAACAGCAACTAAGGTGTCAAGACTCATAGCTTAGCAAGCTATAAAATGCCTCCTCCACCCTTTTCTCTGTCTATACCTCTTCTTTCTTCACTGGGCTGCCATGACAGTCTCTGGTACACGCATGTCACACGGAATGCTGGGGGTGGGGGTAGGGGTGCACCCTTGCTGAAAAGCACACCGGATTCCTCATGCGCAGTGTTTTCTTCAGACAGACCGTGGAGCGTGTCACTGTGGTCAGCCCAGGTGTGGCCATGTACCCTCGGCATTCTCATCCGTTGCCGGATGACAAGGACCGTCCACTGTCTGAGCAGACACATGCCAGTGTTGTGCTGATGGTACCAGCGTACCCTGTTGGACCTGAGAAAAGACTCTAAGAAAAAAAAATCAAAAGAGATTTTCATGGCCTGAGTATCATTCTGGGCTAGGGAGAGAGGCATTTGGGGACAAAACATTGTTGGAATTACACAAGAGTGCTACTATACAAGCAGGGACATAATTCTAAATTGTACAAGGGAAAAAATCATCCTGTTGAATCCTAACAAAATGCTTTGTGGTTTACAAAGCTTTTTTGCCTCTGTCAGGTCATTTAATCCTTGTAACAATCTGTGAGAAACCCTTTTACAAGACAGAAAACTGAGGCAAAGAAAAGTCTATCAACTTGCTCAAAGTAATAAAGTTACTAGGTGAAGCCTCTGTTTAAATCCAGATCTCCTAACTCTAATCCCATCTTCTTCTTTTCAATATTTGAGATAACACTTTTTTTTTTGGCCCTATCAGCACAGGGAATATTAGTTAAGATGTGCCATAGAATGGATTATACAAATCCCCCAAACCTGTTTGCTCACAGACTGGTTTATACTCATTCTTCATGCTTAGTTTGCTAATGTAGGAGTCACATGTTACTGTTGTCTTTATTCTCCTAGTTTAATCAGGAAAACGAGCCAGAAGAGCTGAAATGATTAGCTCAGGATCATTAGAAGAGGAAAGAATTTATATTCACAGTGACTGTATTTCTAGTCCATTGATTAGGCAATTTTGCTTTTATGAATCAATTGTGGTGATTGCTATGCTGAATAAAATGTGGAATTGCTATAACAAAGAAAACATACATTATTTGCTTTAAAATACATCCTATCTATGGCTGGACCTAAATATTAAATGAAATATTTCTATTTCCTCTTCCTGATTTTTATTTAGGTTTTCTCAAGAGGCACTCACATGGGTTCCTCAGTTCTACTGTAGCATGTGGCAGTATGATTCAACAATGCAGTGTCCTGGCATGTGATATTATTATTTAACTTCCATCAAAGCCCTGTTGTAGATGCAGGTTGGTGTTCAAAGTCAACACACTGTGATTTAGGGGAAACATCAATGACCACATATACTTGAATCTGCAGCTCTGATCCAGAAGGCAGGATGATTTTTAGAAACATGTATGATCACCTTTGGAGAGTCTAATAACAAATGTACCAGCAATCTCATCACTTACTAGTGTGTTAAATTTTTTTCTTAGGGTAAATAAAGGTCATTTCATAAATTGCACATTTTGCACTGATTAGTCTCCTTGGATTACCTCTTGCTATAGCAAATATGATCATGTCCAATAATTGCAATTAATAATCATGGGACTTTATTTCATGAGAGGATGTTTTGAAAGCCAAATAATCACTTTTAAGAGAATGCCAGATTAGATAGGACAGAACAGAAACGGAAGAAAGAAGAGAAAACAGAGCAATACACAGTGATGGATGTAGTGCTTAGGGACTAAAACATTGAAAGGTCGGGGGTTTAGGAGTTAAGAACAAAGAAGGAGGTATTTGGCTTAAACACTATGGGATTTTAAGGATTCTAAGTCTCAGATGTTTCACGGATTAATTCATTCAACAAACATTTATTGTGTGTCTCCTATATGTGAGGTACTGAGGATTTTAGATTGTTGTTGTTTTTTTTTTTTTTTTTTTTAAGATCCAGCAGTCTTGTAGCCTACAGAAAAAGGACTGGATCACAGAGAGATTTGATGAACACCAAGGAAAAGGCAGAAAAGAAGGAGAAAGAAAACAGCAGAAACGAAAGTAGCGGTAGCAGCCAGTGCAAACACAGTCCCCATTGCAAACCCTCATTTTTCCCAAGTAAAATACGTGTAATATTTCTGAGCTAACACTTTCCCCCATTTCCCTCGGCAAAGGTCAGCCAATTGTGAGTACAAGCATATCACACCATTTCTGTAAGTTCTGCCCTCTGGCAGGTACTGTGAGAAACACAAGTTAAGATGCAGATTCAGACCCTGTTCTCAAAGAACTTAGGGTCTATCTGGAAATTTCAAGTGAATGCACGCTCAGTAATAAACCCAACATAACACAGTAGACAAGCAGGAGGCGAGTGGCATGCCTCAGAATAGGGGTGCATGGTAGTTCAAAGAGGGGAGTGGAAGGGAAAGGGAAGTTTTCATGGAGAAGATAGATTCGAGTGAGGCCGGAGAGGAAGACACCAGACAGGAGATTACATCAGGCTAAGCAGAAATTAGCATCATGTCTTTTGAGAGCCATGAAGGACTCTCTACAGAGCCTATAACTGGAGGATAATTACTCTGGGGTAGTGGGAAATAAAGTTTGGATAAATAGGGTAAGGTGGGACTTCCGAGGGCCCAGAAACTCATGCACAGGGAAGGACCAGGAATCCAGTGGTGGCCCGTGATGACAAAGGCAAGTCAGGAAGCCAACCCTGGTAGAGGTATTCATAAAGGGTGGACAAAGGTGTTATAGGGTTAAGGCTGCTGACAGGCCAAGAGATCAATCCATTCCTGAAGAACTGGACCAGGATGACAGCAGAGATGGAGCAGATGAGACATTTCAAAGAAGAGATTGCGAAGGCTCAGAGTCTTGCCTGTTTAAGGGTACAGATGTGAAAGGGGCTTTGAAGATAACTCCAGGTTGCAAATGTGGGTCATTTATAAGAAGAGGAGCAGCACCCACCTTGGGAGAAGATAATAAAAGCCCAGATAAATGTATAAGAATGACTTGATGTTATGCTGGGACATGCCTCAGGGCAGAAATAAGACCTTCCCCCTCCTCCTCCTTCTCCCAGGGTTAAGCAAAGATGGAAGTGGGTGACGACAAAGAACATCGGACAGGAAATGGGCCAGGCTGCCGAGCAGCCAGGTCGGGCTGAGCCAGAGCTGGGGCCAAGGAGTTCTGTGTAGAGGAAATCAAGAGGGTGCAAAATCAACACAGGGACAGAGCAGAGTGGAGTTTGTGGTCAGGAGCCCAAACAGAAGTTTCCTCGGTGCTCGAGGCGCGTGCATATAGAAGAGTCCTCTAATCTCACAGTCTATGGTTCTGTCTTTGTATTTGTCCTTTTGCCCCTCCACTGACTTGTTTATTCGACATGTGTGACTTGATCACACACGTACCAGGCACGGCACTGGGTGCCAGGGCAAATAGAAATAAGCCAGGGGCCAAGCCCTCAAGAAACCCTTCGCCTGCAGGGGAAGGGGCAGATAAACAGACTTCCAGAACTGAAAACAGAAGCAATAATTCCAAGGAGACCATCTGAAGTAGGCATTTGGGATATTTTCTCAGAAATGAGCCATAGGGCTGCTGTGTTGAATCGGGATGGAAGAGGGTAAAGATTTCAGATCTCTTCCTTCAGGAACTCTCAGCAGGAGCAGTGAAAACAGAGGGTAGCAGGATTTAGGGTTAGAAATTTGTGTCCCAAAGTTCAGCATATCAGAGAATCTAGGACTGTCGTCCCCACAGCCTGAAGAAGCTAAGTGGACCTATGGGAACCGGCGTGGCCCCTGAGGGGCTACAAGAGGCAGAGCATATACTTTTTAAATTGAAGGACAAAATCAAGCAAAGGACAACAGGCTCCTTTTTATCTTCAGACCTAGTATTTAGGATACTTCTAAATACTATTTCATAAATGCATAGTAATGGTTTTTGTTTTGTTTTGTTTTGTTTTTATTTAAGGATTTTTTTTTTTTTTGAGACAGAATCTCACTCTGTTCCCTGGACTAGAGTGCCGTGGCATCCATCAGCCTAGCTCACAGCAACCTCCAACTCCTGGGCTCAAGCGATCCTTCTGCCTCAGCCTCCCGAGTAGCTGGGACTACAGGCATGCGCCACCATGCCAGGCTAATTTTTTCTATATATTTTTAGTTGGCCGATTAATTTCTTTCTATTTTTAGTAGAGACGGGTCTCGCTCTGGTTTCGAACTCCTGATCTTGAGCAATCCGCCCACCTCGGCCTCCCAGAGTGCTAGGATTACAGGCGTGAGCCACCGCGCCCGGCCCATAGTAATGTTGTGAAATACAGATTTTCTTTTCATCCGTTTATGCCATATATAGAGAGCAGTCCAGAGAATAAGCTCCAATCTCACCTCGCAGGTCTCGAGCTCCAGGGCCAGGCATCCAGCGTGGAGAAAGGCAGGCTCCCCGGCTGTTCTGCTTCTTGAGGACAGCACGCGGATGGGTTCAAAGAGAAGGCAAGGAAGGCCCAGCGTGGAGAACATTCTCTCGTGACGGAGACTGGGGCTCCATCCGGCCACCCATATGTTCCTCTTCTCTCCGGCAGGACTACTGGACGCTTTACTTGCTTGGAAAGGAGCCCAGAGATGGGAGTCCCCTTCTCCAGGGCCACTTCTTAGGTCCCTATAACACTGCTGACATTTCATCCCGGAACTTCTGCCTGACATCACCCTCTCGAGATATCCCTGAGTCCTAGATGCATCGTCTTAGGTTTGGGTAAGAGGTGCAGGGAAAGAAATGAAGTGTAGCAAGGTCGTTAATTGCTCAGGTTTGGGCGTCAAAAAATCTGGGGTTGAATTCTGCCTCCACAATGGGATTAGCTATTTCAACTTGCGAAAGTTACTTTCTAAGTCCCGGTTCCTTTTGTAGACTGGGCATAAGACAGCACCAGTCTCCTGGGGACTTTGTGCATATTAAATGAGATAATGTATGTGAAGTGCTTAGGCTTGTGTCTGCTGCCCAGGAAATGCTCAGTGCATGATCCCTGGTTTATTAAGAATGTGGCTCTCTCTACGTTCTGTGTGAGTCCTAGGACTAAACAGTGCTGCCTATACCCTTATTTGCTTCTCTCCCCTGGCACCCAACTCAAATACCAGCTGCTGAAATACTAACTTCATTAATAGATAGAATCATCTACGAGGTACCTCCACGGAACAGCATGGACCACAGCACAGCTTCAACCCTGCTGCTTTGTTTTCCTACTAATTTCCTGGTTAATGTGATGATGTGAGCAAGAATGTACTCCCTCCACCCCCTGCCCCTGCTGCCCCCACACATGCACACACACACGCTGAAAGATGGATGTGCAGACAGCTGGGGGGTGGGGTCATGGCAGCCCAGAGCTAAATGCTGCCCAAGAAGCCCTGTAGGAGAGCCCACAAAAAAAGAGGCTCTTTGCCAAAGGAGATTTTTATTTTGTAGTTTCCAAAAGGTAAGAGAACCCTTCCAACAATTTTTTTCTTTTCTTTTTTTTTTTTTTTTTTTTTTCTTACAGGCTGAGAATTTAAACATAGGACACTGAATGGTCAGAACCTTAGGCCACTCCTGAGTGCCCAGGGCACGTTGCCAGCACCAGGAGTTCGAGTTCCTGCCCAGTAGGCTTGTAACCTGAACTCTCTATTTCTAAAATCCCAGTTCTTAGTAGCCGGCACAAATTCTGGGCCACAGAATTCTGAGAATTATTGCACTTGTCAGCTGCTAAGTCACATGCCCTTCGGCCTGGTCCCTTCTAGTGGGATAATAGTACTTCTGTTAGAGCCTATGAATTTCACTGTCACATAAAAATCGGCGTCCCTAATAATACCACCCAAGGCCTGCCATAATCACCCAGAAATATACCATCAGGCCTGTCATAATTAATCAATTTTCAGGATCCCCCAGAGGCTCCAAATACAATGACTGGTAGCAAATTAATAGAGACTTTGGATCATCCCATTTAACTTCATCAAGGAACTGACCCCATGATGAAAATTTAGCTTAATTAGGATAATAGCTCATATTTAAGGAGTGCCTCAAAGCAAAGAAGCCCATAGATTTTTGTCTCTTAATTTTCAAAGCAGCACCGCACGTCATTGAGAGCCAACTTTTAGTGAACAGGTATGTTTATCCCTGTTTCTTATAGATGGTATACATAAGCTTGCTGTATACAGTGACAAGAAGAACAACCGATACAGAGCTAGGGGCTAAGGATGCAAACCCAGAGCTCCCAATTGACACTTTATTTGCTTAATTTATGTCTATGAACTACCAGCAGCACAAAAATACATGCAGAATGAATATTTTGGAGCACATGAATTAATGAATAGGGTATCCTGTGTACATGGCAAAGCCATAAATAGATATCAGTAGTGGAATGTTAGAGTGGACAAATATAGAACGTAGCTTGTGCGGCAATGCTAGACTCCCCCACAGAGCCCCATGCTGGTATGTTAACTGGTCTGTTTGGAAGCTTTTTTTTTTTAGGTTCAGTTGCATGATAGTACAAAGAGCCTTGTGTTACGGTCTCAACACTACTATTTATACCCTGTGACCCAATAAGCACTGATTCCTTGGTTGGGGTTCTCCCAACATCTCAAGAGAAAAAAAAAAAAGAGGGAAAAAATAGCCTGACTGGAAAAAAAAAAAAAAAGTAGTTCTCATTTACAATACTTGAGTCAAGAATTTGGAAACATGACCCCAGCCAAAGCCTTCAAGCCCTCATATCAAATGTTGTTATTTTTGGGTAGCATGAAAATAAGGCTGGCTGAAGAGCGGACAAGGTGCCCGAGTGGCTGTGGCAGGAAGGGGGTGGGAGGGGTGTGGGGGACGACAGGGAGGGACTCTGTCAGGAGAGGGTCCTGCCAGGGGCTGGGGCTGCCAGCTGCTGGGCTGGCCCCGGGCCGCCTCAGGGAGGAGTTGGAGAATTTCCCTTCCCTGGGTCGGCCTCCCTCCCCTGTGAGGGGCTGTGAGATGTCCACTCTTCCCTCTAGGCGCCTTGGCACTGCTGTCCTCCGGAACGCCCTGAGTAAAGCACCTCAGTTACGTTTAACTCTCCCTACCCCGTTTGTTTTTATTTCAATAGACAGTGTTTCCCATGACAGTGAGTTGCCTCCCCTTTTTGGGAAGGGTGCCCTTCCCACGGGAGATATTTTTATGCTCTGTCTGCAGGGGGTGAATAGGAATCCTGGCTTAAGATATCACCGGTGGGGTAACGCGCTCCTCCAACCCCACAGAGCGGCGTCCACGTCAGGACTGAGGCACCGCCATGTTTGGGAACACAGCCCTCACTCCGTGCCGCCCCCATGCTCCCCTTCCAACTTGTCTGTCCCCCCCAACACATACACCTGGCTCACGGGCCACATGGTCACCTGCTCGGTCACAGACTTTTAGTACATATTTCAAAATTATCCTAGAGGAGCATGAAGCTTAACTAAGGTATTATACAAGCTTTCCTGAGAATATGGAGGCAGGAGGCCTAAACTCAATTCTTGCATCATTTACGTGCTCTCAGAGTTACCTTAGCTGAAAAGGTCTTTAAAATATTTACACTCAATTTCTCTTTGTAAAATAAATAAATAAATAAATAAATAAATAAATAAATGTCAAACTGCCTATGAACTCTGCAAAATATGAGATTGTCTGTTCTTGGCATAAGTTTCAGGCTTTCACGCATCCAAGATTTTGCTTCTAACTGATCCGGCCACACAGGCCTCTGTGTACCCACCATGACGCTTCCCATAGAAATTCTGCCTGTCCTTTAATCAGCTCAAAGACCAACTTCTTCACACAACTTCCCGTGGGCTCATGGTAAAGACAGGTGTCTTCCCACCTCAGGACAGTCACTACAATTTGTGGTACTTAGCACATTTATACTTTTCACCTTTTAAAGCAGTGTGTTTCTCATTTTTGTAAGAGATGACAAGATCCTCAAATACAAAAACTGTCTTGTCCATCTTTGGTGCCTCTCAGGCTGTTCCCAAAGTCCCAGGCTCTGGTTGGCATTTGCATTAAGCGAGGCAGTCCCGGTGCCTGCCGGGACCACAGTCCTGTGGAAAGAAGCTGCCCCACTTGTGAGTTCTGCTGAGAGGAGCAGCCCAAGCCAGTTCCAGTGGGAGAAGGTGGCCAATAATCAAATGACTACGATGGGATGAAGACCAAGACAGGTGGCACAAAACCCAGCCTCTAACCCAGTTGGAGGTGGTCAAAGGAGACCTTGCTGAGAAAAGACATGTGTGAGTTGGGACTGGCCGGTGAGGAGGACTTAGTGGGTCAACAGATGGTTGGTAGAGGTGTACAGGCAGAAGAAACAACTGCTACTAGCCAGACACAATGCTGCACATTCTAGAAAGGAAAAAAAAAATGTATTAGATCAGATAAGAGAAAACAAAGGAATTAGTGAGAGATGGATTGGAAAAGTAGGAAGCCTAAATTTAAATTTTGGATGTCCTTGTAAGCCAAAGTAAGGAGTTTTACTCTAATTTAAGGACAATGGGAAGCTCTGGTTTTTAATAGAAGGGAGAGTCTAGGTTGCTTGCGTTCAAAGTAATATAACTATTATAACATTGTGGCTGGCCCATAAGTGTTTATAAATGGATAAATGAATATTTATCATCAGATAACCATAGGAGACAACCCTGAAAAAACTTCTGCCACAGTGTGTTAGTTCATGCTATATTTTTCCATTTTTGAGTCTTACAAAAAGTATTAGTGTAAATAAAAGTTATTTTTCTGTCAAGGATTGAATTCCTCATCAAGATAGGCATCGTGTGAGTGGACAAGCATATTCACTCGGACCTGAAGAGCCATGTTTTGCCCACTCTTTTACAAAGGATCTTTCTCATCTGTCTTTAATAGATAGATTTGTTGTTTTTGTCAGCCTTCCAGAACTTTCAGTGAAGCCATGAATCTGCAATCTCGGGTGTAGAATGACCAAACATTTTCCAATGCACCCTAGAAAAAATGTTATGGGGCTTAAGATGAATTACTATGAATTTAATCTACAACAATTTTGAGCAAGTAATGTAGTTTTCTGCCTTTGTAATGGGAAGGGTGGGGCTGGGGCCACAAGTGTAACGTAGGTGGACTGATAGCCATATTCCTCCGAAAGCAATGTAATCTTTCTTTATAGTGGTACTAGATGTACTGCAATTTTATGTCAACACAATTTTGAGGAGATTTTATCTCCTTTCCCCAGATATATTCTATTTTCTTAGGAATTCTGTCTTGGATTTGGCTCTTTGGACTGATTCCTGATGGTGTGTATATAGCTTGAAGAGTACCGCTTTTAAGATACAAGATGTTGGTACCTTATAAATTGTTTCTTCAAACACTGTAGGAGAAAAGAAACAAACTCACTGCTTTTATTCCCATCTAGAATAAATATACTTGAACTCTTTCTGCACATGCTAATAAATAAATAAATAAATAAATAAATAAGGCTTTATGTTGTTGGCGTATGCGATTTCCAATGGAGGGAGGACTTATAAACCTTCGTCTCCGCCTCTCCTTCCTAGTAACTTCTAATGTCCAGAGTTGGTTTCCACTCAGTGCAACAGAAAGTCAGAGGACTGAAAGGACAGAGAAAGATCACGTATAACACCTGTATGATGAGGAGATTTTGGAGACTCAGGAGAGACTGTGTGGATGTCTTAACCTCTAACTCCTAACTTAGAAACACCTACCACTTCTTGAGGCCGATAAGGTCTGGGGCAACTCCCAAGAGGTATATACATAACGTAACTCCCAAATGCTTTTTATTCCTGAGGTATCCTTTCTGAAACATGCGCAGTTTCAAACTTAATTTACCCAGGTAGAGGGAAGTCTGACCCTAACAAAAATAAGACTATCCTCTTCTAAAAAATAAATAAATAAGTTCTGTGCAACTCCTGAGGGCCCTTCTTTCTGCAGCATTAGGAGGGAGAAGCGGAAGTCCTCGGCATCCCTGTCACTCCCAATCCCCCCCCTCCCACCCCTGTGCCCTGGAAGGACTCCCTCTGCCGAGTGACTGAGTGCATAGCCTGCAGGTGCAGGAGGCAAAATACAGGAAGTGATTTGGTTTCTGAGCCTGAGAGGAAGGTGTATGCCTCTCAGATGCAGCCACCTTGCAAGGGCCTCCCTTGCAGACATGTCTTCTCAGGCCCAGGTCACATCCGCTCTCACGTGGACACTCTCATTCCACCCTCCTGCTCTGCTCAGACTGCTGAACTGCAGAAGCGAATATCCACTTCCCCCTCCCCTCCCCCTCCCTGTCCTGTCCCTGCTGTCCCCTGCACAAAGCCTTCCAGATAGGTGTGTGTTCGGGGGAGGTGGTGAGGGGTGGCACTGGTCAGAGAGCTTTCCACTAGTGCAGGGAGTCACTGTCCTCGTGACTGAGCCTGTGACTCCTGCAGTGGTCACGTATTATTTCCTGGAGATATTTGTGAAATAAGCTAAAATTGGTCATGAAGCCAAATCATAATGCCAACCCCAGATCTTATCATAACTGCACTCAGGAGAAATTAGGCTTTCCCTTGTACAGTCGTATATAGGCCAGTGCATCTCAAACTTTAATGTGCCTAAAAATCCCTTGGGAAATCTGTTAAAATCCAGATTTCGAGTCAGTAGGTCCGGGGAATGGCCTGGGAGTCTGCATTTCCAACAAGCTGCCAAGCGATGCTGTTGCTGCTGGTCAGAGGACCACCTTTTCAGTGGGAAGGTGTTGATCCCACGCTCCTTGAGGGCCAGTGTCAGGTCCAATTTGACTTTGTGTCCTCAGTGCTTGGCACTGTAGCTGGCACACAGGTATGAGACTGGGGAGGTTTAGAAGGAAGAAAGAAAGGGAAGAGAGATGAAAACACAAAGAGGAGATTTTAAGTTCTCCACTCAGTAAGTCTTTCCTGCTCTTAACATTTGCCACTTACTTAAAACCAAGACAATAATCTATCAGGGGATTAGAGTCAAAAAACAAATGAACAAACAAAACAACAACAATAGCAAAAAAAACCCAAAAAAACAAAAAGAAAAACACCCCAAACCAAGACAGACACAAGTGAAACAGCTGCATAAAGCTAGTGGCAAGTTTTTTTTTCAAGAGGGTTTCTTCCCAGCATATCCACAGACAGTGCTTGCTGTCCCCAGGGCCAGCTTCCCACTTGGCGCATCCTTGTGAGAATGCCAGAGTTCTCTCCAAGGTAGGGGAACGGTGACGTGCCCACAGGCATTCTGATCATGGCTGCGGGTCTCTGGGGAACATTTGAGGGACAGCATTTCCTTTAGAAAGTGATACAACTTTTCTGTTTGTAGAATTTGTATGAAGCCTCAAGACATTCTGATCTTTTCATCTCCACTCTTCCCGATTTATAAGACAAAGCCTAAAATGCTTGATCTGTAAAATGCATCCTGGCAGGGTGCGTTGGAATGCACCTGTAGTCCCAACTACTGGGGAGGCTGAGGCAGGAGGATGGCTTGAGCCCAGGAGTTTGAGGCCAGTCTGGGTAACGTAGTGAGACCCTATCTCCAGATAAATAAATGATATATGTTGCCAACAGCAAGCAGAATCATGGAGAGCCTCCTCAGCCAGGGTAGCTTTCATCTTAAAAAAATTCACGGAGCCAGGGAGAGTGGGTGGATGAGAGTGTTGTGCAAAAGATTAGGTGTTTACAAGTTATGAGAACTTGTGCCAAAATTTATCACTATTTTCAGAAAAAAATGCATTCTAAATTTTTACATTATGAAATTAACCTAATCCAAAATCATTTTAAAAACAGGGAAAAAACCAAAATGGAAAAAAAATTATTCCAATACATTACTACCCACTGTTAAACACAACTGCTAAGAAATTTTAGGGTTTTTTTCCTGTGTATCTTTTTTCACATGTATTTTTTACATAATTTTGACATGTGATAGGTGCAATCTTATACAGTACTATTAAAATTTAACAATGTACCTATCATAAGCATCTCTCACATTATTATACCTTCATAACCTTCATTTTTACTTCCTATGGGTTAGTCCATTCAATCGCTATACCAGAGTTTTTTTTAACTCAGTCACTCACGCAGTTATATGTACTATGTATTTAAGTTGTTTTGAGGGTCTTACAAAAATAATTGTGCTAAAAATGTAATTTAGGACGTGGCTATTTGCA
Source organism: Cheirogaleus medius (assembly GCA_008086735.1). Classification (NCBI taxonomy): domain Eukaryota; kingdom Metazoa; phylum Chordata; class Mammalia; order Primates; family Cheirogaleidae; genus Cheirogaleus; species Cheirogaleus medius. The sequence goes on along the minus strand of VBSM01002153.1, from coordinate 39,626,480 downwards.
CATGTGTATAGAGATTTAGATTATCTAATGAGCTTGAAATCCGAAACAGATATATTGATCCAGATATTTTTAAGGAGATATATAACAGGTGACATAATAAAAGCATTCAACGATTGGTCTCTGGGAAGCAGACAGGAAATAGACAAAGATGAGGCTCCTTAGCCTCTGCCAGGGAGAGAGGATGAAGCAGCAAGGGCTGAGCTGCAGAGGGATTTGGAGTCTGAGAGGCCAGGCGGGGTCCACTCACCCGCCTCAGTGACACTGACTAGTGATCTCACCGCTGCGTCCCAGCCTCCTCATCGAAACCAGTTAACAGTACCTACCTCAAAGGGCGGTGGCAGGGGAGAATGACATACTATACACAAAAGCCCTCAGGACAGGGCCAGTCCCAGTGTGAGCTCTCGGTGAGAGTTAGAAAACCCCATGGTGCCAGTAACCAGAGTGGTCCAGGAAGCTGCCCACTCCTGTCATTTGTGGGGTCCAGGACACAGATGCCATATGTATAGATATTAAAAAGTTACAAATGGGGCTGGGTGTGGTGGCTCACGCCTGTGATCCTAGCACCCTGGGAGGCTGAGGCAGGAGGAACGCTCGAGGTCAGGAGTTCAAGACCAGCCTGAACAAGAGTGAGACCCCATCTCTACTAAAAATAGAAAGAAATTAGTCAGACAACTAAAAAATATATATAGAAAAAATTAGCCAGGCATGGTGGCGCATGCCTGAGGTCCCAGCTACTTGGGAGGCTGAGGCAGGAGGATTGCTTGAGCCCAGGAGTTTGAGGTTGCTGTGAGCTAGGCTGATGCCACAGGACGCTAGCCCGGGCAGCAGAGTGAGACTCTGTCTCAAAAAATAAAATAAATAAAAATAAATAAAAAGTTACAAATAAACTGTTAAATATGTTCCACCCTTCCATCGTGACAAATATTCCCCCATAACAACAAAATAGAAAATACACGTAAAGCTGTGTTATGACGGGTGTGGGATGCACTGAACATTAGCAAAATCTCCAGGAGAAAAGTGAGTCTGACCATTTGTGGGCCTATCTAGACGCTGTTCAGCTAGCAATGTTTGGACCACTAATAAGAATAAACACACATAAATTCACCAATTATATATTTATTAAGAAAAATTCATTTTCTTGCCTTCATTTCAGTAAAATCACTGATTATATCTTCATAATCAAAATTTTCACATAATCTGTGTTCCACTGATAGCAATAATCTAACAGATTGAAAATAAATGTAATTATATTAAAACATACAAAATTTTAAAGCATTTTCATCAATATGTAAATCAATGTTAATATAAAAAATGAAAAATTTAATTATTTTGGATGTGTTTTCAAAACAATTATTTTTCTTCCCAAATATTCAAAATTACCTGTTATAACCAAAATGCAAATTCATGAGTAAATACCAAAAATTAAAATAAAATGATTTAAACAGATCTGAGGGTTTTTTAATTTAAGTTTTATAAGACAATTTACATGTTATTGCATGCTTTTAGAAAAAGAAAACTATCTGCAGTTCTAGCAAGGTCTATTTAGTTGCTAATGGCAAGAACCGGTTTTATGCTTCACATATGTTATATCTAGGACTATATTTATATACAAAAGCAAGAGAAATACCAGTTATGTAATATTGCAAAACATTAACCAACATGTATGTGTAACTATTGCAATACTGTGTGAAATATTTTAGTACCTCTAGAATCCTCAATTTGAACAGGAAGAGAAACAAGAAAATGATCTCTTGGGAAACAGTTTTTTATTATGCAAGAATCCATCCTTGCCATATGATAGGAGGAATCTCACAAGGTAATGATTTTGTCTTTTATTTCAGCACTTCTGATGCTCAAATCACTCCACACTCCACAGTTGTGTGTGTTTCTGAAGTCAGCAGTGGGGTAGACACATTTTCTCAGTACTCAGGTGCAGGTGCCTTTTATTCCAAGGGCAAGATGCAAGGACAAGTGATGTGAAGAAATGTCCCTGGGGCCTGTGCAGTGTTGGCTGCAGAGTGAACGTTTAGAATCCACTGAGTGCTGGACCTCAAGTGACAGAGTACCGTGCATGCCTTAATAAGTGCGTGCGTGCGTGCGTGCGTGTGTGTGTGTGTGTGTGTGTATCTGGAGGTCCTTTGAAGTATGAGGCCTAGATCAGGGCCTCCCTTGCCCATGTATAAAGATGAAACCACAGAAAAGAAACAAGTGATATTATGGACAAATATTTATTGGGATACGTTTTCTGTAGTGCACCAATCCTTCTTGCAATTATCATTATCCATATATGTTCCCTAGTTGCATTTGAGTCTATTCTAGAGCATTTCTCAATACCTTACCCATCCTGGATGACTTGACTTTTACACATGGGGCCTGTGTCAGTTTTGACATCAATCTATAAAAGAAAATGGAAGAGAGACATCCCTCCTTTCTCATCACCAGGGCCAATTCCAGAATTTGACAGCCAGTCCTGAAAGGGGGCTGCCTGTCTGGAGAGAAGGCTCATGATATGGAACAAGAGGGGCAAAGCCCAGAGAGGAGGAGAATAGGCCCAAATGCAACTCAGAGTCCCTGCTGTGTGCATTAACGATCTCTGAGTCTCGACCCTTTTTTCATGATCTCTGAAGCTGAGCTGAGCTTTACTTCCTTCCAGAAGCCCCCAGCCATTTGTTAGGGGAACCAGATGCCAAGAAACTAAGAAGAAAGTGTGTCTGAATGTGAGACAGTTATTTTGGTAGCCTGTGCAGTGATAAAATGATATCACTGTCTGCAGGCCTGGGACTCTGGGCCCTGGGGTAGAGGAAGGACAGCCACCTGAGCTGCTTGGCAGAATTGTCAGAATCCACAAGCCATGTCCACCAGCCAAGAGGGGTGGCCAGTTGTCCAGTGGTCCATGAAAGGGCATCACGTAATGCACTGAGCTTGAATTCTTTCAGTGAAATAGTCACTTTTTCCCTCTAGAAGTTGTTTACCCTGCTTATCTTTGATTTCCAGATGAGCTACACCATATTTTTATAAGGCCTCTCTTCACCCTGGGTCTAGTCCACTGATGGAATGTCATCATTTCAAAATCATATAAGTTTTCCTTCTTGTTAGTTTAAAGCAGTGACATCACTTTAGGTCTGCCTTCGGTTTGAAATCCTCCTTCTCGAAGGCGTGTTTTAGGGTAGGGTCCCAGTATGGCTATGCGTCGCTTTATATTTATTACAACTAAATAACTATTTCCTCTAACATCAATACATATTGACTTCAGGAACATAAAGACTGGTGGGAGGGCAGGGAGAAGGGGACGAGAATAAATCTGTGCTCCAACTGGAGAGAATACGTCACCTTGACCAACCTTTCTTGAGCGCCCACTGTGTGCTGACGCTGTCGACGTGCTGAGAGCAGTGGTACATCTTCTCCCAAGCTCTTTGTCATCTAGGAGAGAGAAGAAACCAAGTGCATGGATAACTGTCATTCAAGGGAGAATAAGGTGAATTTATTAAGGAAAATACAGTCCAAACTGTTTACAGCTCTTTGTATGGATCAAAAAGGGTTTCCTGGTTCAAGTGTTTGAAGAGGTAAAAATGAGCATGTCCCAAAGGCCAGAAAATACCAACTGCAAGGAGCAGCCACTTTGACCTCCGCCACGCCGGGCAGGGTGGGACAGGTGTATTCACTTGGTAAGCAGCAGAAGTGCCATGGGTTTTAAGCAGGGAGGGGATATGATGAGAGCTTCATTTAGGAAGCTAAATCTGGCAGCAGTGTGTATGGCAGATTGAAGTCAACGAGGTAGGAGATAAAGAGGACGCAGAGCCAAGGCCTCCTGGGTTTACCTGTAGGAGGAGGGGATGGGTAAATACAAACATAATGAGTGAGATGTGCAACGTTTGGGGCATGGTCATGCTTGAGGCTCTGCCTCGAGGGGGGAGGGGGGGCATGGGCAATATACGTAACCGTAATATTTGTACCACCATAATATGCTGAAATAAAAAAATATATATTTTCTCTTAAAAAAAAAAAAAGACCGAATGTTCTTCCACTCCTGCCCATGTCTGCTCATTGTATGTTTCATGTGCATGCATTTCAAGAATGTCTATTGCCCGGTGTGCTCGGGTGGGCCATGCAAAGAACACAGTCAGCAGGACGTGGGTCCCAGGTCCAGTCACTCATAGGCATTGTTGGGGTGGGAGGATGGCGCTGGGAAGGCCTGGACTAGAAACACATCCCTGTTGTTGGCTGAAGGTATAGGTGAATCCCATCACATAGCAATAAACACTAGAAAATTCTAGTGGATCAAAAAAAATAAAAAAGAAAAAGAATCAATATGCATGCGGCAGTGCCAAAGACCAGGTGGGCAGGAAAAACCAAATACCAGGAAAGATTTAAAAGGACATCCTACATGAGGCCTCACTCTGCTGGCGAGGAGAAGGAGGCCATGCCCAGAGATACGTGACTTAAACTCTGTGTTGGGTTGGGTTCCCGGGAGTCAGAGCCCGAGGCTGCAGCAGGCAGGCAGAGTGTTACTGGGGAATGCTCTGGGACCTACATCTGGCCAGGGGTGGGGGTGGGGGAAAGAAGCAGGGCTGGGAAAGTGGTCGTGACAGAGGCCTCACCCAATCTCATGGGGAGCTCTGGAGTGGGGCTGGCCATTCCCAATTGGCCCCAGTTGAAGTTGGAAGGTTGGGACTTTGTATCCTGCGTGGACCAATTACTGAGTGTGGGCTGCGCCTGAGAGGGGGCGTAACCCCAGACAGGTGGCTCCCATTAGGCAAGGGCACTGCCTGGACAGGGTCTCAGCTGTGAACACTCAGCAACCGACCCTCTGGCACTGGGGAAATGAGGGCCGCGGTTCTGAAGGAGAGGGTGCAACAGCATCGACTATGTCATCTACTTTCGGGGACTTTGCTTTGCCTCTTTGGAGAATCTTAGGAGAGAAGCCAGCAGAGGGAATGTTATTACCTAGAGCTCCACTCTCAGCAAAGATGAGAGACGGTGCAAAGCCAGCAGTTGAGGATGACGAGGCCAGGGAACCCAAAATGGGCAGCTCGTGAGAGTAGTTGAGCTGAGGTTAGTGGCCATGGTAAGGGTCTACAGTCAGGCAGCTTGGTCACCAGTCTGCCACTTGCTAGCACTGTGACCTTGGGCGAATTACTTCATCTCTTTGTCTCTCAGTTTCTTCCTTTGTCAAATAGCGACAAAAATAGTTCTTACCTCATAGAGTTGTTGTAAGACTAAATGAGATAATGCATGCAAAGCACTTACTGCTAGCCCATAATAAGTAGGGCTCAGTAGAGGGCGTCTGCCAGTATCATTATTGTTATTGTCAATAATCATAATGAAAAGATTGCCAAACTCTGAGAAAGGCCTTAGGCAAATGCTGGGGGCCAGAGTCCTAATCCAAGAGGTGTGAGACTTAGGAAAACCAGGTCAATCACAGGGACAAAAGGCAGCTGCCCATGCAAGGTGGGGAGTCTCAACAAATGCCCCAGAGAGGGGCTGTTGCCACCTTGACTTTTATGTGTTCTTGGCTCCGTGACACAGCAGAAGCAGCCCCATTTTAAAAAGCCCAGAGTAAAACAGGACACGTTGCTGGTGAGAAAGTTGCTGTCTTCTTCATTCCGCCCCATTCCTTTAGGAGTATGTAATCTACTCCTTCCCACTGAGTTTCCTTTACTTTAGATTCCAAATCCTGGATTTGCCACCCACCTGGAGGCCTTGGGCAAGTCACATAACCTCTCTGACCCTCAGTTTCCTCATTTAGGGAACCAGAGGAATAATGCCCGGTCTTACGAGGTGGTTGTGAGGTTAAGATGAGACATCATATTTGGAAGTCGTTTCCAAACTGTAAAGCACAAGCTGGATGCCACTGTCATTAGGGTTGTTGTGCTGGTTGTGTTTGTGTTTTGGATGTGAGGGCCGTAACCAACACAGGCCGGAGAGGACAGCCACAGGTAATGACTAAGGAGACTGGAAACTGGGATGAAAATGGTCCCTATGATAGCTTTCCCACCTGAGTGAGGATGATGCTATCTTTCGTCTCTTTGTGCATTAGAGACCAATTTTGTGCCAGACCCTAAGACCTTTAACATTAAGAGACATATAAGATATAATCCATTCTATTTTAAGGTATTCATAACACATCTGTTTGGTTATATGTATTAAATTTTATTTCTGTAGGTAATAAAAGATTTGTACAGGTTCACGTATACTCCATCCCCCAGTCCCTAAATTATCTAGATAAAGCCCCCAAGGGCTGGGCTGGACACAGTGGCTCACGGCTATAATCCTAGCACTCTGAGAGGCCAAGGTGGGTGGATTGCTTGAGCTCAGCAGTTGGAAACCAGCCTGAGCAAGTGCAAGACCCCATCTCCACTAAAAATAAGAAAATATGCCAGGTGTCAGTGGCATGTGCCTACAGCCCCAGCTACCTGGGGAACCAAGGCAGGAGGAGCGCTTGAGCCCAGGAGTTTGAGGTTGCAGTGAGCTATGATGATGCCATAGCACTCCAGCCTGGCCAACAGGGAAATGTGGCCCTGGCAGTCCCAGCTAAGCACGTGCAGTAGAAAATTTTTTCTCACATTGTGTGAACTTTATTCCAAAGGGAAGGACTCTGACTGACCATTTCCCACTTAACCAGTCTATTGTGGGGAATTAGACGAAGGCCCTGATAGAAACCTGTGGAATAGGGGAAGGATAGTTCCCCCAAAAAAGGATGCTGAATAATGACAATTTAAAAACTTCCTTTACAACCACTGATCAAATAATAAGGTATTCATGAGCAGAAACATCAACTTGAAAAAGTTAAGGCAGAATAATGGTTAGGGTCATGGGCCCCAGATACAGTATTCTCGGGTGAATTCCAGCTTCACATTTATAAGCTGTGGGACTTGAGCAAATGATTAACCTCTTTAAGCCTCACTTATTTCATCTATAAAAGAAGAATAATGCTCCTTATGTCAATACGTTACTATGGGGATTAAATTTATATAAAATGCCAAGCACAAAATAAGGATTACAACAGTCGGCTATTACTGCTATTATTACTACTGCTACTGCTTCTACTGTTAGTAGTAAGATCATATAACAGGTATATCATAAACAGCAGAGTCTGAACTAAAGTGATGCCTTCTGATGTCTAATCTAAAGCTCTTCCCACACAGCCTGAATTTGGGCAGCTGAGCGTTGGAAGGCGGCAGGTGAAACAGTAGTGGAGGTGAGTAGGTAGGATTATGGTGCTGATGTGTCTGGATCCTGTCACAGGTCAAGTGGCAAGTACACCTTCTTTACTTTATAATTGCCTCATATTACCCTATTTTGCAGAAAAGGAAACTGAGGTATAGAGTGATTAACTTGCTAGAAAGGTCACCCAGCTAGGAGGCGGCATGGCAGCTCCTTTAGGGCCTTGCTGATGTATTGGCAGGATAATCTGTTATCTTCTCTCGTCCTTGCACTTGGCTGGGCTATCAAGCTCGTGGTTGGCGTTCAGTTTTTCAAAGAACAAATGGACAGTGCCAACGATGACATTTGATGGAGAAGAAAGCAGAAAAATACAGAACTCAGACTCTACTGAGATGTATGTTGGTTTGAAGTTACAGAGATAAGCTTCCCCCAATAAAATAACTGTCACTGCTGCCACTATTTTGTTAATTAGATGCCACACTTCCATGCAACCTTAGGATTGACTTTTGTTGCAAAAGAATGATCTTAGATCCACCCAAGACTTTTTCATTCTCATTTTTTTACAATCCAGGAATTTCAAAATAATAAGGGTGTGTTAGGTCATCCCCAGACCTGTTTCTCTTTGTTACTCAACTCCACGGTCTGATGGTCTGCCCTGAATTTCTATAGGGTGTATCATTCTCTACCTGCAGGAGACTGGTGACTCAGCCTGTTGAATAACTCCTTTCCCCCCATTATGACATGTCAACCTTATTTCATTGCTGTGGCATGTTTCTTGCCCTGTGGCTGATAAACAAGGTAACCCAGTCAGGAAACCAAAGTGAATTCCCTACTTCTGAGTCAAAGCATGAAGTCTGCCAATCTAGACCTAGAAGACATCCTCTTACACCTTGCTCAATCCTCTAAGGAAGTTGTTTTTCTTTTCCTCAACCCCATCCCTTCCCTCACCCTGAGCCCCTAAGAGGGCATAACTGTGGAGCTATTTCTACCTGAAAAATAAATCCAGGGTATAAGATCTTTTAGGTTGTATTTATCAGAAAAACAGAATGTTTAGATCATTGACTTATTTAAAATTGAGTATCTGTTTCTGCAAGGTTTGATCTGTCTGGTGTTGGTAACCCTGGGTTACACATTAGGATTCTATGACTCTATCACAGGTGTGTTGTCAGGCTAAGTCTGTGGTCATGGAGACAACATGGTATAATGAATGGAAATGTCAGGGTTTGGGGATTTCTGAGCCCCACTTTCTGGAAAGGGGGATAAAAATCACTCCTTTTAGGGTTGTTGTAAGAATTAAATGAGAATATATGTAAAGCACATGTAGCAACGTATCCTTGATCTATGTGAAGGTAACCTTTCCTGTTGACTTGCTGGGTAACCCTCACCATGGTACTGCATTCTATCTTAATTGTCCCAAATTATAAAACAGAGATAATTATATTTGCCACTAAATCATGTTTTCAAAAACCTGAACTAGTGAAAGTATAAAGTAGTACAACTTTTCTGGAGGCAACTTAGTATCATCTATCAATATACATATACATATACACACAGGTATATATGTATCTCCTTTAATACAATTTTCTTTTAGGAATTTGTTATAAGAAACTAATCAGGTATTATTCATAAGTATGTTAATCATGACATTGTTTATAATATGAAAAATAACTACCTACAAATCTCACAGTAGGAAATTGGTTAGGTAAATTATTATATATTGTTATATGGAGGAATATCATCTATGTAACCACTAAAAATCATGTTGTAGAAGAATATTTTTATGGTAAATGTTCATTCTGTATCACTAAGTGAAAAAATGCAAATAACAAAAAGGATACACTGTTTGGTATTTTTAATAAATAAGAAATGCACATATACACATGGAAAAAAATACTGGAAGGCACATATAAAACATTAATCATAATTCTCTATGGTTGGAACCCAAGTGATTTTTGTTGTCTTTTTTTGTGTTATTTTTGTGTTTTACAAGTTCTTTTTATTTCTTTAATTAGGAAAAAATGATTTCAAAATATGCTGTTAAACTACTTTCATTTTAAAATGGGCATTATAGTTTAATCCATGATCTCTACCTTTAAAATGCCTTAGCACTACTTAGACAAGAATTTATAAATGCAGGCATAGAATGAAGGCCGAGTCGAAATACCTTAAAATGTTGACAACACTACCTGTGTGTGATAGTGTATAGGTGATTCTGTCTTTTCATCTTATATTTTGTGTTTTTAAATTTCTGCAATCTGCACATATAACTTTTATAGAGGAAGAATGCTATTAAAGTATCTGTTGAATAATTATGATTGATAAAAAGCAATATTTTCTTAATGCCTCTGTGAGAACTGGTTGATTGGGCTTTTTTCTTAGCTGAATTTAGTTTATTGGATAAGTAAATAAACTGGCTCAGAGAAAGCCCCTGTTTATCAGATGCATCGTGCCTATTTTGAACAAAATCTAATTTCTTTTTAAAATTTTTCATTCCTAGATCAGGGTGATTTTAATTTGCAATAGCAAGTTATTCAGCATTCAAATCCGCAGCTGCCTGAGGGAAAAGAGTTCTCCAGCACAACAGCTGAATCTGAGGAGGCCTGAGAATCTTCCAGGCAGGTCTGGTCTCCCAGGATCATCAGCCGGATTCTAGATCAAAGGGGCTCAAGTAAACGCATTAACTTTAGACTCCTTCTCCCCACGCCTGGGATCCACTGGATGCCTGCCCATCTGGGCTGAGACCTGTGGGTGGCTGTTTTTGAAGCAAGGGTGTCTTGAGGTCATAGCTAAAGCACCAATTTCCTTGTCTGGTAAAACAACCAGAATATGTGCACCAACATTTCCAAGGTCAATGCTGGGTTTCTAGCAAAAGAAAAAAAAATTGATATTCAGGCTAGGGATAAAAAGCAAATAGAGTCATAGGCCTATTGTTGAAGCTGTCTGTATGGTAAACTATTTTACAGATGCCCTGTTGAAGGCCCCTCTTCAATGCACTCTCCACCCTCTAAGCAACAGACTGGATCTTCTCCTGGACATACAATGGGCAAATGAATTTGGGACCAGATGACATTTCCCCCTGACTTTTTTCTTTTATTAAAAGGCAAGAGTTACTTCTCTCCTGGAAAAAGACTCTTACTGACAAATGTGAAGAATGCTGATGTGTTCTTAGAATAAACATCATCACAGATAAGAAAATGAAAAGCGGAAAAACCAGTGAAGTATTTCAGTTGGTGGCAACTCAAGCAACTCAGTTGCTCGGGCCAGAAATCTGGGAATCATCTGGCCTTCTCTCTCTCCTTCAACCCCACCTCTAATTCCAAACCGTCGCCAAGTTTTCTCCGAACCATTCCCTTCTCCAGTTGCTTACTGGAGTCCGCCTGGTCCTTATGGTCTCCTAGCCCACAGCCCCCTGTATCGTGTGCAGGGAGACCTTTGCCCAGCTCCTGGAGTAGCAATGCAAACCTCACTCCTTCCTTACCTCTTAAATCCTTTCCTCTCTTGGGTAAAACCTGAGCTCCTTGATGAGGCATTTGAGGACTTCAGGGATTTAGCTCCCCTATCACACCCACCTCCCATCTCAAACCTCAGCAACACCAGAACTTCCTGTAGCTCCCTGGACCCCAGTGGTGCTGGGTGCATCGGTGGCAGAGCCCAGTGCAAAATGAAGTTGCAGCACCCCCTTCTTCAAAACACAAATTCAATGACAAAGTTATTAAGAATTTCAACATGGCAACCACAATGCATTAAACCCCAAGCACAGGTCACACATTCATGAAGACACTTGACCCTCGGGTTGTCTTCACGCCAATTTCCTTGCTCCTGTGGTGCTTTGCCTGGAATGTCCCACCCGTTCTCCACTTCTGCTCTACCTTGTATTGAAGATTCATTTGGCTCAAGTATTTATACCAAGAAGTCTCCTCAAGCTTCCTTTCCCATGACCTCACACCCTGAGCTGGGGTGGATATTCCTCTTCTGTGCTCCCTCTAGACCAGTGATTCCCAAGAGATGAACCACCAACCAACTACTGCATAAGCACCTGGGGTGGTTGTAAAAATTTAATCTGAATCGCAGTGGGCGGGCCCTAGGAATCTGCCCTTTAAAAACTCATAGATTCAGCTGTTTGCATGCTGATGTTTGAGAGCTAACACTCTCATCGTCAGGCTCTGTGCTCCATTATTCTATTTCCTTAGTGTCTCACACACTGCCTGGCTGGCCTTCCTGGATGTTTGATGATTGCCTATTGGATCCAACTTTAGGTTTGCCTTCTGCCTTCCCACCTGTGCTTCTCACTGACAGCTCTGAGTCCTCAGAGCCATCGTACCATTTCTTTCAGGGTTGGTGCATCTCTGCATGCCCTCGGTGGCTGAGCACAGCCGGAGCTGATGCTGTCCTGCCTGGGGCCCCCAAGAGTGACCCATGGGGTCAGCACTTCCCGGATGGAGCTGCCAGCTGGTGTGTGGCGACTCCTTGGCTTCCATAATTCTGCACCCCTAAGGGAGCTCTAAGCATGTGTCTTGGCTTCCTGAGGGGTCCAGAAGGGAGGAGAGAGATGAGCGATGACGCCATCTCCACAGCTGTAGGCATGAGAGCGCATCTCATTTCTCCATGGTTGAGAGTCCTCGTGTGAGGCTCCAGGCAGGCTGCGGGCCAAGGAGACTGTGAATGGCGCCATGAGGCCCCAAACTGCCAGCATTTCCTCAGCTGTCTCCTTCTTCTTCTTTAATGAAGAAGTGACATCAGGAAATGAGCTAAAAACCCAGGGGCCTGGCTCCGGCTCATGTCAGTCCCAGAGAGAGTGAGAGGCAGTGATGAGCTCGGCTGTGGCCGTATTTATCCCGGTCCTGGCTCCCGGGGTCAGGGGGAGTGTTGACCACAGAAGTCCAGGAAGCTGTGCCCCAAGCCCCGACAGAGCCCTTGTCCCTGTCCCCTCCAGCCCTGGGCAGGCAGAACAGCCCCCACATGCTGCAATGATGTGGGTGACAGACCCCTACCCAGCTCAAGGCCCCCGTGGGGTCCTGGACAATTCTTTGCAGGGAGGGAGGAGAGACCCCCTGGGGGTGGTGGGTGTGCAAAGGGAGAAGAGTTGGTTGGAAGACTGTGGCCGCCGTTCATTCCTGCCTTCCCTGGTGGAGTGTCAGTAGGAGCAGGCACAGTTCAGGGAGCAAATGCTCACTCGGCTATAAGTGTCTCCTATGCTGGGCTCACCCTTGGCTCAGCCCCAAGGTCCCAGCGGACCACACTCCCAAGATGACCCCATGGCTTCCTAGATGGATAAGCCTCCCAGTGAGCAGGCCACCTCCAGCCCCTGGGTCTCCACACCACCTTCCTGCAAGGGCACCCCCGAGCGCCAGACTCTTTTGTTGCTATTTGGAGACATAAATGCTAGAAGCTGGGGACCACTTCACAAAAACCTGGCCGTCTCCCCGCTATTTGGATTAGACACAAAGGGTTATTGCTTTGTTTCAAAAAATATTTTTGGTTGATTTTATGGCTGTTGTTTCAAAGATTAGCTCTTTCTAATTAAGGGCATCATCAGATTTGGAGCCCAAGCCAGCCAAACTAGGTAAAATGTCCAGGCCTCAAGGAAGCCCATGCCGGGAGGAGAGCCCTGCAGTTCCCCCAGCATGAAGGAGGACGGGTCACCCCACGGACCATTAAGCAATTGTCTGGGAGCCAGGGGTCTGCATATGGTTGCCTGAGTAAGCAGATGTCTCATGGATCACAAAGCAATCGAGGCCACTTACATGGCTAGTGCTTCAGCCACACACAATTTCCCACTGTTCCCCTGCAATTTTCCTTCATCATCACCATCATCACCCAATAAAAATAGTAGCTTAAATTCAGGGAGTGCTTGGTACGTGCAAGACAGGGTGCAGAGACTTACAGAGTCTCATTACAGCCCATAATACTCCTGAAGTATTGCAATAATTAGCCCCACTTATGGATGGGGTGACTGAAGCTTGCAGGTGTGAGTAACCTGTCCGAGGTCACGCAGATGTGAGGGTTCAGGCTGCATGTGGTGCTGTAGCCATAGTGAGCCTTGGCGACCCTTCAGTGGGATTTAGCGCATTTTGTAGCCTTCCCAGGTAGCAGAAGGGGCACCCAGTTCTGTGTCTCTGCATCACTCCTTCTCAGCTCGCTGTAGCACTTCTGTCCACATGTAGTATAATTAATATATGTGTGTGTGCACACACGCACATATGTGTGTATGCGTGTGTGTGTGCGTGTGTATGTGTATATATATTTGGCCTCTTTGTCCTGGGTTCCTAGCACAGAGCTGCTAAAACCCTTGGAATTTCCTGAGTGATAGGAATGTCTTTTGTTATTCATAATAAGCCCCTTTTGGCCCCTGAGTTTATGCTGATGAGATAACTCACAGACGGGCTGCCAGAGGAGGAACCCACAAATGATTAGGGGATTAGAGCTTTAAGCTCCAACCAGTGGCCCCCGCAACTGTCCAGGGAAGAGAGAAAGACTGGGGACTGAGTTCAATCACCAATGACCAATGATTTAATCAATGATGCCTTCCTAATGAAACTTCCTCCCCCCAAAGAAACCCCAAACCATGGGGTTGGAGGAGCTTGGTTGGTGAATGCATTACTCCCCAGTAGGGTGGTGCACTCGACTTCCACAGGGACAGAGGCTCCTGTGCTTGGGACCCTTCCAGACCTTGTCCTACGTACCTCTTCATCAGGCTGCTCATTTGCATCCTGTGTAATAAACTGGAATCATAAGTACAGCATTTTCCTGAGTTCTGTGAATCACTGTAGTGAATTATTAAACCCGAGCGGGGGCTTGAATTTGTAGTTGGCTGGGCACAGGTGTAGGTGACTTGGTGTCTTAATCTGTTCAGGCTACTGCAACAAAGCACCTTAGATTGGTAGAAATTTCTGTTAAACAGTAGAAATGTATCACCCACCATTCTGGAGGCCGGGAAGTGCGAGATCAAGGTGCCAGCAGACACGGTGTCGAGTGAGGGCCCGCTCCTCATAGATGGCAGCTTGTTTGTGTCCTCTTGTGGCCAGAGGGGCGAACGAGCTCCTTCAGGCCTCTTTTATAAGAGCCCCAACCATGAGGACTCCACGCTCATGACCTAGTCCCCTCCTAGAGGCCCCTCGTCTGAATACTATTGCAGTGGGGATTAGGCATAACATGAATTTCAGGGACTCGGGGACCCTATTTATGGCTGGCTTCTGAAGTGGGGCTGTCTTGGTGAACTGAGCCCGTCACCTGTGGGGTCTAGGCTAACTCCAGGTAGTTAGTGTCACAACTGAATTGACTTGTAGGACACCCATTTGGTGTCAGAGAATCAGGGAACTGATCAGTTGTTGGGAAAACCACCACACCCGGCAACGGAGCTGTGCACTCCACAGGTCCAGAGTGAGACTGGAGTCACTGGTTCAAGAACATCAGGGGGCCAGCACAGTGCCCGACACACCACAGGTGTCAGCAAATTTCACCCCTCGATCTGCAAGTTCTGGCTCTCAACCTCCAGGTTTAGCTCCCAAGACCTTTAATTCATCTTCGGTGGAGTTAATGAAACAGATATTCCCTGTGTTGGTTACAGTGAGTGTGGCCTTCAATTGAGTGGCATTAGTAAGTTTCAGTGACACAACACCTAAGGTCACATTCAGGGTGACAGAGCAAGGACCCGGCATCCTAGTCTCATCACTGGGATGCTGTCCCTCTGCCTCACTGCCTTTAAACTTTCCTAAGTATCCTTCCTTATTTGAAGCCACAATTCTAGGACCAACACAAAATCCAGCAACTCGCCTTAGATCTCCTGATGAAAACAGTTTCCAACTCTGTGTCACCCTCATTCCACATTCCAAATTGGATTTTTCCCCCAATCGACCCTCGCATCCCCACTTTCCCCCTCCCACTGGATGTTGTATATCCCAGGTCCAGGAATGTCAAATCAAATCCCCTGTCCTCTGATGACACAGAGAGCTGAGGGCAGGCGGGGAGGGAGATGATTCCAGAAAGGCCCCTACTGCTGTCAGCAGCTTCCAGGGCCGGTTCCTGTGCCTGGAGTTCGGCTGGGTATCCTCATCAGCTGCCTCCTCTCCTGGAAATGGCTTCTGCAAAAGGGTCTGCAGCAGCGGCAGCCGTGGGGAGGCCTGCTCTGAGCCTCTGGGGTTGCTGGAAGGTGGAGGGAGGAGGGGAGGGGGCACGGAGGAGGCCTGGAGAGCTGCCATCAGAGTGAGGCTGGTGACAGGAAGAATCTATTAATCTTGCACGCAGAGCCAAATATGGTGCTGGGGATAGATAGGTAATAAACAATGGTCACATTGCAAACTCGACAAGGAGAGACGTTACCAACGGGAGGGAGGGCAGGCCTGACGTCACCCGCGTGTGCGGTCTTCACTGCTCTGACCCGGCTGGCCTGCCCCAGGGTGTGGGGAGTCCATATTTGTCCTTGTTGAGTCCACATGTGATTTTTTTTTTCTTGATGTGCTCAAAGCAAGAAGAGG
>VBSM01002153.1:39582012-39603289 GCA_008086735.1 Cheirogaleus medius | reverse complement strand
CCCCCCCCCCCCCGGCGGCCAGGCTCAGCTGGTGACCTGGGAAGGCAGGAGGAATGAGGGCTTCGTCCGTCATCCCCCGAGAGATTGCTGGAAGAGTTCTTTGCCCACCATTCCTCCTTGGAGCTGGACATGATTCTTTTGATTACACAAGCCTGACAGCCTGATCATAATAAACACGTAACTGAAGAGAACCTATTCCTTCCCAGCAGCATTATTTATTCACCTAAAGCAAAGACTGAGCTATATTTAGCATATGATGTCATTGGGTTGTTTGGATTCTTGGAAATTGGCAGGAAGCCACCTCTCACATGATATATGAAATCACTGATAAATGGTTCTTTTCACCAAAAGAAAAACAGCTTAATAAATGCGGCCCTTTTCTGCTTTCATCTTCCCTCCCTCCGTCTCCTGCACCGTCCTTCCTCCCAGTCAGGCCCTCTCCCTCCTCCTCCTCTCGCCTCTGCCACGTCTGGGATTTGTCTTTCTGTGGCACAGCTCAGCAGAGCCTGTGAAGTGGAAATGAGTTGCTCAGTATCACAGATCAAAATGAGGCTGTTGGGATGCTCAGGATGTTTTTTTTCCTCTCCTCGAGCCTGGAAGGCTGCCAAAGTGCTCGTGAATCAGACGCACATGCACAAAAAGGCAAATCTATACAGCAGTGGCTTTATGGGGCTGGGTATTGATGGCGTAGCACTAGCTCTGGGTTGCTGTTTTGCAGGCGAAGATGGGAAATAGATAGTGATTCAGGATTGCCATTAAGTGTGAAAACAGCCCCTGTACAGATTGTGTGCAATAAACCAAGTACAGAGAGAAGCCGTAAGAGGCTCTGGATTTGCCACACTGGATCAGCCTTGAGGCCCATCAAGTTCAAGCTCCTGATAGGTGTGGCGGTTAATACCTGGTGCCTGGAACAAATCTTGCTGCTTTCGCTCTGTCTCCCTTGTCCTGCACTTGGTCTATTCTACAAAGCTGTCGGAGGGGTTGGGCTAGGTTGTGTGTATGTGTGGAATTAAATTAATTCTTGCCCTCCCGTGGAGATCAGTTTATAGGGCCTGAAGCACACAATTTAATTACCCTTATCTTAGCTCCTGTAAAAACCAACATGATCATTATTGATCATGGATTCATCCAGTTCCTCCATCGGCTATAACATTTAACTCAGTGACCCCCTGCAGGCCATGGGAAATGGGAAGCAGCTGCTCCCGGGGGAGGGGAGGGGGGGTTATTTACATTTATTTGTCCTGAGCTTCATCCAGTGGCCTCCTGTCTGGCATTGGACGATATTGTGAAGGCAAGGACAGGGCTGTGTTCAGCCCTTTGTTATCCTGGAGACCTTCACGATATTCCCTTCTAACATGGGCACTGTCCAGGCTGAGCGACCCGGCATGGGTGACACTAGCCACGGCCCTGTAAGAGTTTCGAAAATACCACTGTGACACTGGCTGCCACTGGCCTTTCGTCCACACCCATGCGTTAGCCAAGCTCCGCGAGAAGGCCTTTCTTCACCCTGGAGGGGAGAGGAAAACGGAAAGGAAGGGGGAGGCAGTGAGAGCAAACCAAGTCTGTGCTGCTCTTGGGGTAGCTGCCTCGATTCCTTACTCGGGGGAGGAACAGATGGGTGGAGAGGTGATTAGACAGATAAATAGATGGACGATGGGTGGATGCAGGCATGTATCCATTGATTAATCAGTGAGAACTCCCTCAAAATAAACACTGGCTATCGGGAAAAGCTGTTCTTCCATCCAGTCTTCTACTAATAATTAGCATTCATCTGGGGCTCCGTTACAGGAACCGCAGATAAGTGAAGGTCTTTATCTAAGTTGGGATTAGTTCTTTCTCTCTTAAAATGAGGGGCGTTGGACACAGATGACCTATCGGATCACTTCCAGCCTCTGAAATGCTGAAGTTCTGACACACTCACTCAGGGTGAATGAATTCCCCTCAGGCCCCAGGTGAGGTGAGCGGGCTCTGCCTTAGAGTTGGGGTCCTGTCCTCAGACCAGGTGCTTTCGGATGCTGGGACGCATCACTCTACAGAAATTAAAAGTACGGTTAATATGCAGTCATTGCCTCTTACAGGGGTAGCTCTTAGGCAGCAGGATCTCAGAGCTGACCTTCACCCAGGTGACTTCATGACTACCTTGGGAAAGCACCTCATAACCTAGCAAACATCACTCCCATGATCTCCCTGACTCGCACAGCAGCCAGCGAGGTCAGCATTATCATCCTCATCTCAGAGACCAGAGAACGTGCACGGAGAAGTGAGATGACGTGGGCCAGGTCAGACAACCTGCAAGTGGAGGAGGTCAGACTGGACCCCAATGCCAGGAGTGGGCGGTCAGCGAGCGATTGCTTTGTGCCAGGCAACACTCTGTGTGCTGCACCTGTGCTGATTTTCTTGATTTTTCCAAACAACTCAATGCGGGAGCCATTACTGTTTAACGGGCAGGGAAACTGAGGCACTCTCAGCGCATCACACAAGGGTGGGCTGAGATCTGAGGCCAGGTTCAGTCCAGGATCTGCGTCCCCTCAATCCTGCCTCCCCCACAGCCCAGGCGATGCCGCCTTCTCCTCCGCTCCCCACCCCTGCACACTGCCGCACACCCGCACCCTCGGCCTGGCTTCGGACCCTGTCGAGCAAGTGCAACGGAGGCTCTAAGGAGAGGTTTGCATAAAGATTTGGAAATGGTTTAAAGCAGAGAAACCCCCAAAGTGGAACAAGGTCTCAGAACGGGATTGCGGGTCTAGAAAGCAAGTGTCACTTCCTCAAACTTCCTGTCTAGGACTGGCCCCAGGCATCGCAGCCTCACAGCTTATCAGAGGGGCTCCCAGCCTTGCTTTCCTCTGGAGCACCATCTGCTCTCAGAGCTGGGTCCCTTTTTGTTCTGTCCCCGCTCTGCATACCTGGCCCTGCTACTGCCTTCCCCATGATCTGCTAAACGTGGGAAACATTCATTCAAGAAGCTTTTACTGCGTGCTAGGCACTGTGGTTGGGGCCAAGGAGAGAGAGGTGAGGGGGACAGTGGGCCCTGCCCCCACGGCATGCACAACTGCACAGCCACAGAGGAGACAGAGCCACCAACCAGGCGGTACCACTCCGATGGCGATTCGGCCAGCCCCGCCTCCCCCGGCAAGGCCTCCAGAAAGTACCCTGGATTCACAGAGTGAGGTGTCACCCGCTCTGCCCAAGGGATGCTGGCAGCTCTGTGGGGAGGGAAAAGTTGCCCTGGGGCCAAAAGGACAGGAGTCTGCAGATGGAATAGTGAGGCAGGGGCAGCCAGGCAGAGAGAACAGGACATGCAAAGGCACGGAGGCATGAGCGCCTTTGGTTCCGCTCAGCTGGAGCATACGGCACACGGGGCCAGGGCCAGAAAGGCACAAAAGGCAGGCAGGATAGATGCTGAACAGCTTGGTGTCCCACCGAAGAGCTTGGATTTGTTCCTCTAGAAACACCGTGCCTGGCCCTTGTGCAATCTTGTCATTGTTTCAGATGCCTTGTGAGCAATGTGGGAATCCGGTCTCTGCAATACCCTGGGGAGTTGGGAGTCTTGTTTGGTGCTGAGTCCTGGGAAGGAGCCTGGGGCTGGATGCCGGCTCGACCTCCAGGAATTCATAATCTAGGTGAGAGCAAGATTAAGTACTGAAACATTAGCGGCCATCCCCAGGGAGAAAAATGAAAGGTCAGGCAGGGTGGCCATGAGAGTGAATGCGGTGAGAGGTGGTGAAGGGATGGGATTAGGGCGCTTCCACAGGCAGATTTATAAATCAGAAAAAGTCATCGCTTCCTGCTGCTGAACTGGGCGTAGCCATCTCCTCTCTGTGAGCCTCTGTGCTTTTCCTTAGAGGATTTTCCAAGCACAGACTCACAGCTCCCTTCAGTCTGGAGGCTGTTTTTTTCCCTTTTGGCTCAAACCTATTAACTTACCCTTCTCCAAGCTGAATTTCACCTTCCTCGCTAGACCTGACCTGTTCCCAGTGCCTTTGTCCATCCCAGGTTTCAGACCCTCCTGCTTTTTGGGTTTGCCTGAAACCACCCCAGTTCCTTCAGTTAATACAGCCTGGGGGATAAAGATATTCTAATAAATGCTTGCATGATGGAGATGTCAAATGTGAGGTTTTATGTTAAAAGCAGCTCTCGATTTCTGCCAAAGCTGGCAATTTATTATGAATCCCTTTGAATGCACTTGTTTGTACCTGGGAGAGAACCCCTTGAAGTGTTGATCAGTGTTTCCAGTGTTGTCGCTGCAGAGCAAAGTGGTGCCTTTGTGTGTGTCTATCACAAACACATTAAGCACACGCGTGTCCCATCTTCTCCCTTACGCCGCGCAGCCAGGGTGATTGAAACACGACATTTTAAACTCAAAAGCAAATTACAGCAAGGAATTAGTGTGAAATGACTCTCCTCCTTTCAGAGTTGCTTTTTAAAAGTCAGCAGCAGCGCCCGGGATGAAAGTTGGCCTGTCAAACAAGTCCATTCAAGCTTGCCATTCCGCTGTCATTTGCCCGACGGGCTTGTGCTAAAGAGCAAGGATAAAAGAAGAAAAAAAAATCTGCCAAAAATAGTGCCGCTGAGAAACCTACACTGCAGCGAACTCGGGAGCCAGCACTGCCCCACTGCGCTGCTCTCTCTGATAGGACAGCCGCCGCGCGGGCCTGTTCTGACAGGGATGTCGTGTTCCGGGGTGTGTGACCTCAGATTTCAGCACCAAAGAGACTTGGAGAGGAAGGATGGCAAAGAGCTCCATCTGTGAATCCCCAAAGAAAGGGAAGGGAGAACAAAGTTTACACTGAAGATCTTGACTTTGCAAACAGCGTGTTCAGACAGCCCCAGAGCGGACAGGTTTGCTGCAGGCCTGGGACTCGCCCGGGGCTGCTGCAGCTTGGAGATTCATCTAGAAAGAATATAACGAGCCTTCTTCTCCCTGGTGCCCTTGTTACTCCCTGTTCACGCTCTTTCTGGGCCTTCCGTTCCCTGGGTGGTACCCCAGAGGCATGAAGAGGGAGTGCCCCTTGGAAGCTGGGGAGTGACTGAGGCCCAGGAGAAAATGGCAGCCAATCTGTCAGCTGGTGTGAGCTGCTGAAGAGGCCCTAAGAGCCGGGTAGCACACGCTCCGGGTCAGAGGGGATGTGCGAAGCCCCGTTCCCAGCTCTGTTGCCAGCTCTCAGGGAGGTGGGCAGGCGTCAGTCCTATCTCCGTGCCTCTGCTCTTGGGGGGAAGTTAGGTGGTCTCTGGGACACCCCACCTGCCACCTGACAGCGAGAGTTAATGCTTTGGGAGGTGAGAGGCCATGCAGACTCAGACTTCGCTGTTGCAGCTAACGTTTATCATGCTACTGGGGGTGAGGTGCCTCCTTGGACCGTCCTCACTGCCCGGACAGGTGGGCATCCTTAGCTCCAGTCTAGAGGTGAGGCCCTTAAGTCCTAGAAAGGTTAACAAACACGACCCAGTTAACGCTGTGAGAAGTGGTTAAGCCAAGAATGAAATCCAAGTCTTTGGGTTCTAAGTCCAGTGTCTTCCATAAAAGGAATTTTCCCAGCCTGTTTCAGAGGCGCCGGCTGCCGCGCAGATGCAATCTGTTTTCACCTCCGATATGTCACATCTCCAGGTGGAGATTTTTGTGCCCATCTTTCTTGTCGTTATGATGTCCCACCACCCATTCGCCACGAGGAATGACAACTCATATAATGAAACCAGATTTTAAAGTAGTTTCAAATATTTATCTGGCAACCATAAAACCTGATTTGTGTTCTTGTTTATAAAGACGTCCAGTGGAACAACCGAGGGGGCTGTGTGAGGATCGCAACGTAGTACACTTGTCACAGGAAAGGTTCTTAGAGGGATGGCAGCTTAAGGGCAGTCTGCTGTTTAGCACTGGGAGACCCCAAGGACAACAGTGATGATTATTGCCATTATTATTATCATTGTCATCGTCACCGCTAGACCTTATGTCTGTGCGGTGCTCTGAGCACTCGCTAATTAGAGCATTCACTTGGGCCCGGCTTGCCCCATCCCCGCCTTCTATCTTTTGTGTCACTCAGAACAGACTCTTGTAAGCAGAGCAGTCCCTGGGGAACTTTCCCCCGGGACCCTTTTCTTTGGCATCCTTAAACAGCTGTCACGCTGTCCCAGTTGTTTTTTAAGAAGCAAGTCCCCAGGGTTTCGCTGAGGCAGACTTGAAGTTGACCTCCCCCTGCCATGTTGATCGGCTCACTTTCGTTTCCCCCTAGAGAAGGGTTGCCAAACCCTGGGTGCCCACGGCTGGATCCTGGCAACCTCAGCCTTCCAGCTCAGCACCTGTTGTTTTCTACCGAGAACATATGTTTGGGCACGTAAGGATTTCATCGGTTCCTGCAAAGCAAACTTCTCCGGAGGAGCCTGGGACCTCTTCTGTCCAGGCCAGCTCCACACCCCACAGGGCAGTCTGTCAACAAAGCATTTTAACGGGGAGCACATAGGTAATGCATTAGGTAGGGTAGTGGGAGGGAGGGAATCATTCAGCACTTGAACCTAAACTTGATTTGCCAAGTCCTTTTAAGCAACTTCTGTTAGCTATTACTCCTAAACATTCTTAGGGGGCGGGGAGGAGTTGTCTTCCATTTGAGAATAAGGAAACCAAGAGACAAACGTCTTCAGGGACACATCCGTGGAATGAGAAGGGTCAGAGCCCTTGGTAGTGAAGCATTACCCATAGCCACTGTTGTCTTTCATCCTTGGCCCCCTGGGCACCCAGCAAACACACTGGAGGGCATGATTCTGGAGCGTGGCTTTCATCGAGGAATTGTCTAAAACATTGATTGACTTGCTAAGGGACATGGTCTGGGTCACTCTCACATGGCACATGCAGGCACAGAGGGGTCAGGGATCTGCAGCAGATCACATAATGAGTTAGCGCCCAGTCAGCACGGAGAGAGAAGGCTTCTTCCTCTCGTCTACTCCCTGGGCTGGCTTTGAAGAAAGATGTATTTTTAAACACAAGCCTCGTAGAGAAAATGTTCCCTAGCATGTCCCCATAGCCTATTAATGGGGCAACTGTTGGCAGCCAGTACCACCAGCCCGTGCTAAGGGTTGTGTTCTCAATTTTTATTTCTATTCTTGTCCCCTGGCATATGATAGGGGTTGCTGTCCCCAGAGACTGCAGGGTACTGATGAAAAAGGTTTCAATAGGTTCTCGTCTGCTCTCAATTTCAGGACTCTGACTTTGTTCAGACTTTGGCCTGTGGGCCTGTGCTCATTTAATTCTTCACCCAGACTCCACGTAAACAGCCCAATGCTTCCCACAAGCTGGGGGCCCCCGGCCTGGCCCTGGGCTGAGAAGGGGCTGAAGTCACAGAAAGTCAGCCGCCGCCCCATGGTCACTGCACCCTGGCCTGACTTCACAGTGGCTTCGAGTGTTGAGAAAATCCACTGGAAGTACTTCACTTCCCTACTTTGCAGAGGACAATAGCCCTTCTGGTGGCAAGTTTGCTTCTTTTCGGCTGCTCTGATTAGGATTTATTTCCTTAGCTAGAGAAAATAAAGGGACCTCACAACTCCTAATTAGAATCACTCCTCTTTAATTTATTCAGGATATCCTGCTGAATGGTACTTGCATCACTGAGTATTATTATTATTGTTGTTTTTAAAAAGCCATTTCTGACCAGGGTGGCTGAAGGAGACGCCCTTTGTCTGCCTCTTGTGGTCCTGGCCCTTGCCAAGGGAACTGTTCCTGCGCTGTGTGTTTATTTGAGTTATGTAATATAAACAGCTCCAAGGAGATGGGCTCCTCCACTTTTGTTTTTAGACTCGGGCTTCAGTTGCCCTCTGCAGAGCTTGTCGCTTGGGTGGTTTCCTCCAGCATTCTCTGCTTTGCTGCGGGAGAACAAAACAGCCCTGCCTTGACCCTTCTGGGGGACCAGCCCTTCCCTCTAAGTGGCCCAGCAGTGAAAGTGAGGGGCAGCAGATGCTGGCCTCCTCCAAGGCTTGGCCTTGCACGTGGAGGGGTGGGGCGTCCAAACCGAACAGAGAGGACTCAGGGGTGGGTATTGACTTTCTCCGCAGTTTCTTCATTGCTCTATGTCAGGAGCATCTCTAGAACATTTAAAACATAATTCTGTTTTGCATGTGGCTTTACGCCGGACTTTTCAGAAATGCATCAGATGTATAACACACATGTGACTATGGTTAGGCGGAAAGTTCAAAAGGTATGGGAGACATCAGCTCCACATTATTTTTACTATTCACATCCGCTTAAGTCAAACAATTTCAAGGCATTTCATCACTAATTAGACCAAGCTCATGGTTTATCCCCCACCCTGATGGCTCCACGCAGTGGAGAAACACTATGCATCTTCTCGCTCCGAGTTTGGCTTGGCACAATGGCGTTGAAGGCACAGTTGGGTTATAATACATTTTTAGTAACAGGTTTCTTAAAACAACTCTCTGAGTGTTGAGTCACTTATTCCTTTATTTACCCGTAGTTGTCTAAAAGCAGATAAATAGCTTCAGAAGAGTTATTGACTCTAAAATGTCTGATTGCAGACCTCCATCTCCGTCTGTGACATTTTGTTTTGCAATATTCCATCGCTCTCTCTCCAATCACCCCAACACACACGTGCACTATCTGCCAGGGTCACCCGCCAACCTTGGGGAAAGAAAGATGTTGTTTTCATCCTCAGGCTGTGAGTGTTGGGGGGTAAAGGGGGCTCGAGAGGTGGCAGGCATAGAGCTTTTGGAGAAGCAAGTCCCTGGGGAATGGGGGTGTGGGTGGGGCCCCCAAGCAGCAGGAATGATCTTGAAGGGAGCAAGGGGAGAGAGTCTGCCAGCTACGTTTTATACCATTGCATTCCCAGAACATTTACAAAAATAAATAAATAAATACTGACAGCAAGGAGAGGGGAATACATGGAATTGGGCATTTGTGCATTAAATTCAAGATCTACCAAGCGAATGCTCAGCCGGGGCCTCCAACAAAACCACGCAGCAGCCTCTTGCCACTTAGAGCTTTTCAGAATCTCGATGCATTTTCCCAGCAGCAGCAGCAGCAGCAGCAGCAGCTTCCAACTCTTGCCTATCCTCTGATTTACCAAGTCTCCAAAGCCACCCTCCTGTCTCCTTCTGCATTTCTCTCCGTCAAGGTCAGATTCCAGTGCTCCTCAGCTTTTCAGTGCTTTGCAGCCCGGTGAGAGCCTCCGCCCGCAGCGTCCCTCCCCTAGGGCGGGAGGGGAGCGGGTGCGGAGCCCAGAGGAAATCTGTGCAGGCCTTGACTTTCTCACACATATTTCAGATGCGCAGGGGTGTGATTGTAAACAGCGTCTTCAGAGCCGGCCTCCCCGCCTGTGTCCTGTTCGCATCACCCTAGGGGTTCCAGTAATAGGGCGTAAAGCAAACAAAGAAAAACAGTAATCTGGTGTTCCAATTGCATTTTTTGTTTTTAGAAAATGTTAATGATAGGTTATTTGATTACCCTAGGTTTGGCTCCGCTCGTTCTTTATTAAGCACATCTGGTATTTAGTAACAATATAAGTAGCAGGAGTTTTTTTGGCACTTGAAAATAAGCTCATCCAATGTTGCCATGCAGTTTGGAAACTCGTCAGTGAGGCCAGCCAAACTTGCGGAGATACAAGACTTTTTCTGCTGGCTGGGCAGCTGGCCAGGACAGCTAAAAAATGTGAATTGGCTAAGAACTGCTGCCACGCAAACACTTCTGGAAATTTCTGTGCTTGGGCCTGCCAAATCCATTATGCACAACATGAATTACAAGAGTTTCTATCTCTCCAAGCAGTTGCTTTTTGAGCTTAATTCTCCTATATGCTTTATGAAACACACACACAACCAAAATGAGAAAAACACCCAAAAAATCCACTACCAATTTTTTTTTTTTGTCTTTTTCCATTTGGGTTGCCAAGCTCACAACTTTTCCTGAATTAGGAGAAATAGCCTCAAACTTTGGTTTGAATTACATTCAATCTAACATGTGGGAGGCAACTGGGCTTCCTGGAAATTCTAGAAAGGAAGGATGTTTCACATCATGGAGACAGCCTAATATCTAGGTAGGAAAAACAATAAAATGCAACAAAAGAGCTTGGAAGGGGAAAACATATACACCCTGTGCATGTCCAGCCATTGGGGCTTTGGCCTTGCTGAAGGATTCTGCTTGGATCAGAAAGGAACCCATGAGCAGAATGTGCCTTTACTGTGCCTAAGACCGTACCCCTGTTCGGAGGCGTGCTTACCATGAGGTCCTGGGTTCCGGCTCACAGTCTAGCAGACTGTCAACCACTCAGGCAATTTTGGAAGCAGAGGGTGGGCCCAGAAGAGCATGCCAAGCAGGTCAAAGGGAGAGCGGGCAGGACAGAGACAGCCAGTCCTCCCCATCAGATCCCGGTTCTGCCTGTGCTTCCCTCCTTTCCAGGCCTTACAAAAGTTTGCATCATGTGTCTTCTGATTCCAAATTGAGACTTGTCTTTTTCTGGTGATTCAGATCTACCGGATTACTCAGACTCTGCCCAGGGTTGTTTTCGAAGGGCCTGGAGCTCGACTCCTCTTCCTCAGAAGCCCTGGAATGACATTATTCATAGCACAAACATAACAGCTAATATGAGATAATCATATTAGCGCATAGGAGACACAAAGTACAGCTAAATCCTCCCAATTCCCACTAGGTGGTACGCTGTCTTGACACACAGCCTTTCTCATGATAACCATAAGGTCACTTCTCCACCCCTCTTTTCTGGAGATCTTTTTTGTCTTAGATAATAGCATCAATTTTGGTAAATTGAAACTCAGAGGTGTTCTAACTAAGCGCTAATGGTGTCAGTTGTGCTATTACATCAAGTCGTTGCTCCAGCTCAGGCCTCAGTTTCCCTCTGCGTTGGGAGAAAGGCAATGTTTGCAGGTCACCATCCTCCCAGGGTGTGGTGGAGCCCGGTACAGCAGAAAGGTCATGGGATTTGGCATCAAGTTCTGGCTTGGACACTTGTAACTTTGTGTCCTCACTTCTAAAACGGGGAAAGGAACACTTCCCTCCCAGCGCAGTCATGAGGAACCGAACGTAATGATAATTATGCAATTGCTTTGCGAACTCTAAAGCAAGATAGGGATGCAGGTTGTGATTAATTACTATCTTTCAAGTCCTAATTATAGAAATTTGATCACTTGCATTACTGTAAACATGATGCAGAGAGTGTGGGTCAAAGGAGTCCATGCACATACGTAACGTAATCCGGAAATTTATCAGAGTGGGCAACGAGAAGTGACTGTTGCTTTCTGCAGCTCATGTAGGGTGACTTCTCCCCAAATAATTCTTAATTAAAGTGTGTCACTTACTCCCTCCCCATCTTTCTGTCTCTGTTTCTCTCTCTGTCTTTCTCTTTGTCTCTCTCTGTCTTTCTATCTCTGTCTCCCTGTCTCTCTCTCCTTTCAGGAATCAGTTGGTGGTAGCAATCACTATTAATGTGTCGTTTGGCTATACTGACCTGAGAAAGAAGGTAAGGTCACCAGGGCTAATTAAATTTCCTCTCCTATAGTGAACTGTATCCCAGAACTAGAGTTTACACTAAGCAGTTAAACAGGTTTGGGCATTTGAAAAAAAATAAAAAGCTGGGGCCCCAAGAAAGCACTCTTGGCCTCATTTCTATTTGGCTCACATCGTCTGTCCTGTTCTTGGCTTAAATTTGGATCACAGGACACATTTTCTCAGTTTCCTTTTCTCATGTTCCTGGATCTTTGTTGTAGAATTGTAGGAAACGCAGAGTCAGGAGAGTCAGCCAAAAAGGATTTTCTCCCCTCCCTCGAAGGTCTCGGTCCCGCTCAAGACACCACTTGTGCGAGGCCAACCGCGCTCCCACCGCGTCCATCCTCCCTGCCGGCTTGTCACTGTTGTTTTCCTCTGGGTGGCCATAAGTTCTGGAATTTAAATTCAGGTTGGTTCAAGGACCTTTCTTCTTTCTCTGTTTGCAGGAAGCCACCTCTCGATTCCCCCACTAAGCATGGTGCCCTAATGGCCATCGAGCCTGGCCCCGCTGTGACTTCTGTGCTCTAAGGCTGCCAAGAACAGGTCAGAGCTTTCGAATCAGGGTGAGTCCTAGCCACCGAGGAAGCACTGAACAAAAAAGGGCACAGAAGGCCACTGTCGGGCAGCCACGGGGTGACAGACAGAGCCTGGGAGCAGGGCTGACAGCAGGGAGCAAGGTAGGAGTGGAGAAGGCCGGGCCACCTCTGCTGCCGTGGCCACAGTGACAACAGCCCAGTGGCTCATCCACAGCATGGGGGCTGTCCCCACCCAGCGCTCTAGTCTGTAAGCTCTCCCCGGCAAGAGCAGTTAGTTGGTGCTGATGTTCGTGCAGTCCCGAGGATGCACGTAGAATTTTCCAGAATAAGAGTCAGGCTGTGAAGCATTCCCCAGATGGTGTAATATCCAGCCAGTCACTCATGTCATTGAGCTTTTTGGCCTTTATTTCTGTAAATAATAATCACAAATATTCATCATGCACCCTTCACCTCCCGGCATGCCACATGTGTTCTCGTGTTGAATCCTCGAAGTAACCCGAAAGGTAGGAGCTAGAACTACTCCTGTTTTTCACCTGAGGGAACCAAGACATGGGTGGGTTAAGTGACTTGGCCAGGTGCACACGGCTAGTGAGTGACAGGGCCTATTTTTAGCAGTCCTGTGAGGGTAAAATGGGCTCCCTTGGGGGTACCCGCAGAAACACACATTCTCTGTTCTTCTCTACCCATGATCTCCGTTGTGTGCTACATTAGTATACCTGCTTTGTCTTCCCAGGTGTATTGTAACATCTTCAGAGCAGGCCTGAGACACTGTTCTCCTGGCCAGGGCTTCTGTGTTGTCCCTAATGAGCTCTCTCCTGTCCTTCCTCCTCCTCATCCTGTCAGCTAGCTATCACAACAGCTACAAGAAAATCTCACACCTTTGTTAATAAAGTTAATGTTAGAAAGGATCGCTAACATTTAAGCTTTCGGGTCAAATCCACTAATAAGTGCTTAAGACGCACCATTTCATCTGATATTTTAAAGTGAAGAGTATTTTCAAGAGCTGATGCCACTTTCTGATATTTGCTAAGTGCCTACTATGTGCTTGCTATGTTCCCACTAAGTGCCAGGTGCTGTTTTCAGCACTGCTTTGGAGAGCCTACGTGCTTAGACAGAGCATGGGTGCCTCTTGAATTCCAGTGTTCGAGAGAAATCTTTTCCTGTGGTTTTGCACAGAACCCACCTCTTCCTGTCCAAGGTGACAGCTCTAGCTGTGAAAGAAATTAAAAATGCCTTCTTGGAATAGCTGTCTGATGCGTCTAAACGTGATTGCCGATGTTAGCAACAGGACCTTCCTATTCGCAGTTGGTTAAGCGACTGTGTGTGTGACAAGAAAAGCAAGAGGAAGAAAGCATACCCGTCACTATTGTCTCTAAATGGTAAGACTGGTTTTATTACTATGGCATAGTTATTAGTGTGACATATCACCTTTATATCTTTTTTATGTAATATTCCAAGAAGCTACATTTTTTTTTTTTTTATAAATCTTAGATTCTTACAAATGCTTGCTAAATTAGGTTGCATGGCTATTACTTCCTAAGTCATAAGTGTTAAGTTAGCTGGGTCCCCTGCTCGGGGTCTCTCACAAGACCCAGTCAACCTCGTCAGCTGGGGCTGGGGTCTCCTCTGAGGCTTAGGGTCCTCTTCCAAGCTCACAGGGTAAAATTCATTTCCTGGACTCCATAGATCTCACTGCAGCTTGCTTCTTCAAGGCCAGCAAGGGAGAGAATCTGCTGCTTTGAGGGTCTGACCTTTAGATCTTCTTTTAAATGGTTCATCTGATTAGGTCGGACCCACCCAGGATAAACTCTCTTTTGATTAACTTACAGTCAACTCATTAGAAATCTTAATTACATCTGCAAAACCCCTTCACCTTTGCCTTATAACATAACATAATCACAGGAGCTATATCCCATCACCTTTGCCACATACTATTGGTTGGAAGCAAATTAAGGTCCTGCTCACACTCGAGGGGAAAGGATTATACCAGGGTTTGGGGCACTGGAGGTCATCTTAGAGTTCTGCCAACCACAATAAGCTACTTGTGGATAGGAAGGTTGTCTTGCGTATTTTTTTTTTTCTGTCATTCTGCTTAGCAGAGCTATAGACACGCAATAGAAAAATAGTTGTTAGACATGGAGAATTTACTGATTAGAAATGAGTTAGTATTGTTAAGACACAAATTTTCTTGCAGAGCACACTTTTATCCCCCCTTAATAGGTCTTAATGGGTTGGTGTGGAGGGAAGCATGGATATAAAACAATCAAAAGAGCACGTGGGCTAAAAGAAAAAAATATGAACTGGGGCATGTAGTTTCTCCTATCAAAACTAGACGACCTTTTCCCATCTGGGAAGTGGGGAAACAGTCCCTGTCTTCCCTTGCAGGGCTGTTGAGCTGGCAAAATGAGGTGATGGGCTAAGAGGGCTTGGGAAGAACAAACTGTGAGTACAAAGGTCGTATTGTCCTGCTGCAGACTGCTAAGGAGCTAGTGGCTAACAATACACGGCTACCTCATAAGGTGAACACGCGATCACATAGCCAGGAGAGGGTTTTTTTTCCCCTAATGATCACCAGTAAGACCTTCTTGAGAGGTAACCCCAGTATCTCCCATGAAGATGGGAAATTGCATTTTCTGTGCATATATTAGAAGGAGAGACCTTTCCAATGTCCTTCAAAGTTTTCCCCCAAAGTTGAGTTCTGGGTCAAAAATCTCTCGAGCAGCCTCCACAGCTGGTTTCCATAGTCTTCCGTGTGTCTCTGCAAGGAACACAAAGGAAGTGAGATAGTGGGAAGTCTGGGGCCACCCTCGGTCATGTGAGAATTCCCTCTCAGTTAGCCCGAGCGTGCAGCTGCACGGAGGAAACAGTGACAGTCCGGGCTGAGGAGACAGCTTTGCACGTCCACCGCCCACCGAGCAGGCTTCCCTCCTGCCAGGAGAGACACGGCTGATAATGTGTTAAGATCAGATTAATGTGAGAAATAAACATGTAATAAATAATAATAGCGTAATAATAGTGGCTGTCATTGCAAGGGTTATTCTTGTTGAAAATATGAGATCTACACTATGGATGTCTTAGGATAATGTTGCCCTTACTTAAAAGAAACTGACAGATGTACTGTATAAAAATGAAGATAATTTAAAAATGAAAGAATTGGAGGATAACGGCTCATTTTCCTTGTTCAATCATTGCTTTGTTCTTTTGACTTAGAAAGGACAAGTAAGTTTGTCTTTGTTTTTTTAAAAAAATGATATTTAGATTCTACCTTCCACATCTCCTACTCCAGGCTGCCATTAGAGACACAAAGCTCTGCCTAGGTTCTAAATTCTCCAGGAAACTCCATTATTTAAATATCCACCCAGGGCTATTGTCATTTCCATGAAAAGAAAACAAGCGTTTTTAATGATATGGAAGCCTGCTCAGTTTATGATATGCACACATCAAAGCTCTAGGTTCATGGAAACACCTCAATCCCACTATCTCACAGTGATGTTGCTGACTCTTCAGAAAGAATTTTTCCTTGTGAGAGAGTCTGAATTCTTTCTCTTGTATTCCTGCACCAAGTTAAACCTGCATTCTAAAACATGAAGAATTTGAGTGAACCACATTGCCTTTGAGCCACACGTCTGATATTTTTTTATCTGAGATGCTCAATGTACAACTTACACATGAGACAGGTATGCACACATGGCAAAATGAGAAATAGAAAGTGTAATAACTGCTTGGTCCGAACTATGGACTTTCTTGGAATTTTCAAATGAAGAGTTCTTGCTGTTTTGGAAAGCCATGTTGACAAACTGATAGTATATTTTTAGCATGCCTTGAATGGAAAACATGCAAGATATGTGAACAATATATTTCCAAATATGCCACATATTTATAAAACACAGTAAATGCATGACAGATTGAGTAGGCTATGTGGAAAAAATAACAGCTGTGGTACACCCTATTTCTTAGCAAATTCATACACAACAAATGACATTCATGTCCAATGTTTTACAAAATCTATTTTTTTAACCATTTTAGAAAAACAGAGAAGGAAGACAAAAGTTTGCAAAAGGAAAATCAGGAGACAGGTGTAAATTTAAGTGACATGTCATGTAATTATCACTTATAAAACCAGCTCTGAATTTCCCCTGGCATGCTGCCTTTTGATGGAAATGATATTAAATGAGGCATTAAAAGTGATCTGCATTTTGAGGTGGGCTGAAATGTCATATATGAGGGAAAGCATATAGAAAGTTCCAGAATATAAAAAAAGCAATATGTGTGTGCCAATGATGTTAAGATTTACTTGGATGTAGCAGAGTTTATGTCAAAGATCAATGAGACGCATGGTTTGCAGCATCAAATACAAGATCAAATTCTACATTGAGAAAGCACCTAGAAGTCTGACCAGGGACACTCTGATTTAAATCACAGGTCGTGGGAGCCACAGCAAATTCTAAAGCAGAAGTTAGCATGGGAGTTAGTTACCATGTTTTTAAGGGGGTAGTTTTAGCAGCTGTGAATATGATGGAGCAAAGCAATCTTTAAGGATAATGGAAAATCCCTTATATTTGTAATATAGATCTGTGAGATTTACAAATAATTTTCAAATCCATAATCTTATCTGAGCTATGTAAATACCCTGTGAGGCAGGCAAGAAAGGTTTAATCCTTCATACCTTCCTCACAAAGAAACCACGAGTTTGTAACTTCTTCAGGGTCCCAGAAAGAGAAAGGCTCAGTCCTGGTAACTAAGGTATTTGTTTATTGAGGATGATATCTGGAAGAGATGGGATTTCAGATATTTTGTTTTCTTCCTCTTCTTTTCACTATTTCCCCCCAAAATTTCTACAATGAACAAATACTATTTTATAACCGCAAAAATGACATCAAACACCATTGCTTCAAAAAAAGTGATGAAATTCTCACTCTCATGCCTTCTAGCCCACTGTCTTCTCTCAACTCCCTACTTGAAGCTGGAATGGACTTCCCTGTGCCAGCCATTACTAGTCTCTGCCCCCGGCACACAGAACTGGATGCAGACAATGCATGACTCTATTCACCAGGCTGAGCGGATGAAAGCCAATGCAGAACAGAAAAGGCTAGAGTCTGGAGGACCGAATTCGCATCCTGATTTCTCCAGTGCTTGGAAGTTCCTTCATATCTGCGTGCTCTCAGTTCTTGTTCTATACCGTTTCTTCCAGATACGAAGTGTTTCAAAGTTCTGAAGTGAACCTTGCTTATCAAAGAAAGGTGACATTAAAATTACATTCTTATGGGAGACTATGAAAATGTTGAAATACTGCAGTTGAGTGTTCTGCTCAGCCTTGGCCTGTGGAAGAAGACTGACTGGGCAGCAGGAGGTAGGGAGGGGAAGGCAGGGTGGGTGGGCGTGAGAGATGCTGGAAGGCAAAGCATATGTGTTGGGTTGAAATCTACTCATCAGCAGGCATCCCAAGCTTCCTCTGACCCTCCTCTTATGAGCACTGCTCTAATGGGATGCCCCTGACTAATGGACATGCCATGGAAACTCATGCAAGGAGGCCGTCGGATCTACTGGCCTAGATAATAATAGACCGGCTGCTTCGTTGACCTTGGGCAAGCAACATAGCCTCTCAATTTCCCACTTTCTCTACCTGTACATAAATTATCTCACTGGGAGGTGGAGGATAATTGAGATCAAATTCCTAAAGGATTTTTAACTCTTTAACATTCATCACTTTTACCCTAAGGATGGGCACTCTTAAACCCCTTTGAGAATCTAATGAAATCTATGAGCCCTCCCCCAACACACAAAAATATGTACATGCCCATAAGCTTTTCACATAAATTCAGGTGGTTAATGGAATCCATGAAGCTTATCTTTAAACTTCCCAAAGGTTGGAAACAAAGCAAAACAAAACAAACCTACCTTAAATGAGCAGTGCTATTTACGTGCAAAACATTTCTCTCCTGCGATGCCATCTTTGCAGGCTTTATTCAAGCATCTATTGCCCTATGTCATCACCATTATCCTTATTTTATTATTAATAAAATAACTCTGCTATCTCTGTTGGTGCTCATCCCCCCTACCCTACCTTTTTTGTTTTTTCAAATTGATTATTTACACTCTGCAGGCCTTGGAACCAGCAATGTATTTGCAATTGGTCTTCTGTGTAGGACAACATAGGTTCCTTCCATCTAAGTATAATTTAGTAAATAAGGAAGAACATGCATAATTGAAGTGAGTTTTTAAAATGGGTTCTTTTTTATTGCTCTTGGACAGTTAAAATTGCTACGCCTGAGAGAGAGAGTGAAAGGTGGCCCCCTCAACATATCAGAGAGGACACTTCACATAAGCACGCAATCCAAGACTGATTAAAATTTGCATAATTATTATTCTTTTTATTTATTCTCAAATAACTGAAAAGCAGCGGTCTTGAAGAAAGTTCTTAAAAAGTGATATTGTACGCATAGGTTTAAAAGGAATCAGTCCATTTATTCAATAATGAAAAAGATCATTATTTTCACATTCCCACCTAATGTCTTCTGTTTTCTTCCATCATCATTTAGCTCAGCTGGGAATTAGGCATATTCCTTAGTTATACTTTAAAAATAGCAATAGCTTTTGTAGACAACTGGATTTACTCTGCATCGAGACACCTGAGTGCGTGATGTATTTTTTTGCATAATGTGTAGGTTTGCAGCACACCAGAATCTGGAGTTATCTCTCTCTCTCTCTCTCTTTATATATACATATATTTTTTTCTTTACTATCTTCTATAAAAGGAGTCTGCTATTGATTGCAGCTGAGTGAGCCGCTTGAGTTGATATCTAAGCAACGCTAACCCAGATAGGGATTAGCATTACATCAGCCGTCAGGCGAGGGAGCCTGGCAGCCTGTCAGCCTGTAAAAACGGAACGCGTTTACGTCACTGTTCCCTTGGTGATGCTTCTTGGAGCCTTGTCAGCTGTCCCCTGAGGTTGTTTCCTTAATATGTCAACAGACATTCCTGAATCTTTAATGCTGAATAGCTCTTTTCCTTTTCCAAAAACACTTTAGGTGACCAAGCAGCTAGTGTATCCTGTTGCTATGATCTTTGAAAATGTATTTCTTTCATGAAATAGGTGTTTGTTCTATTCAAAACATTAGAAGGGATTTAAGAAGGTTTAGATTTCTGCTTCTCCATGTTTGAGGACCTATTTTTGAAGAAACAGGGCAGCCAGCTTAGAGCTGAGAGCCGCCTCTCCGCTTTTATCATCCTTAGGAAAAGCTCTTATTCCCTCACCAGCTTACCCAAACCCTCCAATTATCCTGCTGCAGTGTGACATTCAGGGAACAAAACGGCGGGTTGAAAGACCCACCTGGAATTTGCCCCATTTTCGACTTGCTCTCTGACCCGCTCTAAGGGTGCCCGTCCACTGCTCGCTGCAAGCCACAAATACGAGACCTGTCAACCCCTGCCCACGTGAAATCTCTTTCCTCATTTTCCCGACATCTTTATTTGCTGTCCCTGTAACTTGATCTCCACATTGATCTTGGCATATTTTACGTTGAAAAATACCATATACAAGTGGGGTAAATGGAGCCTCAGCCTCATCACCCGCCCTCCCTTCTCTCTCCGCAAGTCCTCACAGCTCATGGTAGTTGAGTTGTTCCCCCTGTGCGGGACCCCCCTTCCCCGGCCCCCAGCGTGTTCTGCAGTGGCTACAGCAGCTAATCACTGTCAATAGTTTGAGCAGCTTAAATATGGAGAGGAGTCATTTGGTTTTGGGAGCAGTTAGGAGAGGGGGTTATCAAATTCATTTAATCATGAGTGATCACGAGAGATGACTGAGAAGAGAGCCACTGTCCCCTGATTGAACTTTGCAGCCATACTCCACAGTCTAAGAAGCACTGTTGGTGGAGCCTCAGCTCCTGTCCTTTGGGGGTTTTGTGGCCATGGAATCTGCCTCCGGGCTGTGGCTTCCAAGACCACTGCTTCCTTACCCCACCAGCTGTTGTAACAATCCCTGTTTCTGTCCCACAATTTATTCCCCACCTCATCCCTGCCTCTGGAGCTCCGTGACCAGCGCCATTGAAGAAGGTCCTCTCCCATGAACCTGGGGAGAATGGCAATAGCTGCTCAGAAGGGGAGAGAGTCAGAATCACTGGGTCTTGGAACTGAAAGGAATGTTTAGAGATGTAGTGAAACTCAAGCTTGTCATTTCATTTGGAAAATAGAAATCCAAAGTCCCGAAAATTTAGTGAGTGACTTTTTGGGTGTGGCCAAGTTGGTGTCAGACCAAGGGCCAGAGCCCACATCTCTGCACTGGCCTTTTGACGTCTCTGCACTGGCCTTTGCCCTACGAAGTGCAGCAACTGGCTAGTGTCCAGGGGCAGGGCTGGGCTGAGGCTGGCCGAAGGCTCATTGCTCAGGCACAATGCCCTGTCCGGTAAGGCTCTGGGACCATTAGGCCACGTACAGCATGGAAGTGAGCAGTAAGAATGGGGTGCAACTCCAGGCGGCGTCACCTAAGCACAGCTCAACTCCCCTTGCTCAGCTGGGTACCCACAGGAGACCTCTCTTCTCTGCACTCCACTCAGACTGGCCAGGGCAGACTGTCCCCAAGGTGGCATTTGTCTCCTGGCAGGACTGGAGCAAGGGGCCAGAGGCAGAGAACCTGGACCACCCTGGGCACAGCATTTAACTAGACTCTCGCTCCCTTTCCCATGGGAGCTGGTTGTATGGGGGGTGGGGGCAGGAAATAACAGGCACATATATGGAAGTGGAAAAGGGATTTTAAATGCTGCCCCTGCCGCAGGGCTTGCACATCCAGAATAAGTTTTCCCCGTCCTTCATTTCTTCCCTTCCCTCAAATTCTATGTGTCTCCCGTGGACTGGATGCTGAACGACTGGCTGAGCGTAGCGATGGTGGCTCAGAGCAAGGATTTTGGGGTTGGTAAAACCTCTGGGTTTTGTTCCATTGCTGTGTGATCTTGGGCAAGAATTTATCCTCGCTCAGCCTCAGTCTCCTCCTCTGTAAAATGGAGATAATGCTGTTTATTTTAAGGAATGCCATGAGGATTAAATAAGATAAAGCCTGTAGTGTGTTTGGCAAAGTGCCTGGCACAAAAGGAACCAGTACACCTTAGTCATTGCTATTGTTGTCACTTATGGAACTACTTTCAGAGAGAATTCTCAAGGCAATTTATAAACACAAATCTTTTCCATGTTCAGGCGGGAATGCATGCATCGTCGCTGTATCAGTTTGGTAAGTCGTAAGGGGAGCTGGACAGACTA
>VBSM01002153.1:39535648-39575458 GCA_008086735.1 Cheirogaleus medius | reverse complement strand
CAAGGGGGTAAGGTAACCCAGGGTGCAGCCAGCCTCCAGGGAGGGAGGAACTAGCCTGAGGGCGGGGTTATTGGGGAGCTGGCAAGGTGACAACAGGATCACCGGGCAGATGGACACAAAAGTATTTTGTAGAATGAATGAATAAGTGAATAAAAAGGGACAATGGTCAAAAAGTCCAAATAGGGGTGGGATCGAGCTAGGTTAATTAGAGGCAGCAAAGCCCATGAGAGATCACTGTGTGGTGGGGAGAGCACGACATGGTGGGAGTGCCAGGTATAGACCCGGGTTATACACAACACTCCCGCTGCACAAAGGGGCCAAGAGAACAGAGCAGGGCCAGGCTCTGGGGAATGCGCTGGCTCAAGAAGCTTCCCTAAGCAACAGTGCTGAATCCTCTGGGTACCAGAACTCGCTTCTCTCTCCAGCTTCTTCTGCAGCGGAGTTTTGGACCTTTTTTCCCATTTCCATCTTTGCTCTATGTTTTACAAGCAGTTTCTCATTTAATCCTCATGGCAATAACTCAGTAGTTAGCATTGGCCCAGACGAGGAACCTAGGCTCAGAGAGGTTAAGTAGCTTGCCCAAAGTCACACAGCTAGTAAATGTGAGAGCTGGGAGTTAGAGCTAGGTATGTCTGACTTCAAAGCCTGTGTTCTTTCTCTTTCACCGAGGCATTTCGTAGACTCATGGGACCTCTGAGTTGGGAAGGATCTAGGGAGTTATTTAGATGAACCTCTAAATAACAGGTGAATCCCTTTCCCAGCATTCTCCAGTAGCTAAAAGCTGGACTAGGAGGCTTATGTTCCTGCTCAGGGAAATGGCAAACAACGGCAGGAATAAAGAGGACAGGAGGGAAGTAAGGAAGAAATGGAAGGGAAGGCGGAAGGGAGGGAGAGAGAGTATAAAAGTTCAGCTTCAATGAACGTATTTAGAATTTGTTGACAGAAGAATCTGGAAAGGAGCTATTTTAATTTCAGCATGCCTGAACATCTTGTATTTTATGTTTAGCTTTTTTTTTCTTTTCTTTGTGCTGGTCTCTTTCCTTTAATTGGAGATGTGCTCTTTTCTTCCTGGTCAAGATTTTGTCTCTTCTTGATAAAGGCTTTCATTTGCTGCCTAGTAATAATAATCCTCTATCACATTTCCTGGGGTGTCCCAATGTCGGTATCAGCCCAGGGGAGCACCCACCTGGCCTGCCCAGGCTCCTGAGTATGACTAAGCCAGGAAGAAGCTAGAAAACAGGCCGCAGGCACGTCCCCCGCTGATTTAGGTAGGACTAGCACCTTTATGGGATCTGGTATCCTAAGGAGACAGAAAAATGCAATAGCCTGGAGTTGAAATGGGGGGCAGTTAGGGGAATTTGTTACCTCACAAGGTATTTTCAGGGGACACAGCCCTCAGACCTTGAGTAGCAGTAACACTATCTAAATCTACATCTTCGGCTGTGCAGACTTGAGGGCATTTGCTGTATTTACCCTGGAGCTTCTCTTGAGTTCCAGGTCAGTGGGGAGGCCGCCTGCAGGGGGCGCCGTGCAAAGAGCTCAGGAGGCTGGGACCGGGCCAGGGCTGCCGCTGAGCACCTCCTGATGCCTGGAAATGCGCTAAGGCACAGGGATCTAGGAACACAATAAGGCACGCTTCCTGCCCTCTGGCGGCTTAGGATCTAGGCCAAGGACCAATTAGCAGACAATTAAGGACTAAACTGCTAGAAAATGATTCTAAGGGTAATAGTTTAAAAAGGAAGAGACCAGTGTGGCTGCTGATTGGAAGAAGGAGAGATGTGAACAAGGACTTGAAGTTTGGGATGGGTTTAGGTGCAATAGTGGGAAGAAGAGCCCTGGGGGAGGGTCGAGGGAGCAGAAGAGGCAGAAATATGGAAAGTCCCCATTAGGATGGGATGCATTAAAACGGCAAATGATGCTACTTGACATTTGCCACAGTTCTCCAAGTGGTTCTACATGTTGTCTCCTGTGATTTTCACCACCACACATCCCTTTCTTAACATGTTTGGGAACATACGCCCCTGTGCCCTGGGCAGAGCTGATCGGGGTGAGGATGCAGGCACCTGACCCCCAGTGGGCCACCAAGTCCCTTCCATTGGACTTTTGGATGTGGAGGGCAAAAGAAGCTCAGTTTAGTTTCTTTCTAGTGGCTGAAGCTGTAAGAGGCAAAATTTGCAAGAGTGGAAAAGCAGAGGCAGATGGTCTAAAGGAAGGGGAGAGAGGGGCCGAGGAGGAAGCTGGCATTCAGATATTTGGGGGGCAGAGATGAAAGGAGCAGAGCTGCCCGTGTTCAGATCTGTGGCCAAGCTGCATTCTCACACCTGGGTTCTGCGAGATCCCACAATTCTTACATCAAAGTCCCATTCTAACCTAGTCAGGTGGAGTTTCCGTTCCTCTCGATAAAAAACATTCCTAATATTCATACCTTATCTCATTTCATTCTTGCAATAGTCCTGCAAGATTTGTCTCATTGTTCCCCTTTTATGGTCCACTTAGGTTTCAGCAAAGGAATGAGACTTAGTGAGAAACTTGCCCCAAATCATCAACTCCTAAGTAATTGAACCTTGATTCAAATTCAAATCTGATTTCAAAGCCCAGGGTCTTCAACTGCTCCCGCATAGCATAGCACTGTCTTCATTTCCTAGGAGTACCGGTAACAAAAGTACTGTAAACTCAGTGGCTTAAAACAACAGATTGTCTTACAGTGCTGGAGACTGGAAGTCTGAGACCAAGGCGGTAGCAGGCCCATGCGCACTCTGCAACGTGCAGGGAAGGACCTTTCCTTGCCTCTTCGAGCTTCTGGTGATGCCTGTACCCCTTGGCTTGTAGCGGCAGCACTTCAGTCTCTCTCTGTCATCCCGTGGCCTTCTCCCCTCCTGTGTCTGTGTCCTGGTGTCTCTCCTCTAATTAGTGCACCACTTGTATTGGATTAAGGACCCTTCCTACTCCAGCATGACCTCATTTTGACTTGATTATGTTTATAAAGACCCTATTTCCAAATAAGGTCATATTGACAGGTTCTGAGGTTAGGACTTCAGCATATCTTCTTGGAAGACACAATGCCACCTATGATATAGCTCCAGAGAATGAAATCTAATTGAGGAGAGAACTGAGGCAGAGAGAGGCAGTGATTTAGCCAGGTAGTTAGTGGTGAGCTGGTACTCAGATCTCTCTCTCTCTCTCTGTCTCTCTTTCTCTCCTCTCTCTTGCTATGGATGGGACAGATGAAGAAATCTTGAAGGCATAGGAGAAAGGTCAAGGAAAATAATGTCAACTTGGGAGAGGTTAGCAAAAATCAGATATTAATATTTAACTCTTTGATGAGCTTGCTAAAACAGAGCATAAAGAAGCTGAAAAGTCAGTGAGAGTGAGGGGTGAGTGAAGAAGAGGGGCCAAAAATCACAGTGATTGATTAAGTTGATTGTTCATTCATCCCGTTGTGAAATGGACACAGTGGAGTGTTATTCATCCAGTAAGTTTTCAATGGGTGGTTGCCATTAGAAATGTATGTTCAAATGCCTGGTTAACATTTTTTTCCCTCCTGTTCTCTGTTATATGTCTTTGGAAAACTCTGAAAGGTAACTTTGCTTTACAGTCTTTTAAGGACCAAGATTTTTGGCCTGAATCTTAGTCTTGGACATCAGTAGTAAATTTAAAACTAACATCCTTTGGGAAGAGCCAGAAGTAGCTAACCAAGGGAAGGAAAAATGGATAAGGTTCGCAGGTATTAATGATTATGCTAAACATAACATGACAATTCAGTTCATCTCTGGAAATTTCTAGCAAGCAGCCATCTCCAAAATATACTTCATAGTCTCATTAACAGGCCTTGGTAAAATGTCCATCACCTTTAAGATCTCCATTGTCACTTTAGCCTCAAGAAAACAACAGGCTCAAACTTGTACCCAGCTACTCAGGAAGCTGAGGCAGGAGGATCGCTTGAGCCCAAGAGTTCAAGGCTGCAGTGAGCTATGATCGCACCACTGCACTCTAGCCTGGGTGACAGAGTGAGACCTTATCTCCGAAAAAAGAAAGAAAAGAAAAGAAAACAGTAAGACAAACAGGAAATGGCAAAGGGAAGTCCATGAGAACGTGAACTATTAAGTTATCTGGGTTTAGGAGATCTATGATATTAATAGAGGGCATGATCTAGGGACCCCCAGAAGGAGCAGGTATGTGTTGTAACATTCAGGATTAAGCAACCAATCTTTAGCACTGTTTATCTTCCCTGCTCCCAAGTTTTCTGTCCCTTTACATTTTTGACACTAATACCGCCATTCCCTCAACTGTCCTCCCTCAGGGCCCCAGGGGCTCCCTTCCTGGAGCCCAGACACTCTTCGTTTTGGAGGCACACCCACCCCAACCCCCAATGTCACATCATCAAGCATGTTCAAGTGCACCCACCTGCCATGTTAATAGATAATTGCATAAGGGCTGAGCTTAGTCATGGTTGGTATGTTAGTGTCTTACACTTTCAGACTTTTGATTAGACATTCATTAATTTAACCTATTTTCTTTTTATATTTTGAAGACAATGTGTCCTCTAGAGTCAATTAATAAGTGGGAATTCCTTAGTTTGGCCTTGACCCCTCTGACTTACCTGTCCAGGCTGACCTCTCGCTGCAGACAAGGCCCCAGTGTCCCACCTGCGCTTGGACTCCTCCACCCCTCTATCCTCTCTCCCCTGACCTTAGTGGTAGGCTTGCTTCAGGACCCAGCAAGAACACCTCCTCCTCCCTCTGAACTTTCCTCCATGTGTCATCACACACAGAAGTGGCCCCTCTGAGCTCCTGACTGTGCCCCTTGTTTGGTGCTTTCTCTCCCAGCCAGATAGTGAGCACCTGCCATGGGCCACCGGCATGCTTCCGGGCCTCACTGAGTCCCCTGAGCTACGAGGGCTGTTGACAGATGCTGGCTGCAGATACCCACCCCTAAGATGCTAAAGGGTCAGCACTCACCCTTTCTCAGTGCATCAAGGTGCAACATATGTTTAAAAATCAGTCCTGTGTAGTCTTTGTCTCCCAGGCTGCAGACAGATGCACCTTCATGCCCCAGCTCATAAAATGGAAAGAACTGAAAGAGGAGTTTAGAACCCTGAAAGGGGCACGTATGAAAGGAAGTTGATCTTGTCAGTACTTCCCACAAGCAAGCAGCACCTTGAATGTTCAAAATAGTAAATTCTTGCATAAGGTATATTTCTGACACTATTTCTAGGGTTGAATATATATTTAGACTTCCACCATTAAAAGAAAAGAGAAAATAAGAAAACCACAGCACCATTACTTTTCAAGGGATATACTTCATTACAGCACATGTGTAGATAAGTCTCTCTCTCTCTCAGTATCAAATAATGTCTTTAGAAAAGAGGCAGCTATTAATTAATCAAGGGCTGATTATCCAGTTTGGGCTGGAGCTGGGCTCTTGATTTCCTCCTTTACTCCTTTTTTCGCAGCCTGGTGGATATCACAGCCACACCACTGCCCGCCAGCAAGGGAAGAGAGCCTCGATTTTTTCACATACCAAATCAAATGTGAATTCTTGCAAGGTCTTTGGATAGTCATTGTACCTGCTTCCTTCCTAATGCCCATAATTCCATTCATTAAACTAGATCGTTTCGAGCTGATTGTATAGAAGATCTTAATGATTTAAAACAAAACAAAACACTCTCTACCTGACCATGCCATTTGAAGGACATTTTCTTATCCTTCCTCCACTACCCTGAGCTGTGTGTGTGTGTGTGTGTGTGCATCCATGTATGATCATCTACTTTATGCTCTGCATACAGATGAACAGTCTTGGGGGGATGCACAAATAGGTTAGTCCAGTGGCCTGAGGAGTTACTAGCTGGAGGATATAAGGTACTATGGAAACCTAAACTGTTTCTGAATATACTAAACAATAAGACGTTTCTCCAAAGGGCCTCCGTCCCCTCAGTATTTTGCAGGAATTCCAACTCAAGCAGCTTTACACAGACATTATCACTTAATTACCAATATAAATCT
This sequence comes from Cheirogaleus medius, assembly GCA_008086735.1. Taxonomy (NCBI): domain Eukaryota; kingdom Metazoa; phylum Chordata; class Mammalia; order Primates; family Cheirogaleidae; genus Cheirogaleus; species Cheirogaleus medius. Next base: position 39,569,456 of record VBSM01002153.1, on the reverse strand, counting down.
CACTAGCAACTTCTATAACTTCATTTGCAAATGAATATGCACCCCTCCTAAATCATTCCCTCCTTTCCTCTCTCTCCCCAAGTTATTCCCTGCCTGGATCTGAGAGACTCCACAGCAGCTGGGACTCATGGAGACTCCCAGTTTCCAGGTGTCATTCCAGGCCACCATGCCGCCCGGAACATGTCAATATTGAGACGACAGACTCATACCTGGTTCCCCCTCCGACACATCGACCCCTTCTGGCAAGGGCAGGAGCTGACCCATGGCAGAAACCTGGCGCTGTTGGCCTGAAAGGTTCACAAACCACAGTGAACTTTTTAGTGATCTGAGGCCAAGTTTCCGGTATGTCATGTAAACTGAAACCTGGTTTTGGGTTTCCTTACCAAATTCACACAGAGCCAGTCATGATAAGAGACGTGTGAGGTAGCAAGGACAAGCAGCATGGGTACAACTGAGACACAGCCCTCAGCTCTATTTCTAGTTCTGCTACCCACTTGCGGAGTGGCCTGAGGCTGGTCACCTGTTCCCAGGCTACTTAGTCGCCTTTCCCCAATATGGGGGAGAGGGATACTTTCTACCGACAGATCTGAGACCTGTTGGGGGCTGTACGTTGAGTTAGTGACATTCCTTTGAATTTCTTTTAATCACAGCACACATATTTACAGAGACCCTACCCCAAAACACCAACAAGGTACCTTATTTTCCTGGTCATTTTCCTTCAACGAGTCCCTAAGAGTTGGGCTAAGAGAACAACAGTCTGGACTAATTCCTTGGGTTCATCTATGGTCCTCTCACAGACTTAAAAAAAATATATATATATATTTCCCATTTTTAGGGAAAACAGAAACAAAATCTGTTACATTTATTTTAGGCCCTCTGTCTGAATTCTGAAGTCTTGCTCTTACTTCTTTTTAGGCTGCAGCTTTTGATTTCAAGCACATTCACACTTGTTTAGCTTTCAACTTACAGTGAATGCTGGAAAAGGGATTCATGCATTATGTAGAGCGTTCATCTAAATGCCCTCCCAGATCCCTCCTGACTCCGTGAGGTCCCAGGAGTCTGTGCCATGCCTGGGAGAAGGAAAATGAAAGTCAGGCACACCTGGTTCCAACTCCTAGTTCTCAGGTTTACTAGCTGTGTGACTTTGAGCAGGTGGCTTAACCTCCTAGGAGCCTGGGGTCCTCATCTGAAAACCTGGCCCAATGCCAAGTACTATGTCATTGCCTCGAGGATTAAATGAGAAAGTACTTACATTAAAATGTGGAACAGAGTGCCTGGTGTACAGCAGGTGCCAAAATAGATGTTAGATTCTGCTTGTCTATATTCATACAAGTCTCTGGTGGGGCGAAAATGTAGGCCATCATATATTTGAATATTGCGCCTGTCTTCACTTCCAGGGTCCTACTTCAAAAAGAAAAAGAAAGAAGGAAATAAACAGTAACTGTCAGAGGCCCTTCTGAAAGCATTACCCATCCATTGAAATGTACTTTCCATTCAAAAACTAGCTTATTAATTATTCATTGCTATTGGAACTGAAAATAAGAACAGAGCTCAGTGCTTATAAGACCCAGAGCTTGACAAGAAGAGTGTTCCAATTGCTCGAGTTCTATCATTTCCTGGTATCTGTGGAATACATCCCCAAATCTGAGATTTGCAGTTTGGAAGTCGCGCAAAGTTCATGCTGAATGACTACCAGTCCTGTTTAGCGAATGCCCTGGAATGACTGTTCTCTTCGCTTTCATTTCCACTCCCGGCACTGCATTTCTGGGGGATTATTTCACTGCATGGGTGGCCTGAGTCCCTTGGCCTTCAGCCCTATGGTTCATTTCACCGCTCTGGGCAAGCAATAACCACTCAAAAATGCGAGTCCTTCTTTCATGCCCCGGTGGCATGAGTAACATCATTAACTCTCTGGGGCTGAGGTTTGGGATTACGTAAAAATATTACATCCCACTGTGCTAGCAGTCAGAATACCGGAGGAACAGCGTGTTTGCGGGGCTTGTTTTCACACCGGGAATGTGACTGCCCTAATAAACAGTCCCTGAGATGTTTTATCCTCGCGGTTGTACTTCACCCGGACTGTGGCTTTCAAAATGGAAGCCCAGCGCTCCCTGCTTGGAGTGCGAGCGCGAGCGAACGTGCGAGAAGACACTCCTGGCTTTGGAACTCTTCAGACCAGGGAGAGGCCGCTGACGTGTCCCCAGGAGGGGAAGGGCAGGAAGCGCACAGCTGTGCAGGATGGTGTTTCACACGAGCCTCCAAAGACGAGCTTTCTAAAGTGCAAAACCGTCGGGGAGACACAGTAACACATTTCCCGAGGCCTAGGGCCAGCGCGGGGACAAGCGCGAGGCCGGCCGTGCACTGCGGCGCCCGCGCGCCATCTGGTGGCTCCCGCTGACAGTGGGCGCACCAGCCGGGCTCTTACCCCGGGATGTGGGCTTCACAGAAGGAACCCGTCGGTGGGCATTTTAGGTTCTGTTGGAAGAGATCACCAGGGCCCCAAAGGGAGCCGGGAAAGGCCAGATGTTCTGAATTCCATCCCTTCTTCTACAACTGGATTCTCAAGGCGTCGGGTTCTCCTCAAAAAGGGGACCAGCCTTCATGTGACACAGCGACATAGCAGTCTGGCCCCTCCACGCCCCTCTTTCTATATCATGACCCCACACAATCAGGGCCCAGGAGTCTCCCTTTTGCCCCTTCCCAGAACACACACATATTCTCTTCCAGCCTTCTGAATCCCACTGTTCCTCAGGCTCGGTCCACGGGCATCTTTTTATCCTCACATTCTTTGCCTCATTTTTCGTTCATAGTAGTGTTTCCAAAGTGTGTTCCAAAAATACTGATTTTATTAATCAGATATCTTAAAAAAGGCATTCAAAGTTTAGGAAACTTGGGGTTACACAAAGTAAAAACAGATATGATAGCAGGACATCTCAAGAGGTTTGGACATACTGAGAAGGTAGAGGACTTCTAAGAAGGAGCTGTAGTTCGCTACTGTTTCTAAACTTATTTGACATTGAAACTTTTCCCCCACCTCCACCTTTGAAGTGCATCTTGAAGATACTGCATTTGATAAAACAATATTAGGGAAAAATGGGTGCCCTACTCACTTACCCCATGATTACATAGCTACATTTTCAAAACTGGAAGGCATATGTATTCATTTGCTAGGGCTGCCATATTTTCTTATAGCTTTAGGGGCTGGAAGTCCAAGATCAAAGTGTCAGCAGGGTTGGTTTCTGAGGCCTCTCTCCTTGTCTTGCAGATGGCCATCTTCTCCCTGTGTCTTCACATGGTCTTCCTCTGGGTATCTGTATCCTAATCTCCTCTTATAAGGACACCAGTCATATTGGATTGGGGCCCATCCTAAGACATCATTTTACCTTAATCACCTCTTTAATGTCCATATCTCCAACTACAGTCACATTCAGAAGTACTGGGGGTTATGGCTTTAACATATGAACTTTGGGAAGACTCAATTCAGCCCATAACAACATCTTATTTTTCTGTCTGTTGAGGAAAATCTGTGCTTCAGCTGAAAATTATGCATTGTTCAGAGCAAGGTCAGCAAACTACAACCAGTGGGCCAGATCCAGCCTTTCACCTGTGTTTTCAAATAAAGTTTTATTAGCACATAGCCATACTCAATTTCTTCACATTTTGTCTATGGTTACTTTCATGTGCCATGGCAGAGTTGAGTAGTTGTAACAAAAAACATATGGCTTGCAAAGCCTAAAATATTTACTCTCTGGCCTTTGATAGAAAAAGTTTGCCGACTCCTGTTCTAGAGCACACCCTTCAGGGTTATCTGATGTTGATCCTATAGGGGCCCTGCACCTTTCATTGCCTTTGAGCTACTTTACAAGTCAGTAATTCACATATATAGGGGAAGAGGGAGAAAGAGAAAGCAAATATGGTTAAGAGATGAACAATGAGTGAATCTAGGTGAAGAATCTATAGTATTCTTGAATGGTGTGCTGGTCATTCATTTTCTGTATGCTTGATAATTCTGAAAATAAAAAATTGGGGGGAATAAGTTTATGTTATATTCCCAGTAAAGGATGTAGCTGGCTCCATGTCTTACACTTCTGGATGTTTCTTCAGTACTTCAGAGAGTAGCTGATTACAGATGTTTGTTATCAGTCTGACTTTTTGCAGTGGCTACTACAAATAAGAATAAGTAAATGAAACATTAATGTTTCTATTGTCATGTGGCTCAATTTCTTCTACAATTCTTAATGGTAACAACTAAACCAGATGTGAAGGCAGTTTTTTTGTTTTTTGTTTTTTTTTAAAGCTGGATATATCCTATTCCCAAAAAAATGCTCTTAAAAGAAATAAATCTTTTAAGATGAACTTGAGTTGAGGAACTCTTAGAGGGTGCTCATGTTTAAGCTTAGGGTTCTACTTTTTGTGGTGTGTTTGGGGTGGGCAGTTGAAGTTTGCATCTCATAATTACTGTATAGTTTGCAGACCCTCCTCCCCCAACCCCAGTTTGGCATCATGGCATTAATAGAGACCCATTAATTGCAATTTGACTGCTGCTTGGGCTGGGATTGTAAGACTTAGAGTTTTAGCATACTTAGAGGTATGAATAGCCTGGTAACAATGAAGGAAGAAAGTAAGCTAAATTCTCAAACACTGTGTCATTTAGCGTAAAGGTTTAGGATTGAAATTTTCTGCCTGAGGGAAGCAGAAAAAATGAGTTTTTACAGAATGCTGCCGTTTTCTGAATCTAAAAGGCACACTAAAAATACCTAAAGGGACTGAGCTGCCCAGAGGCTTGTTGGGTTGCCCAGTGGGAGTTCCTGCTCGGAGAAGCTGTCCTTCACAGAAGCTGTCGCAGGAGTGGGTGTGTGCTGCGCCACTCTCCTGGGCCGATTTCACTTGGTCACAAGGAAGCAGGGGCTGGGGCCCACAGAGATGTTCCTTAATGGGAGGATCCCCTGGAGGAAGAGACGTTCTGCCTCTCACAGGGGCTGACAGTCCAGAAGGCAGAGGCATGTCACGGGCTCAGAGACCAGACCATCCTAACACTGGGGCCAACCAATATCAAATGGGCTTTGGCCACAACTAACACTAACTCTAAAGAAAAAAACATCCTTTCTTTTCATTGCCACTGATATTGTGCTATTTAAGACCCTGATTTTTTTTTTCCTTATCTGGGCTATTGCCATAGCCTCCTACCTAGGCCCTCTCTCTCCAGTCACCCTCCCCCTGGGCTCAATTCATCCCACTTACGGGCTCCAATGTCATTTGTCTGTAGCCCAATTCAGTTCAGCTCATTCTGTGTATTTTTAATTTAATTTTTAACAAATCAAACAATCAACCAACCGGTTTACTGAGCAAGCAAACAAACAAAAACCCTTCAGTGGTCTTCCATCTTTTATTGAATAAACACCCTACCCAGTCCTGTTAACTACTTCTGTCGTTCTAATCAGACCAGCCATCTCTTACTCACCTACTCCACTAAAGGCTGCAGAGAGAGAGGAGCCATTTTTCTGTCTTGTTGGGAAGCCGTACTTATGTTTCTAAACCCCTATAGTTTTTAGTGTAGTGTCATTCCCAGAATCAGAGTTCAAGAAACTGGCTTTGAGGGTGTATACACAAAATAATTGAAAGCAGGGTCTTGAATAGATATTTGTACACTCATGTTCATGGCAGCATAATTCACAATAGCCAAAGGATAAAAGCAACTCAAATGTCCATCCATGGATGGATGAATTGATAAGCAAAATGTGTTATATACATACACTGGAATATTATTCAGCCTTAAAAAGGAAGGCAGTTCTGACACATACTGCAGCATGCACGAACCTTGAGGACATTATGCTAAGTGAAGCAAGCCAGTCACAAAAAAACAAATGCTGTATGAGGTACCTAGAGTAGTCAGATTCATAGAAACAGAAAAGTGGTTGCCAGGGGTTGGGGTTACGGGGGATGGAGAATTAGTGTTTAACAGGTAGAGGGTTTCAGTTTTGCAAGATGGTTGTACAACAATGTGAATGTACTTAATGCCACTGAATGCCACCTTAAACATGGTGGTTAAGATGGTAAATTTTATGTTATGTGTGTTTTACCACAAATTTTAAAGAAAAAAAAGAAATAGCCTTTGAATCTTGAGTCAAGGAGTTGGCGAATGATTTCTGCTGCACCATTGGAGTCCTGCTCTTTCAACATATTGGTCACATGTTTAAATGCGCAACTCAAATCACTCAACATTTCCACTTTCCCCTGAGAAACACTGCAGTCGCTTCCCACCTAGAATCAAGCCTGAAATTCATGGCCTAGTGCCCTCCTGACCCGGTCTTTTCTATGTGACCTGTTTCTGCTCTTGACTCCATTCTTTCACCCTTCCCCCCACACTCTCCACGCCCAGCCTTCTTCCCTGTTCCTGCATGCCTTAGGATTTCCGTGTAGTTTCCCTTGGGGGAAGCTTTTCAGCCAGCTCCAGTCTAGCTAACTCCTTCATTCTTCAGGTATGAGCTGACTTACCATTTATCAGCGAAGCCAGTCCTACCACCCAAACCAGGTTGGGGGCTCTGCTTATAGGGTCTCAGCATGTTCTTTGCTTCTCTTGCACAGTAATTATTATAAAATCATTAATTGCCCATAAAATTATATGAACTGTGCTATCAACTGAATGCTGAATTTTCCCTCAAAATTCATATGTTGAAGCCCTAACCCCCAATGTGATAGTATTAAGTGGTGGGGCCTCTGTGGGGTGATTAGGTCATGAAGGTGGAGCCCTCATGAATGGGATTAGTGCCCTTATAAAAGGGACCCCAGAGAGCTGTCTTGCTCCATCTGCTATGTGAGACTACAACAAGAAGTCAGCACTCTGCAACCTAGAAGAGGGCTTTACCAGGCACCAAATCTGCCACTGGTTTGATCTAGAATTTCCCAGCCTCCTGAACTATGAGAAATTAATTTCTGTTGTTTATTAGCCACGCAGTCTACAGTATTCTGTTAGAGCAGCTGAATAGACTAAGATAGAGTGTAAGCACCCTAAGGAGGACACAGATAGTGACTAACACAGTGTCTGGCACATCACAGGCATGCGAATATGTGCTGGATTTGACTCTGTTTCTTCCAGTCCCATCTTCAGAGATATGACAAGTGCTAAGATCCCAGGCAAGGTAAATTTGTGTATCACCATTGGATGGCCTCGAATGTAAAAGAGAGGCAAAGTCATAAGCAGCAACAAGCTCTGCAAAAAAAAAAAAAAAAAATCCCCATAGTTCCTAACAGGTGGGCATCGATGTTCATAGATAACCCCGGTCGGGTGCTAAACTGCACAGCCCTGCTCATTCACAGGGACATTAATAGTTTCCATAATGTCAGCTCTAGCTGCAAAAACAAATTGCCCAGAGAATACTGGATGTAGTGCTAGTTTAGTGATACCTAGATTTTCATACTAAATGCAAACACAACCAAGGACTATTTCTTTTATTTCCTTTACCGCCAACCCTAGCACTTTGCTCCTCCTTGCAAAAGAAATTAGGAGGGGATGGTGGAGCTGTACGTTTTGCAACTTACTTTGTCATTCCCACGTTAAAACTTTTTCTAACAGGGCCCCTCTCCCCTACTCTGCCTGCCCCCAAAGTCTTCTTCCTCCAGTATCAGGCCTCCCGCTATTAAGATGCTCAGACTTTTTCAGTTCTCATTGTCTGCTGCTGGATAAGGGATGGAATGCTGTGAATGTGTGTGTGTGTGTGTGTGTGTGTGTGTAAGAGGTGGCAGGGGGCTCTTCAATATTGAGGATGGAGGGGGAAGCAGGAAGAGGTCTTTTCCAAGGTTTGGTCTTTGGGTAAAGTATCTAAAAAAAAGATTCACCCTTTCACACTGAAAAGATCAGCCTCCTGCCAGTATATCTGCAGTATGGTCTCATGCTACATGGCTGTCTGTCTCCTTCCCCTCCTGACTCACATGACAAAGGCTCCTTCCTTTTCCCTTAGCCTGGGTAGGTGTTGACACAGGGAAAGGGACAGGGAAATAAACCTGCCCTGTCACATGTTTTTATAAAATGTATAGAGAATATATAGTAGATGAATGCTGATTAAATCCATCTCGATTGATTGATTACTACATTGATAAAAGTTAGTTAAATAGCACCTATTTACTACAGACTCAGAAACATTGAAGTATTCATTAGCTGATGAGAGCAACATTGAACTCAAAAAAAAAACAGCTCATCATTAGAAAGATATGAGTTTACCAATTGCAAATCACAACAATCTTCAAACTGAACTTCTGGACACTGTCAGCAAAGGTATCTTTTCCTTTTTACTTTATGGCATTCAAAAAACAATGTTTCTCAGAAGTACTTAAGGGTTTGGGAACTCTTGTGTATTAGTCAGAGTTGTCCAGAGAAACAGCCAAGAGGATGTGTGTATACATAGGCAAGGGTTTGTTATAAGAAATTGGCTCATGCGATTGCGAAGGCTGGCAGCCTGGAGACCGGAGGGAGCTGGCGGTGCAGATGGGGTCCAGAGGCTGTCTGCTGGAGGGATTCCCCTTTGTCAGGGAGGCTGATCTTTCTGTTCTTTTCAGGCCTTCAACTGATTGGGTGAAGCCCACCCACACTGTGAAGGGCAATCTGCTTTACTCAGAGCTCACCAATATAATGTTAATTTCAGCCCAAAACATTCCAAGTTCATATGTATGTATGTACTCATTCCAAAGAAAGACTCAGCAGAGAATACATTTAAGTGGGACAAAATGTAGGTGCCATACTGCAGAAGAACTAGGAGAAAGCCTGAAAAGTACCTTGCAGAGGTGAATGACACCAGTGACATCTATATGTGGGGTGTAAACCACTCTGCCCTAGCTAAGCAGGACAAAAAACCCATATGCTATCTCAGCATGAAATCCTGAAAATTGTCTCAATAGCTCACCTTAAGAGCCTTGTCACATCCTCAATGAACCATCAGCGATATCTCCTTAATAGGCAGTCAACGCCCTCTGACTCTGAGTCCAGGTACAAAAATTTAAATCCATATGCCAGACGCTCTCTAAGGATACCTACTTATCAAGCAGAGAAAAGGAGTTCCCAGTATTGTAAGAAAAGCTACTTGGATAGTGGCTATTATTGGTGAGAACTGGATTGGCCTGGTATGTCCAAGTCTCTGGCTAAATGGAGCAGGTAAAACACGATTGGAAGAGCTTTCCATAGAGTTCAAGCGCTTATCAGTGGGCTAGCGAAATAAAGACAGCCGCTAATGGGTCTCACCTCCTCCTTTATTGCCAATGCAGCCACGAGAGGCCTCTCCAGTGCGCTGACACTGGTGAGAACTCCCCCGGCTTAAACCTCCCCCTGCAGTGATGCGCTGCCTGCTCTGGAATCACAATTCATCATTTAATAGGAATCCTTGTGTGACTGGATATACTGCCATCTCCTCCCTGTGCCAGAAGCAGCAGAGTGAGAGATTCTGACAGCAGCAGAGCCCGAGAATTCTGATTTCGCCTCCGAAACAGACTGCATGAGCAGGCTTAATCCTGCACTCCCTGCCTGCCAAACCCTGACGGATTGGACTAGAGACGAAAGGAGCCAGGCCCATGGACCGAAGGAGACTCAATGGAATATTTTACACATATTGGAACAGTGAAGCCCACTTAATGCAGGGGCCCTTTTTGTTTGCAGAAAAGTAAAAAAAAAAGGAAAAGAAAGGACAGAAGCCAGTAGTGGGACTGAGTGGTGGTGTTTTTTTTTTACGTGCTCTTAGATTGTGTTTAAAAGACAAACTGATGGGAAATATGGTGACTCCAGTCTTTCATGGCAGTTTTATTGGAGTCCCAGGGGACACACATGGGAGCTGTCAGTATGAACACACTCCTCCTGAAGGTTTACCACAAGATCAACGAGACTGCCCTTCCCTCCCCTAGTTAGTACGGCGAGTCTCTAGGTAGCACATGCTTCTTCCATCTTGGCAGTCCCAAGCCAAGGTGAGACAATATCTATGTATCATGGAACAATTTGCTAAGTGTTGAGAGGACGGTTCATCCTCAAATATTTAGGTTTTTCCTTCCCTTCCTTCCCCATGTACTGTGAATATCTACCACGAGAGTAGGGGATATATGAGTAAGGCCAGCAGTCTGAGGACAACCTGTGGAGCTTTTAAAATAAAATACAGATGCATGTGCCCCACACAAGAGTTTCTGGTTTAATTGGTCTGGGGTGAGGCCTAGACATTCAGTATAAACACGTGGTTCCCAGTGTTTAAAGATTCCTGGTGATTCTACTTTGTACCAAGTTGAGAACCAATGGATTAGGCCAACGAAAGTGAAGATCTTATTGCCTAGAAAAGCAGAGGTAAAATGTACCCATGCATCCGCTGCTAATGTCAGTACCTAACAAACTTGACCTTGGTCAGCCACTTGAGTATGAGTTGACCAAGAGACAACAGGGAAATTGGACACTGAGGATCAAGTTTATGTTGCTTTTCTTTTTGTATCGGTCTAGCCAGGAGAAGCAGGGCTGGGCAACAGTGAATGTGGGTTTCAAGGCAGGAATGATGGTGAAAATCAGCAAGGAAGAAGCCCTTAAACCTGGAAAGAGTGAGATGCTCAAAACAAACCAAGCTAGCAATTCTAAACATAAGCAACTGGGCTGGAGTTCTGTATCAGAGAGAAATACAGAAACTCAACAAGGAAAGCTTAAACAAATACAGGCTTATTTTTCTCCTCTAACAGAAAGTCAAGATGTAAATACATGCTAGCATCAGCTAATCAGCTCCAAGGGATCCAGATTCTTTCTACATTGTCTTCCCTGCCATTTTTCATGCAGAGTTTGTCATCTCCTGCTTGTTCTCTCTTGGGTTCAGGATGGCTGCCACAGGTCCAGAGAACACTCTGTGCCCAGGCAGGAAGGAACAGAGGAGGACTGTGGCAGGATGGTCTTTCTCCTTTTATCAGAAAGGAAAAGCTTTCCCAGACTGTAAGAACTGTCGGGCAAGCAGGGAACAAGTCTCCCCTGTTGGCTGCCTAAGCATGAGCCATTGCCCAAGGGTTAACATATTGTCATCTTGAGCAAAGTCAGGGTTTGTCAGCAAGGGAGAAGGAAGGATGGTTGTTGGGTTAATAACTAATGGTATCTGCCACAGATCCCCACCAAGAATTTGAGTTTTCTAGACGTTGCCCTTACAATAAACCTATTAGTGATTCTGCTGCAGCAATTTTCTCCGCGGAGGTTCTCTAAGGGCTTTTAGGGGAGACAACACAAGGCAAAAATTTCAGACAGAGCCTATCAAGCAGCTCTCAGCCATTTTCAGACCCTTGGAGGTAAACAGCTGAAGACTCTAGCAGAAGTCTTGCTATGTAACTGCTGTTTTCTTTCTTTCTATACTTGTTTTCCACTTTGCAGCTATGAGCATTAAGTCGAAAGGATGGAAAAAGCACACTGCATTGACAATAGCACCATCTTCTGTCCAGAGAAACATCAACTCTAAACAGATCTTAGTCTTTGGTTATGCAACCACCCGTGCATTCCGGAACATGAATGCACGTAATATGCACACATTTAAGAAGGACCTTTTCAGTGGATTTTGAGCCCTGTGTAGCTATTTCAGGTCAACATTCTCATCATTCATTATTTAGTTCTATACTGTGGTGCCCTTGCCTACTGCTTCCCTGGTGACACTAGAAAAGACCAAGTTAAGCACCTGCAGTGTGCCTTGACAATCACAAACGGCAAGTTCATGCAACCACGCCCAAAGGAAGGGGACCTTTGAGAGAACATTTAACTGGATCGCTTTCCCTAACTCATGCTTTCTCTTTCCCATTCACTCTTGCTCTCCATTACCCTTACTCAGAGGGAAGCAGGATCCATTCAAGTTGGGAAAGTGAGGCGAGTCAGAATTAAGATTCACAGGTGTGTGGGAACAATCACATCTATAGGTGCACCACTTCAGGTCAGAAGGGAATCAGGGATCTCCATCTTTAGACATCTCATGGAAAGACTTAGAACATAAGGTGTAGACAACTAGCACCCATACATTTAAAGTTTGTTGGAACCAGTGTCATCAGAGCCCAAGAATGATGATTATTTAGCTGTGGGAGTCAGAGGGAGAGGGAGAAGCTCAGGCCAGAAAAGGACTCCTCTGAGGCCAGTGCTGGACACTCATATTCACAACAACAAAAGCATGGGCACTGCTTCTTTCTTTTCTTTTTTAATTTTATCTATCTATCTATTTATTTATTTTTGAAACAGAATCTCACCCTGTTTCCTAGGCTGGAGTGCAGTGGCACCACCATAGCTCATTGTAGCCTCAAACAAACTCCTGGGCTCAAACAATCCTCCTGCTTCAGCTTCCTGAGTAGCTGGGACTACAGGTGTATGCCCCCATGCCCAACTAATTTTTCTTATTTATTTATTATCTATCTATCTATCTATCTATCTATTTATTTATTTATAGAGGCAGGGTCTCGCTCAGGCTGGTCTTGAACTGTGGCCTCAAGCGATCCTCCCACCTCAGCCTCCCAAATGGCTAGAATTATAGGCATGACCTACAATGCCTGGCCTCCTCTTTCTTAAAACTGTACATATTTGTCAACTCAGGAAACAGAAGATGTGGCAGACTTTGGGTGTAAAGGAGCCATAAGTTGGAGTAAAGTAGCTAAACTTTACTACTTTAAAGAGAGGGAAAACTCTGACACTTGTCCATACTGCTGGCACCTGTTTTTGATGTTAAAATAACAGCTAGTCACAACTCTAATTTGTCTATGGCTGAAGCAGGAAAATGGCAGGGAGATGTGAAGGAAGAAAACTATTCTAAACCCTATTCACATATCACTTCCATTGCAACTATTTATCTCAGTAAGGACAGAGAGGGTAGCTAGCTGTTCTCACACTGGGTCTCCTCTATCAAAGCAGCATGTTGCTTCATGTTGAGCCAGGCCACAAGGACTTTAGGTTGCAAATGCTCGTGTTTGAAGGGTAATTATGTCACTAGAAATTTTCCGGCTAATCAACTTAGAACACTATAAAATACTGAATTTTTATCCATACAATTTCAAATACTTGTTGAGTAACTATCACGCTTCTGGTACTATGTTTGGTATTTAGGAGATAAAAAAAATTACAGCACAGTCTCAACTCTTCAGGAGCTCATAAACTGTTGCAGAAACTACATATTCATCCCTTATTACAACAATCATTTACTGAGTGCCAACTGTGTGCTAGACACTGGGAGTACAGAGATTCTATAGGAAGTAAACTGGACATAGCAATTGTATATTTTTCTTTCTTGATGTTTTGGAAGTAATGTAGCAGTAACATAGCAGAGTGTATAGCCTTTGAGTCAGACAGCTCCGCTGTTTTTTTTTACCATGTTTTTTGGGTTTTGGTTTGTTTTTTAGAAACAGGGTCTCACTCTGTCACTAGAGTGTGGAGTGCAGTGGCACACTCATAGCTCACTGTAACCTTGAACTCCTGGGCTCAAGTGATTCTCCTTCCTTAGCCTCCCAAGTAGCTTGGACTACAGGCATGCACCACAATGCCCAGCTAATTTTTAAAATTTTTTGTAGAGATGAGGTCTTGCTGTGTTGCCCAGGCTGGTCTCAAACTCCTGGTCTCAAGTGATCATCCCGCCTCAGCCTCCCAGAGTGCTGGGATTACAGGTGTGAGCCACTGTGCCTGGCATCATGCCTTCTTATCAGGGCAAGTTATTTAACCTCTTCCATCTTCAGTTTCCTCATCTGTAGAATGAGAAAAGTAATACCACTTCTTTTATGAGTTGTTTTGAGGATAAAAATGCAACCAATATATATAGAGATATTACCATGTTTGGTTATTCATAAGTGTGATGAGTAACTATTAGCCATAATTGTTACCACAATTAAAAGTAAGTTATGACTAAGGGCATTGGGAATGGCTTCTTAGAGAGATGCCTTGTAATTTGGGTCTTCATGGACGAGTAGGAGACAGCTGTTCACTCGATAAGCATTTCCTGAGTGTGATATAGTTAGAGGTGCAGGTCCTGGCAGTAGTGTAATAACAGACATAACCCCATAGCCCCTGCCCAGCCCTCAAATTGCTCAGGAGCAGGGGAAGGGGTCAGTGAAGGGAAGGAGAGGGCAGAGAAGTCTCTGCAATTACAATATTGGGTGACGATTGCTGTGCTGGTGATATATCAGGATGTTCAGGGAATTTAGAAGAGGGTCATCTAACTTAGCTAGGGTGTTGGTGGTGGGAGACAGGTATTAAGAAGTGACTTTCTGGAGAGATGACATTTGAACTGTGTCTTGAAAAGAAAAATCTAGGCAGGTGGAGAAGGGGTAAGGGCTTTCCAGAAGAGGGAAGGGCTTTTGTAAAGATAAAAGTGAGAGCACACAACATGTTTTAGGGACTTCAAAATTAAGGTGTATATGGGGCTTGTCAGGAGGGTGAGGCTGGAGAAGCAGGCAGGGGCCCCATCATGAGGCATCTTGGAGGGCATGCTAAGAAATTCAAACATTATTCTGAGGGCCATGGATAGCTGATGGTTTAATTTTAGGAAGATCATCCTGGGAGCAATATGGACTACATACTGCATGGGCCAAGTAGGAGTGATTGCAACTGCCTACCAGATGTTTCCATTTGAGTATCAAGCAGGGCATCATTCTCAGTCTTTACTTTTACAAATCTAACTGCATCATCCTCATTCCCTCCATCCCTTCCTCTGCTATCATTCCTCCCCACCAAAGCACTTCTTCCCAGAAGTTCCCTATTTAGTGGAATCATTCCCAAATTGCGTAAATCAAAAGCCTGGGAGCCAAGAGCCTTCCCACTCTCATCCTTGATTCCCCCCTAGAATCACTCCTCAAATCTATCCATGCAACTTTCCAGATCTCTCTCTTAGTGGCCCCTTCTCTCCGTGTCCCACCAATACCTTAGTTTTGGACCTTCCACATTTTCTTCCTAGGACAATAACAATCAGATAACAAATTTAAGTCAGATAACTTTAGATTTAAATATCTCTAAATTATATAAAAATAACTTTAAGTTTAAATAACTTTAATTTTTATCTTACCCATTGTGTTTATTATATTTCAGGCTCTTTGAAGGTGGGATTGTGTGTTCTCCACTAAGGGACAGATCTTGGTGGTTAAAACGCAAAGGAAACCAATGTCACTGATTCAGTTTGTCTGGGATTGAGCCAGGAACCAAACCAGCACCGAGCATGGTGAGGTTAGGTTTTTCTATTTCCCTATTTAGCAGTAGATGCTGTCAGAAATACAGATAATAGAGACACACGGACTGTTTTTCAGTTTGCACATGGGAACACATGCACTGTGTTAAGTTTTGATCCTACAGTCAGCCTGGGCATTCAGCTGTGAGGGTTGGTAGTGTGTTTTCAGCTGTATCCTATCACAGTGCTGTAGCATAGTATTCTACTTCTCACCTCTGGCCTTGCCTCTAAACATTCTTGCGTTTTCATTATGAATTTTTAATGCAGATGTCCAGAATCCATTTTAGACCTACTGTGTCAGCCTCTTTGCGAGTGGTGCCCAGCACGCACCTTTTTGAAAATGAGCTCCTAGGTGACTGTGACGTGCACCTTCTTTGTGAACTTCTGCTCTATGCTCACAGACAGGCCAATCTCCAATCGGGAATCGATGGAGCTAGTGCAGACACTGCATTAACGTTTAACAAGAGCCGCCTTTCTTCCTAAAAATAGTAGGCGGCAGGGGCGGGGCAGACCAGGTAGGTTCCAGGCAGAGCTGGGGGGAGAAGTCCGCAGCGAGCTGAGGGGACCCAGGCAGCCCGCAAGTCCCCTCCCTGCGGGTGCGCGCCCGCCCGGCAGGTGCACGCGCACGCACGCCCGGCCCGGCTTGTGCGCACGCGCTCGCGCACGCCGGCGCCTCCATGTGGGAGCCCGGTGGCGGCGGTGCGCGCGTGGCAGATGGAGGCGGTGCTGGTGGAGGCGCTGCTCTCGCAGAGCCGCGACCCCCGGGTCCTGCTGGGGGCCCTGTGCCGCGGGGAGGCGTCGGCGGAGCGCGTGGAGACGCTGCGCTTCCTTCTGCAGCGGCTGGAGGACGAGGCGGCGCGCGGCGGCGGCGGCGCAGGCGCGCTCCCGGAGGCGGCGCGCGAGGTGGCCGCCGGCTACCTCGTGCCGCTGCTGCGGGGCCTGCGTGGGCGCCCCGCGGGCGGGCCGGACCCCGGGCCACCGCCGCGCCTCCGCCGGCGCGTGCTGAGGGCGGCGGGCGCGGCCCTGCGCTCGTGCGTCCGCCTGGCCGGGGGCCCGCAGCTGGCGGCCGCGCTGGCCGAGGAGGCGCTGCGTGACCTGCTCGCCGCGGGGCGCGCGCCGGGCGCCGAGGCGGCCGTGGAGGTGCTGGCGGCCGTCGGGCCCTGCCTGCGGCCCCTCGAGGACGCGCCGCTGCTCGAGCGGGTGGCGCAGGCCGCCGTCGCCCTGGTGCTGGGCGGGGACGGGGATGAGGCCGGGCCCGCCGAGGACGCGGTGGCGCTGGTGGCCGGGCGGCTGCTGCCCGCGCTGGGCCAGTGCGGCGGGGCGGCGCTGCGGGCCGTGTGGGGAGGGCTGGCCTCGCCGGGGGCTCCCTCGGCGCCAGGCCGCGTCGGGCTGAAGCTGCTGGTTCTCAGCACCCTGGCGGAGAAGCTGCTGCCGGAACCCGGCGCCGACCGCGCCCCCCGCGCGCTGGAGGCGGGCCTCGACGCCCGGCGCTGCTGGCGCTTCTGGAGGACGGTGCAGGCGGGGCTGGGCCAGGCCGAGGACGCCCTGACGCGCAAGCGAGCCCGCTACCTGCTGCAGAGGGCGGTGGAGGTGTCGGCGGAGCTGGGGTCCGACTGCACCTGCGGCCCCCAGGAAGGAAACGGTACTTGCCTCTTTGCTCCGCAGCCCAAACATACCTGGCTTCCTGGGAGGGGAGCCCTCTTGCTTCCAAAAACCAGGTCGTCTCTGCGGTCCACACACAATTTGATTTTTCCCAGGTGGCCCCCCTAAATCCTGAAAACTTTGGGAATCTCCTCTCGAGAGTGTTCTGTGAAGTGACACAAATCACTGCATTTGGGAACAGTCTGACTCTAGCAGGGTAGAATGCAGCACCTGTGAAACAATTTAGGAAAGTGATTGAGCCCATGCAGGATATTACAGAACTAAATTTGCACTATATTGTGGTAGATAGATTCCTTCTAATAGAAAGGGTTGATGCCCATCAAATTGAAAGAAAAATTATCTGTACTAATCAATGAATTGAGTATTAGAATTAGGCATCATAGAAGCCTTCACATTCTTTTGAAATTTCCTTTGGTAATTAGGAGCAAGATTTACTAATGAGTCAGTTTCTTTTTTTTAAAACATTTTGAGCTGTGCTTTCTGCTACGTTGTTATGGAACAAGAGTAGATGAAATAGCGAGAGCTTCCTTTCAAGCTGGTATGTTACTGTTGATTATTTTGACTTGTCATCTTAAATTCACTCTTGAAGTCCAAAACAGATTAACTCGAAATTGTCTCAATAGATAGAATATTTCTATTTTTTCAACTGTAACTGGCTATGCATTTATTATAGGTAGAAGATTTTTGTTTGGCTGAAGTTGTGAGATTAGATTTTCATGTAATTTTAACACATTAGATAGTACATATTTGAATAGTCCACAAATGGGTGATCCTTCCATGAGAGTTTTCACTGGCAAACATTAAATCCCCAGAGTTAAATACTCATTTATTTTAACGAGTCATTCATTCTTCAGTTTTAGGGTTAAGCAATAAGTAGTCTTTACATACTTGCCTTCATTTTCTCCAGTTCAGAAAGCAAGCACTGTTAACCTCTTTTAGCTGAATATTTTGGTATTTACTACTATGTCTTAAAGTAATATATCTTAGTTATAAAATCTATTATCACAGTTAAAAGCTTGGTTAAACGGGCATCTTTAGCATTTATAAAATTATGACACTGTAAATGCAGTTCACAGATGATCTATGTAGTAAACTATGATTATTTTTTCCTTCCCCCAAGTTTTTCCTTATAATCATTGTTTGGTTCTGCCTGTACTAATCACTAATTCAGCCTTAAATTCTTAGGCTGTTGTCTAAACCTTTCTCTACAAAATCAGATCACCAGGTGTTTTATAAGTTTTCCTGAAGAAGTTTCTCCTAGAGTGCCCTTACATGCTCGAATGTGGCTCATGTCACCCATTACCTGGTAAACAGCTGATCTTTAAATCTCTCCTTACCCATCATCCTGGGGATTCCCTTCAGCTGTGTCCTGTTATGGATCTCTTGTTTCCTGTAGTTCATGTCTTTTTTGCTTTACTCTATCAGTGTAAGTGCATTCTTCAGTAGTTTCCTGAGAAAGAATTTTTTAAGATCTTGCACGTCTAATAATTCCATCAAAGGATCCCTTATGTCTGACATCATGTTTTTATTTCTTTCGTTTTCCATTTGACACTTTTAGAATTTGCATCTGAAAATAAATCCACATCTGCTCATCTGTTTACGAATGTTCTTTACCTTTTCCACTAGATCCTTTAACATCTTAATTATAGTTATCTATTAATACAAGTCTGATGCCTGGACCATCTAAGTTTGGCTTTGTTTTCTGTTTTCTCTTTTGGCCATGGAGTCACTATTTCCTGTCTTATAATTATAACAGTAGAGATGGAAGTAAGTATTTCTGCTTAGAGATAGGCACATTTTTGTTAGGCCCTTAGTGTGTGGTGTTGAGTCAGTCTAGTTTGTAGTTGAGCCAGATTTAGCTTTTGTTGCCCTGTTTGCCTTCAGTACACTCTGTTCTTTAAATTTTTCCATAGTGGATTGTGGCTACCTTGTGCTTGGCGTGGACCTTGGAATACCTAAAGGTTTTTGTGCAGCCTGAGAGGCCTATGCCACAGATGGGGGGGTCTTCTGCCAAGGCTTTGTTACTCCCTCAGGTGTGGACTGCTGGTCCTTGTTACTTGGTGCAAGGTTTGAGATACGTCTTGAGCCTCTTGTGCCAGAGCTTCAGGGTTCACAAGTTTTCACTGCCTCTGCTCCCTGTCCAGTGACAAATCACCTCTGCCTCCTACTCAGGGAAGAGTTTAGAGTTTCCTTGCCCTCTCCAATGGCAGCTGCATTCTGCATGTGTCTGTGGTAGGTCTTGGGCGTTTTGTGTCCTGCTTTCCCCCAGCAACCACAGACCAGCTTTGTATCCATGCAGAATACCAGGCAGGAGTGGATTTCCTTCCCTTTGCACAACATCAGATGCTTTTGCCTAATGCCAGTGCAGAGCGGAAAGAACAGGTTTTCAGTCCCTTCCCTGGAGACAGCCAACTTTTGCCTGGTATCAGCCCAGGGACAAGGGTGAGGTATGGAGGGTTTCCTGCCCCTTGTCCAGAGGCAGATAGCTTTGGCCTCTTATCAGAGGAGGGTCCAGGGTGCAGGCAGGTTTCTGCAGTTGATCACCCTCTTGTGCTCTTGTAGGACATGGGTGGGCCTCTCCAGTTAGTCCTCCTGTCCTCTCAAACAGGCAGGCCCTGAATGCCTGTGTCTCAGAGGATCTCCTGCTTGCCCACAGTCTTTCTCAAGAGCACCTGGGGCAGGCCTGAAGAAGAGAGCCTGGTGAGTGGGTGTGGACTCCTTGGCCTTCCCAGGGATCCTAAGCTGTCAAGCTAGCATACCTTGGCCTTTATAAACTTGTCAAAATTTCCCCATTTTTTTTAAACTGCTTTTTTGGTTACTACCACTTCCTCTTATCCTCATCCAGCAGAACAGTTTGTGTGTCTTTTCTATTCTTGGAGAGGCTTTCTGCCCTTTGGAATTCAACTACCTAGTTGCATTGTGACTCAGCTCTCTCATGGGCCCTCTAAAAGTTTAGGATTTTGTAGATTATCCACCTTTTTCTGTTTGTATGGTAGTAATAATTCTTCTGTGGTTTTCTACATCCTAAACAGAAGCTGAGGCCATATATGTCTAAATGCCTTCATTTTGCTCTCATGTTTGCGGATAGAATTCTAGCTTGGAAAACATTTCCATTCAAAATTTTTAAAGGTATCAATCTATTGTCTTAGAAACTAGAGCTTCCATTATTGCTATTCAGAAGTCTGAAACCATTCTGAGTCCTGTTTTGTACATGAACTGTTCTTTCCCCATTGGAGTTGGTAGGATCTGTGGCCCTGGCATTCTGAAATTTCACAGGTTTGGCACAGGTTTATTTTCATCCTTGTGTTGGGCACTTGGTAGACTTAATCTGGAAATCATGTTGTTTCTGGGAAATATTCTTGAAATATGTTGTTGATGATTTCCTTCCTTTCTGTTTTCTGTTCTTCTTTTAGATATTGAACCTCCTGGACTGGTCTTCAAAGCATCTTTTCTCTCCTAAGGGTTTTCTATGACTTTTTGCTCTACTTTCTGGGTGATTTTCAGTGCTTTCTTTGAGTTTCTTGTTTTTGCTCTCAAATTTTTAATCCTCATGAGATATTTTTTGTTCTTGGAATGTCCCCTTTTTTATCCTGTCCTTGTAACATCACTATCTTATCTCCCTTAAGATATTAGTGAAAGTTTGTTTTGATTTTTTAAGTCATTTCTCCCTGCATAATTTTGTTTCCTTCAATTTCCTTTTTTCTCCACGTATTTGTTTTGGTCTTGATCTTTAGTAGAGGTTTCCCCAGATGTCAAATGATTCTTGAATACCTGTTTATTCTTAAGAATAAGGAATCAAAATTAGGTTGAAAGCTCTAAGCACATGAGTGGAGCTTATTGACTGTGAACTTCATTGGAAGGTGATCTGACCAGGTCATTTCTTTGGGAAATCTCTGATGTCAGTATTTTCAGGTGTTTCCTCAAGTTGGCCATATTCTGCAGAGGACACCTTCCAGCTTTCTGCTGCATAGGGAAGGCCCAGCCAGTGTTCTGGGACCTAAGGGAGCAGGCAGAGGGGAGTCTCAGCACCCAGGGTGCACACATGTTCACTGAATCCCCATTTTCGGTAGGGTTGATCTCTGCTAGGTCTTAGGCCTCCCAATTCAGAGACCCACTATTTACCTTCTCCAGAAAATCGGTTACGGTCTTTTTCCTGTTCAGGACATAGGAAAGGGGACCTGGGGATGTGACTCTTTCTTAACCACACTGAACAAATCCTCTTTAGTTTAGCCTCACTTTTCACCTCCACTTACAGGGGTAACTTTTGCTGCCACTTCCTTTGGTTGGCGGTAATTTTGCAGTATAAATGAAGTTGTTTTTTGGCTTTCCCTATGTTAATTTAAAATTTCCTTATCTTGAGTCAGCTTGGTTTTCATCTGATTTTCAAATTCTAAATTTTATTGCTATTGTCTGCTCTCCTGTTTTCTCCATTCTTCTGGGTTTTTGTCTTTGAAAAATCCTTTACTGCTATGGTGAGACGCTTAGGGAGAGAAAGTAGAGTTTATATGTGCAAATATGTCATTTTTACTTAGAACTCCAAAACAGTCATCTTAATTAGAAAACAAAACTTTGGAGATTCCCACACCTCCTAACTAAGCTTTGATCCTCCATTATTGGAGGATACAACATCTGGTAATAGTGGCATTATTTTAACAACTGCTATCATTAAGAAACTTACAAAATTTGTAAAAGGAAGAACTAATTTTCTTTTTTTAACCTTATTAGGCCCAAGTCTGTTTTGGTGGTCTGAGAAGAAGAAAGATGAGCTTCTAAAATTTTGGGAAAATTATATTTTAATTATGGAAACTCTAGAAGGAAATCAGGTAAGTGTTTTCCTACTTTAGCAAATCCTATAGTAGACAATAACTTTTTCTTCTTTTCAAACATTCATTAAAAACAATGCAAAAAGACCAACTTGGATCTAGCAGGTGATGATAGAATCCAAGTGTACTTTGTAGTTTTCTGGCATAAATGCAATTTAAAATAAAATGTAAATTATTTCAAGAAATTAATACTTTCAAGGGACTTAAATTATCTTTCAAAAAATTTAGTTATATTTGATCTTCTCTTGACATTCGGAGACTTTAATGTCTATCAGAATCACCAGGATGGCTTATTATAAATTGCTGGGCCCTGTCCTCAGGCTTTCTGATTGAGTAGGTCTGGCTGGGCTGAGAAGTTGAATTTTTTACAAGTTCCCAGGTGATGCTCGTGCTGCTATTCTGGGGACCACTAAGGGGCCAGCCATCTGGAGTCAATGTAAGGTGTCAGTCCAAATGTGCACCAAGCATTGTTTGTGGACTGAAATAAAGAATTAGTCCTACCTTGTTTCCCCGAAAATAAGACAGGGTCTTATATTTATTTTTCCTCAAGAAGACACCCTAGGGCTTATTTTCAGGGGATGTGTTATTTTTTTATAAGTATGGTACAACAATCTACATTTATTCAAATATAGTTAAGTCGTCGTCTTCTGGAACATCATCATAACTCTCCAAACCCCGAATTCCACCCTGAATTTCTTGCAACTCTATTTCCTTTAGAACCATTGGCCCCAATCTCTCATGTTGAGCAATAGAGCTCTCATGGGGCAGATGAGAAGGGCTGCTCGTCGTCTTTACTGCTCAGTTACCAAATGCAGATACATTGCATAGCCACGCCCATCACTAGGTCTTATTTTCAGGGCAGGGCTTATATTGCACAAATGCTTAGAAATCCTGCTAGGGCTTATTTTATGGGTAGGTCTTATTTCTGGGGAAACATGGTATATGCTAAATATATATAGATGTACAGATGAGGAATGAAGAAAAAGCATTTCTAAATTCAAGTAAACTTTTATGGTTTTCTTTAATCAATAGATCCATAAGACACCCATTATTTATGTAGAAACTCAAATTTACATATGTATAAAAAGGTTATATAAATTAAATTCTAGCAAAGGTGTTAGCAACATAGTCCAAGTGGTATGAAAAACATTGAATGCTGAAATGGCTCTACTTCTAAATGTGTGACCTTGAACAACATGAGTGACTAGAGAAAATATTTCAGTATTTTTTTCCTCTTTGTAATATATTGGTATTATCAGTCCTACCTATTTCCCAAGACAGTTGAGAATTGCATGATAAAATTTATGATAATCACTGTATAAATGTAAACCTTACTGTATCTGTATTCTAGGTTATGTTCATTAGTTTTGCCATACTTAGTCTTACATAATTGAATCATAGTATGTTTTTAAAACTGGAAAATTCAGACTTCTGCATATTTTTTAAATGTAAAAGTAAAAACAAACAGAAGGGCTACTGTTCTATAAATAGATGACAATTCCCTTAAGTTCTTAAAGGTACATTTTCATTTCATGTGATTTTTTTGCTCTTATTTTTAGATACATGTCATAAAGCCAGTCTTACCAAAGCTGAACAATCTGTTTGAATATGCAGTGTCAGAGGAAAATGGTAATGATTACTCTTATTTTGATTTTTATAACACTTATAATTTTTCCTGATTTTATGACTACTACTTGTTCATTGTAGAGAATGTGGGAAAACTGTGAAAGTATACAGAAGCTAGTGAATCATCTTGTAATGTTGTCGCCGAGAGATGACAGCTGTTAACATTCCAGATATACACCTTCTGGAGCATGTTGTTCAGAATGTTTATCTCACTTAGCATAATATCTGTATCTACTTACCTATATTCTTAAATAGTCTTTAAGAGCATAATTTCAAATGGCTGCAGAATTTTCCATAATTTAGAGATAGGGTTCATTTTTTAAGCTTTTGATTATGGAAAATTTCAAACATTTACAAAAGGAAAAGAGTGTGCATGATGAACCTTTTGGTTTTTTTTTTTTTTTCTTTCTATCTTTTTTCCCCTTCAACACAAGGTAGGGGAGTGTGATGAACCTATCACTCACTTTAACAATACACTCATGGCCATCCCTGTTTATTGTATCATAGGTAGCCTCTCCTACTCCCCACCAAATGATTTTGAAGTACATCCCTAGATGTCATATCATTTTATCTGTAAATATTACACTATATAACCTTAAAAGATAAAGACTTTTTGGTAATATTTTAATGATGATATATTCGGTTTTTAATAATAGCTCTTTGGTATGGATATACATTTTAACTGCTTTCTATTCTTAGTCTCTTAATAAATCTTTTCCAGTGTTTGTTGGAGTTACTTTTCTTGGGATTTCAGTTTTCTTGTGTCTTGGTCATCTTAGGAATTGAAAATTCCAAGATATAATTTTAAATATGGTTTATAAGCTGTTAATCACTGCTGTAGTATGGGAGCTTTTTAGGAGAAAGAAAATGAAGCTAGAGCTTCCTAAAATTATTTTATGAAATTAAGTTTCAATCAGTGAAATAGCTAAATGGAGGCCAATAGTGTTTTTTATTCATATGATTGATAAAATGCTACATTATTGTGTTTACACATGAGAATTAACCTAGGTAAATGAGTTTTAGTGCCTGCTCTAGATAATTACAACTTTAATAGTTTGACCCCTTAGGAATTGAGCTTTATTCAGCTGATTGCTCTAGTTGTTTTCTGATACATTGGGATTTTTCACAGACCATATGTATCTATAATTCCACCTGGGGCTAGAATTTAATTGAATCCTGTTGTGACTTCACTTATGCATTTATTGTTAAAACGATGTTCTTATTACCACATTTTGCCCACAGCTCTTGGCAAACCAAATCAAATAACAGTGACTAATTTTGAAAAATTACCATTGCCAAAGAGTTGAACAAGTATCTTGGTGTAAATTACAAATAATGGGCCAATTTATAGAATGTCATGAGTTTAAAATGCTGAATATTTCTTTTCTAATAGAATTAAAGGATATTTCAAAAGAGAAAATCCATTAAGGTACACATGTATTCCATTTTTTATTTGCTCACTCATTTGTAGATTCACGTCGTCGATACTTACATAGTGTCCAATATATGCAAAGCCTGGGAGATAAAGTGGTGAGAGACATGCAGTATTTTTCACTTGAAAAAATTGTTTCCATTGTAAGTTTTAGGAAGGGACAACAGACAGGAGGCTGAAATGGAGTAAAGGATGAGTGAGGTAGTCAGGGAAGGCCTGTTTTAGGGATGACATCCAAGCTCAGAGCCCCTGCTGAGGTGGCAGCACCTGGCACACAAGCCCTGAGGTGGGAGCAGCTCCGTGAGGCAGACGGGAGGACCGGCGGCTGCAGTGTGGAGGGCGTGCGGAGGCCATGAGCTTGGCCTGATACACAGGGTCAGTTTGTGCCTCATTCGCATTCTGTTCTAAGACTGATGGGAAGCTATTCAAGGTTTTTAAGCAGAGGACTGACAGTTTCAGAGTCTATATAAAAAAGGGGATTGAAGTGGGGTAAGAGAAGAATTGGTTGAAACTTCCCTCAAATCTAAAGTTCCAGCCTGCGTGCATGGGCTAATAATTGGGTTTTGTACACTGTAGCAGCTATAATACTCATTTGCACTCATTCTAAGTGAAACTGCCTGAATATGGAATACCAAATACCGGAATTATTTTTGTTACTCAGTAAACACCCTCGGATGTGATTAAAAACAGACTTGCTTTTGTAGTGTTAAAATGAAGTTAATGTGTTTGTCTATAAGTGTATTTATTTATAAGTATATAGACTACATGGAGAAACATAAAGTTAGAATCAAATGTCAACATTAGATGTTTTTTTCCACAGGACGTTGGCTCTTTCATCCATCCTGGCATATGTGTATTTATAAAAGAATGTTTGAAAGTGAAAATAAAATCCTGACCAAAGAAGGTGTTATCCATTTTTTGGAGCTGTATGAAACGAAGTTCCTTCCATTTTCACTAGAATTTTCTGAGGTAATGACAGCCTATCCCCTTCCTTGTTCTCTTTGTCAAAAGATGAGAGGTAAAAATATACTAGCACTTTATATCAGCAAGTATTATTTTATAGATTTGCATAGAGCAAATTCTATTTCTCCAAACCTACTTATCCTGTTTGGAAAAAGCTTATGTTATTTCTCAGTAAGCTGTTTTAAGTTTTATGTTATAGTGCCATGTGAGTCACATGGTCACTTCCTTAGGTAGAGTAATACCTAAGTCAATTTTTCTAGTTGTCTCAATACATACTATAGTATTTTGATATGGATCATTTTTCTACATTCTCCTATTCTTCCTGCACTTCATATAAACTTTTTTGACCAGTGTCTAGTAATGGTTTTTGAGTACAGTTTTCCCCTTTTATCTTCTAACTAGAGGGGATTAAATTCTCTCAAGTTTCTTTTTGATTTTTTCTGTAACTACCTTTATTCTCCAGCATGGGTTTCTTCTTTGGTTCCTCTCTTCTTTCTTGACCCAACATATGAACTCTCTTAATATGTCATAAGTTTTTATCAGGCAGGAGAATTCTGTACTTATTTTGTTCTGGTAGAATTAAGGTTACCCTATAAGACCATCACTGAATTAACCTACAGTGTAAGAGATCAGCTTTGCTTATAGCAGTTCTTCTGCCGGCCTGTGTAGAATGGACAGTCAGGGCAAGCAGACTTTTAAAAATTGCAGTTACAACTTAATATCAATTGTGCGTCTTTTTTTTTTTTTTTTTAGTTTATTATTGGACCATTAATGGATGCACTTTCAGAGTGCTCTCTGTATAGCAGGTAAACAAACACTATTTTATTTAGCAGTAATGCTGTACTATGTATTTTATACATAAATTTGATGTTATGAGACATGACCAGATTGTTTAATGCATTTGGTACATAATGTATGTTGCCTAACAGTCAGCTTTTTCTTATCATTTGGTCCCTTCTGTATTTACAATTCTTCTTGCCTTCTGTTATTTGTATCAAGGGTTCCTCTCCTGCCTTGAGCTCTTCCATTCTTGGGCTCTGTGTCTTTCATAGCTCACTTTCTCGCCCCTACTCCTGCTTTCTGCCGTCTTGGAAATTGTAATGACTTTGCCTAATGTGAACACTGTAAACGTTTTTCCTTTTTCTTTTGACTTAGTTTTAGACTTACAGAAAAGGTATGAGAATAATACAAAGATTTCCTGTTTACTTTTCATCTGTATTCCCCAAATGTTAATGTTTTACCAGATTGGCTTAATTGTGGTCTCTCTTGCTGCATGTGAGTGTATGTGTATCTTCGCTTTCTTAGCTCTGTCAGCTGACCAGACTTACCTGTTTGTTTCAATGTCTGTTCCTCTGGCCATCCATCTGTCTATCCATATTGAGAACCATGAATTCACACCAGTACATCCCATTTCAGTCCAGTACCACAAGGTTCATTCTAACCTTTTTCCTTTCAGTATCTGACAGTGGCTGTCATTTTACTTATTTGTCACCTTTACCTCTTCAATAGCTTAACAGAATAGTTTGTTAGGATTGTGCCTTAGCCTCATTTTTTATGAGCATTATCTGTACTCTTGAATTATATCTTGAAAAATTTCTCTTTTGCAATTATGTTTGTCATCTTTCTGTAATAATATTAACTAAAGTTTGTCATCTTTCTGTAATAATAATAACTAAATTTATAGTTGTAAGTCTTCTGTTTGGTATGCCTCTAAGCAGGAAAAATCCCTCCCCGCCAGTTTCTTTAAAAATTTTTAATTAGTCTGTGCCAAGTTATATTAATATTTAGTATGGTTTAATAAATATCGAAAGAGCCTAGCAGTGCTTGATGTGCCAATTTATTTTTAGTTTTCAAATAAGTCATTACTCTTGAATAGTTTTCTGAAGCCATTAGACAGCTGGAGAGCAGTAACACCAATGAAAAATCTTGGTGCTTTCTAAAAGAGTTGACAAACACATTCGTTATGAAATGCCTTCAGTTTTCTAGCACACTAATGTGTTCAATTAACAGATAATGTTCCTGACAGAAGTATATAGCAGAAAAAATGTGACTTCAGTGGATGTTAACAATTAAATGTTCTTGCAAAAGTAATTTGTTACTAATATATGTCTTTACTATGGATGTTATTTCTTTTATTTTAGACCTAAAGATTTAAAGTCATTGGAATATATGTTGGAAACATTATAATATTTTAAATTATCAATTTAGACTGTTATTTTTTATGCTGCTGTTTAGCAAGATTCTTATACATGTAAGGGAAAGTGTCATAAAAAGGAAATCCATGCCTACATAGTAGAGTAGATTATTAATTCAGGTCCATTTTCTTAGAAGTTCCTGATGTTTCTGTAATCAGAAAGATTCTCAGAGTTTTACTGAAAAATAGAACGCAGGTTTAGAAAAAGATTGTCTGATTTATTGTTGAAAGACCTTTGGGCCATCGTCCATTTAGACTAGTTTCAGTATACTTTCTTGTAAATAGATCTTAAATATTTGTTTTTCCCCCCCTCTTTGTCTATAGGTCCCCAGGCCAGCTGATAGGAAGTGGTTCTCCATTGGGATTGAAATTACAGACGTTTTTAGTCACTTATATTTCTCTTCTTCCAGAAGAAATAAAGAGTATGTGTCAGTAAAGAGTTTTTAAGAAATTTATTAGCTTATAATTTTTTTTAATTATTAGCATATTGGTTATAAGCACCACTATATGACTATCATAATCAGTATTTTCAAAGTAGTTTTTTCCAGGATATGCACATTTTGTCAGAATGCATATCCTGGAAGATTGTGAGTGCACACTTTCGCCATTGTATGTAACATTGCCAGTACTGGCATGAGTACTATGTAAGTAATTTTAGAACGTGTGCTGCAGGTTAGCTATTTTTCCTAGTTGTCTACTATTCAGTTTTAAGAATTAGTAAAATATATTGAAGAAAGAAAGAACCTGCTTTTAGGAAAAAGTTGTAAACAGAACATCCGTTATGGCAAGTTATTCCTTTATAGGTGTTGACTTAGAAAGATAAGAAAGAAAAATACATTCGTTTTTATGTAAAACCTTGTATCCTAGAACTGTCTCACTTCTTTAGGATGGGGATTTATTTTTCTTTCTGATGAGGTAAGTTGAAAACGCACAAAAGCAGTGTGATTTTGTTTGCTGAGCAGCAGAAGGCCTTACTCTGCTTTGTAAGTCCTTTTTTCACTCCCACCTTTGATTTTTAAAGTGACCCTGGTTATGAAATATGTATTTTTTTATTTTAATCTGCAAACAGGATGACAAGATGACCAATGGTAATATCTATTCAAAAGTCAGGGAAAATATAGAAAATATGGTCTCTGTATCATGACTTTAAATTATAGAAAATTGATTGTTTTGATTACTTTTTTACAAAAAATTAGTTTGTAGAAAAGATAATTTAACTGTTAGAGCCATTCTTCAGTTTGCTAGAATTCAGAAGTTTAAGCTTCTGGGCTGCAGCTCTGTGGTGATTAATTTGTCCCCCACGTTGGTGCCTCCATGTCCCCTGTGTCGGTGGCACATGTGCGTGAAATAACGTGGTCAGCACTTCTTAAAATTTGAATGCCTGGTGTTCGTGACTCAGGACCAGGCATGCCACAGACACTGGTAAATGTGTTGAAGGAATAGGAAATGGAAGCTTAGCCGTTGCCATCTTCCTTGTGTCATGAGTGAAGTGTTGGGCAAAAGATGGGATTTATTGAACTTAATTAGTGCAAACAGAAGAGAGAGCAGTTCAGATGTTTATTCACAGTTGTTAGTAATTTTTCAGTCACCAGTTTCCAGTGAATATCTTTTGTATATCTAGTTTTGTACTAGGAACTTTGGAAGATATAAAACACATGTCATATCCTTGTAGGAGCTTCTGAGGATTTCTTAAGTCATTCTGCAGTGATGATCTGAGAAAGCAGACATGTCCACTGGCTGTGTAACCTGAGGGTTCTTACCACATCACACATTAGCAGAGAAGGCAGAATGAAGCACCAGCCCTTTGTATCTCAAAATAGAAATATAAATGATTGTGATTAGATCTAGTCTAGCCAAGAAACAGCTTATGAGAAAGATCTAATATTATTGTTTGCAGATACTAAAGGCCAGTGACCATCAATACTTCCTATCTTGTTTTTCCTTAACGTCTCGAACAGAAAGAAGAATGGCTTCTAACTGTAAAAAATTTATCTTTTACTTTAACATTTTTTTTAAAGGTAGCATCATGGTTATCAGAATCTGCAATATAGTTGAATACTTATCTTAGTAGGAATGAAATTAAAATAACATTGATTTTTTTTCCTAAAACAGCTTTATTGAGATATAATTCATATACCATAAAATTCATCCTTTTAAACTGTTCAATTCGGTGGTGTTTAGTATATTCAAAAAGTTGTACAGCCATCACCACTATCCAATTCCATAATATTTTCATCACCCCCAAAAAGAAACCCTATGCCCATTAGCAGCCTCTTCTTATTCTCCTCTCTCCCAAGCTCCTGGCAGCCACTAATCTGCTTTCTGTCTTTTTAGATTTGCATATTCTAAACATTTCGCCTAAATGGAATCATACAGTATGTGGCCTTTTATGTCTGGCTTCTTTCACTTGGCGTAATATTTTTAAGGTTCATCCATGTTGTAGCATTTATCAGTATTTCATTCATTTTTGTGGCTGAATAATATTCCACTGTACAGATATTCCACACTTTATCCATTGATCAGTTGGTCAGTATTTGGATTGTTTTCACCTTTGGCTATTACAAAAAATGTTGCTGTGAATATTCATGTATAGGTTTTTGATTGAGCACATGCTTTTGATTCTCTTGGGTATATATCTAGGAGTGGAATTGTTGGGTCATATGTTTAGTTTCTTGAGGAATTGCCTTATTGTTTTCCACAGTAGCTGTACCATTTTACAATGCCACTAGCAGTGTACGAGGGTTCCAGTTTCTCTGCATCTTTCCCAACATTGCTTATTGTCTGTCCTTTGCTTAGAGCCACTCTAGTGGGCATGGGGTAGTATCTCATTATGGTTTTTGATTTGTGTTTCCCTAATGACTAATGATGTTGAGCATCTTTTCTTGTGCTTATTGGCAACAATGATATTTTAAAACTTTTTCTTTCAGGTAGTTTCCTATTAAAGTTTATTAAGAAGATGACAAGTAGAAATTGGTGTGCTATTCCCATTTTGTTTTTATCAAAGGCTTTGGCAAATGTCCCAAGATCCAAGATCCTGGGTATAGAAGGGCTTCTTGCTCTCAGGTAATTTACCCTGTATATGTGTTCGTGTCTGGTTATTTTCCATGACTTTCCATCAGTATATATTGTTTTTCTACAATGCATGGTTTAATCTACAGTGAGTGTTTAGTTCATATTGTCATTTAGATATTTGAGCTCTTAATTTTATATAAGAAAAAAATTTTAAAAATCTGTTATTCATATAATTGAACTAATTTTGTTTTATAAATTACTAATTTAAGTATGGACCAAAATATATGCTACTGGATTTTGACCACTAAATAAGGCCAGTAGGCTTTTTTTTTAATTACATTGATATGTAGAAAACTAAAGCTAAAACATCAAACAATAATATTGATTAGAAATTATTTCAAAAATATAACATTTTTACTTTAAAAGCACCTTCATTTATATGCTTATTTTAAAAAGAGATTTATGGCATATTAAAATTGAGCTCTACACGAAGCCATAATGGAAAATAATAGTTTTGAAATTCTGACAGTGACTTTCTGCATTGGAAATTGTAGATGTTATAAATCATCTTGTCAGTAATTACAGATTATCAGAATTGTCTTTTTGCATATGGAAATGCATTTTTTTGTGTTTTGATGTCAGGGATGTTATTCACTGCACAATGATCACACATCAGATTCTATTGAGAGGGGCAGCTCAATGCTATCTTCTTCAAACAGCTATGAATTTGCTGGATGTGGTAAGTTGATTGTTTGATACTTCTGTTTACAAGTCTGTCTTAGTGGGTGTGCAAAAATGAGTTAACATAGCAGCCCTGTGACACCACCATTAGAAGGGCCTGCTTATAAAATTGCCCTTGGCTGGCATCTGGGAACTTGGATTTTGGGAGGATTTACACTATCCTAATTGATAGGAGGGGCACACTGTGCCCAAAGTGTGCACAAACAGTGTGTTTGTGCTGAACACTTGCTTTCCTTCTGGGAGTCTGGAATTTCAGTACACTTGTAGGCAAAGGATATCTCCATGACCGGGTTCCAGTAAAAACGCTGGGCACTGAGTCTCTCGTGAGCTCCCCTGGTAGACAACATTTCACTGTGATGGCACAGCTCGTTGCTGGGGGAACTGAGCACATCCTGGGTGACCCTCTGGGGGAGGACTCTGGGAGCGTTTGCCTAGTTTTCTTTATACTTTTCCTCCTCATCTTCTAGTATATTGACATCCAAGGAATATATACTATCTTTATTTTCTGCTTTTTACAGAGCCCCAATAATCAATATTGCTTTGAGCAGGGGTCAACAGACTTTTTCTATGAAGTGCCAGATGATGAATAGATTTTAGACTTTGCTGGTGGTTGTATGATCTCTGTTCCAACTTCTGAATTCTTCCATTGTAGCCAAAAGCAGCCATAGACGTTTCATAAATACATGGACATGGCTGTGTCCCAACAAAACTTTATTCCCCAAAATTTAGGCTGTGAGTAGGCCTAGAGCAAGGGATCTTAATCCAAGATACACTTCATTTCAAGGGAATGAAAGACCTCGGTGGTTTTCTTTAGTCAAGTGGTCATTTTTGTGGCTTTGAAAAAAATCACTTTTTGATTGAAAGTAATTTCTTCTTATAGAATGATATTTTTCTTATAGAATGATTTTTTTTTCTTTAGTACTGTGACTATCTTTTCTCTAATAAGATAGTAACCTCAATTTTAAGGAAAATAGATTTTTAAAATAATCTTTCACTTTATATAATGAAAGATTGTAACTGATATCTTAATTTTAAAAGCTGAATATTTTCTTCTTAAAATACAGTTTTGATTTAACTAATGATCTGCTTTATATATAGTATAAATAGTATACTTAGTTGCTTCCACAGTGATTTTATCTTATTCAATTAAAAATGTTAAAATGGGGATGGGTATATACAAACATAATGAGTGAGATGTGCAACATTTGGGGGATGGTCATGCTTGAAGCTCTGCCTCGAGGGGGGAGGGGAGGTGGGCAATGTACGTAACCATAATATTTGTACCCCCATAATATGCTGAAATAAAAAAAAAGTTAAAAAAAATTAAAAATGTTAAATGAATAATTTTTTAAAACTCCCCATCGTGCCTAGGAGAAGGTATCACTTTCCGATGTCTCAACTTTTCTCATGTCTCTGAGACAAGAGGAATCCTTAGGACGAGGAACTTCACTGTGGACAGAGGTGAGATTGGAAGTTTTAATAAGGTCTTTGAAAACTTTATAAAAAATTTGTTTTCTAATTGAATTCAATACTAGCCATATATGTAAGATACAATGATTGCTTTGTTATCTATCAACAGAGATTTTGAAATACTGTATATTTGCTCTGAGTGGACTTAACTAATGCTGCCAAGATTCTCATGGAGAGGGAGGAGAGAGAGAAATGTTTGCAGTAGAGATAAACCTATTTAGAGGAAAATATAGTGCTAGTGGGCAGATCTCAATTCTGGGTGAGATGTATAAGGAATAATGACAATATTAGACTCAAAAACAGTAACACAAACTTCCTCTTTCTCTTTTTTCTGTCACTTAATGGTCCTTTCCTCTTCTCAGTCACCCAAGCCTGACATTTCAGTAATTCTCAGTTCTTGACATTATGCATCTAATTCGTCATGAAGCCCTGATGTCTCTTAAACATCTTTCTTCTTCTCCATTTCCTCCTTGCTGTAGCTCAGACCCTCCTCACAGGGAGTTTCTTCCGTTGTGATGACGTCTTGTTGATGCTGTGTCCCGGGCCCCAAGGGCTCGGCCCTCTAACTAAGCCGCTCTTCTCAGCAGGACTCTTCCCGTGAATTAAACTACGGGACTTAATTCATACTACTGACTTTAGCCCTTATTCATGGCATCTTGGTTGAGGGTCGAGTTCTGATCTCTGTCCTGTCTAGGTTGTTTTTATATGCGTGTGTGTG
>VBSM01002153.1:39506987-39531826 GCA_008086735.1 Cheirogaleus medius | reverse complement strand
CCAGGAGTATACAAGAGGTGCTATATCACCATTGTTTCTTAAAGCCGAATAGTTTACATTAGGGTTCACTCTCTGTGTTGTACATTCCATGGGCTTTGGCAAACGTATAGTGCATTATAGTATCACACAGAATAGTTTCACTGCCCAGAAATCTGTGTTCTGCCTATTCTGACCTCCTCCCTTTCCCACTAAATCCTGGAAACCACTCCTACTTTTATTGTCTTCATAGTTTTGCCTTTTCCAAAATGTCATATAGTTGGAATCATATAGTATGTAGCCTTTTCAGATTGGCTTCTTTCACTTAGTAATATGCATTTAAGTTTCCTCCTTATCTTTTCGTGGTTTGATAGCTTATTTCTTTTTAGCATTGAATAATATCTCATTGTCTGGCTGTACTACAGTGTGTTTACTCATTCACTTACTGAAGGACACCTTGGTTCCTTCCAAGTTTTGGCAGTTAGGAACAAGGCTGCTGTAAACATCTGTGTACAGGTTTTGTGTGGACATAACTTTTCAACTCATTTAGGTAAATATCAAAGGGTGTCATTGCTAGATTGCATGATAAAGGTAGGTTTAATTTTTTAAGAAACTGCCGAACTGTCTTCCAAAGTGGCTATCCTGTTTTGCAGCAATGAGTGCTCCACGTTCTCGTCAGCATTTTGTGTTATCAGCATTCTGATTTTTAGCCATTCCAGAAGGTGTGTAGTGGTGTCGTCTTGTTTTAATTTACCATTCCCTGATGATATATGATATTGAGCATCTTTTTGTAGGCTATTTATCATCTATATGTCTTTGAGGAAGGTGTTTGCACATTTTTAAATCAGGCTATATGTTTTCTTACTCAGAAGTTTTTAAAGTTCTTTGTATGTTTTGGATACCGGTCCTTTGTTAGATATGTGTTTGCAAATCTTTCTCCCAGTCTGTGGCTTGTCTTCTCATTGTCTTGATATGTCCAAATAGATTTTTGAGATTTGTATTTTAGGAGAATCAATCGATCTTGCCTACCAAGAGACTATGTAGATGCCATTTTAAACCATGAGTCTGATGTGAAAACTCTTCGAAGGGAAAATATTCTGAATTTTGTGACAGATTTGATAGAGGGAAAGAAAGAATCAAATATGCATTTGAGTTTACTTGTCAGAAATAATTTTTGTGTAACAGAATCATGCCTGGGGAAATAACACGATGTGGAAAGCCTCACATATTTTATAGCAATAATTAGGAAACTTAGTCCAACCAGTTTTAGAGGAATGTAAAGAAAAGTATATAGTGTTAAAAGATATAAATGTTGGCTGACCTTACTGTTAGAATATATTTTAAGATTATCTAACTTGATAAAGACCTACTCAGAACAACTTCTTTTAGCATTATTGAACTACTCATCATTGTATGTATGGGGTATCTTTTAGTATTTACTGATTCATTAATTCAGTCGTTCATCAGTTTTGTCTGTGGTCAAATGATGTTTTATTCTTTTGCCTCCTTAGAGGTAATTTTGGATGACCTTGATGGAAAAAATATTTTTAAAAAATTCTTCCTATTAGGAAGACTAATTTCATAATTACTTTCTTCAGATTTAAGCTCATTTATTGAATTTGTTTATTAAGATAGCTATTATAAAAAGGAAATTGAGAACATTTAGTTTTTAAAACAAAAAATTCGTAACTACATGTGATCAAAGATTAAGGGTGAAATTCTGTGACTTTTGCAAATCTTCTAAAATATGTAATGGAATAAGAGCTAGGAGAATATTTCTGTTTTGAATTAATGTACAGTATTTTAATATGCACATATGATGGAATATAAACTTGTGAGAAGGGTAGGAACTTTAATTATAACTTATATTTCAAATTCTACATTCTTTCAAAAATAAAAGTTCTTGTTTTAATATATGAAGCTGGAAGGAGTTTTAAGGTTATAATTTTATGTAAGTGTTATTTTTCATAGAGATGTTCCTTGAAACACCTCATCAAAATGTGCATTTTATATTAGGTACTTTAGAAACTCTTGCCTGTTAATGAAGTTTATAAATTCTTTGAGGGAGATTAGACATACACACGTATGTCTATATATCTCACACAAAAATATACACATACATACATATATGTACATACACACTTTTTTTTTTTTTGTCTCTGTGTAACCCAGTCATGACAGAAAATGGTTTATTGCTTTCTTGTATTCAATGATTTAAATTCATTTCATTGTGGAAAAAAGAAAATTAGCTTAGGGAAATTAGAAACCCTTTGTTAGGTTCTTAAAATAAAGTAGTGACTATCTTCTTTTCCAGCTCTGTGACTGGTTGGATGTTAATGAAAACTGTTTTAAGCAATCCCCAACTTGTCGTCCCGTTGGACTTCATGAGACATCTTTAAATGCTTATGTGAAGACCCTAGTTCAAGAGTACGTTAAGTCACCTGCTTGGGAAAGTAAGTCTAAAATCATTTTTATGGATTGATATAACCAAAATATTTTCAAAGGACTTTTAACTAGTTTTTCAGATGGAGATTTAGGCTTAACCAAATGTGTGATGATTAACTAATGCCAAACGTGTTTTAGTCAAATGATGTGAATAACAGTGTAAAAATACTGTGTCCTAACTTCTACCTCTTACCTGTTCTAAGACTTGAGGTTTCAAACTACTTATTAGAAGCTAATAAGTTGCCTGAGTAAGAATTACACTCAAATAAATTTATTTATTCTACAGTTACTGAGTCCTTGTGAGCTAGACACTGCAGATGTGTTTTTGGAGCCTATGTAGGGAAAGTATGTGTAGGTAAATTGGTTCATCTTTTTGGCATGTTTGTTTTCATAGTATGACTTGATTATGAGAAACAATTTTAAAGAAAAAATTATGTTTAAAAGGATAGTTTCATCAGTTTTTTCTGTTCACCAGCCATCTCTTCTTTGAGGAAATGTATAAGACAGCATGAAGGAAGAACTCTTAGGATTCTTTTTAAATTTCTAATGCTCCCCATTCATTAAAGTCATTAGTGATAATTTGGGAAAATTGCATCTTTGAATTAACACATGTTAAGTTTCCTTGCTTTGTCTCAGGCCAAGTCATTTTCATCTACAATTCTCTAATCTGACCATGGAATAGATCTTAGGTGATCATTTAATTATCCTTCCAAAATCCATGAGTTTATCCTTCTGGGAAAATTTCTCTTCTGTGTTTAATTCTATCTATTGTCTAGTAAATTTCCTGTGCTGTTACTTGGAAGATTATTTTGTTAGCCTAAAAAAGTAAATCAATTTAGTCCCTACTAAAATAAACATGGACTGGGGTCAGACACAGGTCTGAGATGCTGTGGCCTTTGTGCCTTTATTCATTCTGTACCCTTCTGATTACATTTCAGAGAATGCTCATATCTCAGCTGAAATACTAAAATCGCCTCTTACCTGATTACCTCACATCTACTCTTGCTTCTCCTACGATCTCTTTTTCGCATTTCATCTAGAGAAATCTTTTCAAAATACAAATTTCCATCTTAAAAATTTCTCCCCCCTTCTTTGTATATATTCCCTTTAGCCTTCAATGGCTTCCTGTTACCTTTAGAATAGGGACAGAAATCCTCCGATTGACCTACAAAGTTTCCTGGTCTCTCCCCTATTTGTTTATGCCACCTCATTTTTTGCTGCTCCCTCTCACTTAGTGTGCACAGGGGAGTCCTTCCATTTCCTGGGATATGACACGCCCTCTCCTGCCAGAGGACGTTGGATGTGCTCCTCCTGCTATCTGGAAAGTTCTTGTCTCCCTTCGTTGATCTCTTCCCTTCTCAGCCGTTCCACTCAGCCTAGTTGTCATTTCTTCAGAAAAACGTCCTCTTCCTCCCCAGACAAGGGCATGTCTTCCTGGTCTATGCTCTAATAGCAACGTACCTCTTCTTTATAGCCCTCATTGCAGTTAAAATTTTATATTCCTTTGTTTATTTTTTGATTAATGCTTTTCTCCTGTACTGTATCGTAAACTCCATAAGCACAGGAACTGTTGTGTCCGCAACATCCAGGTAAGTGCATGGCATATAGCAGGCACACGAAGACTTGTTTTTGTTTGTATTTAAGTATGTATGTAAAATAGTGAGCTGTGCCATACGTAGGGTGTTCTGCTGTATTTCATCTCAGCTATATGTCTCTAATAATTTAATGAGGCATAATCACTTAGCTGTTTTGTTTTTGAAGCATCATCTTTGAAGGATTTTGTTAATGATTTGCAAACCTTAACTGTTGTTATTTAAGCAGGAGAAAGCTGCTTTATGCCAGATTGGTTTGAAGCCAAGCTTATTGCTCTGATGGTCTTGCTGGCTGTGGATGTGGAAGGAATGAAGACTCAGTATAGGTAATTATTTCTTCAATTAAAAAGAAAGCTTATTTTTTAAAAAGGCTGATCAGATTTATGATGTGTATTCAGACTTTTAATGATTGGTATAGAGTTGATCACAGGTATTAAAAGAGAGAACTAAAACATTGGCAATATATCAAAGAAATGTTTAAAATTAACAATAAATAAATAGGAATAAGTACATATTAGTCCTCTGGATTGATAAATTAAATTTAACAATTTAATGTTAAATTAGAAGTTAAAAAAACTATATGCAATAATCGCTGGTTTTATAAGCTCATAAGGGCAATATTCAAGTGGTAGTTGGTTCTTTATCCCTTTTCTTAAGGGCAGTGGTTAAATGGGATTAAAATGGTAAACACAGTATTTTCAGGCTTGTAATTACAG
Organism: Cheirogaleus medius; assembly: GCA_008086735.1. Classification (NCBI taxonomy): domain Eukaryota; kingdom Metazoa; phylum Chordata; class Mammalia; order Primates; family Cheirogaleidae; genus Cheirogaleus; species Cheirogaleus medius. The sequence goes on along the minus strand of VBSM01002153.1, from coordinate 39,527,097 downwards.
TTGAAATTTCTATCATCACACATTATTTGCCTTTGGAATATGAATTTAAGTGTTTTATACAAATAGATGATATATAACAATGAAAAAACAATGCCTGGTTTTATATCAGAGTATTAGAAGAACAGGTTGTAAGATTCTAGCATAAGATTAGATAAAGAAATTTACTGGATTTGACTCCTTTGTAAAGTAAGTAATTTTTAAAAAATGGTGATGAAGATAAAAGAATCTCATTTATATTTGGGGGAGTATGAGCAAATCAGTTCTCACAAGATGATAATTATTGCAATAAGCAGCTTCATTAGGCAGATTAGGTAGGATATCTGCATGACATACAGTTAATTTGATTTACATCAAATCTCTTTTCTAGACAAACTTTTAGTACTAAAGTTGGTTATAATAGTTTTTCATAAATCCTTAGGGTTTTTTGTATTTTTTAAACATGTCTTATCTTCTTGACTAACGTATGTTTGGTTTTTTTGTATTATGGAGGCAAAGTCTCGGCAATTTAATTTACAAATAAATTGGGTATAGGATTTCCTTCCCACTGGTGCCTAGAGTTGAGAACAGTGGTTCTCCTTGTGCTTTCTTCTCTAGTGAATTGCTACACTCGAGAAAGCACAGACCAGAAGATCAGTCCCCTGTAGGTGCTGGAAGTTTCTGTCATCCATAGAGTAACTTTGTCTAATTGAATTCATTAGGTAACCAGTTCCCCCAGATTATAGATGGGAAATAATTTCTTTATGCTTTTGAAATGGTTAATTTGGGCATGTCTTTTAATATCTAGTGAAAAACGGAGAACAGAGAATATATTGAGGATATTCTTAGATCCTCTTCTGGATGCCCTTATGAAGTTTGGTACAAATGCCTACATGCCCTTGCTGAAAACTGACAGATGCCTCCAGTTGCTGTTGAAGTTGTTGCACACTTCCGTGTTGAAAGGTTCCAGAACCCAAGATGGTGAGGATAAGTAGTTTCTGTTGGTGTCTTGCTTGGTATGTTGTTGGTATTTAGAATGAGAAGAAATTCCTGGCCTTTTAAAGTAAAAAGAAAACTTTATTCAGCAAATATCTGTGGATTGTCTCCTGGTGGTGCCAGGGATACAGTGGTAAAGGAGCAACTCTGCCCTCACGGAGTTGACATTCTAGTGGTTTACATGCGTTGATTGTTGTTGACCTTAGAATGCTATTTCATTTACTTTTTTTTTTCAATTTATGCTTGCTCATTGATTTCTAGACCATTGAAAATGATCACTATTTCATAAACGTTTAAGGAGGATTCATTTCTAATTGCCACTATGCTAAGGCATGAGAATGGCAGTAATTTTAAATTATTTTAGCACATTTCGTACCGCTCACGAGTTTTCTCGTTTTTCATGTGCCATCTGTTATGGACCTTAGATGTCAACACACTGTCTTGTCCACATCGAATGAAGCGATCTCATTGGTGGAAACCGTGCAGGTCAATCTATGAAGAACTATATAATTGCACGAACCCATAAAGCATTGCAGTTACATTGTATGTTGGTCATTCGAATAGTCTTCGTCTTCAAGTTCCTGGCGCTTTTAGTAATGCCCTCTCTCAGAAAAAGGAAGGAAACCAATGAAACTGATACACTTCCGGAAGTATTTAACGATAATTTATCAGATGTTCCTAGTGAGATCGAAGATGCGGATGACTGTTTTGACGATTCCAGAGATGATTCTGCTGATTGTACTGACAGTGAAAGGAAGTGCAAGGTGGTGGTGCTTTCAAGTGATTCCGACACTGACGAAGCTACTGATAATTGTTGGTCTGAAATTGACACACTGCCACGCTTACAAATGTTTGAAGGTCATGCTGGGGTCACTATGTTTCCGTCTCAGTGTGACTCTGTACCCTCTGTGACCAATCTCTTTTTTGGTGATGAATTGTTTGAGATGTTGTGCAAAGAGCTGTCCAACTATCACGATCAAACCGCAATGAAAGGCAAAACACCATCTAGAACACTAAAGTGGTCTCCAGTTACACAGAAGGACGTCAAGAAATTCCTTGGCCTAATTATTCTGATGAGTCAAACAAGAAAAGATGGCTGGAAAAGACTATTGGTCAACAGATACTTTGATATATAACCCCTATATTTCCACAGACAATGAGTCGCCATAGGGCAAATATGGACATTCTGGCATTTCAATGATAACGCCAAAATGGACAGTCGCTCGGGGAGACTTTTCAAGATCCGACCTGTGCTGGATTATTTCCTGCATAAATTTCGAACAGTATACAGACCAAAGCAACAGTTGTCTTTGGACGAGGGAATGATTCCATGGAGAGGACGTTTAAAACTTCACACGTACAACCCAGCGAACATAACAAAATACGGTTTACTTGTTCGGATGGTGTGCAAGAGTGACACCGGCTATATCTGCAATATGGAGATACACACTGCTGAAAGAAACAAATTGCAGGAAACTGTTCTTTCAGTCCTTGGACCCTATCTTGGCACATGGCACCATATTTACCAGGATAATTATTACAATACTACATCTGCTGAATTGCTGCTACAAAACTAGAGTCTGTGGGACTATTAGGGAGAATAGAGGTTTACCGCCAAACTTACAAATGAAAACATCAAGAATGAAGAAAGGTGACATAATATTTTCCAGAAAAGGCGATACTCTTCTCCTAGCATGGAAAGACAAGCAGGTTGTCCGAATGATATCAACGATCCATGACACTTCTGTCTCGACAACAGGAAAAAAAATTAGAAAAGCGGGAGAGAATATTGTAAAACCTACATGCGTCAAGGAATACAATGCCTACATGAAAAGCGTTGACCGTGCGGATCAATTCCTTTCGTGCTGTTCCATTCTGAGGAAAACGATGCAATAGGCAAAATAAGTAGTGTTGTACCATATAAACTGTGGACTTTTCAATTCATTTAGAATGTACAACGGCCTCAATCCACAAGCAAAAATGAAGTGTAAACAGTTTCTACTATCGGTGGCGAGAGACTGGATAACGGATGACAATAATGAAGGCTCTCCGGAACCAGAGACAAATCTGTCCAGCCCTTCCCCTGGGGGTGCAAGGAGAGCACCTCGTAAAGATCCATCCAAAAGATTGTCAGGTGATATGAAGCAGCACGAACCTACGTGTATTCCAGCGAGTGGAAAGAAAAAATTTCCCACGAGAGCCTGCAGAGTTTGTGCCGCCCATGGAAAAAGGAGCGAATCTAGATACTTATGTAAATTTTGTTTGGTCCCTCTTCATAGAGGAAAATGTTTTACGTAGTACCATACATTAAAAAAGTAGTAGGAACTTTAATTGTTTAATTAGTTGTTTAATTGTTTTTGTAAATAAAAATGTTATAATTATTGAAAAACAACACCTAAAGTGCATTATGATCTGTAGTTATGATGATTTAAATAATGTGCAGTTTGCCCAGAAACGTGGGGTTCCTGGCGTATGTCTTAGAGATTTCTATGCGGTACGCAATGTGTTAAAATATGCTAATCTCTGAGCACCTTTTAAGTAGAAAATACTTCATACAGAAAGTATAGTGGTAGCAGATAGAAGCATTGAGCTCATTCTTCTCTCCTTAACTAAGATATAAAGCAGCAATTGAAAACCCATGGGCATCAGAGATGAGAATATTGATGGGTGAACCGTAATTCCCAATCCTTTGTGACCAATTTCATTTGCGGTTTTAGAAATTTGCTATTTTGACATTCTAGAGAAGCACTGGTATTAGGTTAAACCTGAGAATAATATTGATAAGGTTAGATTTTAAATATGCCTATGAAATATCCTGATATTTTTAATGATAGTAGTAGAACCAAATGCTATGAACATAACAGTAACATTTTATAAGATTTTCAGCTCCTTAAGGGCGTACGTTTGAATTCATTTGGCACATCTTATTAGTATGCTCAGTGCTTAGTATAGGACTGTGTCACATGTGCCTTTGAAACATTCTTGTAGTATTTGATACAAACAAAAGAATGTGTGGTGGTTATATGTAAGTTATGATGCAAATTAATTAAACACCTGTGCACTCACTAACCTCCCTGAGAATGAATTAACCTGGTACTCTCAAGTCCGGTCCTGTGACTCTTTGCCTCCTTATTTTGACTTTTATCTGTATCACTTCAATGCATTTTAGAAAAGGGTTTTTTAAATCACATATAGATATTCCTCAACAATATATTGTTTTTAAAAACAATATTATGTTTTTAAGACCACTTTATGGTGGTATGATCAACATGTTAAAAAGCCGTACATATTTAATGTGTACAACTTGATGAGTTTGGGGATGAGAGTATACACCTATGAAACCATCACCACCCTCAAGGCTGTAGACATCTCCATGACCCCCCAAAGTTTCCTTCTGCCCCTGTTACTACTTGTAGTGGGGACATGTGACATAAGATCTACCCTCTTAGCAAATTTTAAGTAAAGGATACAGTAACTGATAGCCACTATGCTGTGTTGTATAAATCTCCAGAGCTTATTTATTGTGCATAACTGAAACTTCTTACCCCTTCACTGTCACCTCCCATTCCATAGGTTGCTTTTTCATTTTGTTGACTATTTCCTTTGCTGTGCAGAAGCTTTTTAATTTGATGCAATTCTTCTTGTTTATTTTTACTTTTTTTCCTATGCTTTTGGTGTCATATAAAAAAAAATCATTCCCAAGACCAATGTCAAGGAGCTTCTTTCTTGTTTTCTTCTAGAGGTTTTATGGTTTCAGGTCTTACATTTAAGTCATTAATCCATTTTGAGTTGATTTCTGTGTATGGGCTAAGATAAGGGTTAATTTCATTCTTTTGCATGTGGATGTACAGTTTTCCCAGCACCAGTTATAGATAGTGGCCTTTCTCCATTTTGTATTTTTGGTGCCCTTATGGAAGATTAGTTGACTGTTATATGCAGGGATTTAACAAATATATTATTTTGTGTTCTTGCTTTTGAGCATTATAGAAATGGTATCTTACTGTAAGAAGTGTTCCTAAGATTCATCCATTTCCTTTCTTAAACTTCGTTGTTTTCCCTGGTGTATAATCTTCTGTTGTGTGATGATACCACAGTTTGTGCATTCTTCTATTGCTGGACGTTTGTGTTTAGTTCATTATGTACAGTGCTGCCATGAACTTTTTCCACCTGTCTGCTGGTGCTTTTGTGTATGTCTCTCTAGAGTATGTATCCAGGAATGAAATTGGCCATTCTTGGGGTGTGTGTATATTCAGCTTAATGCAAAATTGTCTTTCTGAGTAGTTGTGAACAGACTTCATTTCTCACCTGTGGAATGTAAGAGTTAAAGAGTTGAGGGAGAAAGCAATGACATCCATGGGGATGTCACTCCACTTCCAGGAAGAGGGTTGGCAAGTGAAGGGGCCCTGCTGTGGGAGGGGGTAGTTAGGAGGTCAGTGATCAGAGCAGTAGAAGATAGATTCTGAGAGGTAAGCAGAGCGGGGGAGTGAGTGTTGTGTAGGACTTTGTCTGCTGTTTCAAGGCATTGACTTTTATTTGAGGGTTGTAGCTGAGGAGTATCAAGATCTGACTTTAGTTTTTAAAGCTCTCTCTATCCACAGTGTTGAGAGTAAACTACAGAGAGGCAAGGATAGAAGCCAGAAAACAAGTACTAGGCTCACGCAGGGTGCTAGTGTGGATGCAGTACACCGTGTTAAGCTTTTGGATATATTTTGATGGTACCACCAGTAGGCTATGCTGATGGGTTGGAGGTGGGCTGTGAGAAAAAGAACCCAAAGGCTACTCAATTTTTGGAGAAACTGGACAGATGGAGTTGCCTTTAACTGAGATTAGAAGGACTGGAGTTAAAGAAGGTTTTGGGATGAAGATGAGAAGTTCATTTTTGGTTAAACTGTGAGATGCTTATAAGTTTGGAGTTATTGAGTTGGCATTTGACTTTATGAGTCTGAGTTCAGGGAGAAGTGTGGGTTGGAGATATAAAGCAGGGGTCCTTAAACTGCGGCCTGCCGAGGACATTTATCCGGCCCGCCGGGTGTTTTTGCCTGTTATGTTTTTTTACTTCAAAATAAGATATGTGCAGTGTGCATAGGAATTTGTTCATAGTTTTTTTTTTTAAACTATTGTCCGGCCCTCCAACGGACTGAGGGACGGTGAACTGGCCCCCTGTTTAAAAAGTTTGAGGACCCCTGAATTTGAGAGTCATTAGGCTATAGGGGTATTTAAAGCCACGAGGCTGGATGAGAATACGGGGTGGGGGGGGGCAAGTGTAGATGGAGAAGAGGTCCAAGTACCATTGGGGAATGTGCCCAGAGCTTAGGGAGATAAAGAGGAACCAGCAAAGGATAAAGAGGAACCAGCAAAGGATACCCAGGAGGAATTTATAGCAAGAGAGGAGGAAAACCGGGAATCCAGTGAGTAAAGGAGGAGGGAGTGCTCTCTGCATCAAAGGCTGCCTATATACTAACATAAGGATTGAGAATTGACCATTGGATTTAGCAACACGGAAATCAGTGGTGATCTTGATGGAAGCAATTTGGGGGCAGTGGTGGGGCTGCTCACAGAGAGGAATGGAAACATTGAGTACAGAGAGCTTTTTCAAGGAGTTTTATGTGTAGGGGAGCAGGGAAATGGGGCAGTTGCTGGTGGCGTAAGAGAAATTTTTTTGTTTCCTTAAGGTGGTGAATATAACAGTTTATGTGTTGATGGAAATGGCTTGGTCGGGGGAAGTTTTGAAGCTGAGAGGTGTTTGCTGATTGGTGTCCAAGTGTAGGTGAAAGCCTCTGGGATCCAGGGCACAAGTGGACAGGCTGGTTCTAGGGGAAGCACTGATGGGGAGAGGTAAGTGCAGGTAGGATAATAGAGGGTCATAGAACTGCTTTTCTGATTTACTCAGTTTTTTTAAGGAAAGAGGAAGTAGGATGAGGATGGAGGTGGAACTGTTGGAAGTGTGAGGAGAGCTATGAAGTATTTGTCTTGGGGAGGAGGGAGGTTTTATAAATGGACTAAGGCAATGCTGTGGGATTGCTGGGCAGTGCTGAGGGTGCACTTTTGAGGTTGGTGATCATGACATTATAGTGACAGTAGTGGGCGGGACTGTGTTTTCCTCCAGTTTGTGATGTGAATGCCATCTTAGACCGTGTCTAATTGGATGAGATTCAGGGATGGTTATTCAGCTTTTGGTGCATACATACATACATAATTGAGGAATTTTGTAAAATTGAGGTTATGGTTTTAAAAATCTGAAATAACTGTATAATGTTTATTTTGGTACTTGAGGAAATATATTTTTAGTTACGTTATAGATCTTCCTTTAGTTACATTGGATTATATGGGCCAAAGTAACAGGCCTTAAGTAATCCTATCCCTTCTGTTCTAACCACTTGGTGAACTTGTCACTATAGTAGATATGATCTGCTTTGCTGTGTCTTGCTTTTTTTGCAGTGACTGGAGGGTGTGTCTTGGGAGTGAATCAGGGGCTGTTCTGTGTTGCGGTGATTAAGAGGAACCACCATGGCGGCGGGGTGGGCGTGGGGGGGGATAATACTGGAAGTGCTGCCAGCAGCTGCTTTTCTTCCTGCCACTCTGTTCCTGTTCCCCAAGGCCTAAGCTTTCCCTTGAAAATCTCAAATTAAATTAATTTTAATCTAATGGGTTTGATTGTATCTGAGGAAAGGAAATGTTTCTTTATGCTATTAATATAAGTTCGAGTTGTGAGGAGGTGGAGTATATACATGGTAGAGAAAAGGCAGAGAGAGTAGTATGGGATATGGAAGAGAGGACTGTTCTGTCCTTCCCATATTCATTGGTTATAGTTTTTAACTTTTTATTAAAAGATTTTACTTTCCATTGATTTGCTGGTGGCTTCTTGACCTGGCAAGCAACTCATGAGATACTCCAGAGACCATATAGTATTGTCCTCTGGGTAACATGAAAATTTAAAATTAATAATGTAATTTTTACTGCAGTATGTAATCTTTTAAAAAATGAACATTTCTCAAGAGTGATAGATACAGCATTTTGTGAAGTGTCTGTTCAGATCTTTTGCCTGTTTAGTTCTTTGTCAGATAATGTGTTTTACGAGTGTTTCTTCTAGTCTGCAGCTTGTCTTTTCAGTCCATTAGCAGTGGTTTTTACAGAGCAAAAGTTTTGATTTTGATACAGTCTGATTTTTTTTTATTTTGTTTGATGGATTGTGCATTAGGTATCATGACTAAGAACTCTTTGCCATAATGCCAAGTCATATAGGATTTTCTCCTTCCTAAGTTTTATAGTTTTTTTACTTTTAGATCTATAATACATTCAGAGTTAATTTTTAAAGTGTAGGATTTAGGTCAAGTTAATATTTTTGCCTGTGGATGTCCAGTTACTTCAGCACCGATGGTTGAAGAGTATCTTTTCTCTATTGAATTGTATACTTTTGTCAGTTGGCGTTGGTGGAAACAATCCAAGGTAGATGGATAGACGAATGGATAAACAATATGTGGTTTATATGTATTCAGCCATAAAAGGAACGAAGTAGTGACACACGTGACAATGTGGATGAGCCTTGCTAAGTGAAAGAAACTGGTTATTAAAGACCACATATTATATAATCCTGTTTATGTGAAATGTCCAGAACAGGCACATCTGTAGAGACAGAAGGTAGAGTAGTGGTTGCTTAGGGCTGGGAGAAAATGAGGGTTAAGGGAGTGATGGCTTAAAGAGTATGGAATTTCTCTTTGGGGTTGTAGTGATGATGGAGTGTTCTAGTATTGACTGTGGTGATGATTGCACATATGTGACTGTACTAGAAACTATTGAATTGTATACTTTTAATGGGTGAATTGAATGTTATATGAATTATCTTAATAAAGTTATTTACAAATAATTAATTGGCTGTATTTATATGGGTCTGTTTCTTGACTTTTCTGTTCTTTTGATCTATGTGTTTATCCATTTGCCAATATGTAGATATATAATCTTAAAATAAGGAGTGTGATTCTTTCAAATTCTTTTTTGTCAAAAATATTTTTAGCTACTTTAGTTCCTTTGCCTTTCATATTAATTTTATAATCAGCTTATATGAATCTACAAAAAAATCCTGCTGGGATCTTGATTTGAATTGCATCAAATTTATACATCAATTTGTTGGGAATTGCCTTTTTATATTGAAACTTTTTTAATGCATGGATATGTTATGTCTCTCCATTTTTTTAGGTTGTCTTTGATTTCTTTCATTGGAGTTTTATAGTTTTCAGCATGTAGATCTTACACAGGATTTATAAGATTTATACTTAAGGATTTCTTTTGAGGGGAGAAGCAATTGTAAATGATATATTTTTTTAAAGTTTGGTTTTCAACAGTACATTGCTAGTATATAGAAATATGATTGATTTTTGCTTGTTGACCTTGTATCCTGTGACTTTGCTAAAGGACTTATTAATTCTAGGAGGTTTTTTGTAGATTTGTTAGATTTTTCTTTGTAGACAATCATGACATCTGTGAATAGGGACAGTTTTATTTCTAGAGTTGTCCATAGTATTCCCTTATCCTATTAATGCCTGTGAAGTCTGTATATAACATCCCCTTTTTAATTCCTGATAGTAGTAATTCGTGTGCACGTGTTCTCTCTCTCTTTCTGCAAGACTCGCTAGTGGTTTATCATTTTATCAGCCTTTTCAAAGAACTAGCTTTTGGTTTCATCAATTTTTCTCTGTAGATTTTTCTGTTTTCAGTTTCATTGATTTCTGTCTTCATTTGCTTCCTTCTGCTTACTTTTGGTTTACTTTGCTTTTTTTAATGTTAAAGTGGAAGCTTAGATTAAGGATTTTAGACTTTTTCTTGTTTTCTAAGATGATATTTAATACTGTAAATTTTCCTCTGTTTTGCTTTAACTACATCCCACAAACTTTTTTTTACATTGATACCAACTTTAATCACAAAGAAAACAATAAAATTACCCTGTACACATTAACTCCCTTCTCACGTTTCAAATTTTTGATGTCATGGTTACACTTTTAAATATTGCCTATTTCTTAAATTATTTGAGTTATTTTTAACAGCTTTGTCTTTTAGTCTTTATACTGAAGATATAACTGGTCTCCAATCAGATTCAATCCAAATAAGAATACCCCAAGACATATTATAATTAAAACCACAAAGATCAGAGACAGAAAGGATTCTGAAAGCAAGATAAAAGAAGCAAATAACATATAAGGGAGATCTAATATATCTGGCAGAAGACTTCTTAGGAGAAATCTTACAGATCAGGCGGGAGTAGATTCAGAATGCTGAAGGAAAAAACCCCACCAATCAAGAATACTGTACCCAGATTTATCCTTCAGAAATGAAAGTGAGAGAAGATTTTCTCAGAAAAACAAAAGCTAGGCCGGGCTCGGTGGCTCACGCCTGTAATCCTAGCACTTTGGGAGGCCGAGGCAGGAGGATCACTCAAGGTCAGGAGTTCAAAACCAGCTTGAGCAAGAGCAAGACCCCGTCTCTACTGAAAAATAGAAAGAAATTAATTGGCCAACTAAAAATATATAGAAAAAATTAGCTGGGCATGGTGGCACATGTCTGTAGTCCCAGTTACTCGAGAGGCTGATGTGGAAGGATTGCTTGAGCCCAGGAGTTTGAGGTTGCTGTGAGCCAGGCTGACGCCACTGCACTCTAGCCAGGGCAACAAGAACAAAAGCTAAAGGCATTCATCACAACCAGACCTATCCTACAAGAAATGCTAAAGGGATTTATTCAAACTGAAAGAAAAAGATACTAATATGATTGTCGTACTAACACTCTCCTCATGGTATATAAAACAGTTATATCTTCAGTATAAAGACTAAAAGACAAAGCTGTTAAAAATAACTCATCCCACAAACTTTGATATGTTGCATTTTCAGTTCAAAATATTTTCTAACTGTCCTTGAGACTTTGTTTTTGACCGTGAATTATTTTAGAAACATCTTTAGAGACTTTCCTGTTATCTTTCTCTTGTTGCTTTTTAATTTAATTCCATTGTGGTCAGAGCATACTTTTTATGGTCTATCTTGGTGACTGTTCCATGTATACTAGAAAAGAATGTGTATTCTGCTAGTGAGTGGAGTGTTCTATAAATGTCAATTGCATCCAAGAGTTTTCTTTTTTTTTTTTTTTTTTTTAAAGAGAAAGGGTCTTGCTCTGTCACCCAGGCTGGAGTGCAGTGGTGTGATCATAGCTCACTGCAGTCTCAAACTCCTAGGCTCAAGTGATCCTCCTACCTCAGCCTCCCAAAGTGCTAGGACTATAGGAATGAGCCACTGTGCCCAGCCTGTTTACTCCTTCTGTTACTGAGAGAGGAATAGGCTCCAACTATAGTTTTGGATTTATCTCTTTCTTTCTCCTTTTATTTGTCAGTTCTGCTTTATATATTTGGAAGTTCTATCATTAGGTGCCTGTGCATTTAGGATTTAGTGTTGTTGGTAAGTTGACTCTTTTATCATTGTGTAATGTCCATTTTTATGTCTGGTAATTTTCTTTGCTCTGAAATCTGATTTGTCTGATAGTAATATAACCACTTTTATTTTCTTTTGATTAGAATTTGCATGGCGTATCTTTTTCTGGCCTTTTATTCTATTTAGATCATTATATTTGAAGTGAATTTCATATAGACAGCATATATTTGGGCCATGATTTTTTTATCCATTCTGACAGTCTCTGTCTTTTCACTGGTATAGATCATTTGTATTTAGTCATATGTTTGGATTTAGGTCTGTCATTTTATTTTTTGTATTATGTTTATTACCTCTGTTTTTCATTTCTTTCCTCTCTTTTGGCTTCTCATAGGCAGCTTAAACATTATTTCGTATTTTTCAACTTATCTATTGTGTTTTGTTTGGACTCATGTCCAAAGTGGGTTTTTTTAGTGGTTGCTTTAGGATTACAATGTACATACTTACTTTTTGTAGTGTATTTAGAAGTCATTTTTTACCACGTGAAGTGAATATAGAAACTTTCCACCTTGTAGGTCCCTTTACTCCCCTCCCCCATCTATTATCGTTGTCTTATGTTTTTTTTTTATTTGTAGAAAACTCTGTCAGACCATGTTATAATTGTTGTTTTCAGCCATTAAATGAATTTTAAAGAACTCATGAGAAAAAAAGCCAGTGTTTCTGGAAAGACCCTATATATACCTAGATGTTTATGGGATTCTTTTGTTCTTCCTTCATTCCTAATGTTCCAGATTTCCCTATGACTTCACATCCCTTTGTTCAAAAAACTTCTTTTAGCATTTCTTTTGGAACACATTTGTTGGCAATGAATTATCTCAGTTTTTCTTCATCTGAGAATACCTTTATTTCGCCCTCATTTCTGAAGGATATTTTTGCTGGATATAAAATCCAGCAATTTGAAAATGTCCCATTTGCCACTGGCTTGCGTGGTTTCTCACGAGAACTTTGTAGTAATTCAGATTGTTCTTCCCCTTGTAGTGTGTCATTTTTCTCTGCTTTTAGAATTGTTTCTTCATCTTTAGTTTTTAGCAGTTTTGTTATGCTGTGTCTGAATGTGAATTTCTTTGGGCTTATTCTTTTGGGAGTTTCCTGAACTTCTTGAATCTGTAGGTTCGTACCCTTTAATACCAGATTTAGACAATTTTTAGCCATTTGTTTATTCAAATATTTTTTTTAGGGCCACTGTTTTCCTTTTCTTTTTCTGGGACTATCAAGTAGCATAAAAATTTGATCTTTGTTATTATCCCACAGGTCTCCAAGGCTCTATTGATTTTTTTTTAATTGTTTTTCTCTCTGTTGTTCAGATTGCATATTTTTATTGCACTATTCTCAAATTCACTGACTCTCCTCTTGCATCTCCTTTCTGTGATTAATCCCATCCAGTGAATTTTTTTGTTTCAGTTATTATACTTCTCAATTATAAAATTTCTATTTGAATTTTCTATATATTTTCTGTTTCTTTGCTGAGACTTTCTGTTTTTCCATTTGCTTCAAGGGTGTCCTTGATTGCTTGTTGAAGCATTTTTATAATAGCTGCTTTAAAATGTTTGTCAAATTATTCTAACATCTGTGTTATCTCAGTGGTGGTGTCTGTAGGTTGCCTTTTTCATGTGAGCTGGGATTTTCCTGGTTATTCATGTGCCCAGTACTTTTGGATTATATCCTAGCTATTTTGGATATTACGGTATGAGACTCTGGATCTTGTTTAAGCCCTGTGGAGAACGTTGGTATTTTTGTTCAGCAGACAGTCATCCTGTTTAGGTTCAGGCCTCAGACTCTGACCCAGTTTCTATGAGTGTTGGTTCCACTGTCAGATCTTTTTCCGAATTCTCTTTAGCAGTGCTCTTTGAACCTATGCCACGTGTGTTTCATCCAGTGGTCGTGCTGGGACCTGGGCAGCGCTCTCTGTTAGTTCATTTCTAAAAGTCTGCGATCCACGGTTTAGCATTGGATCCATGCGTGTGCAGCTCAGGGGTGAGCCCAGGAGTTTATAAACAGCTTTCTGAGGCTGCTTTCCTGCGCTCCTCTCTCTCTTGAGTCTCCTCAGTGCTCACTGTCTGCTTCCCTGGGCTCATCCTTTTTCATTCTCTGACCAGAAACCCCGGGCAGATTCTGTTGTCCACTTTGCTGACTGCTCCTGCACCTGGTTCTGATTGGTAAGAGGACTTGAGGGAACAGAATTAGTAAACTCGCCACTGTTCACTGTTGCTTCTTTCTGAATCCACCTGCTAACTTTTACCTTTCAGAGTCTTCAAATAGCTGTCCTGTGCATTCTGTCCAGGTTTTATAGCTGTGTTCAGTGACGGAGGAGTGACCCTATTCCATCCTACCCAGAACTGGTACTCCTAAGTGATTTTTAAGATTACAGATTTCTCCATGGTGTGAATCATCATTATATTATTGGGATTCATTTGTGGCAAGTGATTCACCCATGTGCTTTTAACCCAGTTGTGCTTTTACTAGAATATCTGGTGTGTTTTGTACCAAAGCATTTATTTCTATCGTTTTAGTTGCACACTTTTTTTCCCACACAGATGAGGTGTTTACTGTTCTTCAGAACTTTGTCATGTCTACTACGGAAAGTGTTTCTGAATTTATTCTCAGAAGACTCACTATGAATGAGCTAAATAGTGTAAGTATTCATTGGAGTAACTTTCTTTTTCATTTCTTTCACTTTTTTCACCAATATTTGAGTGATTACTGACTGGCAGTCACTGTATTAAGTTAAAAAGCAAAATGAATTTTTTCAAGAAGCATCCTTAGGAAGCAGGAAAAAAAAAAAAAACATAGACTCTGGAGTCTCCTGACAATTCTACCTGTTTTTTGTTTTTTTGTGTTTTCTTTGTTTGTTTGTGTTTTTTTTGTTTTGGTTTTTTGAGACAGGGTCTCCCTCTGTTGGTCTGGCTAGAGTGCAGTGATGTCATCATAGCTCACTGCAACCTCAAACTCCTGGGCTCAAGTGACCCTCTTGCCTCAGTCTCCCAAGTAGCTGGGAATACAGGTGCTCGCCACCACACCTGGCAAATTTTTGTGTTCTTTGTAGAGACCAGGTCTTGCTATTGCCCAGGCTGGTCTTGGACTCCTGGCCTCAAGTGATCCGCCTGCCTCAGCTTTCCAAAGTGGTAGGATTACAGATGTGATCCACCGTGCTCGGCTTCCATCTGCATTATTAACTGTGACCTTGGGCAAGTTATGTAGATCTTCTGAGTCTCAGTTTCCTCATCTGCAAAATGGAGATAATACCATATCCCAGGGTTGGGAGAGTTTCAGATAATGTAACATATTTAAAGTACTTTGCACATTCGGTGCATATTTGGGCCCCGTATTCAGAGATATGGGACCTAGGGGCTGGGGGGGAAGTGTGTATGTGTATTTGTTAAAGCTCCTTCAGTGATTCTTAAATGCAGTTGGGGCTGGGAACAATAGGTTTTAGGTATAGAGGATGCTCTGTGAACGTAGCTATGTTCTCTATCTCTACATTACACATAATTTATTCTTTTAGGGCATCTAAAAGGAATTGATAAAGTTTTCCCTGTTTAAGAATACTTTGAAAGCACTAGTTCTTAAATGTCTATTATTTTTTTGTTTGAAATCTCTGGGGACAAATGATGTAGCAATCAATTTGAATGCTTAGCTTATAAATAAAATGAGAAAAAGTTCCTACTTTAAGAACTTTTACTTGAATACCTAATTAAGCACATTTGTTTGATAGCTTAAGCAGGTGTGAAAATGTAAAAAGGACAGGTTTTATACTGAAAGACTTGAGATTTTATGATAAAAAGGTAAGGAAATATAAAGACGAAAGCTTTAGTTTCCTAATTCTTATCAAGCAGTTGTTAATAGTTCAAGTACACCTGAATTTCCAAGAAGGCATTTAATAAGGAAGTAACTTGTTTTTAAGTTTTGCTCTAATACCACTTTATTATCCTCAGTATTATTTTTACCTTTTTATTATGGGAAACTTTAAAAAAGATACACAAAAGAAGCATAGTGATCTTCTCCATGTACCCATTATATAACATGTTTTTGTTTGTTTAGATTTTGAAGCTAAAAATAGCGTAAGAAAGGGAAAGCTTACTGTTATGTTATCTTTTAGATGCAAAGATTTTAAAAAGTAAATTCAATATTTGATAGTTTTAAATTGTTTTGGAAAAATCACTCTTTAATAAATTAGGTATTTGGCCAGGCACGGGTGGCTCATGCCTGTAATCCTAGCACCCTGGGAAGCTGAGGCGGGAGGATTGCTTGAGCATGGGAGTTCGAGACCAGCCTGAGCAGAGTGAGACCCCATCTCTACTAAAAATAGAAAAATTAGCTGGGTGTCATGGCCCGTGCCTGTAGTCTCAGCTACTCGGGAGGCTGAGGGAGGAGGATCACTTGAGCCCAGGAGTTTGAGGTTGCTTTGAGCTAGGCTCTGTCTCAATAAATAAATAAGTAAATAAGTAAGTAAGGTATTTGACTGGTCCTAGGGCAGTGGTGTTTACAACTAATTGATCACAACCAGTTACAGATTCCTTTGTTCCTTCTCCACTCCCACTGCTTCACTTGACTAGCCTAAAATAAATAAATAAATTTAATAAATAAACAAATTAGGTATTAGAATTTCCAATTAAGTATATTTGTTTGGTAGCTTAGAGTTTAATAAAAACCTCTTCCCACACTTTCCCCAACGTCAGCAGTGTGCTGGTGAGTGTTAAGACTGGCTATTGGGGGCGAGGCGGGGGGAAGCCTTCATCTGTAGTATTTACCAATTTCCATGACTACCAACATGAGGCCACTGGGTTGGAAAGAGAAGTGAGCCACTGTCTTTGCAATGCAGGCTGGCTCCTCTTGGTTCACAGGGAAAATAGTGGCCATAAGACTGGAAAGCCCTCAGTTTCACGTTGTCCAGTGTGCAGACTCACCCTGTGCTCTCACCCACACCGAGGTCCATCCTCCCTGTCTGCCCTTTGTGTATTGCTGTAGAGTAGGGCACATTGGATTGCATCCTCTTCCATTTTCTTCAGGAGTTTACACTCTTGATTGTCTTCCATCTTTCTTGTGTTTTCATCTTCTCCTTTTCTCCTAAATTCTTTTCATAAGCATTTAAACAAATCTAAGGGCCTCTCATTTTGAAAGAACCCTCTCTCAATGTCATGTTCCCTTCTAGCATCCTATTTCCTTCTCTTTAAGCGGACACCTCAATTCCATTCTAATCTGGCTTTTATCATTGTTGTAATGTTACAGTTGTCAGTGACATCTTCATCATAAACCTAATGGATATTTTCCAAATGTATTTTTCTTGATTCCTTGGTCCTGTGGGACCCCCTTAAAGCATCCTTAGCTCCTGTGATGTCATCCTCTCTTGTCTCCCTCCCACCATCTTTCTGGTCGTTAGTTCCATTTCTTCTTTGAATGTCCGTTCTCTGCTCTCTAGCCTTTGAAGTTGGAGATCTTTAAAGCTTTCGCCCTGGCCCCTTCTTTTCTCATTCTCTTCTCTGTCTCCTGATGATTTCATCCACATCCCCAGCTTCGGTTTGGTTAGGGACCCTCAAATCTCCGTTTGCACCTCAGACCACCCTTCTGAGCTTAACATCCTCGGTTAATTTCTGTATGATGACTTGAGTTGGATTTCTCACACTCACGTAATTCACAGCTGAACCCCTCTGTCATTATTCCTGTTGGAGGTTCTCCAGGTTCCCTTCTCAGTGAATGTGCCACCATCCAGCCACTTTCTCAAGCCAGAAACTTGGGAATCCTCCCTGGCACCTTTATCCGTCACACTCACACCTACCTCTATTTCCTCCATCACCAGGTCTTGTAATTGTTACCCTCCATCCGCATCGTGTCCTAGCACCTGGCAGGGTGCCTGGCATAGAGTGGACGCTTGGTAAAAACTGATTGAATTAATGAATTGCTTTCTGTGTGCCAGAGGAGGCCTCCTATGGTATAGTAATAATATATTGGCATAGTAATTGTTATAGTAATAATAATTAACGCTGCCACTTAGTGCCAGTCCATTTATCATACTTTCTCTCACTTGATTCTTTGAGAAGCCCTGGGATGGATAGATGTTACTATCTCCATTTTATGGATAAGGAATCTGAGGCCTAAAAAGATTAAATAACTTGCCCGGTGTCACAGAGCTAGTGAATGGTAGAGCTGGACTTAGCCCGGTTCTACTTGAGTTTACGAATCAAAAAGGCCTGTATTTAATGCTGTCCCTCCCCCTTACTAGCTCTGAGGTATTGGACAAGTTGTTCAACCTCTCTGAAACTTAGTCTTGTGAAAGTGGGACAGTGATCTTTGTGATGATTGATTTTTGTAAACAAAGGAAGTGGCAATTGCTGTAATGGTGGTGGTTATTATCTGTGATATGCTAGCCCAGGCATATGAGAATTGGGAGAACATAATTTCTGCCACCCAAGGTCTCATAATCTAGGTGGGGAGACTGATGACGCAGTTGTGAAATGTGCTATAATTGTGCCAAATTCCAAATCACTGTGTAAGCACAGAGAAGGAAGTCCTTCACTCTACATGGGGAGATTATGGAAGGCTGCTTGGAGAAAATGACTTTTTCTGTCATCAGTGTCTTGTTTTAGTACTTTTAAGTAAACTTATTTCCTGCCCGAATGCTTGTAGTTTTGTGAAAATCGTGGACCTTGCTTGTGCCCTGAAGTGTGTTAATGTTTGTCTCAGGTTTCAGATCTGGACCACTGCCATTTGTACCTGACGGTATTAACTGAGCTTATAAATCTCCATTTGAAGGTTGGGTGGAAAAGGGGTAACCCCATTTGGAGAGTTATTTCTCTGTTGAAAAATGCATCTATTCGGCATCTTCAAGAGATGGACAGTGGACAGGTAAGCCTTTTTGGTTCAAGATTTGTATTGATAAGTTATGTTGAATAAGGTAAACATGGAATACATATTCACTTGTTACATAATATTTTGATATCATGAAAAGCATTTGCTGAAAGTCAGTTTTTAAAATAGTACCTTTTGGTGATAAGGTGTGATTTAGATTGGTTCTTCTATCATAATATCAAACATATAACAGAGGTGTAGTGACTTCAACCTTAAAATCATTTAGATTCAAACAGTGGGCCTATACTAGGTCTTTGGCCAGATGTGTTCAGTAAAGGTCACCTTATCAGCCTCACGTCAGAGCCTCCCGTACTTGGCTTCCTGCCTTGTTTTCTAGCCCAGCTATTCCCTGCCTTTCCTCTTCCCTTCCACTGTGTCCCCGTGCTGCAGCCACTCAAGGGGACCGCTTAGAGTTTCACAGGTCACAACTACATGCCATGTCTTCGTCATCGAGGCTGTTGTTCAGCCTGGCCCCTTCACAGGGAATGAGTGCACTTGCCAGGATCTGGTCACCCCTTTATGGCTCAACTGAAATCTTCTCTCCTAGAGGTCTTCTTGGATCCGTGTCTCACTCGTTCCGTCTTTTTCCTACTGCTCTTCATGCCTCCTTTATAGTGTATATTTCCATCTTTCTTGTTTTTGGAGTGAGTTATATATATATGTCTTCTCTGCTGGATTTTTTAAACATAACACAATAAGTTTTAGTGGTGAAGAACACAGGGTTTGGCATTAGACGTGCTGGGTTTGAATCCTGGCTTTATCCTTGCTAACTTGTGACCTTGGGAAATTACTTAACCTTCCTGTGCCTGCCTTACTGCACCTGCAAAATGGAGATTATAGAGTTGTTGATGTCAGAATTAAAGCAAGCGCATATATGTTAAGTCTTCAGAACAGTGACTGGCACATAGAAAGTCCTCAGTAAATATTAGATATTTTCACTTTAACACACCGTCAATGTTGAATAAAGTTGAACTGAATCGTAGTCTAACTAGTTTGGGCTACTAATGAAAACAAAGAAGCTACTTGATTGTTTTAATAATTTAATTTTTATATCCTAAAAGGAAACTATCATGAAATGATAATTAATATTTCAGCATTCTGTCTAGTACCTATTAGTCTGTTAGTGTTATGAAAGAACATTGTGAGTTTTAAATGTAAAACAAAATCATGAGCCATTCCACAGTAATTCTTATTCTTAAATTTGGTTTTCTTTAGTAAGTTCACTGAATTACATTAAGGTTAACAAGGACCATAGTTGGCTCAGAGGTAACACTAAATATTATTTCCTGTGTTGGAAGTGTTGATATGTAAAATTTATCCGTAGAGATGGGTGATTTATTTTTGTGGAGCTGGGGTGTGTGGAACAAGAAGTAGAAAGTTCCTTTCTGATAGGGATGTTACTTGTTGGCAGTATTTGAGAGAATTGCTGTGGTATCTCAGTACAGTTGTTTACTGTGTCTAGGTTCTTGTCTGTATTCCTAGTTTGGATTGTTGATTTTCTCTTTACATATAAACCCAGCTGTCTTGGTTACCCTTCTCTGTGTTCCTACATGTAAAGTTTCAAGTGTTTTGCATGAAATAACCCATTTGTTTTATCTTCAAAATAACCCCATGATTCTATTACTGCCCCCATTTTACAGATGAGAAAACTAAGGTGTAGTACTCCACACCTATACTGGTAATAGTGCAGAGCCAGGATTCAGACCAAAGCTATGTGTTTCCCGGGTACAGCTCTTAAACTGATGTCACGTGACCTCTCCAAAGGGATATGTAGCTGATGGAAGGAATTATTTGTAACCTGGAGCCTTTTTTGTATTTTTTAAGAGACAGGG
>VBSM01002153.1:39466736-39501613 GCA_008086735.1 Cheirogaleus medius | reverse complement strand
GCCTCCCAGAGAGCTAGGATTACAGGCGTGAGCCACCGCGCCCGGCCCCCTTTTAATCTTTAAATGACATGTAGAATCTGAAGCTGAGATAGCTGGAGTGTTTGGTCTGCTTTCTAACCTTGGTTTGAACACTTGGATAACAACAGAACCCACTTAAGTCACTGTATTAAAATAGGACTGTTCATGATGTTTATTTTTTGAAAGTAGCAGATCAGCTTTATTATGTAAAACCTAGGAAGTATTTTTTATGCAAAAATTCCCTTCTGCACTGAGTCAGGGAAGAAGTCCCGGAGGAAATAGTATTTGATTGGTTTTCTAAAGGATGAGTGGAATTTAAAGTGGTGGGAGCTGGGTATTCTATCACATAGAACAAAAATACATATTATAATGTATATTTAGCTGTTTATAATAGATAGAGGGTCAGGCACTGCCTGTCTTCATCAAGTGACATTTGGAAGGTAGAAGGACACCAGGAGAGGACGTTTTCAGGAGGCCAGGTGAGGAAAGACAGTGCTGCCTGGAGGACAAGCAGGCTGTGGATTGGCCATTAGGTTCTGCTGTCGTTGGTCACCCCAACAAAAGGCATCTCAGTGAAGTGGTGGGAATGAGAACCCAAATAGAATGGGTTGAGAAGAAAACCGGGGTTGAGTGAGTGGAGTCAGTGAGGATAGGCACTCTTCGGAGTTTGCTCTGAGAAAGAAGGAATAAACAGGGAAGTTCCAGGAGGGGACATGGGGTTAAGGAAGGGAATTTTTAAAAATGGGGGATAGTTAAAGCATGTTTGTATGTTGAGGAAAATGATCCAATAGAGAGGGGAAAATGATAATTATGGAGAGGCCAGCAATGATCATACAGGCAAAATCTTTTACTAGCCACTTAAACCCCCTAGGATGGCTATTAAGAAAAACAAACTAAAAATAACAAGTATTGGTGAGGATGTAAAGAAATTGGAACCCTCATACATTGCTGGTAGGAAAATAAAATGGTGCAGCTGCTTTGGAAAACAGACTTGTAAAAGCAAAACGCTTGTAATTCTTGAAGTGTGTTCTCTGGACCAGCAGCATCAGCATCCCTGGGAAATGTGTTAGAAATGCATATTCTTAGGCCCCACCCCCAGAGTCGGGGGTGGTGCCCAGCAATCAGTGTTGTAAGCCAATTCTGGAGCCGATAGAGTTTTTTTTTTTGTTTTTTTTTTTTTTTGAGACAGAGTCTCACTCTGTTGCCCTGGCTAGAATGCCGTGGCGTCAGCCTCGCTCACAGCAACCTCAAACTCCTGGGCTCAGGCGATCCTTCTGCCTCAGCCTCCCAAGTAGCTGGGACTACAGGCATGCGCCACCATGCCCGGCTAATTTTTTCTATATTTTAGTTGGCCAATTAATTTCTTTCTATTTTTTAGTAGAGATGGGGTCTCGCTCTTGCTCAGGCTGGTTTCGAACTCCTGAGCTCAAATGATCCGCCCACCTCGGCCTCCCAGAGTGCTAGGATTACAGACGTGAGCCACCGCGCCCGGCCTGGAGCCGATAGAGTTTTAAAACCACTGGCCTGGCAGTAATGAAGGCCCAGCTATAGCTGGCATGCATTTTGTTAATGACATCAGTGGTGACAGGTGATTTTTCTTTTCTTTGGCAGTGCCTGGCAACTTGAAATAAGGATCAGAGAATTTAAGACCCCTGGGTGGGTTGGTTCAGAAATAGGGAATTTGAAAAGGCTTTGAGCTTGTAGTGAAAAGAACTGATTGTGCTCTTGAAGGTCTTGTAGAGCTTCAGGAGGCTCATGAAACTAGGAGGGAAAAGAAAGATATTTCTGAATAAAGGAGCACACTGAGTGGAACAAGTAAATGGACAGAAGATTTCGAGCCGAAAGAGGAATTTTAGCACTTCCAAGTGAGAACAGTGACTCAGTAAGGTCCTCATGGCAGGCTTATTGATGTGAAGATGCTCCCTCTGAATGCATGAGTGATCTACCCTCCTGATTCCATTTTTAGTTGCCTTCAGGTTGAGCAGTATATGAAACCAAAGCACACCTATAGAAAAGAAAATATCTCAAAAGAAATAATGATAATAGAGGAGGTTATGAGATTTTAGTCACTGTCAGGTGTCATTAAAATCTGTATTTAGCTCTTGTCATGAAGTTATAAAACTCAAATGCAGAGAGTGAGAAGAAGAAAAAATCACAGAGAAGTTATGAAGTAGATCATGATCATCTGCATTATGCGAAAATGGTTTTTAGAGGTGGTGAATGACTAACTTTTGCACCTTTAAAATGTTTGAAAATGTTAACACACTCTTCATTGCAATCTTGGCTTCACAGCTAAAGCACTAACAGTTAATGGTAACAAAACCTTGCAGTTGGCTGAATGTAGGTGGCACAAACCATTGAAAGCCAGGGAGAACTCTCTGCTCCTGTGGAAAGGCTTAGTGCTGCTGTTTTCTTGTGTGGAGACAGCATCGCACTGTCCGCGTACTGCAGTGGCTTCTGTCTTAGTGGCATTTGCATCAAATTGCAGAGACCACTATTCCAAATTCTAATAAGACAAAGAAGCTCAAAATGAGAAGTGCCTATGTGGTACATGGTAATAATATGTCAGATATCTCAATCTCTTCTTGCCCCATGACCCCGTATCTCCCAGTGCTATGGTCTCTTTTCTAATTTTAAAAGTAAATAAGTTAAACAAAAACCACGAAGTTCAGTGTTTTGAAAAGAGATTATAAAGTCTCATTTATTGTTTTTCTTATCCTCCTCACTACTGTTTGGATGACAGTGAGGCCCTATGCCCAATTTAAGCCTTTTACATTTGAAGTTCTTACTAATTTTGTTTTCATTAATCATAATTCAGTAGATATTTAATATGGATTCCCTCTCCTTTCTCCCTCCAGGATGAATTGGTGTCCAAGTCCAAAATTAGCTACTATGTGAATTCTCTACAACACAGAGTGAAAAACCGAATATGGCAGACTCTGCTTGTACTTTTCCCCAGATTTGATCAGGTATAAAATTTATTATATTCACACCTTTTAAGCATAATATTTCATATGAATAAACTATTTTGTAGAAACCATCATGTACTGTTTTAAAATTGAAAAAGTAATCTGTTTAAAATTTATGCTTCACTTTTTAAAATGAAGGGTTTTTTAAATAGGATTCTATTATGTGTTACAGAAATAAATTGAAATCTGGTTTACATGGCCCTCATTTAATATTTTTCCCTTCCATATTTTAATATAACATTTTAACTGTTTAAAGTCTCATATGCCATTTGATCAGAAAATGTAAATACTTCCATTTCCTACACCTAAGTTATTTTGGAGTGTTATTGTTTTGAATTATCTGTACTGTAGAAGCCAGGCAATTGTATCATTTGGGGTGGGATTATTGTTTCCCGTGGTGGAGTTTCTTGCCCTTAATTTTGTGAATAATGTGTCTGTACAAACCAACGAAGCAAAGTCTCTTACAACAGAGTCTCTTTATCCAAAGTTACCTTTTCTTTTCCCTGAGGAGGGAAGGAACAGTTGAATGGACTGTCTGATTTCTCTTCCCATCTTTGCATAATAGTCCTGTTAGGAAATGGATCATCATTATGACAAAGCGAGGGTGTGTGACTCATGCATATTTTAAAAAACAATTTTGAATGCAAAAAAAATTTCCTCAGGCTTTCAAGTTTTCTACTGTCCTCCCCACCCTCTTTTAAATGTTTGAGAGAATTTAAAAAACGTATCAGCCTCTTTTTCATCACAATTTTGTGAATAATCTGAGAGGGAGAAACAATTCAGTAACAATGTAAGTGTGTAAGTGATGAATTGAAGAGGAACAGCTGTAGGAGTTGGGTTTGGGGAGTGGTGTGGGTGGAGGTGTGGTGGGGGCTGCTGTTTTTCTCCACAGGTCTTTTAATACTAGTTAGTTTTCAAAATATAATATATGTTATACTTCATTAAACATAAAAAGGTATTTGAAAAAAGAAACATTTTAGAAATGCTTTACTGGGTTACTGAGGACATTTTTTTCTTGGAATGGAGAGGTCTCCAGCGAAGGGTAATGCTGGGGATAGGGTGGGGACACGTCTGAGCAGGTGGGCTACACGGAAGAAGAAAACTGGCACGTCTGTTACAGAGCAGCCTCTGCTAAGAGTTTCAAACTGTTACATGTTATGGTTTCATTTAACCTTTATAGTAGTCTTCCAAGACAGGCCATAGATGTCCTCATTTTACCTGTGAGAGCACCACAGTTCAGAGAGATTAGGAGAGCTGCCTGTGTGGTAACAAAACTAGTGGATGGAAGAGAAGGAATTCAAGTTCAAGTCTAACCACAGAATTCACGCTCCACTTTACAACACTGTCTCAGGGCTTAAAATGGCCTGAGACCTGCCCTCTGAGACTTTGTTTCCCCCTACTGACCTTGGCCTCTGTGCTGCCCTTTGTTCCAAGTTTAAGCTCTGGCACCTTGGCCGATCTTGATTTAAATCTGAATTCTACCACTAAGTATGTGACTTTGGGAAAGTTATTCAACTTTTCTGAGTCCTTCCTTTGCCTGTAAAAATAAAGATGACAGTAACCTTCCTGATAGAATAGATATCCAAGTAAATTGTAAAGTACTCAATAAAAGTACTTCATCATCATATTTAAGTCAACAGTTTTTAGTGGCCTTGCTTGGTGAGTTGTAGATTCGATAAATTATAACTTTAAGGTAGTTTTTAAATGGGGGCTATTTTATTTATTAACATTAATAACCGTAACAGTTTAATTTGTGAATTTTATTTTTCACAGAACTTCGTGACTGGAATTATTGACAGGATTTTCCAGGCTGGTTTCATCAACAATCAAGCATCTGTAAAATATTTTATAGAATGGATTATTATATTGATTCTTCATAAATTCCCTCAATTTCTTCCAAAGTTCTGGGATTGTTTTTCTTATGTAAGTAAAGGACATTTTTCATATTTTTTTAAATTAAGAAATGATTTTGACTATGCTGGGAGATTTGTTTCACTTTAAGAGTTGTTTTCGACTCTTAGTTACTCTAATGTATTCACACCATAAGTTACGTAGTTACCCTAATGTATTCACACCATAAGTTACGTTTTGCAAGATCTGAATTAATTTAGGAGACACAAATACCTGACATTCATCTTGAATATATTATAGTTTTTATGTGAGGGCTGTTTGTTCCAACAAAATAAATATGGAAAAGGCTTCTGTTATTAAGAAGTAAGGGAAATAGGTGCCTGCTATATTCTTATTTACTAAGCAATGTCTTTGATGTTAGAAATACAAATGATGAGGAATTAAATGCGTTCCTTACGTTTAAAAAAAAACCTTTTTGGTAGGGAAATTTCAAACATAACTTAAGTAGAAAGAATAGAAGGAAATTCTCCATCACCAAGCTAAAGACAGTATTGATTTATTTCCATTCCTTTTTCATCTATACCCTCACCCATTCCCTTAAATTTCCTTTTCCCTTTCCCAACATTCCTTATATCTTAAAGATCATTTTTAAGGAATCGATACTAAGATTAGTGATAGATTTTATCATTGCAGGCTTCCTGACAAATACTGAATTGTATCTAAACATCAGTTCTAAATATTTCCCTTGAATGTTTTGTTTTTGGTTCCCAAATTCACCCTTCCCTTTCTTAATAAATGATCTTCTATTTTATGTGAAAATGGAGGTGACTTCCTCAACATCTCTCTTTTTCTGTTTCTTCCCTTTCAATTTCAGGGGAAGAAATCCTTATGCTTTTTTCACATCTATTCCTGTGGCCTTGTATCTCCTTTGGGACTGCACTTTCTGAATCCGTCACGCTTGTCCTGTTGATGTGTCCTCCTCCTCCCAGCCATTGTCCTAGTTCTTCTTTACTTTACTGTTAAACTTTGAGATTGAGGGATCTGTGCCTTAAACCGCTGTGGTCCCCCACGTTTTCAGCAATGGTACACTGAGGATTTCATCTGCAGCTGCAGACAACTTTCCTTTCCTCCATCCCCTCCCTGTTATTTCGTGCCTTTCACATTGGCAATGGCTTTCTCTGCAGCTGATTGTCACACTGTGGTCTATGTCATAGTTCCCTTCCTGTTATGCCCGTGACTTCTGTTTCCTTCATGTGCTTCCTTTCTTTCTCCCAACCCTTACGCTTGGTTTTATCTGAAGAATTATTATCCACTTCTCTTTCCGCACTCCCTTAGCACTGTAAGCCCCATCTGTTCTGGGTCCCTGCTTCTCCGCCACTGATGAGGCCTTTTCCATAATCACGTCACATTTCATCCTGTGTTAAACTAATTGATAATAGCATCTTTCCTTAAAATTGGTTCCCCTTTCTGATGTCCTTCATTTTCCCAGTCTGCTAGCTTGAAACCTGGGTGCCACAGTGAGCAGCAGCAACAACAGCCTCACAGTAATTCTGAAAGACAGGTTTTTACATTTCACTTATGAAGAGTAAGACATTTGTCACGCCACCAAGAAATGGCAAGGCTTTTAATTCAAATGTCTGTTTGAGATCAAATGCTGTGTTCCTTTTCACCTATTCCAAGTCTCCTCTGGCTATTCCTTCTCCTTTTCATGTCCACATAATGAAGAAAGCTGTTCTGTCATTTTTCCTTACGCTACTTCTCGGATGCATGGCTTTATTAACCTAGCTGTTCATGCCTGCTCTTACGTGGGCAAGCGCTGCCTTAGAAATGCTCACAAAGGGCAGGTTGGTTCCGGTGTGCTTCTAAGATACCCTGACGTGCATGTGTCCACAGGAGTGCCAGCGATTTTGCTAAGTTTGTCTACTTAGCTCAGTCTCTCGCTTGTCATTAGACTTTGTATATTCCCTGCAAATCTTTCATTTTTCCTGCGGACATCAGAGTTTTCAGTTGTAGGCAAAGGCAACTTTTGCTGATGGAATCAAAAATGGACTCAGAAAAGACAGTAGGGGAGTGGGGAGTTAGGTAGCTTACAGAATGCCTGGAAAGCTATGGAATCATAGCTTGGAAAAATGGCAGGAACAGGAGCAGCCCAACAGCTTCCAGAACTGCGGCCACAGGCAGGCCATAGAGCTGGTCCACTGGGGACATTAGCCACTGGACACAGGGTACCATCACAACAGGGCTGTGGCCATAGCTAACTGTATACCTGCTGCCTCTGCCACCTGCAGTAGAGGTGGGCATTCTGTGGGCTCTGCTTCTCTAGGTCATGAGTTCTCAATGAAGAATTTGGGGTAGGTGTCTCTGGAACCAGGTCAGGTGCCGCCTTGTTAGTGGCAGGGAGGCTGAATATCTGCCATTTTCAGCTTGCCCAGAGTGTCATAAGGTGGGAGAATTCCCTAAACTTGGAAGGGGATTCACAATAGATAATCAAGGAAAGGGGCAGTTGTCCCTTACATTCTTTTCCTCCTCTATTTGGAACAGATGACCTTTTACTATTTTTAGAGAAAATAAAAGTCATCATATAGCAATACCTGTATCTTCTCAAAAGCAGTCGTACAAATCTACCCACGTCAGTCAGTATCCATCAGAGGTTTCTTCCCTCCTATTACTGTGAAGGACCTGAGTCTTCTCCTGTTCAAGAGTAATTTTTCTGCTTGCCCTCTGGCTCCTCTTTCCTCCCACCGCCTTAGGAACTTTTTGCCATCAGTCTTTTTTCTGTCCTCGGTCTCTCCTTAACCAAATGGTTCCATTGGGGCTTTTTAATTAATTAATTTATTTATTTTTATTTTTAGTATATTCAAATCTCCGATATTTTTTTTTTGTTTTTGAGACAGAGTCTTGCTCTGTTGCCCGGGTTAGAGTGCCGTGGCGTCAGCCTAGCTCACAGCAACCTCAAACTCCTGGGCTCAAGCGATCCTACTGCCATAGCCTTCCAAGGAGCTGAGACTCCAGGCATGCGCCACCACATCCTGCTACATTGGCTTTTAAAGATGCTCGAGTATCATCCATTTTTTTATGGATAGACTAGATATTTTCTCATCCTTCTCCTATAATCACCCTGTCTGTATACGATTTCATAGACTCCTGAAAAGAGGTATCCATGTTCCATAGGTCTATTTTTCACATTCTTCCCAACCCACTCTTCAGTCCCTTGTAGACCAGCTTCCAGTTCAGTCACTTCTCAGAAGACACTGTTGCTAGAGTCAACAGTGACCTGCATGGGTCAGGTGTCAACCCTTCATCTTCTTCTCTCAGCCACAGTCACACTGTTGGCCATTTCCTTGTTCTTGGTTCTAGTGACACTCACTCTCCTCTTCCTCCTGTTGCTCTTTTCTGTGTCCTTTCCAAGACATTCTCTTTTCCTTCCCTACCAACCTATTAATAAATGTTAGTGCTTTGCAAGGGCTAGCTAGGCCTTCTTTTTTCTTTATTTTCTCCTCTTTTGATAGTCAGTCTTATCTTTGATGGATTTGCTTATTGCCTGATGTGAATGACTCACAAATTTATATTTCTATTCCACACGTCTTCCCCTAAGCTCTAACTCAAGAGTTGGCAAACTACAGCCAGATTTGACCTGGCAGAGTTTGATTGGAACACAGCCACGCACGTGTGTTTCCATACTGCCTGTGGCAGACTTGAGCAGTTGCAGCAGAGAACCTGTGGTTCACAAAGCCATGTTACTTACTTTCGGCTCTTTACAGAACAAGTTTGCTAACCCTTGCTGTAGACATTTCCTTAGAATGTTTATAAGTCACCTAAAACTTAGATATTCAACATCGAGTGCCTTATTTTTTTCCCCACACTTGATCTTCCTACTAGAATGGACAGTACCATCTTCCTACTGTAGGGAACAGTACCAACATCTATACAGTTGCACAAACCAGAAATCTCGACACACTTCATGTTCTGGGTCTGATTCATGACCAGGTGCTATTGATCTCACTGCCTGAATATTCTTAGTTATCCGTCATCTGTCTCTGTCATTGTATCTTGTCCAAGCTACTGTTGTCCATTGTGGTGGTTTCCTCATGGGGCTGCCTCTATCCCCTCCCAAGCTCTTCTCCACGCTGAAGCCAGAGCAGGTTTTCCACAATGAAAGTTTGAACAGGTTGCCCTGCTGGCTTAAAACATTGTTCTCAGGACAAAGACCAAATTCCTCAGAATGACCTGTGAGCCTTGTGACATCTAGTGCCTCTTCCTTCTCCAGTCCCTTTGTATGCTCCGTTCTTACTACTGAATTTTAGGTAGACTGATAGTCTCAGTTTTCTGTTGCTAGAACTCTCCAAAACCTAGTGGTATAAACAACAGTGTTTTGTTATTTTTCATGATTTTGTGTGTGGACTGGGCCTGGCTGGGCAGTTCTTGTCCATGCAGTGTCTGCTGGAGCTGGGACTTCCAAGTGACTTCTTCACATACGTATTTGTCGCCTCAGCTGCGGTGACAGGAACAGCTCTGGTGGCCAGGTATCCATGTCTCCAGTAGGGGAGCCGGACCTCTTTATAGGGCGGCTCAGGGCTCTAAGAATGAGCATTGCAGGGGCCACATCCTGATGTGCAGGTGCATGCTTGCTTGTGCCTCATTGGCCACAGCAGATCACATGACCACCCCTCCCAGTAGTGGGAGGGGCCTACATAGGGCCCAAGTGCAGAACTTGGTTCCCTAGGAGCCAAGTAGTGTGGCTGGGTACCACACTGACCTTTCTAATCTTGCCTGCATATCATCAGTCCTTTTGCTGTCAGGCCATTGCACATGCTGTGCTCTCCACCTGAAGTGTGGTGGGCTTTCTCCTCTTTACCTAGATAACTCCCTCTCTCCCTTCAGATCTCAGTTCACATGGGCATTCTTAAAGGAAGTTACCTCCCCCTTGGGTCCCCTCATTTTAGGTTTTCATAGCACATAAATAGTACTTGTTAGAATTAGTTTTTTAACATGATTTGATTTTTGTCTTTCCTGCCAAGTTGATTCTGAGTTCCAGGAGAGCAGGAGCCTTGTCTGTCATTGCTTTCCTTTGTTTCCATAGTACCTGTCACATAGAGGATGTCCAGGAACTATGGATTAAATAAAAGATTTCCTCTTGGAGAAGTTTTGAAACTGGTCTTTCTTCCTGTAGTCTCTCTCCTTTCTCGTCTGTTTGGCATCCATATGTTTATTATCACAAAAATAATGTATCATTTCATATCACTGTTGTTGGGAATGTTTCCAGATAACAGTTTAACACTCTGATATAGCTCTTCACCATAGCTTTCTAAAGTCTTCTACAGTATGATTCCATTTAACTTTGGAGCCTCATTCCTGTTGCTTTCTTGCCAAGCTGGCCTCATCACCTCTTGCTGCCTTCGCCTTAGTTTGCCCTACGTCTTTGTTCACCTTAATCATTTTTACCTGTTCTCTCTCTCTCCTGCTCCCCTGTGTTCCTTCCTTCTCCAGGCTGATCCTTCCCATCCTAAAGACCTGGCTTCTTCTGAAGTGAGCGTGCACTTGGCTCTACCACTTTCAGCCCTCCCTGGGCATCCACAGGGGCGTCCACCAGGGCCTCCCTGGGTGTTCCAAGACCCCCACAGATACCAAAATCTGCAGATGTTCAGATCTGCAGATCTGAGCCCTTTATATAGGATGGCATAATATTTGCTTGTAACCTGCACATATCCCCCTGTATACTTTAAGTCAGCTCTAGATTACTTATAATACACAATACAATGTAAATGCTATGTAAATAGTCGTTATACTGTATTTTTAAAATTTGTATTATTTTTTATTCTTTTTGTTTTTTTCCCTCGAATATTTTCGATCCATGGTTGGTTGAATCTGCAGATTCATAACCCACAGATAAACAAGGGCTGACTGTACTTTATCTTTAGTTATTTAATACTTATGTTACTTGCTGACTGTTGTGTGCGTTGGCATTTGGCTCTGGGCAGTCTCTTTCCTTTCTCTGCTTTCCATCCCGCATCCACACCCAGGCTGTGTACTGCTTCTGGGAAGAGGCTGCCTCTCATCCTGGGCCTTCACAGAGTCCCGCATGGTGCCTTGGACATGCACGGCTCACAGTAAGCCTGGACTGAATGTTTGTTTGTCTGATTCTTTTTGCAGGGTGAAGAAAACCTTAAAACAAGTATTTGTACATTTTTATCAGTTTTGTCACATTTGGACATCATTACTGAAAATATTCCAGAAAAGGTGAGTTTAATTTGTTTGTAAGAAGAGTCTAAATTTGACTATCAGAAAAACCCAGTTCTACATATTTTTACCAGTTTTCTTCTAGATGGACAGCATTCCCGTGCTTTCTTACAGTTTGTCCCCTTCCCTTCCACTGCCCCCCAGTGTGCACATGTGCACAGATACAAATGCCCGATAAGATTTTATTACCCACTTACCCGCTGAGGTATGCTTGAGCACATACCAAATTTATAGGCAAATTAGTGGGTAATTTTTGTTGATATAAATGATTCTTAATTTTATAAAGAATTCACTTAGGATTTTTTAAATAGGACTTCAACGTACTGCATTCCTTGACTGACTGGTAGTTATTTAACAAATACTTGTGCAAAGAAACTTACGGTCAGAGTATTAAAATCTGTTGAGTGATTGAAGGTAATATGAAATGACTGTCATCATTTGGAGTGTGAATTATGGTTATTTTATCTTTCTCAGGTTTAGAGCAGTTACCCTTATGAATTATCACACATATAAGCAGAAATCTTAGCTAATTCTGGTTAATCACTATGGCAACTGTGAAGAATTTAGGAGAACCTGCCAGTAAGATTTAGAGCAAGATTCTATATTATTGCACCTACAGATAAAAAGATACTGATAGATTGTAAACTCTAGGAGGAAACTTAATATATGAAATAAGTGTTAAGTGTTGAAAGAGACAAAAATATAGGGGAAAAAATTTTCCTGTAATTTTTCAAAGTGTTCTAGTTTTTCAACTGTGGTATATTTTTCATTAACCTTTTTCATCAGTTCTAAGACAGACCTTTCTCCCCACCACATTTTAACCTTTAAAATCATAATGACGTCTAAAATTGATAGTGTCTTACAATGTATGTCAGCCAGGTGGCAATGTGATACGGTTACAGGAGAGCTTTGTGTTCACAGCTTCTAGTAAGATCAGGAAAGCTGTAGAATCAGGTAACATCAAAAGTTACCTTTCTGTTTTAAATATGTACAAGAAAGACATTTTCTTACAGTCTTTTGAGAAAGGTAAAACTGGCCAAACTAGTTTACTTTATCAGTCTCTCCATTTCTAATTTGTAAAGCCCACTGCTACTTAGATGAATGTGGGTTTATTTTTAAGATTTCTTAAAAGTAATCATTTAAGACTTTCCATTTTCTTCAAAGTGTGTTACCTAATCTGTGTATGGGATTTATACTAATTAGAGATTCAGAACTATTGTCAAACAGGACAGAGGTCAGAGCACTAAGTGTTTTATAGAAGCTAAAAGAAAAGAAAAAAAACCTTTCTTAATTATGCTTATACTTATGTATTGTCCTGTCCATTTGTTCAATGTATACAAACCTTATTAGCAATTAAAATGAGCAGAACGTGAGTATTTAGGAGCAGAACTTTTCATACTGATGTAAGTAAGAGCATCATGTGAGTCCTAAAAGCCTCAGCCAAGCAATTAGTGGCAGTGCTAACATTTCTGAGTATAGGGTCCGTAGAAGAACTGTATTCTCTGTTGCGAATTATAGTGAATATTTTTTTCCATTTATAAGTAGCATACACCTAGCTTCCACATTTTGGTTTCTAACACCATCCCCTAATGAAAATAAACTAGGAATCCTTGCAGAAATAGCTGATTCTAGAACAGGGACAGAAAATATACAAGATGAGCCTGGAGCATCTTATGGTATCAGGAAGGAAGGGAGTGGTTTACACACGTGTACACCGACGCTGGGCGGGTGTGTGGAGGGACACAGACACCTGAAGGAGCTCCCGCTGGCCAAAGCTGAAACAATTTGAGCAAAAAAATAAAGTCGTATTGGATTACTACCCAAAGAATAAAATAAATATCCCTGAGCCTACACTGATATAAAGAAATGATTGAATAAATAAATGGGAGAGATGAGACAAATCTGTTCAAAATTGCAAATGATTGTTGTAGATGCTGCCCTCAAGGAGGGGGGAGCATAACTTCTCCCTAAGTGTGGGCTGCGCTAGTGACCTCCTCCAAACAGGACAGTGTGGAAAGGGGGCAACAAAGAATAACTGTGTCACAGTGGGGAAACCTGACCGTAACCCAGGCTCGTGTGACGCCACATTGAGAGTGCGTACCCTCCAAACAGTGGGATGGAAATGGCACTGTACCTCTGTGGTCTCCCTCGCCAAAAACCATGACCCCAGTCTTATGAGAAAAAAAATGACACAAATCCCAACTGAAGGATATTCTGCAAAATGCCTGACTTGTACTCCTCAAAACTGTCAGTGCCATCAAAAATGTGGAAAGTTGGAGAAACTGTCACAGCCCAGAGGAGCCTAAGGAGACGAGATGACTAAGTATAACATGGGATCCTGGAACAGAAAAAGGATATTAGTGAAAAATAAGGAAATTTGAGTTAAACATGGATTGACAGTTAAGGTGGTTGAAGAGTGGCGAGAAATACAGAAGGGAAGGCTGGGCCCTGTAACCCAGGGTAAAGCGCTTAGACTTTATTCCTTCGTTTTCTCTGTTGTTTATGTAAAGTGAACATAGTCTTACCTACTGCAAAGGGTTATTATAAAGATAAATGAACATATGAAAGTGTTGTCTGCACAGTAGATGTTAGTCTCCTTCCTCTCTGGATCATCTTCAGTCCTTTATATTTGTCAGGGTTTAGGATGAGGTCTTCTATTTCATTCATTCATTCATTCAAAATATTGAGTGCCACTAAGCACTGTACCAGACTGGAGACGCAGTGGCGAGCAGGAGCTGCTCAGTGGGGATGCAGACAGTTGTATCACAGCGTGATGTGTGTTAGGATCAGGGAAAGCACAGAATGACATGGGCACTCAGCAGAGGCTTCTCAGTGTTGGGTCCTCAGGGAAGACTCCCAGTGAGAGCCCAGAGCCATGGAACAGGGAAGAGTTAGCAGGTCAGATGAAGAAGGCGTGGCACAAAGATGTGAAGGCATCAGTTTGGCTAGAGGTGAGAAAGACAGCATAAGGCTGGAGAGCAAGCGGCGTGCAGCTCATGAAGGGCCTTTGTAAAGCCCTTTAGTCCTTCGTCCAGGAGGACAGCACAGTGGTTGAGAGAATGAGCCTTAGGTCCAGCCAGACGTGGGTTCAAATCTCAGCTTCACCCCCTTCTTGGTATGTGACCTCGGCCAAGTGAATTAATCATCTAAAAACTCTTCACTTTCCCCAGTTCAAAAATGGTGCATGACACATAGTAGGTGCTCTGTATGGGCACTGGGGAGATCCTGCAGCATCGTAAGCAGAAATGTTACACGATCAGATTTCGTGCTGTTACAGCCGCGTGGAGAATAGATCTCGTGGGGTAGAGCTGGAAGCAGGCAGCCCGGTTGGGAGGCTGTGGCAGTGATCTGAGAGCGCTTGCATAGGGGGCTGCCCTGCGGTGGTGGTGTGAGATGGTGACATGGGGAGAGAGGTGACAGGGGAATGGTAGAGAAACAACAGAACGTGGTGACTGGTTAGATGAGATGGGTGGAAAACAGGGAAATGGCTTGGGCCACCTTTCGCTGAATTAGGGGACACAGGAAGAGGAGGAGACGGGGGCCGAGGGGGAAGGCAGATAGGATTTTGAGTTGACGTCCACACAGACATGTGAGGAAGTAGTTGGATCTGGGGGTCTGGAGCTCAGGAAGGAGGTCTGAATAAGACATACAGATTCGGGAGTTATTCAAGGGTCACAACTCGCATGTCTTCTGGGGCCAGGTACATAGCATAAATGAGTGCGTCAGGTCAGCAGGGCCTGGAAGGTACTGGAGGGCGGATCGCGGTGCTGGGGATCTGGTGGGGGCTCAATTCGATGCTCAGCACACCTCCTTTCTACAGAGCCCAGAAAACTAAAATTCATATTTCTAAAACTTTCTTGCAGCTAGGGCTTCTAGTGATAACACATTTGCACAGGATGTGGAAGGTAGAATGAGCTCCACTGACCAGCAGAGTAGTGGAGGTGCTTGTTTTTCCGGAGGCAGGGTCTTAGCTTTGTGAACACTGAGGACACTGGCTCAGAGCTTTGCTTGTAGCAGTTCTGTCAGCCATGGCGTGGTTTGGGATCTGGTGGCAGTAGCTGCAGCTTCTTGATGAGGGCTTCTTGATCATAGAAGAGGGAAGTGGTAGCCTGATCCAGTGGTATAGCTCCTGGCAGCACAGCTGAGAGTTTGTTTCTTTGGTACTTCCAATGATTCTGTAATAAAGAATCCATTTCTGCTTAACTAGCCAGATTCTGTTTCCATAGCTACCCTCTGACAGATAAAAAATCAAATCACTTGCAAAAAACTGCTCGTCATACAAAAAGTGGCTACAGGGGAGAGGGTTGTGGGCAGGAGGTGGGTGTGCTCATAAAAGGGCAACAGGAGGGATCCTTGGGCACTGGAACTGTTCAGTGTTTAGACTTTGAGGGTTGCTACGTGAATCTATACAAATGATAGAGTTGTATGGAACTTAATGCAGACACACGAGTACAGGTACAACGGACAGAATTATATCAGTGGATTGTGTCAATGTCAGTATCTTGGTTGTGAGATTGTACTATAATTTGCAAAATGTTACCATTAGGGGATACTGGGCAAAGTGTACAGGGGTAGGAGGGATCTCTATTGTTTCTTACAACTATATGTGGATCTACAGTTATCTTAATAAAAATTTGAATTAAAAGAAGAAAAGTAGCTGTGACCCGCAAGTTTGGGAAGCCTGAATTGGTAGTAATTGAAGCTATGGGAATGAATGAGGTCCCTCCCAGACAGGGCGTGGCCTGGGAAAATAAGGCAGCCAAGGACGGAACTCTTAGGAATACCAGCAGAGACAGAGAAGGAGCAGCTGAGGGCTAAGAGGGCAGCCGCAGGAATATGGTGTCCTGAAGGTCGCAGGAAGAGATCCTGTCAAGGAAGGAAAGGCCAGGAGAGTGGTATGCTCTGAAAAGGCCGAAGAAGACAGCTTAATCCGTGGTGTTCAGCCACCAGGAGGCTGTTTGCAACGTTGGTGAATGCCCTGGTGATGATAAGTGAGGGGCACGTGAGGGAAAGAAGTGGGGTAACAGAAATGGTTGTAGATCGTTTGAGTGAGAAATTAGACTACCTGATTTTACAGTTTTAAAAAAAGAACAGTTGTAGGTACAGCTGTAGGCGTAGAACGGCAGGCAGTGGTTTTTTGCGTGATAGTCTGGAAGTCACATTGAGGATTGAAAAGGATACGGCCCCTGTTCTGACTTGAGGATTAGGAAACAAATGTTGGTGAAAGGTTAAAGAACTGACCACAGAAAAGGAGTTGAGAAGGTGCCGTGGAAAGGTGCAGAGGGCGGCATGGGGCCAGCTCAGGGGAGGAAGCAGCCGTTCCATGGAGAGCAGAGAGCCAGTGGGGCCCGTGCGTGCCAGTGCAGTCCGCAGAGACCATGGGGTTGGGCTGTGCAGGGAGTGTGCGTGGCCACAGCCCCTGTTGGGGGCGCCGCTTTGCAAGAAGTCCTGTGCTTGTGCTTGTGTGCCTCTCTCCTCTCCCTGCTTCCCTCACCCACGTGCCTCTCAGTTATCTCTTTGTGTTGTTCCAGGTTCTTGGGATTCTAGTGAGCAAAACATTCTCCACCCTCATTGTGGTTGGGGAGAGAGAATAAACAGACCCTGTACCATTGGGCAGTGCCACTCACTTTGAAGAAAAATAAAGCAGAATAAGAAGCCAGAGATGGGGTGCCTGGAGCAGAGGTGGCTATTCCGAAAGTGGGTTCAGGGAGGGCCTTTCCACGGAGCACGTTTCAGATGAGGGCCTGAAAGAAGGGAGTGAGCAAGCTAGCCAAGCGCGGAGGGGACCGTCAGGCCCCAGCAGGGCAGGCCCTGAGGGGAGAATGGTCTCATCATGCCAGGGTAGGTTGGAGTGACCGGCACAGAATCAAGTGGGGAGAAGCCAAGTGAGGGCCCCACAAGGTAGGGACAGGAAGCCCGGGATCCTGGTTTGGACCTGTTATATTTGGGATGACTGTCCCCTTACTAGCAGTATTCAGGCTTGCCTCTTCTTCACATTTGTTATCTAACATGTAAATTGGGACAGTAAAGTCTACTTTGTTGTGCATATTGAAAATAATGTACATAAAATGCTACATAACAATTGTACACAATTAATGGTGTAGGGAGTCATTTATGTTTAGATACTATCACGTTTGTCCTTCGTAAAATTGTAAAGGACTGTAGAATGTTAGTAATTATTTATGTTCCCTTTTGCCTCTCTTTTTAATTTTTAAATCATCTTCTAATGATACATTCATTGGTTGTCATGGTTAACCTGCCTCGGTTTTCAACTTCTAGAATATAACTAAATACTTAATCATGTGTCATTTGGAAACTGCTTTTTTCCTAAGCTACCCCAGACGTTTTTCTTTGATCTTCCTTCTAGCCAAGTAAATCTGTTTTCTCCTCTATTTCATTTATGGATTTTCTCAGACTCACATCCAGTATGCCCCTCCCACTCCCCCTCCTTGTCCCTCTTCTTGAGCATTTTACTTCCTGCATGTGGCCTTTTGAGATGGACCCTGACTAGTTACTCCACTTCACCCTTCTGTAGTTACAAGTGATGGCTTTTATAGTTCATTACGTGGAGATGATTGTACCTATGGTATAGTGTGTGTGTGTGTGTGTGTGTGCGTGCGCATGTGTCTCCCAACACACATATTGTACATTACACATATTGTAGTGCTGGCAATACAGTGACCTTTGGTAAATGTTGATGACACGTTGAATAAAAGAATGGAAGCAGGGGGATTATTTATATCTGTGTTTTATCCTTGTTGGAGAAACTTTGGGTAATTGGAGTGTTGTTAACTATGCCAATGTATTCGGTAAACTGTTCTGTGCATTTAGTTGTTTTTAATTAGTAGAAACTGTGTGGGCTGCTAGGTGCAGCTCAGTGAACATTTCCACTTGACCCTTGGGGCCGAGGGGAGTCCACTTGGTAGGATCATCAAGATAGCTTCTGATATGTTATTAAACGTTTGGGTCCATCTGGTTTCCACGCTAATAGATGTCACTTCCTTTGACTTTCATTGTTTATTGAACTATGTGATTTTAGAAATCAGGGGGTGTTGATGCATGAAATCTCTAGGCAGTGAAGACTGAAGTTCACAGGAAAAGGCTGCAGGGACGTTTAAACCATTTTATTATTTTTCTCTTCACTTCTTAATTTTCCTGTCACTAGTGGTTATATAATGGTTAGCATAAAGGTACGTTGTCCATGTTCTCCTAGACACTGGACTGTGGGGGGAAATGTACTATATAGCATTAAGGAAAACTAAAGAGCTGGGAGAATTTTTTTTTTTTTCTTGAGAAAATTGTGAATGCCAGTGTATCTAATCTGTCTAGGAGGGAAGAATGAGAAGCCCTGGTAGCAAAACCAGTGAAATAAGGTTTACTAGCAGCAGTTTTATTATTTGTATACCTTTTTTGGTCGTACAATCAAGGGTAAAACGGTCCATGTTTACATTTGAAGAATTTTACCCCTTTCTTTGCAGAAACTAATTCTGAAGCGAGCCCTTATTATTGTACTGCAGTGGTGTTTCAATCACAATTTCAGTGTTCGACTGTATGCTTTAGTTGCTCTTAAGAAAATCTGGAACATTTGTAAAACATTACGCATTGAAGAATTTGATGCCTTGACTTCTGTTATTGAATCTAGTCTCCATCAAGTGGAAAGCATGCACGGAGCAGGGTAAGGAAGCCTTTGCTTGTCAGGTCCACCTTGACCTTTTATTGCTTTTTTATCCTCAATCCTTTACTTTACAAATAATCTTTTACATACTTTTAGACGTCATGTCTCTTTGGTATAGCCAAATGTCATCCTTCTCTGTTGTCAAAGGACTGCTGAGAAGCAGCATGATCTGGTTAAAGACACATTCTTAACCTCTCCGCTGTACTAGTTAAAGTTGAAGGCTTTTTTTTCTTTCCTAAGAGAACTCTTCTATTTCCCAAAGTCTTAAACAGAAGCTCGATACCAAGCAAGTAAAATGGATGAGTGAGGAAGAAGTGCATGGCCCAGTATTTTGTAAAGCCCCCACGGTGGTTCCGACCTGTACCTCTTCTTTTTCTCACACCTGGCACGGCACAGAAGCAGGCTAGCGTCCTACGCATTTCCTGGTATTTGAGCTCGTTTCCTCATCTCTGAGGTGGTGGTGGTTTGTATTCTTTAATTATTATCGTTGATTATCGCCTCCAGGAATGCTGGGATTTTTATAAATTTCAGAAACCCAGACAGTATAAATCAACATAAAAGATTTTTCTTTAGAAGCTCAAAAAGCACCCAGTGGTTTATTAACACAAACAGATAAAGGTTGGAAGCAGCATATTAAGCAAACGAAATAGTGTTTGGAAAACCAGTAACATCAGGAGTCTTTGCCATGACCATCAAGTTAGCACATGGTACAAATAAGACTATGTATGGGTCATTATGTAGCTTCACGTGGGGCTGGGGTGACTACTTTATACCCTCCAGCCTCCCTTAACTTTTGATACATTTGTTGAAAAGAGGCATTTGGACAATTAAGTGGGTAAGGGAAGTTTTAGGGGCTTGGGAGAAAGCTATTCAATTCAAGAAATGTAAGTATTAAAATATAGTGACATGAGATAGAACAGAGAAAAGGGAATAGAAAGAGAAAAGCGAGTTGGGTGGTGGGATGGATTATGGATGAAGGACAAAGAGTAGAGACAGGATGGACTCCTGGGACATCATTGTGTGTAGTTTTCTGAACTGGAGAACTGCTTCCCAGGGCTGGGCCCAACAAAGACGGATCGTGGAAGTTAGTAACTCGCTGTAGCGCTATCTAGGATCCCTCCCTCTCCAGGTGTAATACGGCAACTGGAACTTTTGATCTTTTTAAGCTATCTTAAGTGTCTCGTTTCTTGGTGTATGAGTATGTACGTATTTATCTCGTTTGGTACATACGTGGCTGAGTTTATTTAGATATGTGGATTGGGACATTAGTATTTTTCAGGATCGCATTTGCATCATCTTGTATTCATCCAAACTCAAGCTACAAGAGTTGTTCCAATTGTATTTAATATATAATTCAGCGAACTCATATTGGTATTTTCATAGAACACACTCTCTCTGTATGGTTTGCTACTTGTGTTGGATGGTTAGAGACAAGTAACCAATAGGGTATAGTTAGTCCAGACTTTTAGGCTTTCCTTGGTTGAAGGAAGTTTGAAGGAGTTGTTATAATTTAACATGCAGGCAGGCGTTTGTCAGTTTATAGTTTTCTTTATGATCAATCAGATCATGACTGATTGGTATTGAGATGTCTTAGCTGGTTGTTGATCCTGTTCTAAATTTTTTTGGTAGCTGTGTTTTGATCTCGAAAAACACTTGGCTCATATTTTTTATGAAGCAATAAAATACTCATTTAAGAAATAACTTGTTCTTTTTAAATCCTGGTACCAGGTAGGAGATACCAGCATTGAAAATAAGGAACCCTGGGCATTAAAGCCACCTCTGTTCTTTGAGTAATACAGTTCCTTAGAACTGGCTTGTGCCAGGCAGAGCCAAGTGCTGGGGGTGGGGGTGGGGGTGAGGGTAGCGACAGTGGCAGGCCAGGTGGAGAAGGTTCTGTCTTTACAGGGCTCACAGGCAGGTGGGATAGGCATCAAGTACTATACAAATAAAAGTTTTAAAAGAAATCATAGAAAAATCAAAGGTTGTGATGGAAAAATATATACTATTCAGTCTGGGTGGTTTAGGGAAGGCCTTTCTACATAACATAATATTTATGTTAAAATCTAAAGGACGAATAGGAATTAGGCAAATGCAGAGTGGAGGAGAGAGATTTCAGGGCAGAAGCAGCAATGTTTGGGACGCCTCAGGCAACAACGTGCTTGATTTGCCCAAAGCACTAGAGGAAGACTATTGTGAGTTTAACTCTTCTCTGCAGTAGACGAGGGAGGGAGCAGAGTAGCAGCCAGGTTTGGGTTTCTATTAAGTGAATGTATAAATCTTAGGATAAAATCCACAAAATTTTTCATTCCTTCTAAATTCCACAGTACCTCTTTAAGATACCTAATTTATTTTTCCTACCTCGTCAGAGTTATTTCACTTGTCTGTGGCTCACATCATATTTTTATTCCTTAGGAATGCCAAGAAGAATTGGCAACGCATCCAAGAGCATTTCTTTTTTGCAACATTTCACGCACTGAAGGATTATTGTCTGGAGGTGAGCCGAGAATGTCATTTGTAAATTCTCTACTATATCTATAATCTTGATGCTTGCTTTCTGCCGTAGTAGTTGAAGGGTTATGATTAGGGTAAATTATTTTTCTTGCTTACAAACATCACCTTAACATTTTAAATTTCTAAGTTTGATTTTCTCACTTTATGCAGATGACTTACTTGCATTCCACTCTTAGGCAGTGAAAATTGGCTAGTCATTTTCACTTTCTAT
Source organism: Cheirogaleus medius (assembly GCA_008086735.1). Lineage (NCBI taxonomy): Eukaryota > Metazoa > Chordata > Mammalia > Primates > Cheirogaleidae > Cheirogaleus > Cheirogaleus medius. Next base: position 39,480,141 of record VBSM01002153.1, on the reverse strand, counting down.
TTCTTAGGCAGTGTCTGGCTTGTAAACAATGGAAGGGAATATTTAACTCTAAACAGAAATCTGTTCTGACATTAAAAGGAAATGAGTGAGAACATTTGTGCAGGTGAGATTCTATTGTACTGAAGCCCATTGTTAATGAAAGAACAAAAAGACGTACTCTGTTGTTAATGGCATTTTTTAGGTTCTGGGTAATGAAAATCGTGTAGCAAATCATATACCACCTCACTGCTTGTAACGATGTGCTTACATAATTTTAGGAACTATAAACATATTTATTATGATTAATATGTAAACTGATTCAATGTGTAAATTATCATAATTTGCATAAATTAAATCACTTTCTCCTTTTTTCAACTGTGATTATAATTCGCTGCCCTTGAATTTAAAACATTTGACCCAGAGGACTTGTAAGTATCAGTAATGTTGACTACTATGCATAAGCAGTTTTTGTAGTAGACTAATAATAAACTGGCCTTTAAAAAAATAGATGTATATATTATGAGATATACATCATAGAACATTAATGTGTATTTTCTGCTGCTGCACTGCAAATATTATTTAGGAATTTTCAAATATTTTAACATGCTCTGCTCTGTGTTCTTTAGTGCCCAGAGTGCTTTGTCTGCCATCTTTCTGCAGGACTCCTTTAGTAACTCTAGTGTTAGGTCAGCCTTTTCCTACTAAGTTCTCCAGCAGGAGTAAGTCCTTTGCTTCCCTCTTTCCCTCACCCCTCCCGCTGACTGCCTCACTCTCTTATATTTTATGTTTCATTCTCCATTAGTGATGTGAATCAGAACTATATGTGTAAATTTTTGATAATGGAAGTTCACAAGAACTGTGTCTCTTTATATATTTGGAGCTATACTTAGTGCCCACTTAATAAACATTTAGTTGCAATATTATGCCAGTTTAAATGTGTACAAACATGGCTCGCATAAGGAAAACCATATTCATTCTAAAAACTTCCATGAAGACATGCACACTGTTGTGAGTTTCTCATTTCATTTTTAAATTGCCTCTTACTTGTGCTTCTGCTTCTTATGTGCCTTTTCACTCTGGATTTTTTTCTGGTTTCACTTTTCTTTTTGTATATAAGAAAAAGAGAGGAAGATTGTTTATGTGATGACTGTTTGTAGTGGTGTCTCACTGCAGTTCACAAAACATTTCCATGTGCTGTTTTAATCTGATTGTATCCTCATTCTACAAATGAGGAAGTTGAAGCCAAGAAAGGCTAAATGGCTTGCCTGGTGCCACACAGCTAAATTACACAGTCAAGCCAGAGTTCATATTCTGAACGTATCTGATGGTAACAAGAGTCAAAGATTTGTCGTCAAAAGAGTTTGAATTTGAATGCTTAAAGAGGTTTTTGGTTATCAGTAAATTGCAATTTTAGGACCGATTAGTTCTAAAACACTTTTTGTTATTAAGAGCACACTGGTTTATAACATACAGTTAAAGTGCCAGAGTAGAGGATCTGCTTGCTGTCAGGGACTCCTTAAATAAATCCCCAAATTTCTTAGAGAAGATGAGAAATATATATGAATAGTTGCTGTAAGATATAAATGAAAGTATGTAAGTTGATGAGATATGGTAGTTTGGGAGAATACATCAGGAATAATAAAGTTGTACTTTAAACATGTTATCGTGTATTTCTTTGTTATTTTTTAAGGGGAAAAATTTAGATTTTATAATTCTCTTTTCAGACCATATTTTACATCCTTCCACGCCTCTCGGGCCTCATTGAAGATGAGTGGATCGCCATTGATAAATTTACCAAATTCACCGACGTTCCTTTAGATGCCGGATTTCAGTGGTACCTTTCTGAAACTCAACTTTGTGAACTGAAACCAGGTGACTGGTCTCAGCAGGACATAGGTAAAAAGAATTTTCCTTTTTTTGTGTGTGTCTGTGTGTGTTGATAATAACACTTTTTCATTGATGTGGGGAACTCTGTCCACTTAAAAGACAATGAAAAAATGTGACATAACTTTGGTACTTTTAGTTGAAAGTTAGCTTTGCTGTAAAAAGCCAGAGAGAACCTGATCTGCCTTATATAAAGCTAGTGGCTTCTCTTTTCTTTTAAATAGTATAGTTCATTAATATTCATTGCTCTTCTACTGTATATGTCTATAAAAATAAAACTTTTCAAAAGGGCCAAATTACGAAATCTCTTTTTTTGTCCCCATTAGGAATAAAGCAGAGCTCTCGCGTCCAGTCCCTTCTTGGTCTGCTTGGACATGGCTTCCCTTGTTAGCCCTTCCTTCTGTGTTTCCCGCCTGCCTTGTGCACTGACTCCTTCCCTTCAGCTTTCTCTAGGACCCAGGTTTCTCTCTGTTGCTTACCTCTGCACCTCCCTTCCCTTCTTGCTGCGAAAAACCAAGGATCAAGTTCCCTACCCCACTTGAACAATCACAGATTCTTGACAGTTGTGTGGTAGTCTGTGCTTTCAGTTCTGTACCTCACGTTTTGTCCTCGCTCCGGCTCTCCCTAACTCATAACCACCATTGAAACTTCTTCCAGGAAGTCAGAAATTTTCGTAGTCTCCTTCTTTCTAGAATCTAAATGGGCACTCTTCTGTTATCATACCCAACCTTTCTGTAACATTTATTTCCTAGTCATTAGCTATCCTGATTTTCCTCCTCACTCTGACTCTCCTCCCTCTCTTTTTTTTATTTCTTTCTTTTGAGATAGGGTCTTTCTCTGTTGCCCGGGCTAGAGTGCCGTGGCGTCAGCCTAGCTCACTGCAACCTCAAACTCCTGGGCTCTAGTGATACTACTGCCTTAGCCTCCCAAGTAGCTGGGACTACGGGTGCGTGCCCGGCTAATTTTTCTATTTTTAGTAGAGACGGGGTCTTGCTCTTGCTCTTGCTCAGGCTGGTCTCAACCTCCTGACCTAAAGCGATCCTCCTGCCTCGACCTCCCAAAGCACTAGGATTACAGGCGTGAGCCACTGCTCCCAGTTTCCTCACTCTCTTTTATGAGTTCCCCCACTTATTCCTTACGTTTGTGGTTCTCTAAACTTTTCATGTTTTCAGGAATCCCTTGGACAACTTGTTAAAAATGCAGTTTTCATGTCCCATCCTTAAATTTTAATTCAGTATCTCTGGAGGAGAGTTCTGGGAAAATGCAATTTTTATCAAGCACTTTAGGCAGTTCACTAATGCATTTTAAGACATATCACCTTAGGCTGGGCATGGTGGCTCATACCTGTAATCCTAGCACTTTGGAAGGCTAAGATAGGAGAATTGCTTGAGCCCGGGAGTTCAAGGCTGCAGTGAGCTATGATAACACCTGTACTCCAGCCTGGGCAACAGAGTGAGATCCTCTATCTTTAAAAAAAAGATAAATCACCTCACCTTAAATTTATTTATTCATTCAACAAAGATAGATTGTCTCCTAAGACCAAGTCCCTGCCCTCATGGCACTCACATTCTTGCAGCGGAGACAGCCCTAAAGAAATATGTACTAATAGGTCAGGTATTGAGCAGAGACCTCAAGGAAGTGAGAGCAAGGCAAGCCAAGGTCTATCTAGGGAAGGGCTTTCCTGGATAAGGCAGAGAACGTGAAGATTCGGGGAGAAGAGACAGTAACAAGGGGCGTTTCTTCAGTGTGGTCAGGTAGAGACTGGGAGGAGAGGGAAGAGGGACGACACGTGTAGACAACTGTTGAGTTCTGCCTCGGAGCAGAGCTGAGAAATAGCGTTAGCTAGATGGCGAAACGGCTAATGAGGTCTTTCTATTTGTTTTGTTTGTTTTTGGTAAAGAGAGGAATGCAATAGGGTTTTTATGCTGAGGCTTAAATGTTAGTACCCCCTGAATGTTTTCATTGGCCTGCTCTTCTCTGCATGCTCTCCCTGAATACTGTTATTAATGTCTACAACTTGAAACCACCACTTCGGTGACTAATGTTCAAACTTTCATCTCTTTCACAGCCTCTTTCCTGAGCCTGCTGGACATTTGTACCCATATATTCCATAAGCTCTATAAAATCAACATCTAAACCAAATTTATCTGTCTGCCCAAACTGTGTCTATATACCGTCTCTTTTAGCAGTGTCACTTGGTCATCATAGAAGTTGTTCTCTTCCTGTTTGCTGTCTTGCCACATCATCTGTTACCCAATCTTGCTGATTTTTGTTTCTAAAATCTGGCTTTTCCTCCTCCTCTTTAAACCCTCTTGCATTGACTTAATTTAGACTGTCATTGTCTTTACCTGGACTCGTGCAAAAGCCTCTTAATGGTTTTCTATCCCCAGTATAGCCTCCACATCACTTTGACGAGGGATTTCTCTGAAACACAACGGTGGTACTGTTTTCCCCCTTCTTAAAACCCTTCAGTGGCTCCTATCTGTAGGATAAGTTCTTTATCTTTATAAGCAAAGCCCTACAGTCTGGTCCAAGCCATCTCCCTCCGTTCCATGGCAGGCTGTGTGCTAAGCCAGAGTGCTTGCTGCTGCCTGCTTTGCAAACTCGCTTCCTGTGAGCCTTCCTGGGCCTCACCCCGTCCCGTTCCTCCCCTAGACATTAATGATCCCCATCTGTGTGAGCATACTCTCACTCTGGTACTGTGCTGTAGGTATTTGCATGTCTGTTCCATCCCCAGTAAGCTAAGTGCTCCTCGATTGCTCAGTGGTCAGTCTGGAGTAGGACGGAGTTGAGGAAGAACTCCGGACGTAGCGTCTCAGCCCTGTGTGACAGAGATGAAAACAGTGCAGGTAGATAGGTTAATGACATCCCAAGTACTTACCAGTTTAGTCAAGAGATAACTAACTGCTTTATAGAATATTCTTCATTTTAGAAAAGTTCTCACCAGTACTTTATTTACAATAGAGATTTTATTTATATTGTTTTCAGGAATATATTTCCACAGAAAATTCTAATCTATATCAATATAATTGATAATATCTATATCAATACTATTGTTTATAAGATACAGCATTATTTTATATACTGCCAAGAAAAAATGTTACCAAACTATAACACCTTATTGATTCTAAGATGCTTCCCAATTTCAGATATGTTAAAATGTGAAAAAATATGTATCTTATATTTTCATGAAGTGCCATAATATATTGGTTAGTAGAGCTGAATTTGAAAACTTAAAATTCCTATTTCAAATCGCAGTTGCATCTGAATCCAAGTAAAGTTCTTTATTTAATGATAAATAAATCTCATTCTAAACTATCATTTTAAACTCTTAAAAATACATATAAATGTGTAAATAAATACATATAGAGAGAGATTCAGATTCGTTTACATATGGGATTATTTTCTTTGTCCCTCCCAGGTTCTGACTCAGTTGAAGCAGATAGCCAGTCGGAGTGGACCAATGTTCAGAGGAAGATCATCCCATGGAAGAACAAGGATCCAGAGTTAGACCTAGAGCTCATGTTTCAGGATCGTGCTGCCAGACTTGGAAAGTCGATTAATAGATTGATTGTAGTGGCCTCACTCATTGATAAACCAACCAATTTAGGAGGTAAAATTGTAGTTTTCAAAGGAGCTTGCTTAATATCTTTTGATCTTAAAAGTTTATAGTCAGTCTACTGCCACGGGAGCTTCAAAGAAATGTAGAGAACACAATGAGCTCAGCATTATATTGGAAACAATCATGATAATTTCAGGTTGTTTTGTGCAGGACTCTGCAGGACCTGTGAGATATTTGGGGCCTCCGTGCTTGTTGTTGGCAATCTTCAGTGTGTCAAGGACAGACAGTTTCAGCACCTCAGTGTCTCGGCAGAACAGTGGCTTCCTTTAGAGGAGGTGGGTGGGAAGTAATTTTTTATTAAAGTTTTTACTTGTGAAAATATTTTATAGTGCCCTCTCTTCACATATTAGTCCTTTTGCAATAATATATAGTAGCATAGCCCTTAATGGTTTAAAAATAATACTTAAAATACAGCCCACTTCTGTTCTCCTATTTCTTTTATTATATTTCCCATTATTGGATTTTTAGAAATCATCAATAATGTAGAATTCTTTTTAGTAAAATATGTCCTGTTACAGCTTACTCTTGATTTAGGAATAATTCTTACAGATTTGTATGATGTTTGGAGTTCTTTTTTATAGTATATAAATCTGTCCTTTTCCTTTTAAAAAGACTTAGTTTAATAAGTTGGGTTGTTTTTTTTGTTTTTGTTTTTTTATTTACCTCTCATTTTACTACAAGCAGGGCTATAACTAAAAGGTTTAATATCTACTCTTTTTGAACTAATATTAAGGTAAAACCACCTCAGCTAATCGATTATCTGCAACAGAAAAAAACAGAAGGTTATACCATCATTGGAGTGGAACAGACTGCCAAAAGTATAGACCTAACCCAATATTGCTTTCCTGAGAAATCTCTACTCTTGTTGGGGTAAGAAAATTCTGTTGCCCCTATGTTCTCTGAGCCCCAATCTAGAAGATTTTACCTTTCTGATTTACAGTTTACATAGACTCCTGATCTTATACCCTCACTTTTTGACTTGTAATGTTAATGGAAAACCTCCCTAGTTTTTCTTTCATTTCACCTGCCTGGGATGGTCAGGTGAACACAGAACTGACCTATAAGTCTTTTTGTTACACTCTGAGTTTTTTCCTGGTACCACAGACTTGCTTCATTTGTAATCTGTCCCCTTCAGTAACATTCAGAATATCTAAGAGTCTTCTTGCCTGCTGGTTCTAGAAAGTAATAAAAGAATAACTAAAAATAAAAAAAGAATATCTAAGAGAAAAATTGTTTAATACAGGAAAACTAACCTTTCTTCCCCCACTTTCTTTGTCAGAAATGAACGTGAAGGAATTCCAGCAAATCTGATCCAGCAACTGGATGTTTGCGTGGAAATTCCTCAACAGGGCATTATCCGCTCGCTGAACGTCCACGTGAGCGGAGCGCTGCTGATCTGGGAGTACACCCGACAGCAGCTGCTCGGGCGTGGAGACACCTCGTCACGAAGTCTGTGCCTTATCTGAGCTGAACTGTCAGTGCCATTGAAACTTTAAAAAAAAAAAAAAAAAAAAAACTGTTTGGATTCATGAAATAGATTCTGAAATTTACTAGGATAATTTACGTTTCTTTTTTCTTGCAATTTAATGCCAAAACTCTTTCATGTGCCTTAAATCTATTACTATATATTGTCCCCTTTAATAAACACTTTGAACTAAAATTGTATTGCCTCTTTAATACAATATTTTAAGCAATCGTGGAAATAAAATGTATTTTAAAGAGATAATTTGTTTCCTAGAAGCCAGTACTGTCAGAAGTGTGGTCTCTGCTAATGGTAAGACAGAATTAAAGCAGCGTTCATCTATGAATACCCTTAAGTACCTTTAAGTCATGAGGGGGCCACGGAGAAGTTACAGTAAAGGTTCTGAATGAAGAAGAGTTATTGTCCTCTTTTTGCTGCTCTGCATCTACTGTTCCCACTCAGATGCTCAGCCAGCTTCCTGGTGAGGTTCATGGTGCTCAGGTGATAGGCTGTAATTTGTTTTTAAAGCTGTGAACTAGGCCATAATCATTCACATTAAGTTTTTATGAAATTTTTCATATACCACCTTTGCTCAGAGAGAGCAAATAGTGGTTAGAAATGGTCTATATTCTGACAACTATAAACAACCCAAGGGAGTGGAATCACTCTTGTATGTCATTATCAAAACTAGAATGAAACCCTTGATGAGTATGGATTTACTGTTTGTGTTCTTGATTTTTTTTGTTGTTCAATATTTAGATTATTTCATTATTTAATGGTAGCTATTTATCACCACCCAGCAATAAACTTAAATTATGTCTGGTCCCTTTTAGTAATATTTAAATTTCAGAGTTCCTTACCTGTATATATTTTTAATTCTGTAGTTTTATTTTGAAATGACTTCTGTTTTGCAGAGGGTTGCAAAGAGAGTACACAGTTTCCATATACCCTTCACCCAGCTGCTTCCTAAGTGATCTTACATAACCATGGTACACTTATCAAAACTAAGAAACTGATAATGGTGCTATTCACTAACCTACAGACTTCATTCAGATCTCCCATTTTTCCACTGTCCTGTTTCTGTCCTGGGAGCCAACCCAGGTTACCAGATTGCACTTAGTCATTGTGTCCCCTTGGTCTCTGATCTGACAGATGTTCAGTCTTTCCTTGTCTTTCATGACCTGGACACTTTGGAAGAGTACTGGCCAGGTACTTTGTAAATATCCCATAATTTGGATTTGTGTTTTCTCATTAGAGTGAGATTATGGGTTTTAAGGAAGAACACTACAGTGGTGAAGTGCCTTCTCATCACATCGCATTAGTATGTGGCATCAGCAGGACCGACTACCTCGATCATTTGGAGAAGGTTGTGTTTGCCACATTCTTGTCCACACAGTTGCTGTCTTCCCCTCCCCAGTCTGTTAAAAGTGAGTCACTAAGCCCAGCAACCTACACTCAGGGGTAGGGAAAGTAAGCTCCCTTTTGGAGGGAGGAGTGTCAAAGAATTTAGGGGCACTTATTAAGACTACCACAGTAATTAATGAATATTTTGGGGGAGATACTTGGACGTTATACAAATTACAGGCCTATTTAGCAGATGGAGCTAGGGAATCTGTCTACCAACCCGTGTATGGCACATATCTGTAGATGTTTCTGTATTTATCAATGTCTAGGATATGAACATAAACATGAGTTCTTACTGTTATCTCTGACACCAATCTAGCACTGTGGGGTTCATTCTAACATTCACTTCTTGCTTATTTTCAACTGCTTTTACTGACATAAATCTGGTTCACATTACCTATATTAAGTGTTCAACCCTAGTATATTAATACATGTAGTTTCAGAAATTGCTAATTTAGCAACTGTGTGTAGTTCATTTTGCCTTTAGCCTTACAGTATCCGGTCAAAACACCATTTTCCAAAGTTATTTAGATCAGTCCCATTCTTACCCACCTCTTTTTTTTTTTTTTTGCCCACCTCTTTCAATGAGGTTATGCCATATAGTTATATGTTCAGATTCACTTGTCACAACCTTCATTCCATACTGGAAACTCCCACCCCTACCCAATATCCTGGTTGATTTTATTTTAATGTACAAAGTCACTCTTAGAGTGTACAGTCTGGGTTTTGACAAGCACACTCATGGATCTGCCACCACAGTGCTGTGGAGAACAGTTTCATCCCCATAAAAATTCCTTTGTGTAACCCCTTCACAGTCAACCCCTTTCCCCATTCCCAACCACTGGCAACCACTGATCTGTTTTCTACCCTACAGTTTTGCCTTTTCCAGAATCGTATAAATGGAAGTGTAAAACAGCCTTTTGGGTCTGGCTTCTTGAACATAGCAAAATGCACTTAAGGTTCATGTATGTTATATGAATTAGAAGTTCATTTTTTCTTATTGCTGAGTGGGATTCCATTGTATAGATGAACCACAGTTTGTTTATCCACTCCTCTGTTGTAGGCATCTGGGTTGTTTCAAGTTTTTGGTGATTATCAATAAAGCAATTTTGAATAAACATTCGTGTGCAGGCTTTGTTTTCGTTTCATTTGGTGACAGTGGGATTGCTGGTAAGCATATATTTAACTCTGTTAAAAAAAAGAAAGAAAGAAAAACTTGTTTTCCAAAGGGCCTCTACTATTTTGCATTCCCATCAGCAGTAGATAAGAATGACTATTGTTTATACTTGGCAGCACTTGGTATTGTCAGCTTTTAAAATTTAAGCCATTCTCATAGGTGTGTTGTGATGTATCATTTTGGTATTAATTTGTATTACTCTAATAACATGGAGCATCTTTTCATATAGTTTTTGTTATATATCCTCTTGAGAAGGATCTAGTCACATAATTTGCCCATTTTTTTAAACTGTGTTATTTTTCTTAAGAGTTAATAAAAGTTATTTATTCTGGATACAATTTCTTCATGATATGTGATTTGCAAACATTGTCTCCCAGTCTGTAATTTATCTTTTCATTCTTTTAGTACTGTCTTTCACAGAGCAAAAGTCTTTAATTTTGATAAAGTTCAATTTAGCTTTTACTTTATGGATTGTGCTTTTGATGTTTTAGCTAAAAATTCATTTCTAAACCAAAGATCACACAGAATTTCTTCTAGAAGTTTTATAGTTCCACACTTTACATATAGGTCTGTGATCTGTTTTGTTTTTTGTATACAATGTGAGGTATATGTGTTTTTTTGTATTTGAATATATAATTTTTCCAGCACCATTTGTTGAAAAGATTATCCTTTCTGTTGATGTGCCTTGCACCTTTGTCTAAACTCAGGTGACTCTATTTGTGTGGGTCTGTTTCTAGACTCTGTTCTTCCATTATGTCTGTCGTTTTGCCCATACCATACTGTCTTGATTACTATAGCTTTATAATGTCTTGAAATCATGTAATGTGAAACCTCCAACTTTGTTCTTTTCTGAATTGTTTTGGCTATTTTTGTTCCTTTGCTTTTTCATATAAATTTTAGAGTCAGTTTGTTGGTATCTACAAAAAACCTTGTTGGGATTTTGATTATGGTTGTGTTGAACCTATAGATCAAACTGGGGAAAATAACAATATCAAATAATATTAAGCCTTCTAATCCACAAATACAGTACAGTCATCCCTAGGTATTCATGCGAGGTTGTTGCCAAGACACCCTGCATATACTAAAATCCACAGATGCTGAATCCCTCATAAAATGATGTAGTATTTGCATATAACCCATGTACATCCTCCCACATACAGGCATACCTCATTTTACTGTTTTGCTTTATTGTGCTTGGCAGATACTGGTTTTGTTCGTTTTTTTGTTTGTTTGTTTTTTACAAATTAAGGTTTGTGGGGACTGTGAGTTAAGCTTAAGTCAGTGCCATTTTTCCAAAATCGTGTTCTCACTTTGTGTCTCTATGTCATGTTTTGGCAATTCTCACAATATTTCAAACTTTTTTATTGTTATATCTGTTAATGGTGATCATTGATCTTTGATCTTACTATTGTAATTGTTTTGGGGCACTACAAACTGTGCTCATACAAGACAGTGAACTTAATCCATAATTTAAGTGTGATCTGACCGTTCCACCGACTGGCTGTTATCTCTCCCCCTCTCCTCAGGCCTCCCTATTCCCTGAGACACAACAATATTGAAATTAGGCCAATTAATAACCCTACAATGGCCTGTAAGAATTCAAGTGAAAGGAAGAGTCACACATCTCTCACTTTAAATCAAAAGCTTAGTGAGGAGGGCATGTTAAAAGCCAATATAGGCCAAAAGCTATTAATAGGTTGTGCCAAATAGTTAGCCAAGTTGTGAATGTAAAGAAAAAGTTTGTAAAGGAAATTAAAACCGATACTCCAGTAAACACATGAATAAGAAAGTGAAACAGCCTCATTGTTGATAGGGAGAAAGTTTAGTGGTCTGGATAGAAGATCAAACCAAACCCTACATTCCCTTAAGCCAAAGCCTAATCTGGAGCAAGGCCCTAACTCTTCAATTCTATGAAGCCTGGGAGAGTTGAAAAAGCTGTAGAAGAAAAGTTTGAAGCTACCAGAGGTTGGTTTGTGAGGTTTAAGGAAAGGAGGTGCAAGGTGAAGCAGCAAGTTATCCAAAAGATCTAGCTAAAATCATCGATCAAGCAACAGATTGCGGTATAAACAAAACAGCCTTCTATTGGAAGATGCCATCTAGGACTTCCATAGCTAGAGAGGAGAAGTCAATGCCTGGCTTCAAAGCTTCAAAAGGGGCTAATGCAACTGTTGCTTTTAAGTTGAAGCCAGTGTTCATTTACCATTCCAAAAATCTTAGGGCCCTTAAGAATTATCCTAAATCTACTCTGCCTGTGCTCTATAACTGGAACAACAAAGCCAGGACGACAGCACATCTGTTTACAGCATGGTTTACTAAATACCCACAGTTGAGAACTGCTAATAAAAAAAGACTCCAAAATATTACTGCTTATTGACAACACACTTAGTCACCAAAGAACTCTGATGGAGGAAGTAACTGCAGGTGTGGTAGAAATAGCCAAGAAACTAGAATTAGAAGTGGAGCCTAAAGATGTGACTGAATTGCTGCACTTTCATGATCAAACTTGAAAGGATAAGGAGTTGCTTTTTGTGGATGAACAAAGAAAGTAGTTTCTTGAGATGGAATCCACTCCCAGTGAAGATGCTGTGAACATTGTTAAAGTAACAAACAATGGATTTTGAATATTACATAAACTTAGTTGATAAAGCAGCAGCAGGGCGTAAGAGGATTGAGTCCAATTTTGAAAACTTCTGTGGGTAAAATGCTATCAAACAGCATTGCATGCCACAGAGAAGTCTTTTGTGAAGTGAGAGTCAACCAATGGAGCAAATTTCAAGGTCTTGTTTTAAGAAATTGCCATGGCCACCCCAACCTTCAGTAACCATCATTCTTATCAGTCAGCAGACATCACCATGAAGCAAGACCCTCCACCAGCAAAAAGATTACAACTTGCTGAAAATTCAGCTGATCATTAGCATGTTTTAGCAATAAAGTTTTTGATTAAAGTACATACATTTTTTAGAAATAATGCTATTGCATATTTAATTGACTACAGTGTAGTATAAACATAACTTTTATATGCACTGGGAAACCAAAAAATTCATGTAACCCATTCTATTGTGATATCTGCTTTATTGCAGTGGCCTCGGACTGAACCTGCAATATCTCCAAGTTATGCCTGTCCTTTTCTTTTTTTTTTTTTGACAGTGATTGAAGCTTATTCTATAATGGCAATAATTCAAAAATAACTCCCTTGTTCAAACTTAGCCAGCTTCTTCTTACTGACTAAATATATGATGATGTGCCCATACAATGGGATACTGTGATTCCACTGAGCTATATGCCTGTACTTTCAATCTTTAGATTATTTATACTACCTAATATAATGTAAATGCTATCTAAATAGTTGTTCTGCTTTATTTTTTAAATCATTTTTTAATTGCATTTTCTTTTCCTATTTTCAATCCACAGTTGGTTGAATCTGGTGGACATTCAACCTGCAGGCACAGGCGGCCAACTGTATAGCTCTCCATTGAATTAGATCGCCTCTGCTTTCAAGTGTTATATAGTTCTCAGCATCCAGGCCTCCATATGTCGTTAGATTTATACCTACATATTCCTTTTTATTTTGTTGGTACTATTATAAATGGTATGTTTTTTATTTTAAATTCCAATTGTTCATTGCTGATATGTAAGAATATAATTTTGCGTATATTGACCTTATTTCTTGCAACCTTTCTTTGACTTATTATAGTTCCAGTTTCTTTGTCCATCTTTTGGTATATTCTACAAGATAATCACACTATCTGTGAATATTCACACTGTGAATAGATAGTGTGAATTCACACTATCTGTGAATATCTGTGTGAATATTCACACTATCTGTGAATATTTCTTCCCAATATGTATGCTTTGTATTGCTTTTTTTTTTCTTTTT
>VBSM01002153.1:39445566-39457780 GCA_008086735.1 Cheirogaleus medius | reverse complement strand
CCTCGGCCTCCCAGAGAGCTAGGATTACAGGCGTGAGCCACCGCGCCCGGCGTATCTCGCAATTCTTAAGTAAAATGAATAATTGGCCTGAGAAAGGTCATCTTTAGTAGAATTAACTCACAGAGAGGTAAAAATAATGGTCATACGAAATATTTATAGCGCTATTACTAAATGTTTAATGAATTTAAATATCATGTCACTGTAAGTCACATTTTTCACCAATGAAGAGTACTTTATGTGCTCTTCGAGGTCAAAGGTCAGTCTCTACTGCTAAATGTCACTTGTGCAGCTGAGTCGTCCCTGCTGGTCTGTGGTAGGCCCAAGGCACAGACAAGGAAAGTGTTACCAGAGAGGTTCCATGAATTGCAGTAACGTCCCCCACCATATCTCCACAGAGGTCTGTGGTTTGGCAATCGGAAAACACTGATTTAAACCACAGAGCAAAAACAACTAGGAAAGAGGAATTCTGAGGTGTTGGTAAAAAAAAAAAAAATTGATGCAGGATAAGAATCAATGCCATAAGAACATGGCAAAGGCCATATTCACCTTCTAAAATCTTGAAGACTATGGGTAAATAAAAGAATGTGGGTGCCATAAGATGATTTCACATGTGCTGTTTTGACACAAAGAGAGTGTAATCTCCCAGCCTATGTTTGGAGGAGGGAGGAGGCGAAGAGAAGTCAGTGTGAAGAGGTGGAAGACGTGTCGTGCTGGCTGTTGCCATCCAGAGGACATTTCGTGTGGGTGTTCTCTAGTCTGAACTAAGCAGAGCCCCAAACCACTGGCAGGCAGCCCCAGACGGACTCCGTGGCACTGCATACGTACGTGTTGTTTTTCGGCTGCTGCCCACAGACTTTTATTTATAATCTGTACTGTTTTACAAAGCAGTTATCACAGACACCTACTCAGGGACACAAACAGAAGAAAGAGTCCTTTGACTCCAGTGTGGCTCCAAAGAGCCTTCTGAACCTCTTTTGGTTTCCTCCAACTAACTATAGGTATGCTAGGGGTGTACTCCCAGACACTGCCCTTTTTTCCCCCTTCTGCATTCTGTTCTCCTAAGTGACTTGATTCTCTCTGATAGCTTCAGTTAGCACTTCTATCACAGATACTTGCAAGACTATGTTTTGGTCCTTAAGAGAAACTTTGTGGCAATTTTCTCTTTCCAAGTTCCTAGTGGATGGCTCCACTTGTCTTTCCACCACTCCAGTGAGTTCAAAACTTATTCCGTCTCCAGGACAGCTCCTTTTCCTAAGCTGTTCCTTCTCATCGGTGCTACCACACATCCCGTGTCTGCCAGTTAGAAACCTTCCAACCCTCTTTCATGATTCCTGCTCTATATTTATACAGCCGGTTTATTTTGCAGACGTTAAGCACGTTGATAGTACCAGCCACTGTGTTAGTCCTTGGGAATAAAGATGAATGCATGTAGGTCTTAACCTTTGAGAAGCCCAGCTTAGTGGAGGACATAGATCATGTTATCCTCTAAGAAAGGATAATAAGAGCTAGAGAGACGTATGCACCAAATACAATGGGAGCCAGAATAGGATTTTGCCAGAGAAATCAAGGAGGGGACACAGAGTGTTAGAGACAGCAAAGTGTAGTGGATAAGAGTATAGTTTCTGGGGCCAGACTGGGCTTGAATCCTGCCTCCCGTAATGTCAAGATGTGTGACCTTGGGCACGTCACGGAACTTTACATACATTGATTTCCTCAACTGAGAATGTGGATGATAATATCTACCTTAGGTTTGTTGTAAAAGTTCAATGAAATAATTCATGCAAAGCACTTAGAAAAATGTCTAGCATTTAAAAATATTTGATTCATTCGTTTGTTTGTTCGTTTAACATGTGTCTATTGAGTACTTACTATGTGTCTGGCTCTGTTTTAGGGGGCTTGGGAGACATCAAAGAATAATATAGATGAAAACTCCTGTCCTCATGGAGACAACAAGCAATAAAGATAAAAAATAAATTATATGTAATACATTAGATCAGTGTTATAGGAAAAAGAAAAAGATAAATATTAGCTATTAATATATTATATTGATGGGGAAAACCGTATGGCCCTGGGATGCGGCCCCTCGCCGCTTCCCTGCAGCTCCGCATCCCCGCAGGCCGGTGCTGTGCGGGGCCGGCTGGAGGCCGTGGCGGATGGGTGTGTGCTGCTGGGGTGGGCCTCGTGTGGTGGTCAGGCCTGCGCTCTGTGCTTGGCCGCCTGCTCCCATCCTCAGGCCACGCTGCTTGCGTGATCCTGATTGGGTAATTTTTGAATCCCACTGTTGCTGATTGGTTGTTAAAGCTTGTTCCTGATTGGTTGTTAAAGCTTGTTCCTGATTGGATGTTATAGCTTTTTGCTCATTGGATGTTGAAGCTTGTCGCAGATTGGACGCTTTTTGAGTCCTACCAAAGGTATAAAAGCTGAAGGAGACCCGGGAAGGGGGGTCAGAAGATCAGAAGTCAGTGGAACCTGTTGATGGAATAAAGGCTGTTCTCCACTCTCCACCTGCCACTCAGTTATTTCCCTGGTCAAGAGCTGTTGTGAGAGCTGTTAACACTTGCCGGAACAATATCACAGAGGTCCCTTGATCTTGCACTTAAAGGGAGGGAATTCCTGTAAGCAGAATAACACTATATACTATGTAATCTAAGGTGCACTGATTATAAATTGCACTATTATTTTATATACCACTAAGGTAAAAATATTGCCAATTAAATATAGCACAATGCTTTTTTTTATTACCTAGGAGTTTTATTTTAAATGTATTAAGACCTATTGAGACATATTTAGGCATTTTTTTTTAAACATAAGAAGGAAAATTAAAGCAGAAATTGATTTAAGTACTTCTAAAACTTCTTTACGTTTAGAGTCCTAGTCCTTTGAATCACTTTTTGGTTCTGCCACTGATACCTTCCCCCCACTTCCCGGCAAGGCAAGCAAAGATACAAATGTTTAGATTAGGGCAGGACCAGTCGATTGAAAACAGCAAATGGCTTATCTACCCCTGAAACATAGGATATGGGATTGGGGTCTTGGGGAGAGAGAACAGCAGCCCTGTCCATCATGAAAGCCTACTGTTCCTTGATTGAAAACAACTCTCAGCTCTCTTTTCCTAAATTCTTGCATGCCATTCACATATTCAACAGACACTGTTCAGTCCCTAGCACCCGTGTGAGGCCACAGGGTGCTCCGGACACAGTACTGGCCCTTGGGTTGCTTTCAAGCCCCCACTATCTTGGGCCTGGTGTAGTGGATCCTGATTCCAGGCCTGAGCTTCCAGATTCTTCCCTGGCATTCATCCTGCCCTACTCTGTTGGGCGATTCGTGCACAAATGCTGCTTTCACCACGTTGCTCTAATCCTCAAGAGCAAACAATGAACAGCTATTTGACTCCTGGGCTGACTTTGTGGGTCTTGGGAGTCTGCCTCCAGCCTGCCCTGGGCTGGCTGCTTCTCCCCTGCTCCTCCACTAGCTGGGGCCCCTCCCCGCCGGTGCACCGCAGCTCTGTTCCCACAGCTCTGCTGACTCTTCCCTCTGATGCCCTGCTCCTTCCCGCTCTGCGGCCAAGTCTCATGCCTTCCTCTAGTTATGGCCCACGTCTTTCCAGCAGATTTCAGTGACAGGAGACCACACTCATTTTGCCCTTTCCTGACAGCTTTTCTACTGTAGTTAGTATAATATGTTTCTGCAACTAGCCCTCTCCACTTATTTAAGAACTGCTCATTTGGTCCCCTCCGCTCTGCTTAGGGTGGGGATTTGACAATTTCTGGTTTATTCCCCACAGCACATACATAATACCTGGTAACTATATATGGAAGACACTTAGGACACACTTGCCACATGCAAGAAAGGCAGGGAACACATGATAAAAAGAGGAATTGCACCACTTAATACAGAGTATCTCTTATTTGACCTGCAGACACGTACAGCGTGTCTTATGCACCACGCCTGGTCTACACAGCTAAATGAAATGCTTGGCCTTTGATTTGTTCAGTCTGGTGGGGGAGTCAGACATGAAAACCTAAAGTCACGCTGTCATAAACACTCATACTGAGCTGCAAGGGCTGCGAGCACAGAGGATGGAGTAACATACTCTTCCCGGGAGAATCAGAGGGGCCTTCACTAGGCGAGCAAAGTTGGAGGTTACATTAAAGAATGAGTGGATGCTTCCCAGGTAGGAAGGAAAAAGGAAGCCTTTTAAGCAGAGCAAAGTGCAAAGGGCTGCCTTACTGTTCTCAGACTCACTAAGCACCTACCACTTTAGAGCCGTTGCATTGGCTGGTCCCTGGTGTCTCTCTGTTTGGAAGTTTCTCCCAACCACCTCTTCTCCGAGTCCTGGCTCGCTAAGTCCTAAACAATTCTCCCTATTTAAACTGAAACCTGGTTCCACTGCCATTGTCTAATTACTCTGATGCTAGTTTCAAATATTCCGTTCTTTCCCCATTGATTTATGTCAGCTTCATCCATGGGTGTTTGTAATATTTATAGTTTGTAATATGATAGCTGGGCTATCTCTCTATCCATCAACTATATACATATCTGTGTATCTATGTACGTATGTATCTAGCTAGCTATCAACTATATATATTAATATGTGTATATCTGTGTGTATGTATCCATCCCTCCATCCATTTAACTGTCTATACAGCTAAGCTTGTATTATGCTATTCATTCTAAACCCACACATTTTTGTTGCTGTTGTTGTTGTCATTCAATTTGTTAATTACTGAGAGAGGTATATTAAAATATGTCACTGTGATTGTATATTTGTTTCTTTTTAAAAAACTTCTAACAGTTGTGATAGTTCACAGTTATTTTGTATATTATAGAATTATATATTCCATCAATATCAATTCCTTATTTACTCATTTAATATTTCTGGTCTTGAATTTTAATTAACTAATATTAATATTACCGCATTTACTTTCTTTTTTGGAGCATTTTCTCAGTGCATCTTTTTTTAATCCTTTATTTTCAAACTTTTTTGTGTTATGTTTACTTTTACCTCTTGCACATAGCATACAGTGATATTTAAAATCCTTATGTGAGAATCTCTGTTTTTAATGATGATTATAACTTATTGGTGATTATAACTTATTTTCATTCATGAGGATTATAAAATTACTCCAGTCTGTCCAGGCCTGATTCTGGTAGATGGGGCAACTTTAGCCCGTGTTTCTTGTCTAGTATTTGTGGCTGCCATGAGCTGTGATGATGCCACTGCACTCTAGCCTGGGTGATAGGGCAAGAACTTGTCTCAAAAAAAAAATATCTATGAATCAAGCTGAAAATATGTTCCATCTTTTACCTTGACAAATGTACTTTCATAATGACAACATTTAAAAATATGTATAAGGGCTTGGTTTTTATATGACTAAAAGTTGTGAAAATGTCAAAGATGGCTGAATTAAATTATTATTACCCATATCTAAGAGCCCTGTTGATAGGTTAGCAATATTTGATTAAGTAACAAATTAATTTATTCAACAGTATATTTTTATTCTACAAAAGTTATTTCTCTTGGTTTCATTTCAGCAAAATTGTTAATTGTGCTGTTAAAAGAAAGAGTTTCACGTAATTTGTATACAGATCTAAAAGAATTAAAAAGTAAATATAATTGTGCTCAAATTACACAAAAGTTAAATATATACTTATAAAAAATGTAAATTGAAGTAAATGTAAAGAATTGAAAAAATTAAAGTTGTTGTTGCATATTTTCACCATGTGTTTATGCTAAAATGTTTTTTTTTTTTTTTTTTGAGACAGAGTCTCACTTTGTTGCCCAGGCTAGGGTGAGTGCCGTGGCGTGAGCCTAGCTCACAGCAACCTCAAGCTCCTGGGCTCAAGCAATCCTTCTGCCTCAGCCTCCCGAGTAGCTGGGACTACAGGCATGCGCCACCATGCCCGGCTAATGCTAAAATGTTTGAACTTATCTATTAGAATCTAAAAGGTAAAACAAATGATAATCAATTCTATGAAACAATAAATTATCATTTTTATAATAGAGTTGAGTTTTCGTTTAATTTTCTAAAAACTCTAATGTGTTTACAAAAAAATAACTATTTACAAGTTTTGTATACAAAGTTTATCTGGCTACCAGTGTAACAAGTTTATATCACTCAGCATGTTAAGTCTCTAAGTGCACCTGTTATGAACATCACACTAATTCATGGTACCTCCAGAATTGTGAATTGGACACAAATGTGTGCTTGCCACTCCATTCCTGGGGAAAGACATTGTGTTCTACAGGAATCAATTCCATCCATGCTGCCTGAGAAGATGAAGTTGACAAGTTAATTTCTTTTTTCTCTTACCAAAGCACTTCTGCCACACAAGTCCTCCATGCAAGCCAAAGTATCTACATGCTGACATCTGCAGTGATACCACACGAAACTGTCATGGTACTTAGACACAAACCTCATCTGTTTCAAGGTCCTAGGCCAGTCATCACAGCTGGTATTTAGGATCTGATAGAGCTGAATGCTGGATCCCATATGACTGAGCAACCTATTCTTGTTTTATGCAATCTTTTAAAAATATTAATTTTTATGTTTGTTCCATTTATTCTTTTTCCTTAGATGGTAGTACTTTTGAATTTTCGATTTAATGGCTTCATTAATACTGTTGGTTTTGCTTAAATGCTTGGTGAATCCTGCAGTCTATCCACTCATGTTTGTCATTGCTAGGTTATGTTTTAGTTAATATCCCATTTCTTTTGGTTGGGGAAAAAGAGTGGAAATTTCCCAGCACTGTCCTCATTATGTTTTCATTTTAACATGAGGTTTCTCTGGCACGTAGGAGAAATGGCTCCTACTCTTGCTAACACTTTCATCTGGGTACATGTTAAATTGGAGTTTTTATTTGCTTAGTTTTCTTTCCATAAGTAAAATCCCATCTCCTCTCTGTACTCAAGAATTCCTCAACATTTCTGACCCTCTGTTTTCAGGATTTGAGGTGGGAGAGGAAGTAGGTACTTAATCCATCATCTCAATCTAATCTCTTTCCTTAATTTTCCAAAGCACTATCAGAAATACTAAGGTGGAACAAAACAGAAAACACAACTGCAACAAACATAGATGCTTCTCAAAATTAACCCTGCAACCCTGAGTGACAGTGACACTCTGCAGGCTTTGAGCCACTCTCTCTTCTTCCTGGCTACCACCTTCCTGGCTCCCAGTCCATCCCTCATAGCAGCCAACATTTCATTATTTACCACCATAACATAAGATGAGGACATTCCTTTTTGGCCAGTCTGTCTCCTTTCCAGCCATGAGAGACATAGGATTTGAGCTTCTCGGTCCCTTTAGGTTTGAGAATGTGTAGAGATTAATTAGGTTCCAGGGTGAGGAAGGTGCTATATTGGCGCAGTAAGTGTAATTCACCACCGTACAGGTGAAGTCCCTTCTTGCCACAAGCACACACTAGAGCAACTTTTTAAGCATGCAATAATCAGAGCCCATATGGAATGATAATGGTCTCACATCTGCTAACCAGAGAGTTACTGCTCTGGAGGGTGTAACCTATGTTTATATTAACTTTTGGTGCCCACGATATTTGAACTGATTCTACTTATAGTCAGCTACAACCCTAAGACTCAGGTTTTCATTCTATCCTGCTCTCCTGGAATTGTTTTATTTTGGTTACACACAGAGGACTTCATACTTATCATTTATTTATTTGTTCTGTAAATACTTTTAAAAATGTAATCTGCATAATTGAAACATGTTTTCCCCTTAAAAAACTTGATGGTTAACAAGAGGACAAATCAAGGTCAGGAAACCTCTACTACAAGAGGGTGTGAGACAATTGACACGAAGGGGAAGACTTGGTGCTTATTTGAATTGGGGGAACTGGAAACAGCTTCACGCAGGAAATAACCTTTAAGTTGAGCCAGACAGAATGAATAGGATTTTCAGGAACAGATGGGAGGAAGGCAGTTCGGATGAGCAGACTAGTACTGTCTTAGTCCGTTCAGGCTGCTATAACAAAAACACCATACACTGGGCTTATCCATAACTAAAATTTATTTCTTTTAGTTCTGGAGGCTAGGAAGTCCAAGGTCAAGGGACTGGCAGGGTCATTGTTTGGTGAGGGCCTGCTTCCTGGTTCCTGTGTTCTTACAAGGCTGAAGGGGCAAGGGAGCTCTCTGAGGTCTCCTTTCTAAGGGCATTAATTCCATACAGGAGGGCTCCACCCTTATGACCTAATCACCTCCCAAAGGCCCTACTTCCAAATAACCTCATTTTGGGGATTGGTTTCAGCTTATGGATTTGAGGGTGGGGGCACAAACATTCAGTCTATAGTAAGCAGAAACAGAGGAAGAATGTTAGAGGCAAGATGGGAACAGCAAGCAGGTCAGATAAAAACATGGGCATCTGTAGGGGAGTGGTAGGAGATACAAAAATATCAGACTAAGTTCTAATGTAGAGGGTATTCAATGCCATATTGAGACATCAGGGCATTCAGTGATCAGCAGTAGAAAGTCACTGAAAATGATTAAGCAGGAAAACATGACTAAATGTTATCTTTTTTATTCCAGCCCATCATCCTAATCTGTTGAGATCCTTTTGATCTTGAGTCTGTCATTTAAACTACAAGCTATCTCCTCTAGCCCCAGAAGGTTTGATAGGCATCTTCAAGTATGCTTCTCTAACTTGACTATAAAATGTACAAAAGTCATAACCCTAGTTATACCCCTAACAGTGACCTCCCCCCAAGTTGATGATTATTCAGAATCTTTGGGCTCTGCTTATCCAACCATATAATGTCCACATATGGTAGCATCAAGTCCATAGTTTCCAACAATAATAGCAGATATTATTGATTATTGACTGTGTTGTCAATACATATGATTTACATTCATTATCTTATTTAACCCTTCACCAAGCCTATGTGATGAAGCTGTTGACACTGACTGCAAGTTCCTTTAAATTGCAATGCATTTCCTGTCCCAGAGACCTGAATCCCCATTCTATTTCATGAAGGCTGATTGAAAACCAGAGAAAGTATGAATTTTATCAACTAGATCCTTCACAAAACCTTCAGGCAACTGTAACCCCTTTAATAACTACCTGGTTAATAGAAAGATTTGTAGAATTTACAAGATCGATTAGAGACTTCATTTTTGCTTGTGTTTATTGAGGTTATGTGAAAAGTTTTAAATGTGACACAGGGGAATAGTGAAATAGAGTCTCAACTTAATCAGGAAGCATAATTTTTTAAAAACTCTAAGTAGACCTGAATTTTTTGAAATCTTTAAAATAATCTAATAGTGCCAGCATGAGCCCCTTAGTTACCTAAGCAGGCTTTCATGGAAATCTATGGGTCTGTATCAGCTGCAACCCTAAGACTCAGGTTGAAATACCTTGAATTTTAACATTATAAAAGAATATAATCTAAACACTACTGAAGCTTACCATTAAATAAAATGTTCTTGGTCACAATGATTGGCCATTTATGCTCATATCTGTTAATAGTGGTGATTGTTTTCCTCAGGAAGACAACATTTAGATGTAAAACAATTGAAGTAGTAAATATTCTGTCTTTTTCCTCCATACACCAGATTTTCAATCCCCAGGTGTATTTTGACCTTTGCTATAGAGAAATAAAATGTGTGTTTCTTAATTTTGTTATACTTTTGCATTAAGTTTAATGAATTAATTTATAAAACTTTCCCCATTTCTTACCAGTGGGGTTAGTAAATGGTTCCTTAGCTAGGCTATTGTCTTATGATCTTCTTCTAAGTACATGGACTGACAGTGTAATGAAGGCCCTGGGGTCTGTCTCAGGTTGTGCTTTCTGTGTTATAGAAGAGTTCTCAGAACAGAGCTCTGCTCCCCGAGGCTGTTCAGGGAGCCTCTGTTAACTGAAAGTGCTGCCTAACATTGCATTGTTGACTGTCCCTTAAGAGCTAATTCTCAAGAGAGTAGGGCATCAACTATAGATCTCCTTGCAGATTTGGTACAATTCGTAGGAAATAAGCATAGAGAGGTGAATCACTTCCCAAAAGTTGTGTATCCAGGAAATGGCAGATCTGGGAATTGGACCTCTCAGGTCCATTATAGCAAATGGGAGATACTACTTGTGCGAGAATCTGGGGAGAGGCCATGTTGACTTGGTAGGCCATTTTGTCTCTCCTCTTTGACCTTCAATTTGCTATTTGAACTAGGTATGCTCTTAGTGACAGGCCTTAGAGTAAGCAAAGATAATTAGGCTTCATGGTGGAGCAGGAAGTTGGTCAAGTAGAACTAATGTCATTATATGAAGGAAGAGCTCATTAAGACTCATGCAACTACTTTTCAATAGGCAGAGGGCTTTTGGAAGGAAGGCCACCTTGTTTGGAATTAAGTTTTATTTTTATCATAGTAGTCTATGTACAGAATTTTTTTTAATCAAAGAGATCTACAAGGATCATATGAAAGTCAACAGGCCCCTATTTCATCCCTGATTTTTGCCTCTTCTATTTTCCTTACCTCATATTTCTAAATAGCATATTTCTTAACTTACCAGGTTTAGAGACTATATATTGACTTTCTACCATGTTAATGATAATATGATAAACAAACATTTATTGAGTATTTACTTTGTGCCAAGTATTTTTATCAGCACATTATATATTAACTCATTTTATTTATTTATTTATTTATTTATTTATTTAGAGACAGGATCTCACTCCATTGCCCAGGCTAGAGTGCAGTGGTGTGATCATAGCTCACTGCAACCTCCAACTCTTAGATTCAAGCGATCCTCCCACCTAAACCTCCCAAAGTGCTAGGATTACAGGCATGAGGCACATTTGGCCTCATTTTATCTTTACCATAACCCTTTAAAGTAAGTAGCATCATCTTCATTTTACAGAAGAAGAAACTGAGGTACAAAGAAGGTGAACCACTTAATATCGTATGACTAGTAAGAGGTGTGCGGAGATTTGAAGCAAGGTAACTTGGCTGAAAAGTCCATACTTTAAGCCATTATTCTATTAGCTCTGTGTACCCACTCTCCCCATCCCAGCTTATATTCCCTTCCTAACTAAATTCCCTACTTTCCCTGATTTAATTTCGTTATGATTTTTGGTTAAATTAATAGTCAATGTTTACATTATTATGGTTATACCAACCTGGTATACTACTTCCAAGTAATATACTACTTCCATGTTTTTCTTTTTTTCTCCTTCTTTTTTAGAGAGTTCTGTCATATTCCCTGATTGTTTCTTTTAAAATATCACACTCCATCTCGCTCTCTTGGATGTATGTTCTCCTTTAATTCTCTGAGGAGACAAATTATCGTTTTTGCTGCTGCTGTTGTGGTAATTATCTTTTGCTCTCTGTTGTCTATTTCCTTCTAGCCATTTTTAGTTTGTTTACTCTTATCTGTTTTCATCCTGGCAGCATTACTCAAACCTCAGGTGATCCTCGGCTGGCGGAGAAGAGTCAAGCCCTGGGGAGTTGGCTTTCAGTTCTGTTGGTGTAAGTGGAGCTGTAGACTGGTAGCTTCACTAGGCAGTAAGCAGGGAGCAAGTTAGCTTTTTTAGGGGGACCCCACATATCAATAATCTAAACTTCCCTTCTCTAGAGTCTTTCGATATCTTGCCTGGGTGCATAGCAGAGGGGAGGGAATACTTGCCTGATACTGGCCTTATGGAGTCAGGGCTGGAGAACGGGGCTGAAGGTAACACAATTGAGCGGATAGATTTTCATTTAATTCCTGCATGTGTAAATCCCCTCCTTGTTCCTGCCTTTCACTGTACCCCAAAGTGCAAAGCTTCTCAGGTTCAAGTGCACCAGTGAATTCATTCATTCATTCCACAATGATTGACTGTTACATGCCAAGTGCTGTCCAAGGTGCTGGGTATAGGGCAGTGAACAGAACAATGCCCTGTTGTCAAAATAATGAATCATTTTGTTACTGGTAACATCATTAACATTTATGTTCTCAAGACTTAACTTCTTCAAATTTTTCAGTGACTTCAAAAAAATTTATCTTCTTCACATATTCATGACCCATAGACAAATATGACCTTTCAATCATGACCTATAGACAGCTATAGCCAGATATGTCCTTTTATCTTCAGAGTTGATAAAAAAAAACACTTGTTATTCATGTTAATTTTAAAAATTTCTTTCTTAGGAAGAAAAATTGTTTAGAAAAATATTTAGAAAAATTGTTCCCGCCTAAGTATGTGAAATTTGATCATGCAAATTGGGTCATTCTTTTT